>CM060903.1:636291937-637491937 GCA_030737815.1 Allium fistulosum | reverse complement strand
CTAATCCTATAATTAGGATGTAACCCTAATTCTACCCTTTTTGATCGGCCTGCTACTCCATAGACCTTACTGCGGACCAGCCACTATATAACTCCCTACACAGCAGCTAATGGTATCTACAAAAGATGCACAGAGCAACCACTGTGGATCCGGACGACATATATAGCTCCCTACACAGAAGGCAATGGTGTCTATGAAAGACACTCATACTAAGCGCTTGGAACTCATAGCTATTACTGAGCACCCGAATGGAAGTCGCATGCGTAACTACCACCATGCCCATGCTACCTTTTTCTCCACCTATTAGGTCTTCTTATTACCTCAAACTCTAGCATAAGCGTGCCCTTCATCCCACTTCAGGCTAACGTGAGATCACCGTGTATCCATAGAATCCAAAGGGGAAATGCTGTTGGTACTGGCCCTTCATCCAAACAATATCTAGTTGTGCCCCTTATCCAAATTCTCCGTGATTTGGACTTTTATTTGACCAATTACTACCATTCTTAGCATAAGAGTGCCCTAGGCTCACCGTTTAGTCTAATAGGGAATGCTATTTGGTACAGGTCCTACTTTCATCTTTGCTTATTAACTTAGGTAAATTATTTAAATAAGCCTTTACATTTTTTTCTACTATCTGTGCTTATTAATTTCTCCTAAGTCTTAAAATAAGTCTTATTCTGTTCTTTTTTTTATTATAACCTACGTTATAATCATGCTTATTACTTAACCCAAGGTCTAAGTGTGAAAATAAGCTTCTTTCATCTTTTACTCTTTTTAGTTATAATTCTAAGTTATAACTAGGCCAATCTTTTTAATTCGGTCCAATTAACGTCATAATTAGGCGTAATTTCAGTCCAATTCCATTTATATTACAGTCTTTGAAATTTACATCTTATATTCCATTATTTCAGTTTTCTTACAATTTAATCCGTATTCTCGTTAATCCTATTCTAATCCATACGCGAAGAAGAAGGAGGAATAAAAGAAAACTGAAAATATAAGAAAATTCAAAGTGTAGAAAGAAGATGTAAATAACGTATAAATAACAGTAAATAAACTAAAATACTGTAAATAAACGGAAAAGCTATAATTAACAGAAATAAACTAAAATTATTGAAAAGAATAGCTGAAAGAGAATAGACTGAAAATAATTCTAAAAACTGTAAATAAACTACTGAAAAGACTATTCCAAAAATCGTAGTAAAACTACAATTATTGGAAACCTTATTATTTTAAATTACTTAAAGAAATCTTAAAATAATTACAATCACTCACCTCTGGTCCTAAGCTCTTCCTTTAGTCTTCCCGAATCCACTTGGAGTTGTAAAATAATTCAATTTATAACGATTTTCTCCTTTGGAAAAATTATTCCGTCTAGGGTCCTTCCTAGAAAGGTGAACCCAAGTGGAGAAAACCTAGAATGATAAAAAGTGTTAGGTCTAGGGTTCTATTTATACGTGTAGAAGTGGATCTCGGACCGTTAGATTTGGAGATTGAATAGGATGCAACCACGTCATAGGCTGAATAGGGGCCATCGGATGCAGAAACGGAGGGACCAGATCGGTTTAAACGATGCAAAATACGTGTTCAATCGTCACCGAATCATTCGAACGAACGTTCGTTCGCTTTCCAAAAGGCAAGGCGGGTCGACCGGGCGGTCGACCGCCCCCTTGCCTAGGTCGACCTGTATTATATATATATATATATATATATATATATTCGTTTCTTTGATTATTTCGTTCTTTGATCATATTAACTCGGATTCTGACGTTTTATATATGAAAATTGACCAGAAAATTACCGCAGACACAATGATGAAACTTCCGTGGCTCAATTCTAATAATTTCACGAAGTTATTTTATTATTTAATTAATTAACAAATTAATTATTATGGGTTAAATTTTGGGTTGTTACATTCTCCTATCCTTAAGGGATTTCGTCCCCGAAATCTCTAAGGATAAAAGAATGTACTAAATATTTTCATTCAATTTTACAACCCACTACTCAATCATCAACCATTCATCAGTTGTCCTTAAAAAAATTCTAATGCAATTTATGATACTTATGCAATTAGTGTAGTGTAAATGTTCCTAACTAATGCAAAAGATTAGGCGGTCCATTGATTCAGTCGACCTCCTTTTTATGCAATCATGTTCGTGCCATGTATCCAAATGAATGCAAAAACTTCCTAATGATACTGATAATTGTATATGCGTGCTACAAACATCATCCAAATGCAACAATCATGTGATAAACATCCATTTATGGCAATCATGGAAATAAAATAAAAATGCGCACACATCCATATGCATATGCTCTAGTGTTCTAGTTAGGACGATCCCTAAAGGTTAATAGTCCCTGGTGTACCTATATGCATCCATTAGCATCCACTAGCAAACACTTGCAACCACCGGCATATATCATGCATAACATGTTCTATTAACATGTTTACATCAAATCCTACCATCCATAGGTTAAATCCTAAGTTCTACCCTCTCAAAGGATAATAAAGGAAAGAACCTATTCAAATCTAAAGATGGAAAAAGGAATTCTAAAACTTACTATCAAAAAGGTGAGGATAGGAAGTACGAATCTTCTGCTTTCCAAGTGGCGTCTGCAACATCATCTCCCCATTGCACTTTCATCAGTGGAACCTCCTTATTCCTTAGTCCCTTGATATCTCTTCCAACAATCTTCGTGGGGATACGCTGAATAGAAGCTTCCCTTTCTACCTCCACCCTCTCTAACTGACTAGGCTCTACAACCTACGCCGAGTCATGTAAGCACTTTCGCAAGTGCGAAACATGGAAAACGTCGTGCACTCCTGCGACCTCTCTGGTAGCTTCACCCGGTAAGCCATCTTCCTAACTCTCTCCATGATAGGAAATGGTCCAACAAATCTAGGGGCTAACTTTCCATTTGATCCGAATCTTACCACCTTCCTAAGCGGGGATACTTTGATAAAAACTAAGTCTCTAACCTCAAACTCTAAGTCTCTCCTCCGCTTGTCCGCATACGACTTCTGTCTATCTTGAGCCATCTTCATCCTTCGCCGAATCAAATCCACCCTCTCAGAGGTCTCCCTAACCATATCGGGTCCAAGTAATAACTTCTCCGTGGACTCTACCCAACATGATGGGGACTTGCAAGGTCTCCCATATAAAGCCTTGAATGGTGCCATTCCTATACTTGTTTGGTAACTATTATTGTATGCACTCAACCAACGGAAGATGCTCCTCCCAAGTTCCTCCAAAGTCCAAAATGCACATCCGCAGCAAATCCTCAAGCACCCTATTTACCCTCTTCGTTTGGCCATCATTCTGGGGGTGATAGGCCGTACTTAACCAAATTTGCATCCCCAACGCCTCCTGTAAGCTTCTCCAAAACTCACTAGTGAAAATGGGATCTCTATCACTAACAAGACTAGAAGAAACTCCATGTAGATAGATTATCTCTCGAATATACAAGGATGCCAAATATGAAGCTGTACGCTTACTCTTAACTGGGATGAAGTGAGCACTCTTGGTCAATCTATCAACAATCACCCAAATGCTAGTGTTCCCCTTCCTAGAACGGGATAAACCATCAATGAAATCCATAGAAATATTGTCCTACTTCCACTTCGGCACATCTAAGGGCTGAAGTAATCCACTGGGCTTCTGCTACTCTGCTTTTACCCTTTGGCATATGAGACACTTAGCTATGGATTATGCCACGTCCTTCTTATACTACCCCAACAGAACATCCTCTTCATATCCCGATACATTTTGTCACCACCGGATGAATAGTCATACGACAATGGTGCGCCTCGTCCAAAATTGCTCTCAAGAAGTCACTGGCGTGTGGAACACAAAGCCTCCCATATCTCCTAAGCCACTCTCTACTATCAATGGAATAGCGTTGGAGATGTCTCGAGACCTCTCCTCGGCTAATCCTATCCATAATGTCAATGAGCTCCAAATCCTCCCGCTACCTCGAGCCAATTTGATCCATAAGGATAGGCCTTACCTCTAATGTCGCCAACAATCTGGGAGTAATGTCTGTAGAGGGCTTAAAATCAAAGGTAGAAATAAACTCCAAGCACCTTCACTCTACGAACAAAGGACTAAGGGTTGCTTTCTTTCTACTCAATTCATCCGCAACCATATTACCCTTGCTAGGGGTATAGGCTGTCTCAAAATCATACAAGGCTAAAAACTCCATCCACCTCTGTTGCCTCAAGTTCAAGTCCTTCTGCGAGAATAGGTACTTCAAAGATTTATGGTCGGTAAAAAGCTCAAACCTCTCTCCAAGCAAATAGTGCCTCCAAGACTTGAGTGCAAAAACTATGGCAGCCAACTCCAAATCGTGTGTAGGTTAGTTCTTCTCATGCGTCCTCAACTGCCTACTATTATAACACACTACCCTCCCTTCTTGCATCAACACCGCTCCTAGATCCATTCCGCATGCATCAGTGTATACAGTGAAAGGCTTAGCTCCGTCGGGTAAAACTAACATTGGTGCACTAGTAAGGGCTCTATTAAGCTTTGTGAAGGAACCATCACAATCCACGTCCCACACGAAAGCTTTATTCTTCTTAGTAAGGCACGTGAGTGGTGCCGAAATCTTGGAAAAGTTCCTAATGAACTTCCTATAGTAGCCAGCCAATCCTAGGAAGCTCCTAACCTCGGTAACGTTCTTGGGGGCCTTCCAATCTTGCACTGCAATAACCTTGGCGGGGTCAACAGCCAAACCTTCCTTCGAGACTACGTGCCCCAAGAAACGAACTTCCTCTCTCCAAAAATTACACTTCGAAAACTTAGCTCTCAAATGACGACTACGAAGTGTGCGAAGAACTTCTTCCAAATGAACAGCATGCTCCTCCGTATTCTTGGAAAATACCAAGATATCATCCACGAATACCACCACAAACTTATTTAGGACATCCCTAAAGACGCGGCTCATCAAATCAACGAAATAGGCTAGAGCATTGGTTAGTCCAAAAGACATAACCAACCACTTGAAGAATCCATCTGGTGTCCTAAATGCAGTCTTATCTATGCTTTCATCAGCGACTCTAAGCTGATGGAATCCCGTGGCTAAATCAAGCTGAGAGAAAACTGAAGAACCTACCAACTGGTCAAAAAGATCATCAATCCTAGGGAGTGGATATTGGTTCTTCTTGGTGAGCTTATTTAATTCTCTATAATATACGCAAAGTCAGAGAGAACCATCCGCCTTAGTGGCGAAGACGACTGGTGCTCCTCACTCCGTTATGCTCCTTTTTATGAATCCCTTCTCCAAAAGCTCACAAATCTGCTTGCTCAATTCTTTCCTCTCCCTAGGTGCCATGTGCCTCACAGGTAATGCTACTGGCTTAGCATTCTCGGTCAAATAAATCCTGAAGTCAATCTCTCTCTTGGGGGCAGTACCCTAACCTCCTCAAAGACGTCTGCAAAATCTCTAACGATAGAAACTGAATGCAACTCTGATGATGATGAATCGAGGGAATAGAGAAAACTCAACATGATTGACCCTTGCGGGTCGCAAGATACCTCTAAAGTCCTACCACTACAAGTCTCAAGTCTAACGACTCTCCTCTCACAGTCTAAGATAGCTCCGTATGTGGATAGCCAATCCATTCCTAAGATCATACCATACCCCAAGAATCCCAAAACATAGGCGTCGCAGTCAAATTCTACGCCTAGGATAAAGATTTTCAAACCCCTACAACCCATAGATAAGTGTGTCGATCCTCCTATAGGGTTTGAAACAATAATGGGGTCTACTACTAATGATATGTCCAAGTGCAAACAATATACTAGAGAACTATAGATAAAAGAATGTGATGCTCCATAATCAAATAAATTCCGAATGGGAAAATCAGATATAGAAATCAAACCTTCAACTGTGACTTTCCTACCTCTATCTGGAATGCTACTGGAAGGTACTATGTCTAACGCCTGAATCTGCACAACTGGTGTACTCGCTCCCTGGGGACAACTCCTACTTATATGACCGGGCTGCCCGCAAGTATAGCACTTACCCTTCATCTTCTCCTTCCAGCAATCCTTAGCCATATGTCCAACCTTCCCACAACCATGGCACTTTATTCCTTTCTTAATCTGTTCTAAGTACCATCACCTTTCTTCTTCTTCTTATTCTTTTCCCACCACTTCTTATTTGAACCTTCTGACTTAACCTCCTCTTTACACTCTCCCTCCTTGACTGTATCCGACATAAGCGCCATCTCGACCAAAGACTCATAAGTAGCTCCCATCGGTACATAAGTCAACAATAATCCCTGGGGGTTGATTCAATCCCTTCGCAAACTTCATAGCTTTTTTATGCTGTGTGTTTACCAAATCCATACCAAACCGCGACAGCTTATTGAATTGATTGATGTATTCCTTAACAGACAAACTTCCTTGCTGCAAATTGATTAACCTCTCCAGCTGAACACTCTCTTCCGTTTGAGACAGAAACTTCCTATCGAATCGCTTCCGGAATCCATCCCAAGTAACATTTCTACCCTCCAACTCGATCACCTCCCACCAATAAGATGCCTCCTCCTTCAGCTGCCAAGCGGCTAGTTGAACTCGCTGCTGACCATCTAATCCCAAAAGACCAAAAATCCTCTCTGTGTCCCTAAGCCATGCTCTCGCCTCCACATAAGTCTCTTTGCCAGAAAAGTCTTCCCGCCCAAACTCGCAAAACCTTTACAAAGCTTAGAGAAATTGATGGCGGCAGGTGGGTTGATGGGATTCCCATCCGTTGGTGCAGGATTGGGCGTAGGCCCGTGCACCTCTGGAGTCGTGGCTTGTAAGTACCTACGAAACCAGGCTGAGACTGGAATGCCCTTGGGAAGGTTCGGGGCATCAGCCATTCTATGAAAAGAAAACAATAGTTTAGGAAAGAGTCAAAGGGAGATTGAACTGGACTTATGAGGGGATTTTTATAAAAATTCTTTTATACTTAAAAATCATTTCTAAAAGTTCTCTTTTATAAGCGAAGAAGAAGGAGGAATAAAAGAAAACTAAAAATAGAAGAAAATCCAAAGCGTAGAAAGAAGATGTAAATAACGTATAAATAATAGTAAATAAACTAAAATACTGTAAATAAATGGAAAATCTATAATTAACAGAAATAAACTAAAATTACTGAAAAGAATAGTTGAAAGGAAATAGACTGAAAATAATTCTAAAAACTATAAATAAACTACTGAAAAGGCTATTCCAAAAATCGTAGTAAAACTACAACTATTGGAAACCTTATTATTTTAAATTACTTAAAGAAATCTTAAAATAATTACAATCACTCACCTCCGGTCCTAAGCTCTTCCTTTGGTCTTCCCGGATCCACTTGGAGTTGTAAAATAATTTAATTTATAATGATTTTCTCCTTTGGAAAAATTATTCCATCTAGGGTCCTTCCTAGAAAGGTGAACCCAATTGGAGAAAACCTAGAATGAGAAAAAGTGTTAGGTCTAGAGTTCTATAGGTGTAGAAGTGGATCTCGGACCGTTGGATTTGGAGATTGAATAGGATGCAACCACGTCATAGGCTGAATAGGGGCCATCGGATGCAGAAACGGAGGGACCAGATCAGTTTAAACGATGCAAAATATGTGTTCAATCGTCACTGAATAATTCGAACGAATGAACGTTCGCTTGCCAAAAGGCAAGGTGGGTCGACCGGGCGGTCGACCGCCCCCTTGTCCAGGTCGACCTGTATTATATATATATATATATTCGTTTCTTTGATTATTTCGTTTTTTCTTATATTAACTCGGATTCTGATGTTTTATATATGGAAATTGACCAGAAAATTACCACGGACATAATGGTGCAACTCCCGTGGCTCAATTCTGATAATTTCATAAAGTTATTTTATTATTTAATTAATAAATTAATTATTACAGGTTAAATTTCGGGTTGTTACACAAGGACTTAGATTTCTCAGTTGGAGACTATGTATTTTTCAAAGTATCGCCGGTGTAATTCAGTTTGGGAAGTCAGGAAAACTGACACCTAGATTTGTTGGATCGTTCCTTATTATAGAAAGGATCAGGAAACTCGCTTATAGGATAGTGTTACCGAACAGTTTGGTAAGAGTTCACAATTTTTTTCATATATTTTATCTTAGGAAGTGTATTTATGATCTAAAGACTACTATCACTCCGGCTGCGTTGGAAGATTTAGTGTTGGAACTGAACATGACTTTGGTTAGACATCCAGTTTGTATTGTAGCTAGAGATAAGAAGGAGTTAAGGAACAAGATGGTCAGATTAGTGAAGTCCAGTGGACTGACAATGAAAAAGATTGTAATTGGGAGACATGACAGGATTAGAGACACTTATCCTGATTTATTTTGATGTTATGTTTTATATCTGTGTTATATGTTTGCTATGTACCTTATCATAATTTCAAGGATGAAACTCTTTGAATATGGGAGTCTGTAACACCCCTAATTTTGATTAACATTATTTAAGAAATTTAGTTAGACAAATTAAATAAAATAATGTATTGAAATAAGGAGAATGAGATTTGGTAACTAGATGTGGTCGTGCCTCAAATAATTGGTTAATAATATTAGTTAACCATAAGGAGAAGGAGGAATAATGTGAGGGGTCAAATATGAATAATCACTTATTTCCTAACCATAACTCTTCCACTCCATTATCCCCATTCCATTTCACTTTATACAAACTTGAGGCTGGCCAATGCTATGGAAAACAAGAGGAGAAAAGCAAGGGAAATCAAAATTAAATCTAAGGGGAATTTAATCGATACTTAATCCCAAATCTCTTTATCCAATCAAGGTGAATAATATCCATCTCAGTTTTGCTTATTTGTTTCGGTTTTATGCTTAAACCTGAATTATATGATGATATTATGCCAAGTTATGAATGATTGTTGCATTATATGCATGTTAGATAATTTATTGGATTATTTATGAAATTATTTGATAGGCTTTAAGTGTAGAAACCTAGTTTATGACCTCCAATTGATTTGAAATTTAGATATGATGTTTAAAAAATTAATTTGAAGATGGATTTTAATATCATAATTTTCCAAGTTTGTACAAATATTTTATGAATTTCTAATTAAAGGAAATGATTTATTTAGGGTTTTAATTATTAAAAATAATTAAATAATTGTTTTGGCCTCAAATTTTTTTATGTGAAAGAATATGCTAGTTCTGATTTTTAGTGATTTTTTGGGATTTTTCCCTAGTGATTATAATTTCTCTAAATTTATTACGATAGAAAAGCGTTTAAAATAATAATAATTAAGGGTATTAATTAATTAAGTTGGTAAACATTTTTGGAAAGATTAAACTGATTTGCGGTAGTTTTTTGGAAAGAAATTGGTAAAGTTTGTTTTTAACCAATAGAAAATTGACAAAGGATTAAAGTTGGTGAAAAGAAATTCCTTTATATGGAAATAAACAGTTTTCATATTAACTACTTGCCATATCGCATTCATTTTGACATCAGTGATTTCATAACTTCCCAGAACCATTTTGACATCCCTTGTCCTTTTGTTTTTGAAACTCATATCACACGACATTGATGTCATAAGTCTTTAACCTTGAAACCTATGGTTTAAAGGCTTTGATGTCGCATGTCTTTATTTTCGACAATCTTCAAGTAGCGGCGTAGTTGTCGTAGTTTTATGAAGTCGATATCAAATGTTTTAAGGTTTTCATGCCATGGGTCATCATTCTGATATCAACTGCTTTGCGGCATAACAAACGAAGTACCATAATTTCGACATCACAGTTTTTAAAGTATTGATGCCGTAAGAAATTGATTTCGACTTAAGTAATTGATGTCGTAACTTGTCAGCTCCAACATTACATGTTTTCCCTATTTTCAGTAACCAAGTTATGCGGCTTTGAAGCTGTAACTCTTTTATTTTGAATTTAATGCTTTGTGCGCCGTGAAGCCTTGATACTATGCAAATCTAATAACAAGTTTCATAGGTATGACAACCTATGAACTTACATTATACGACAAGAATGATTTAGGCCCTTTGGCCCTAAGTTTTATAAATCAGAGTACTTTATTATAACTTTGATAATAAAAGGAGAGCAACCACCTATATCGGCCATATTGATGCTGCATTTTATCAACTTAAATAGCTTTGTTTGATGGATTAATAGCCTAAGGTTTTAGAGGTGCAACATTCTCCTATTGGTATCAAAATTAATGAAAGCTATTTCAAAGAAGGACATATTTTGGCACAATACTTTGACCAAGTAAAAGGGCTACATTTTCCTTGTTTTAAATATGATTTCAAGGGATTAATCATTTATAAAAACTTATGTTTTTAAGGAAATAAAATGGGTATTTTAGCCTAAGGTTTTACATGAGAATTATTATTATCACCATTAGATAAATTGTAATAGGATATCTTGGCTCAAGGATTAAATATTAGAAAACCAGATAATGAGACTGGTGTAGGGCTGCGCCCTATGCTTCAACTGTTAGCCCCTAGTTGATATTTATTTGCACTAACACTAGTGCACAATCTGTCTGTTGCGTCTCCTTATTTGCATCGGTTGAGTTAGAAACCGTAGCAAATAGTATCATTAGCATCCGTTCTACCTTAACAACCGTAGTAATTGATCTATGAAAAGCATTAGAAAATTTTAAAAAACAAGTTGCGACGGTTGTCTTCTACAACCATAGCAAATACATAAGCAAATAGGGTTATTTGCGTCTGTTATGTGTATAACCGTAGCAAATAGTGCAAAGCAAATGCAACCCTTCCTTCTGCCAGCCCCATCCGAAATTGCGTCCAGAACCTAAATTCATTTCCATCTAAAAAAACTAAACCCTTCGCCTCTGTCGTAAATCATAATTTTCATTTCCATTTAAAAAACTAAATCGAAGATCAAACTATCGTCTCAATCATCGATTAACATCCCCAGATCCGTTGCCGCCTGCCTCCGTCTCCGCCTGTCTGCTATCGCCGATCTAATACTAGGTATATATGCTACTACTTTGAGTTTCTTTTTTGTTGGTTATGTGGAAATATGTAGTTATATTTTGTATGGATGCGAGATTTTAATTTATTGACTATAGGGTTAGGATTTTATTTGGTGTTAATTGATGGTATTTGTCCTGTTTGTGCAATTTGGTGCTAGCTTAAAATATAATTTATTTGATAATGATTCTTGTTAAGTGCTTCTCTGTATTGTTACTCAAACCCTAATTTGATTGATGTTTGCACAAAAAATGGGCAAACACCTCCAAGTCATGTGATTTAGTTGATTTTATATTGTTTTTAGTGATCTGGATGATTTATGCAAATATGTAAAAAGCAGGGACTAAACTGTAAAGACACCCAGATTTATAGTGGTTCAGCCAGAATGTGCCTACGTCCACTTTATATATTATTTCTCCTTTCTTGTTCAGATTACAAGTACAAAGCATTGATACAAGTATATAAAAGTTGTTTGAAAGTTCTATCCGTGCTTGAGCTCTTAAACTTGTCCCCCATTGTTGTACCCCTGCCCCTCTATTTATAGAGTGGGGCTGGGGGCAGGGGTCTTGGATGTATATAGCTGCTGGTGGGCCTGGGCTGATGCAATTTGGCCTGGCAAAGTTGGTCCGGAACGCCTTGGTCCGGTGGAACTTGGTCAGGCGGTGAGTGATTCGGTGATGGTTGGTTGGAGTTTGATTCGGTGGGACTTGGTTTTGGTTCGGTAGGGATTTGGAAAGGAGATGGTTCGGCAGGGATTTGGAAAGGAGATGGTTCGGCAGGGATTTGGAAAGGAGATGGTTCGGCGGTGTTGGCCCGGTCGAAACACACCCAACACTTGCCCCCCAAAGTAGGGCATGCGCATGCATATGGCGTGCTTTGTTTTAGGCCATTTACCCTGGACATTCTCATCCGGTCATGAATGCCGAACCAATTGGTCCGGTCGTTGATATTTGCCTATAAGTATGGGCCTTATGCTTTCGTTATTCACTACCAACTGAAATAGCCGAACCAGATTCTTTCCTGCCGAATCAATCACGTCACCGAATCACGCTTGACTACCGAATCAGGTGATTGCCAAATGTCTCTTATGTTTTGAACCACCAAATGAATTTGTGGAGTATGGGCGCCGAATGGACCTTCGAGCCTTTGTACTACCGAATGCATTTGTGGAGTATGGGCGCCGAATGAACCTTCGAGCCTTTGTACTACCGAATGAATTTGTGTGTTGAATTATAAGTGAAACTCTAGACAACATACACTTGCTCGCTTATATCTCTACATCCCTTGTTCTAACAATGTGCTTTCTCGTGTTGCAGACAATGTCTCATAAAGTAGAAACCCGTTCCGACAAGAAGAAATCTACGGACAGAAGAGAGTCCCCCGTCGTGCCCCCAGTCCAGCCGAATCCAGAACGACGTGGACCTACCCCGAGATCGCTAGTGGATGGGTACAGTCCTCAAGAGCTTCTGAACTCACCTCCTGATTGCTCCCCTAGCTCCCTCAAAGACGAGCAGCTTGATGTTATTTCTCGCTCTTTTGGGATCGACAGAGCGCATATGTTGTTGCCGGGGGAAGGAGTGATGCCGTATAACCCCCCTGAAGGCTATTTTTCTTATAGCAGGTATCATTGCATGTGTGGTACCATCCCACCTCTTAATGCTTGGATAGTCAGCTTCATCACATACCTGAAGGTGGCTCCTTTCCAGCTTCAGCCTAACTCCTATGCCATCTTGGTGAGCCTGTTTGTTATCTTCCAGAGGAGATACGGGCGTCCTCCCTCCAACCGGGAAATCCGATATCTGTACAATTTAAGAGGCTACAAGAAGGGGTCTCCGTATATTAGCTTGGAGTCGGCCGTGTCCTTCAAGCCAGTCCTGGATTTATACTCGAAGTTCAGCATGTTCAAGAAGGAATGGTTTTTTGTCAGAGATGACTCCGTTTCTTTCCGCCGCTTCACTTCTAGTTGTAAGTTGAATCTCATTTATAATTTCCGTTCTGACTGCAACGCTTCTTCTTATGTGCTTTTATTTCTTGCTAGCGACAGGTGGCTTTGCGGTCGTGGAGAACGATCGCCTGGTTCAGATGGCTGCGGAAATTGAAGCCATTTCGGGAAGAGATAGGTCGGCTTCTTACTTGATCAGGAACGCTACACTTCTGGGGCACAACCTGATTCTACCACATCAGTCCGTGGTCAAGCAGAGAGACACGGCGGAGGAAAGGGCTGCCAAAGCTAAAGGAGGGGCTGCGGCGAAGAGCAGCAAAAGGAGACCCTTCTCGATACATCCAGTCGCCGGGGGAAAGAAACTCAAGAAGTCCGATGGACCCTCTCCCAGCACATGTCTAGATGTTCCGGAGGAGGAAAATGTGGAGGAGGAAGGAGGTAAGGATGAAGGAGGTGAGGCGGAGAGTGGAAGTGGTAGAGAAGGTGATGGTGATCGTCACGGCGATGATGGTGGCGAAGGACAGAGCGGTGATGGCACCGGGGCTTTACCTCCTGGGCAAGCAAGCGTGATTCAAGAGTGGACAGATGATGCTCTCCGCCAAGCCTTCGAAGGGTTGGAGGAAGGACCGGCTTTGGCGGAGAAGCCCAAGAAAGCTAGTAAGGCCGGGACTGGTGCCGATTTATCTTCCAGGAGTGCTTCAGCTGAGGCAGCTTCTGCGATTCAAGGTGAATTTTTTTTTCTCTTCTTAACTTGGTATATTTCTTGAATTATAGCTCAATGTATGCTCGTAATACTTGGCTTTTATTACAGGAGCGGGTAAAGTGGCCAAGGTGTCAGATGTTCGGCACCGTCTTGAACAGTACAAACTCTTCAAGGCTTCTACTAAACCAAAGCCTCCGACAAACCGTCCTGGAGATGTAGTCGGCTACCGTCCCCTTCTTGGAGTTATCGAAGAGGATATTCAAAGGAAGAAGAGGAGTCGCTCCTTGTTTGAATCTTCACCTGGCCCTCTGCCCCCGACTCAGCCTCTTCAGGATGTCACGGAGGAGAATACTGAGCTTATTCCTTCCCCGCACCCGTCTGAAAATCCTACTGTTACCCCGATAGATCACCCTATTTTGGCTCGTAATCCGTTCGCGGGTCATCCGAATCTGGATCTGGGTTCTCACGATATTTCCTTCGATGAGGTTACTGGTGAGCACCTTCTTCCTCGTAATCCTATGGTAAGGGTGCTTGATGAGGCTAAGTCCCTGGACCTTGATTTGCTTACCACTCGGGTCGCAACTTTGGGGGATGAAGCTAAGGCAAAAATCGACCGGGTTGCTGAGGAAGCCAGGAAGCTGATGGGGCATCATGCCCGACTGGCCAAGGCCGGAGAAGAAATCGGGAGTGCTAATATTCGACTGCGGTTAATAGTTTCCGACCAGGCCAAGCAGCTTGCTGATCAGGCCATCCAGATCTCCCAGCATGAGGCCGCCTCCAGGCGACTAAAGAAAAACATGGAAGAGGCTAGCAGAGCAGAGCTACGGAAAATGGAAGCTGCCTGTAAGGAACGGATTGACATGGCGATTGCAACGGTGGATGAGGTTCGGAAAGCGGATCTCGAGCAGATACAGGAGTTGTCCGGGAAACTTGAAGCCGCAGAACTTGCTCAAACCAGGCTGAAGGAGGAGATGGATGCGATGAGGAAAACCTTCCAGGCTGACTGCGTGCGATACCGATCGGAGAGGGATGCTGCCATTGCAAAGTTGTTGGCTTCTGAGGACCGAGCAAGCGAGTTCGAGGAGAACGAGGGGATGATGGATGAGATGCTTCAGGATAGATACTTTCGCACTTGGAAACAGGGCAACTTATCTTGGATGGATGATTATCCCCGAGTCATGGCCAGGATTTATCTCCGGGCTTTGGAGGAGGCTAGGTCTGATGCAGATAAGGAGGGTGGCGTGGCCTTTAGAATGGATGTGGTTACGGCTCAATTCACCAAGGAGGAGAAGGTGGCGGTGAAAGAAGGTATGCGGCTGCTTACTGCTGAGGAGGTTGGTGTGTAGTTGGAGGATGATGATCAAGGGGCAGATGCTGGTAAGTCTCCCTTTTTAGCTTTTCGTAACTCGGTTGCTTATTATTAATGAATCCTTTCCTTGATCGGACAGGCGGGACCTCTGGAGCACCAAATATCTCTGGTCAACATGCTGAAAGTTCCCACTCCGTGGCTAAGGAGATTTCAAAGGGGTGGCAGGACAAGGGTGAAGCTCCGATGCAGCCGACTCCTTAACTTGACCTGGATATCTTTTTGTTTACTTGACATTGCTGTCTACGTTAGTCTCATAGCAGTAACGTAACTTTTAGGTTGTAATTATGTTACTTGTAATAAACGACTTTATTCTTGGCGTGTAATTTTTAACTTAAGCTGATTCTGTCGTGTCTGAATGCTTTCGTTATTTTTGATGTGTTGCATAGGAAGTATAGTTGGGCATATGCATGTGATTCTATCGGGTTTGATGTCAAGTTCTTGCTTAAAACGTAATTTCATATCTTGCAATGTTAATGTGATGTGTGAATAAATTATAGCCACGTATTTATACACGAAAGAAGAAAATACCGCCCTTCATATTTTACTTGTAGATGGAAACTTTGAAGGTCTTGTGTGACTGAGTATGGAATGCGGCCTAGTGTCCCGTTGTGAGTTCCTATTCCCATTAGCGAGTGTCTCCTATTCTGTGTCTTGTACTTTAGGGATCGTTATAGAGGATAGGAGGAATGTTCTTTAAATAAAATTGACATATGAGAAACAGTAAAACTTCCAATCACGGAAGGCCATCGATGTGCTTAAGTTCGTGGCAAACGGGTTTTGTAGTCACTTTCCCTAGCTGTGGGTCTTGGAGACATTTGTCACCCATCTTACGCCTCTGTGGGGAGTTTATCTTTTTTACCACAGCCGTACTTAAGACACTCGGAGCCGAGATCGCGCACAGTAATTACCCGGGCCATTATGGCCTGTAATCGTGGGTATTATTCGATTTACCGTGGCCGGCTAGCATGGGTGCCGATCGTCATCCGTGAACTACCCCTGGCTGGCCACACCTTATGTTGGGGCTTAAAGTAGGCTCACGGTTGCCGGCGAGCCGAACGCCGTAATGAGCTACCTGGGCTATAGTCGGCCTTCTCGGTGGCTTATAATCGGCTCATTACAGTTGGCTTTAAGGGCCGATCGCGAGCAATGAGTTAACTCGCAGCAGAGGGATGCTGGAGCAAAAGTGTCTCATTGGCGAGGGCATAGATTCGCATAGTACCTATTAGGTCTTGTCCAGGTGAGGTTGCGCCGTGATGTGTCTTGAATAGGAATGTCATTACACAGGATTTTGTTCAACAGAAAAGGATAAAGTTAACAAGCAGCCAAGATATAAAGGAACAAGTTAAAAGGAGACAAGTTTTTTAAAGTGGTTCGGCACGAAAATGCCTACGTCCACTGATTCTCTTTGTTAATTCACTTCATATGGGATGTACAAGTTAAGAAAAGTATCAACGAAGGTGTTGGATGTTCCATGCCCTCTGGAACACCTCCCCGTCCACTGTTGACAAAATATAAGCTCCATTGTGGAGATCTTTATGAATTACATATGGTCCGTCCCAGATTGGATCTAGCGCTCCGGGGCGCGGGAAGATTCGCTTGAGGACAAGATCTCCTTTTTGTAAGCTACGATGCTTGACTTTGGAGTTGTATTGCGTTGCCACTTTTTGCTTGTGAGCTGCTGCTTTGAGGGATGCATCATTTCTTCTTTCCTCAATTAGATCCAAAGACATGTGGAGGAGCTCTTCGTTCTCTTCTGGGTTATAGTGGATCCTATGGTGGGAAGGCACTATAGTTTCAACTGGGAGCATAGCCTCCGATCCGTATGCCAAAGAGAAAGGAGTATGCCCCGTTGATGTTCTGAAAGATGTGCGATAGGCCCACAGTGCCGTAGGAAGTTCATCCACCCAAGCGCCTTTTGACTTTTCGAGTTTCTTTTTTATTAGAGTTTTGAGAATTTTGTTGATGGCTTCGACTTGTCCGTTTGCCTGGGGATAAGCTACGGATGAGAAGCTTTTGTGAATTCCGTGCTCTTGGCACCAGTTGGCGAATTCTTCGCTGTCAAACTGAAGTCCATTGTCCGATATGATTTTGAATGGGACTCTGTACCTGCATAGAACATTCTTGATCAAGAAGTTAATAACTTTTGCTGAAGATACTTTATTTAGGGGTTTTGCTTCGATTCCTCTGGCATGGACGATGAATCCTAGAAACTTTCCTGATGATACTCCGAAGGAGCACTTTAGAGGATTCAGCTTCATTCCATATTGGCGAAGTACTTGAAACATTTCATCCAGGTGGCTTACGTGATCGTCGGCTTCCCTTGACTTTACCAGCATGTCATCCACATAAACTTCCATAGTTTGTCCTATTAGCCCTGCAAACATCTTGTTGACGAGGCGCTGATAGGTGGCTCCTGCGTTTTTAAGTCCGAAAGGCATTACCTTGTAGCAGTACAATCCCCGGTCAGTGATGAAACTAGTGTGGTCTTGATCGGGAGCATGCATAGGAATTTGGTTATATCCTGAGTATGCGTCCATAAAAGATAAGAGTTCGTGCCCGGCTGTGCTGTCCACAAGCTGATCGATTCGGGGAAGTGGGAAGCAATCCTTCGGGCAGGCGTCATTTAAGTTGGAGAAGTCATTGCATGTTCGCCACTTCCCATTAGCCTTTTTTACCAGCACCGGGTTGGCGATCCACTCTGGGTAGATGGCTTCTCGTATGAAGTCATTGGCAAGTAGGTTCTTTACTTCTTCATCGTGGGCTGCTGATCGTTCTGTCCCCATACTTCTCTTTTTTTGTTTTACTGGCGCCTTGGTAGGATCAATGTTTAGTACGTGGCATGCTATGTCAGGGGAGATTCCGGTCATGTCAGCATGTGACCATGCAAATACATCCAAGTTGTGGTGGAGAAAATCAATGAGTTGTTCCTTCAATTCTGCTTTTAGTTGGGACCCGACTTTCAATAGTCTACTCGAGTCATGTCTGTCTACAGATACAAATTCCATAGCCTCTGCAGGCTCGGCGGTGGCCTCCTCCTCTTTGTCCCTAAGGTCTAATTCATTAAAAGGGTCGCTGGTATATCGAAGAGGAGGGGCTTTCTTTAGTTGCTATGCTTCCAAACTTTTTGTGCAGAGGGCAATCTCTACACTCTTCCCTTTATCCTTCCTGTGGTTATTGCGAAGTTCAGTTACATAGCAATCTCGAGCAATGTCCTGGTCTCCCTCTACCTCCCCTACTCCATTGTCCGTTGGAAATTTCATCTTTAGGCACCATGGGGCCAGGACAATTTGGAAGTCAGACAAGGCTGGCCTTCCTAAGAAGGCGTTGTAGGCCGAATGGTTTTCTATCAGCACAAATGTCTATTTCCGCACAATGGAGCGGGGATGACTTCCAATTTCAACAAAGAGGTCCAGTCGCCCGAGGGGCATCTTCGCATTTCCTGTGAAACCGTGTAGTGGTTTATTGCAGGGAAGAACATCCTTTAATGACAGCTTCATTTTGTCGAATGCATGCTTGAATAGGATATTCACTGAGCTTCTACTGTCTATTAGAATTCGGAAAACCTCGGCTGGACCGAGCCGGGCAGAGATAACCATGGGATCCGTGTGAGGGTACTGCCTTCCCTTCAAGTCACGCCTACTGAATGTGATGTCTCCATTCTCTATCCGCTTCGGGTGGCGTTCTTCTATAATGGAATTGACGCATTCTTCATTATTTCTAAGTGACTTTCCGTACCTTTCCATCTCTGCCCAGCTTCCGTCGGCGATGTGTGGCCCTCCCGAGATGGTATGGACCACTATCTTCTCTTGACTGGAGCCGTTGGTGTTGCGATTTCCTCTGCCTATTTCTGGGGAGGGTAGCCTTGGGTTCTCATCGGCAGGAACTGGAGTCCTGTTCTGGCCTTTTACATAGCGTTCTAGTCTTCTTCTTCTGATGTGTTCTTCAATCAAGTCCCGGAGATGATGGCATTCGTTGGTATCATGCCCATGGGATTCGTGGAAGCGGCAGAATTTTCCAGACTTGATTGCGTTATCTGATTCCTACTTGTGCGGGGGGCGTTTGTATTGAACTTCGTCTTGAGTGGCCAGGAAGATGTTTTCGATCGTTTCATTCAACGGGGTGTAAGCGTCAAATCTCGGTCCTGGCCGATATAGATGCTTCTCTCCCTTCTTTCCCCCAGCGTTGTCTCTAGAATCATTTCTTCGAACGTCCTTTGCTACAGCGGGCGTGTTGCCATGAGCTGCCTTATTTTGTAGCCCTATCTGCCTCTCAGTGGCAGCTTCTTCAAGTCTCATATATTTCCCAGCTTCATGGAAGATATCGGGTAAAGTAGCTGGTTTTTCTTTGGTCAATCTTCTAGCAAATTTAGTATCCGGATGCACCCCACTACAGAGGTCCATTAAGATAAGCTTCTCATCGGCATCTTGGACTACGGCCGCTGCGGCATTAGGGTTAGATATTGCTGCACTTTCTCTCCAGGTTTCTGTTTGATACTGGATATGGAATAAGCATCCTTGGGTTGCTCCACATGAATGCGGAATTGGCTGATGAATTTTTCTTTCAACATCTCCTATGAGCTGATGGATCCTTGGGGTAGATGGCAGAACCAGGAGGTAGCTAGATTTGCTAAGAATAGCGGAAAGCATTTGCACAGCACTCCTTCTGTTGCTCCACTCATGAGCATATGCTGTGTGTATCTCTGTAAGTGTACAACGAGGTCAGAGGTTCCTTTGTAAGGTTCCATTGTTGGCATTTTCCATTCTCGGGGGGTGATGGCAATTTCGATATTGCGGGCGAAAGGGCTGGTTACCCTAGCACCTATTCCTCGGTCTCTTTGATCCCATTGGACGCACTCTCTGAACAAGCGTGCCATCCTTTCATCAGAATTTGGAGCAGATAAAAATGAGTTCGGTTCTGCTCTGTGGGATTGATTCCATCCAGATGACCTGTAGGGATGGTATCGTCTATCATTCCTAATATTTTCCAGTGGCTGTCTTTGGTCTTCTGGGAGCATGCTAGGGTCAGCTACAGTTGGCCCTTGCCTTGATCTTCCCCTGCTGGGCTCTGATCTAAGCACTTCCTCAGGTCCAACTTCGGGCTGGACTCTAGCTCGGCCCCATTCATTGTTGTTTCCGTGGTTAGGCAGTACGACAGGCTCGGCTACAGTTGACCTCCGCCCGGTACCTCCCCCGTTGGGTTCGGTTCCAAGCGTTTCCTCAGGTCCAACTTCGGGCTGAGCTCGGTCTCGGCTCCTACCATGGCCGCTTCTGTCGTTAGCTCCTTCGAAGAAGGAAGATCTTTGTTGTCTCTGAGATCCTCCAGACTGGGACTCACCCCATGATTCAGTGTTGCGGTTGGACTCTTCAGCATCCCTTAAGCGTGACATGAGTTGGTCCACCAAGGCTTCCTGCTGGGATGTGAAGCGGTTAGTCACTTCAGCCATAACCCTGTCTAGATCTGCCCTAGTAATTGCTGCCGGCTGTTCTGTGGCAGGGGTTGTCGGATTTGCCTGACCTTCATTTGGTACTGCTGCTGGAATGGGATGATTTACTTGATCTGTGACCACTGGATCTGGAATACTGCTGGTTGCGATGTTTTTTCCTTTGTTAACATCTTTCTTCTGCTTGGGAGGCATGTCTTCCAAGCAATGAGCGATGCTGTTAGGAAGAAAGTTAAGTGGGAGAAGCTGAAGTCCGGGGTTCAGCCCCGTTCTCAGTGAAAGCACCGAAAATGTTTGCACAAAAAATGGGTAAACACCTCCAAGTCGTGTGATTTAGTTGATTTTATATTGTTTTTAGTGATCTGGATGATTTATGCAAATATGTAAAAAGCAAGGACTAAACTGTAAAAGACACCCAGATTTATAGTGGTTCAACCAGAATGTGCCTACGTCCACTTTATATATTATTTCTCCTTTCTTGTTCAGATTACAAGTACAAAGCTTTGATACAAGTATATGAAAGTTGTTTGAAAGTTCTATCCGTGCTTGAGCTCTCAAACTTGTCCCCCATTGTTATACCCCTGCCCCTCTATTTATAGAGTGGGGCTGGGGGCAGGGGTCTTGGATGTATATAGCTGCTGGTGGGCCTGGGCTGATGCAATCTGGCCTGGCAAAGTTGGTCCGGAACGCCTTGGTCCGGTGGAACTTGGTCCGGTGGAACTTGGTCCAGCGGTGAGTGATTCGGTGATGGTTGGTTGGAGTTTGATTCGGTGGGACTTGGTTTTGGTTCGGCAGGGATTTGGAAAGGAGATGGTTCGGCAGGGATTTGGAAAGGAGATGGTTCGGCAGGGATTTGGAAAGGAGATGGTTCGGCGGTGTTGGCCCGGTCGAAACACACCCAACAATTGATTTGAAAAGCTATTTATGAGATTGGATTTATTTGAAGAGCTGTTAAGTGATCGAGGAAGTTTAATAATATTCTAGATTGGATTTATTTGAAAAGTTATTTATGAGATTTACAGAAGAAATGATTACAAATGACACCCTTAATTACTTTCCCAAATAAGAACAACTTGGTATTATTGAATGAAATAGTAACATTACACACATTACATTATGTCATATATACATTTGACATTTGATGATCCAAATATCTCATTTTATGACTTTTATTTAAACAAACAACTTAAACATGACAGTGCCTTTAGCGGTATTCGATAAATATGAGGGGTATAGTGTAGAATAAGTGGACACTTCAAAAAAATTCATATTTTATTTTTACTAATAAACTTGATTTCTTCCTATTTTAATAGTTCACAGTTGAATTCACAATTAATTTTCTTCAAACATTCCAGTTGGTTTGTTTATGTATAAATTATGTTGCGAATAAAAAACTAATTTGAAATATAATCAATATATCTCCCATCTAAAGTTAGTCAAACAGATCAAACACTCAAATGTGGAGTGAAAAATGTATAAAATAAAAATTTCACTATAACATAAACTCGGTTTATCTCGCGGGATATGATCCTCTCCTTTGCTCATGTATCAAAGCTGGGATTCATCCACTATGTGGACCGCTACATTTATAAAATAAAATTTTCAATTTTGCATATCCTCGTAGGTATTTTTAATGGTATTTAAACTCAATTGTACAATTTTCATAAATATATGAGACTGTAACGGATTTCACGTACCAATTGACTCTGAGAACTCTTTATTAGGACTCGTAGGACTTCCATTCTATTAAGAGTCCATTGTTACAATAAATGAGACAATTTTAAAATTGTACAGTCTATGAAATGTTAGATTAACATGTTAAATATTAATCAGTATAAAAGTAAATATACTGTAATCGATATAAAAATATTAATTGAAAGATTAAATATAGTAATTAAATTATCAAATGATTACAAATTTGTTAAGAGTCCATCTATGAAGATTGTAATCAGTCTAGTTCTAATTAGATTAACATGCCTTAAATTTGGTTGTTCAAATTTGTGATCGAAAGAGTAGTTGTACAATTTATATTTCATATACCTCATATATCAGTTGATTGTTCACATTATTAGTATGCGGTACAGTTGGATGAATGTCATATATTACTGGCTATTTAACAATGATGCTTTCAAGAAGCTTTTAGTATATATATGTCGTACCATATTGTAATGTCCAATTTTGTGCATTCATATGTTTTGTTTTTATTTTAATTTTGTTGTGAATGTGTTTATCTTCTCTTTATGTTGCTATGTTATTGTGTTGTATTTCATGTACCTGTATGTGTGTTTTAGTGTGTGTGTGTGCATGTTTTTCAACATGTGTGTGCAGTGTATGTATGTTTGTTTATGTGTCTTTGTTTGTGCGAGCATTGTGTCTATGCACTCACGTGTGTGGGTTGTGTGCGTGAGTATTAAAACAAGCGCGTGTGTGTGTATATAGTGTAGGCTAAACTATAAATGTAGTTTAAGAATTTGCACAACAAAAGGATATATATTTAAATAGTGGGAAACTTAGTGTATAAATGAAGTTCATGAAAAGTATAATTGTGTGTGTGCTGCTGTTAGGAGAGTAGGGACCATGTTTATATATGTACTTGACTGTGTAAATTTGTGTGTTTGTGAATATATGCGAGATATTATATGTGTGTTGCCGTGTTTAGTGTGGGAGGCATGAGTGCATGTGTTTGTATGGGGTGAGGATGTCAAGTGTGATGAGTGTTTATTCCTAGGTGCTTTCGTGTCCACACATTATATATATATATATTATAATAGAAATAATGCTAGCCTTTCATTTATATGTTGGTATATGTTTAGGTGTATTGGCACGAAATCCATAGACAGAAAAAAAATATCAACGAAAAATGCTTTTAGTACCAAACTTGAGTAATCCCACATTGTATTGGCATTATGTTTACTGGATGCCGGAAGATCGAGTAACTATTCTTTGTTTGAATTTTCATAATTGGAAGCAGTACCAATTTTATATTTGTAGTACGAGTTCTTTGCATTCCTGCGCATCAAGATTCAATTAAATCTTTCTAGCGCTTGTCAAGCTAAGTTTGAAGGAATGTTCCCCTGATGTTAAAAGTGGTCATGCAAATAAAGTTGTAGATGAAAATTTGTGATTATATATGCATGTGAATACATTGTGAAATTCATTCATTAAGTTGTTGCACTTACTAATGTCTTTTTTCACCAAAGCCGACCATTACTTGACCGATATTATTGTACGAAAGTAAATATGCCTTTCCTCCCCATAGTGTAGCTACTACATCTTCACTGGTCAGAATGGAGAAGCAATAGTTTAATTTAAATATATTTTCAAAATCAAAATCTAGGATAAGCTAAATATTATTAGAATATCAATGAAGTTGGTATACCATTAAGGCAGGATCATTGTTTCCTTTAGATAGGTTGGTTTGGCCAGGCTTATGTTTGGTATTTTATTTTTTTTGTCTGAAATTTAAATTAGTAGACCACATACATCTAATATGCATGCATGTATCAGTTAGTCAGGAAAACTATTATGTCTAGACTAGAAAACATGGCTGTATAGTGCCAAAAAGGTAAAACTACTAATAAAATTGCTGCACCATTTTTGTCTATAATACTTTTGTTCATTCTTTCTTCATTTCTATTTCTATATTTATTTAATTATGTATAATCATATACACATTAAATTGTTTGTATATATGTAACTTAACATGACACCCCTCTTTGTCTTTTATGTCCAAAAATCCCAAGAAGATTAGCTTATGTAGATTATGTTATGTCGATGTGTCATTTCCACTATCTTTTTTACATGCAAAGTTCCAATTTCATTTTAAGATTGCTCCCTATTGCTATTTACTGTTGTATCCTTGGTTTTGTAGCCATGATTTCCTCATTGTACTTTGTGTATAGGCGTAAAAGGATAATTGACAGCTCCTGAATTGATATTTTTTCACTATAGTCAAAGTTCGGTCTTATCATATCAGACATAATTTTAATTTTATTACTACACTAGATGTTGTCTGTTTAATACAAAAAGTGTAATGTATATTTAAGTTATGTAACATGTGAATTTTCATTATTTATGATTATTTTTCTGATCTATGACTGAAATTTGAAAGAGGTATCATAGAAATGTGTTATGATACATAAGTTTATGATAAGAAAATTATAGCTGAATTATTATATCTAAAAAGTAACAATAACTTAATTGTTATACCTGAAATAACAGGTACGGAGGTATGTGTACAATGATGTGGTTAGGCTAAATCATCTTTAGAAACTCGTAGATTTTTCATTTGTTCAGGTATATTTTGAAATTTGTATAAATTATGTAGGTTTTTTCTTACCAATTTTTAATGCTGTTAGCTTTATTGTTAATTCTTACTCAAAACTTAGAGCCAAAGACTTCTTTATACCAGTGGTAAAAATACACATGAACTTCATTTATGCAACCAATGAAAGATGATGTTTTCTTTATACCAGTGGGAAAAATTTTATTGGCACAATACTCTCATTTCTCAGTCTTGTACCTTTTGTGCATCAGGCTCCCTAATTGTTTATACTAGTGGGCAGCTACCTTGAATCATATGTGAGAGACCTTCCTTCCTCACTTTAATTAATTATCTCAATCCCGATGAAGTCATTAAGTTGCTGAACTTCAATACCCCTACCATTATTTGATATTAAATGCCAACATGTCCAGCTGATATCTAAACTTTCTCTTCCTGTACGAACGTAGATTTAACGCTTGAACCTTTATTTGTTACTGGGTTATTACCAAAACAGGGAGCATTATAATGTAAATAAACTTCAAAGACATGTTAACTATATAAGTTTTTTCTTCCCTTTCAATTTTGCAAGTAAAAAGGAAGAACTATCATTTGTAATAAACTGTATTTGATGTTAAAAAACGCAAATGTTTGAACTCTATTCTCTAAATATCACAACAACTTGCATTCTGCTTGTTGAAGCTCTCCTTCATAGACATAATGTTTGTTTTCTCCAAGAAAAGAAACTGCGCGTTCATCTATTTTATGTGTACGCTCCAAATTAGGAGCCTCTTTTCATGTTAACTTTAAAAATGACACTGTATCATTATATTCAATACTATTTGTAAACACTTAAGTCTGCAAGATCAGGTTGTTAGGATTTCAATATACTTTAAGACCGATTAATCATGAAACCCTAGATCTGAATAGGTGACCCATATTGATTTAATTGAAAAGAAATAGAGGAAAGTAAACGGGTTAGCGGAAGCCATACCTGAATTCATAGTTGCTATTGGAAAAGTAAATTTGGTTTAGTTTTCCATATTAACACAAATCCTAGACCTTATACTAGATCTAAATTCATAGTTGCTGCTTTCATAAACTGATTAAGAGAAGGAGATAGATCTAAAAGATAAGAGTTGGATATGATCTTCCAAATTAACATAAACCCTAGATCTGAGTTATTTCCATAGAAGAGATTAGGAGAATAACTGGAGCTTATGTAATTTGGGGACCACAACCCCTTATTTAAAATGTTGGCATTTTCTAATTTGGCCCTTCAACAAAATAGAATTGCCCCAATATCTACACATTAATACCATGATAATTATACCTGTAAGCCTTTTAACTTTAATTTATAATTTGATCACTTTAATTAGGTTTTACTCCAAAATAGCAGGACACATTTATTTTACATATGTGGCCCATATATTGAAATTTTCCAACAATCCCCCCCTTGTCCATATATGTAATAACCTTATAAATGTGTTTAACTTTATGAGCTCCAAAATTTGCTAATTATAACATTAGGTGTTTCTGAAACAATCTCGTCCATTAACTATGCTGACAAAAGATCAAAGTGGCTTTCGTTACCTTCAGTGTAACTAAACCAATCAATGGTCACATATACCAACACAATCAAACGACATAGATCAATCATGGATGCGTAGCATGGAAATTACATGAGATGTGATCTATACATGTCTATTTCCAACCGGTCCTACTTTAGTGAGATCAAAACGTTCAATATTTAAACAACCTATAGTGCAAACAAAACTTTATTACATTATTTCTGATCAGAAAAAAGAACTTGATATATATCTGTAACCAAAGTATTGAGCAATTGTCATTTGATAGTACCAAATACAAACTCCCCCGAAACAAAATATTCTTACATAAAAGTTACACCAATTGAGCAAGATGCTCATGAAAGACCTTGGGTGATAATCCTTTTGTAAGCGGATCCACCATAGTGGAGTTTGTCACAGTATGCTCTATGAATTACAATCTATTTTGCACTCTCCCCTTACTGGAAAATAATATGTTGTTTATTGTTACAATATAACTTTAATGATCTTTCAATTTCTTTATTCAATAGTCCATTACTTTATGACAAAATTATACAATTATCTTCCATCGTTGGATGCCCGATAACGGAAAATAGCAAAGAAGGCTATAAGTAAGTGTATGACAGCTTTCCTTATATAACTTCATCAAAAAAATAACAACAATAATATTATTGTTATCTAAAGTGGATCTTTTGTACTCTTGGCATCCAAAATATTCGGACTGTAATCCCTTATGATCTCCAATCAATCCGTCTTGAGCATACAATCCTTTGTTTCTTAAAGATATCTCGTAACCATTTTGGTATGTGCTTTAGCATGCATTAGACTCCACATCGCAAATGCATGAGGAATCTTTTGCATTTCTTTAGCTTCAAGGAAGTTCTTATATTACTATATAAGACAATATTTGTCTATTTTGGCAAAAGAGAATTGATTTGCAGTTTGCATACCAAACCTCCCCTTTTTTTTAAAGCCTTATCTGCCTAGCCCTTTTGTGATAATCCAAATAGCACTCCATGAATGATAATGGTGTATTTGCATCCCTAATACAAAACAGTACTCCATAAGTGGTTTTCTTAGTTGTTTCATTAATGTCTCCATTAAGTAACACGACTTTAATATCCCTCCGATATTGCTTAAAATCATAATCTACAAAAAGTTTCAAAATAATTCTAAAGAGTTTTTTAGTAAAACCAAAGAGAAAGTCACTTTAAAAATAAAACATTGTTTTCCTTTTTAAGTGTAGTCTTTACTGTAATGAGCCTTATACCTTTCCACATTACTCACTTGATCCATTTTTGTTTTAAATAATTATTCATAACCAATAATCTTGTTACCTTAAGGTGGTGGGAAAGATCTCAAACTTTATTATCCTTATAGATTTAGACTATATATTCATACCTTAAATCCATATTTAAAATTAGTACCTTATATGGATTGATGCAAGTCCAAAGAATCATCTTCACCAATCCAATATTTATCTTTATGAAAAAATACTATATAGTCATCGGAATAGTATTTCTTCTTTTCAAGTGGTATTTCTTCTTTTCAAGTGGATTTCCTTAGTGACCTTGCACTTGAGGTCGTTGAGTTTGTTTTCTTGGAACAATAACCTTAATGTTACCCCACCTTTTGGACAAGGCCGGGATATCAATAAAATTGTCTAAAAAGGATGGATATCAGGATTGGAAATCAATTGGGAATAAGGCTATGATCGATGCCGTCAAAATTGGACCGAGCTCCAATCAAGGTGGGATCGATAGGGAATAATAAACAAGGCTTGGAGAGGCTACACATCAAATTTCAGGTCAAACGGACTTCGTATGCTCAAGATATGGATGGATCAATATTGGAAGGAAGTGGTTTCGTATCAATACTTTCGTATCGATAAAAGTGGACTTGGCTATCTACTTTGGATCGATGCTTTCGTATCAATCGGGATGAACTTGGGCTGTGGTTTCGAATCGATACATATGTATCGATTGGATTGATGTGGCAGAACACGTTGGCGCTCTTAGTATCGGTCAAGGCCGGATCGATATGAAGGAAGGAGCAAAAGATGGATACGAGGCAGTGGTTACAGGGAAAAGCATTTCGTATCGATCGCTTGTTGATCGATACGAAGGACACACTCAGGGATCGATACGAAGAAGGTAGCAGGTAAGCTGTGGATCGATACGAATGTGACATGGATCGATACAAAAGAGGGATGATGGACACAAGCTGATGGATACGAAATCCATAGATACGAAGCCTTCAGCCTACTTGCAAATACAAACTTAGATCGATCATCTCAAACCATAGATCCAAATGCTATTAAATTTTCACAAGAGCTTCATTATTTACGCAGGAGCATCCATGATCGATCTCGGCTTCATTGGGGCATTTTGGATTGATACGAATTATACTTGGATCGATAAGGATCGATCCCAAACAACCTTAGATCGATCTGGTAGGCCCATCCACGTGTGAGAAGAGGTGTTTCGAGTTTTGGGGCAAATATTTTTAGATCTACTCCTATAAATAGCAACTCCATGGCAACTAAAAAGGGGGCTTCTGTTACACCCCGCATTTTTTGATAATTAAATAATCAAATAACGATGAACAAAGAAAATAAACATTTTTTGAATTGTCAGAATATGGCATTGAAACTTATACCATTGTGTTCGTGGTGATTTTCTGATCAATTTCCATATATAACTTGTCGAAATCCGAGTTAATACGAAGAAGTTACGAGAGAAAACAAAAACCAGAATTAATCGAAAAAAATAGTAAGGCCTAAGGGTCGACCGATAGGTCGACCCGCAAAACACACAGGTCGACACTAGGGTCAACCCTCAAACACACAGGTCGACCTATAGGTCGACCCGCATTTTGTCCTGGACGACAATTCGTCCAGGTACGTGCCGAATTTATTTAATTCGATTTTTGTGCAATCTCAACCGTTGTTTTCTAAATCCAAAGATTCGCAGCAAGCATGTGATGTGGTTGCACCAGATTCAATCCTAAAATCCGACGGTCTGAGATCCCCGAACTCCCATATAAATAGAACCCTAGGCCTAGCTACTTTCTCACAATCAGATTTTCTCCCAATTAGGTTCATTGCCTGAGGCTGAACCCTAAATAGAAAATATTTCTAGGGAGAAGATATTCTTAATAAAAATATTAGACGCCTTAGAAGGGGATCCAGAAAGGCCATGGAGCAAAGCTAAGGATGGCAAGTGAGTGGATTTAAATTATATCTCTTTTATGTTTATGATATATAATATCGTTAGATTCCCGTTAAATATTTAATTCCGCATTTATTTCAGTAATTAGTTCTACTAATTAGTTATGTTGAAATTGTAAATTTTATAAGAGAGGCGTACTTATATTTAAATGTTATTTATCTGGAAAAAGAAAGGAATCCAATTAAATATAAGTAATATTAGGCTTAAAAGTTGTAGAGAAAGGCATAAGCCTAAAAGTGAGAAATTTACAGTAAATTATGTTAAAACGGGAGAAATGAATTAAAAAGAGGAAAATCTAAGAACTTGATTTGGAAGTTAGTGATAGATTAGTTGGTTGGTTTAGAAAAGGGAATATATTTCCATAGTTTAATATTGTAAGAATAACGATAAACGTAATTGCAAGAATAAAAGCAAGAAAAACAAAATTAGTGCAAAATAGAGATATTACTGTATTTTGCATTACCCAATAATTAAAGAAACAATAAAAGAAATATCTTATAGTTACGAGTTATTGTTTATAGCATTATTTAGTATTAAAATATGGAAATGGATTTTTAGCATAGTTTTTGTCACCAACCAAATAGAATAGAACTACTTCCTAGAATAAAAGAGAATAACGTGAAGCATTAAAGAAATTAAGGAAGAAGAAATAATCAAGTTAATATTTGACAAGACTAGAAATAATAAACAGAAGATGTGACTAGATCTGCATTTACCGCGTAGATAATACAATAAAAGTGAAGCAGTTATTATGATAAGTAATTTATGACAATTGGACGTAGTCCCAAGTTAAGAGGTCATATAATATAAGAGAACTAAAAAGAATACAGTATCATAATAAAAAAAGAAAAACTAGAATATAAGAGAAACACTTGCAATTACATTTATAACATGTAAGTCATCAAAGAAAGAGAAGAATATAGAAATCACAATTGCAAGTATAATTGTAACACATAGGTTATAATTAAAAAAGAAAGAAATAGAAGAGGCTTATTTTATCAAACTTAGATCTTGGATTAAGGTAATAAGAAAAAATAATAGCAGTGGCCCATACCGGCAGCATTCCCTTTCAGGTCTAGGATTAATGGTCTCACACATAGGTGGGGCTGGGCTTGCTGATTAGGGTAAATAAGTAGCCAACAGAATAAGAAAAGTAAACTAAACACATAATAAAATATTAGACGTAGGGTCTAATAAAATGGTAAGATGCGTTTGGAGCAGCCCAAAGGATGAAGAGCCTAACGAAGCAGTTCATCACAGATTTCGGTACAGAAGGATCACGTCCAACTTAGTTACCTTGGGCTAGAAGGAAGTACGAGACTTCAACGGTACGTGAGGATACTCTAGGATGGCCCTCTGGGGTAGGCGTAATGAAGCCACACCCCCGGAGGTAAGTCTGTAGGTGTTCCATTAAGAGAGGATGCCTTGACTGCTTTTGCATTCCAGGCCTAACGAAGCAGACCTTTGTAGGCAGTCAAAAGGTTGATGATGGAGTATGATATTCGTATGACACCATACTCTCAGTTACGAGTAGGTTTTAGTGGGCAGGACCTAAAAGGATAATCACATGCGGAGATCAAGCCATCATCAATCAGAGCGAGTTCGAGAAAGACTAGAGTTAAACCAACAGGCCAATGATTCTTTCACTATCGAGATATTAGATGACGGGCGCAGCCAATTGGATGTTTAGATTGTTTGCAGTAGGGCACAACCACTTAGCTCTTGAGAGGTCTTTCGATTAGTTGAGGGGGGGGGGGCTGCGAGGGGCCATAGCCATGATGAGAAAAGAGACAGACCAAGTAGAATATCTGTAGTGCAGGCCTAACGAAGCGGACCTTTACAGATATAGAAAATCCCCGACTGAGTTTCGTACAAGGTAGACCTTGTTGGTGAGATTCAGGGAGTAGACAGAACGATTACGTATAGTCCTCAAGGTATGCACTGGGTGGTATATTGTGGATGTTCGAGCACTAGTATAAGCTGGTGCGGACGTAGTTTTATGTTTTCATAGTAGATGACGGAACATCTGTATTTTAGGCCTTACGAAGCTGTCCTTTACAGATGTAGTTACGATACGCTCTAGTAGCAAGACGATGAAGTCCTTTTCGAGGAGGATACGGAAGGTACTATGGGTAGTACCTAAGACCGATGCGGTCTTTGGGCTTGTAGCTACATATATATATATATATATTGGTTATTAGGTCTTAATCTACTAGGGAGTAGATGGGTACGATTCACGCACAGAGGCTAGAGTATTATAAACCTAATAAATCTAATATAGCAGAAAATGGAAATAGAACGATATATGTAGAATTATGCTTAGAAGTGTATAATTAGTCCATTCACCGGAACTTTAGTTCTGACCCCCTCCTCATAACATCCCATAGGTTAGATAGATGGCAGAGATTTTCCAGCTTTGAGACACTTGCTTAGAAAGTGTTATTACCTTGGTGAGTATTTACTTACTATTATATTTTAGTCAGGTCCGCTATGATATATTTATTTGAGCTCTGATATATTTATCTTTGCCTATTTGCAGGATACCAGATACCCAACTCGGGCTTCAGTGGGCTTGGATTACAGCATTTATGCAAAAAATCTGGACTCACTGAAATTCGGGTTGTTACATTTGGTATCAGAGCGTAGGTTAGTAGATCCTAAGTAAATTAGGAAATATAAGTGAACGTATTTGTATTTTTGAATAAAATATAATTATATTATGTACTAAAATCCAAATAATCCCCAATTATAGATTTTAACATATGGAAAGTTTTTAGAAGTATATTTGTGCATAGTTTGCTAGTTGGGTTTGGGATGATCCAAGGATGTTGAGCCCTATGTTATTGCCGATTTATAGTGTATAGTAAGCTATGTTTTGGGAGAAGATTAGTATCCATATGTTATAGGAAGCGGGAAAGTTCCCTAGGGATAGTAGGAAGAGTATTTTTATTATGGAAGGAATAAGCGATTTTAGTAAGGAAATGAGATTTCCAAGGTTTAGTAAGGAAATGAGACCCAAAAAAAAAGTGTTTTGAAGATAATTTCTAAGTATAGAAATATAGTGGTTTGTAAGTACGCTTATTATTTAAATAAATATATGGAAATGTTTTCTAGTTGTGAAAATATTAAAACAGTTTTGAAAATGAGTTCTTTTGAAAAAGAAGATGTAAGTTAAATATTAGGAAATTAATAAATTTCGTAGGAAATGTCTATTGTAAGTGAATATAGATTAAAAATACTTTAATCTATTGGAATGAAATGAATAATGATATAATTTCATATGAAACCAAATCACAAATAAAGATGTTTTGTGCAAGTTATAAGTAATAAGTTAAAGAGATATACAAGGTATGAAAAGCACCATATTTTGTATAGCCTATTTCGATAAAATATAAAATAAGTTGCTTGTAATTTCACATAAACATGAAATCCTCTTTTAAAGGATTCATAGAAGGTTTTAGCGTTAATGGTTTCTCATAAGAGAAAGTAGTTCCAATACATTAAGGTATAAAACCATTAGGTGTAATAAGAAGTGTAATAATTAGAGACAATGTTAGTTAAAAGGGATATTATAGAGAGCCTTAGCAGAAAAGCTAAGCAATGAAAATTTCATATTTTTCCATTGATTATGCGCATTGGTTTCTTGCCTTTGTAGAAAGTCCCCATTTGTAGTAAGTTAGAAACTCCTCCAAAGTTAGGTAATTGGAAGAGTAAGAAAGTTAAGCAATTTTTGATAAAATAATTGTTCTTATCTACTCCAGTTTTTGTAAATTTGAAAATTTGAAAATCTATTAAAAGAAGATGTTTTGAAAGCATGTGAGGACATTTTTGGAAGTCAAGAAAAAAATGTTTTAAGGACAATCAAGACATGTTTTAAAGAAAAATGGTTTGGTGAAAAAGTAAATAAGTTTTTGGAAGAGAAAAACTTAGTAAACAGTTAAATTTAAAAATCCAATTTTTTTTATGGAAAGCTGTAAAGGTCTTTAAAAGTAAAAGAGGAATAAGTTTTGAACTTAGAATTTGTAAGTTTTCCCCTCTAGGTTTGTGGAATAATTTAAATTCAAAGAGCTATAAAGATGCAAGTCTTAAAAGATATAATGTTAAGTAACCAAGTGCCTTTGAATTTAATAGAATCTTCAAAGTAACACTTTTAAAAGCAAGAACTTTGGGATTTGATGTTTCAAAAAAAAGATTAGAAGCTTTAATTTTTGAAATGAAATGATAAATGCCAAACCAAACTTTTAAATATGAAGTAGATAGGAATCATTTCCGATGTGTGACGGGAAAAGTTTAAGGCCATAACAGTGATTACTTTTAGTAGTAATAATAAAAGTCTCGTAAAGTGTCTAAGACACTAGTGAGAACTTAGGCATGTTGCTTCATGTGTGTAGACTATAGAAGAATAGTGAAATCATATTAGTAAGATAGTAAGACACACGTGGTTGGGATAGTTAGACCTTAGTTGGGGAAAAATGAAAGATAAAGGTAAAGAGAAAATTTCCCCAAACTTAGTTGCCTTTTTAGATAGAGACTGCATAGATTGAAACCCTTATTCGTCGCAGTAAATGAGACTTGGTTATTCCATTTTGAGTATGGAATAGAAGAGATGAATAGATCTTATTCATCGTGAGTAACACAGCGTAAGTTAGTAACGAGTAATAAGCGACAGGAGGAGCATATGAGTTACTTGGATTCCTAGAGTAGGACCCTTCTGTGTCAAAGTGGACATGGTCCTAGGCCTCCTAGCCCTAGATAATAGCTGTGTGTAGCTACTATATTTACCTATCTAGTATCGCTTTGTAGTAGGACTTGTTTTCTCTTTTAGTTATGAGATTGTACTCCTATGTAAGCATTTAGTTCCTATTGTAGTAAATCAGTGATGATTATATGATGCTCTTTTTCTGTGATGTTCACAAGAAGAGAATAAAAACATTTGATGTAAGTAACGAAAGAAAAGTAAAAGCCAAAAGAGTAACTAAAATGGAAACAACAAATTTAAAGAAAGCGACAGAAACGTCAATAAAATCGTAACTAAAAGAGAATCGTCAATAAAAACATAGGATGTAAGTAACGAACGATACGAGATTATCGATACAAGGTAGAATGTGATCGATGGATACGAACGAAATCACACCAATGGATACGAACGAGGCACGTTCAAGAACCAGACTCGATCACTCGGCATAAAAAGAGGATCGATCCGAGAAGATAGCGCCACGTCACCTAGCAAGCACGTGCCTGGTATCGATACGAACTAGATCAATACGAACATATCGAGACGAACTCGTTTGCACATTGAAGATCCAAACTTGCATCGATCATAACTCATAATCTACAAGTCCAAATGCTACCAAATTTTCACAGAAGCTTGCGTACAACCTCAAGAATGTACTTGATCGATTCCAGCCTAAAAAGACCAATTCTTGATCGATACGAAATCAATTCGTATCGCTCTTAAATCGAGTCGAAATCACCTTAACTCGATCCCGTGGGCACACCTACATGACAGAAGAAGTCTTCCGAGATCTGGGTGAGATATTTGCTGCCTACGCCTATAAATGTGACCCTGGACCTACAAAAAATGGACTTTTGGCTTCTCTACGCTGATACTCTGCCGAGATCATTATTAAACCTCTGTTGTACTGTTGTAATCTCTTGTAATCAGCGAGTGAAAATCAATAAACATCAATCATTCCATAGTGGACGTAGGCCATACGCCGAACCACTCTAAATTTGCGTGTTTCTGCATTTTTTCTTATCTGTTAATTGGTGTGTTTGTTAGATCTGCCTCATTTTACAATTATTTTCTTCATTTTATCTCTTCAAACACATCCGAAGAGTGTTGTGCCCAATTTTGGTACAAACACTTTGGTGCTTTCACCGAGAAAACCCAGCTTTTCTCCTGCTCACTGGATCTACTGTCGATATTGGATTGCGAGAATCTAAGGAGATGATCCAGATCTCAAGCCTAGATGTTCTACCATCCTATTCAGATTTGCACCAAGTCTAGGAGAGAACTTCACTATTCACCATGGTCGCTACCAGGACTACCTCAACCGCTGCAGATCCAAAAGGACGGGATAGGCAGAACCCCGCACAACTTCCCTCTACATATCAGAATGCTGTCGGACCTTCGGATCCACAAAGCCCTATCACTAGGGAGGAGTTCCAACTACTGATGCAAGAGCTGACTCAAAGCCGCTAGCAGCTTACCCAGCAGCTCCGTGCCAATGTGGAGTCGACCAATCGGCTAAATTATGAAAGACGAAGGAGATCCAGAAGAGATCAGGCTTCCTACTCATCCACTGAAAGTTCGGCTTCTTCTGATTACAATCGCAGATCCACGCGCCCACGGCTGGATGGAAGTTATATACAGGCTACCGGACATCAGCGCACTTTGAACCTTAGGCAACCGAGAGTTGGTCCGTTAACCAGCAACCAAACCGGACCCTCCTCCTAAGGAGGGACGGTTCCTTATCACACTACTGACAACCGCGCCGCTGCCGCTGTCATTAAGTTGGGAGCTAAGACTCGGAACCGAACGGAACCGAACCATCACCAACGTAATCATACTCCAGAGCCTTATGTTTCTGAAGACCTAGAGCCAAGGAGGAGAGATATGGACCGTCGACCGCGCCCGGCCCATCCTCGCATTGTGGAACCCGACCACACCTTGGCTCAGCATGCCCAGAATGTCCAGACGCCAGAGATCCCGACAATGATCCGTTAGATGATCCATGAAAGCCAAGGCCTCACCAACGACGACTGGGGAATCTCCTGGAGTCATACCCCTTTCACCGATGACATCCTCTACGCTGAAACGCCTCGGCGATTCAGAATGCCAACTCTACCTATTTTTGAAGGGAGTTCTGAGCCTAACCAGCACATTTTAAAGTATGAATGGTTGATGAACGCCGCACGGGCTGATGATGCGGTCAAATGCCAAAGTTTCCCAATCTCCCTAGGGGGAATCGCAACTATGTGGTTTACTCGCCTACCACCCCAATCTATCTCATGTTTCGATCAGTTGGCAATGAAGTTTGTTAAAAAGTTTCGCATGCATGTCACAAGGCCCAAAGATGTTAATACCTTGTCCATTGTCACTCAAGCTCCCAGAGAGACACTCAGACATTACCTGGAGAGGTTCCACCCTACATGCGCTGAGATTAGTAACCCTAATGATAATTCCATTCTGATGGCACTGACTAAGGGAATCGATCCCGATTCCGAATTTGGCAACTGGTTGGCCGGAAAACCCCATGCGTCATTGGACCGTTTCTATTCCAAGGCAGCTCAGTTCTTGAGAAGGAAGGATGCGAAACAGTCTAGGAAAAAGGATGATGCGGGGCCCAGTGTGGAAGGCATCCAAAGCAATGTCGCTGTGAAACAAGCCAGGGAGAGTTCCGGAAAGGTGCAGTTAAACATACAGAATAAGCAGAATCAACAGAAAGGTGATGGAAATCAGGGTAGGAAGCGGGATCAGAATCACGGACCGCGACGTAGTGCTCCCATATTTGACACTTATACTCCTTTAAATACGTCTCTAAAAAATGTGTACTTGCAAACTTGTAATACTATCCAATATAAGAAACCTGCTCCGAAGCAATCGTCAGAGAAACAGATTCAAACGGGGAAGTTTTGTAGATTTCACGATAGTTATGGCCACAACACGAACGAGTGCCGTCATTTACATGACATTATCGAGAAGTTGATCCGAGAAAGAAAGTTGGAGCAGTTTGTTCGCGCGCCGCAGTCTGGAGGTGCTGGCCCATCGAATCAGAACCAAATACCAAATCAGGTTAGACTGGAGGAACCTGCTCGTATCGGCGGGAGGTTAGTGGTTAACACTGTTAGTGGTGGTCCTCATCTAGCGGATCGAATCTGGAGGGAAATGGAGTCGTATGCCAGCTCAATTAGGCATGCGAGCTTCGAATGTTGCAGTAACTTGGAAGACGGGGCTCCGACCAAACAACAGAAAACGATGACAGATGACATCGTATATCGAGACAGGGATGTCGACAGAGTCAAAGCCCCAACCATTGATCCACTAGTCATTTCAGCTCAGATAGTTCCTGCTTGGATGAAGAGGATCTTAGTGGACAGTGGAAGTTCAATGAACATACTCTTTAAGCGAGCCTATCATCAAATAAAGATGGAAGCGAAAGATTTGAAACCTTGTCAGTCTCGTATTTATGGCTTCAATGGAAGTGAGACTATACCCACCGGGATGGTGGAGCTACCGGTGGAGTTGGGAGTTGGGAGTTGGAGAGCGCCGGAGAGTCCAGATATTGCATTTTATTGTATCGGATATTGACTCACCATACAACGCTTTCTTCGGCCGACCGGCCCTAGCTGAGTTCAGGGCCGCTATCGCCCCTTGGTGTCTAACTTTGAAATTCCCTATCGACAATGGATTCAGAGTCGTTCAGGGAGACCAGGCTACTGGACGAGCCTGTTATGTTGCTGAGCTGCAGGAGGCGTAGCGAAAAGAGAAGGGAAAAGGCGTAGAGGAATCTCTCTACGTTCGCTTTGCGGATAATTGACAGTTAACGCCTAGGCCAATGCCCAGGCACCACAACCAATTCCCAAGGGATCATGACCCGAGAGATACCAAAAGCGAAGACGAAGTCAAAGGCAATCAAGCTTCTCCGGCGGAGCCGACGATTGATGTTTCGATCGATAATGATGAAAATTCTAAAATGGTAAAGATTGGATCTCAGCTAAGCCAACAGATGAAAGAGGAATTGGTTGAATTTCTCTGGAAAAACCTCGACGTGTTTGCCTGGACGCACTCCGACATGTGTGGGATCTCGCTGGACATCGCGAGCCACGCATTGAATATTGACCTGTGGCATGTCCCGCTCAAGCAAAAAAAGCGTGGTATGGATCCAGAGTGATCTGCCTCCCTTAAGGAAGAGGTGGATAAACTCAGGTCGAACGGGTTTATCCGAGATGCGTTAAATCCAGAATGGGTGTCCAATCCTGTACTTGTCAGAAAACCTAACGAGAAATGGAGAACTTGCGTTGACTACTCGAACTTGAATAAAGCTTGCCCTAAAGACAGTTTTCCACTTCCCCGGATTGATCAGCTCGTAGACTCAATAGCCGGACATGAACTCTTATCCTTCATGGATGCATATTCTGGTTACAATCAGATACCGATGCACCTACCTGATCAGGAGCATACCAGCTTTGTCACCGATTTGGGACTCTACTGTTATAAAGAGATGTCGTTCGGACTTAAGAACGCCGGGGCAACCTATTAGAGACTCGTCAATCGAATGTTCATTAACCAGATCGGAAATACCATGGAGGTATATGTGGACGACATGCTTGTGAAGTCGTGATTCTCCACCAATCATATCAAAGACCTGGAAACAATGTTCAACTTCCTCCAAGAGTACAAAATGAAACTCAACCCATTGAAGTGTCACTTTTGGGTCGCGTCTGGAAAATTCCATAGATTCATTGTTAATGCTTGGGGAATCAAAGCCAATCCCGAGAAAATCTGGGCAATTAGAAATCTTGAGACTCCAAGGACTATAAAGCAAGTTCAGAGCCTCAACGGGAAGGTCTTTGATAATTTATAGTGAAAGCTGAAAGAAAGAGGAATAGATAAAAATAAGACATGTCCTTGAAGATATAGGGATGCATGGGATCCACATAGCAGCATTTTGTGAATTCTTTTTGTTTGTATTTGATATATGAAGAATTTGTGAACTGATTTATATAAAATTATCTAGCAGTAAATCTGAATAGATCAATAATATTGAAATTGATCAATTATTTTAGCTATTCTTTACTATGACAGAATAACGAGCTAAATATTAAAATATCTCTTTGATACAGGAATAATGGAAATAGAACAATATAGACACAATGAAGAGCAAATCTCTTCTGCTTCACAAACGTCTAAGAAGAAGAAAAGAGGTCCAAAAACCAGAAAGAAATATAGAACAAAAGAGCCAAAATACATTGAGTGGAGTGATAATGGCAAACCCATTGGAAAGTGGGTGAATTCTTATAAGGCGTATGTAGGCGAAGCATGTAGATCCAAAATTGATATCAATATTAAGAATTGGGATGATGTTAGTCAGGGGCTTAAGGACACATTTGGGAAGATGTTAAGGTATTATAAATTAATTTTTTCACTTATTAAATTGTCAATTGGATCCTCAATGTTTTTTGATTCCATTGCAAATTTATATTTTTTTTGTTCTCCCTTGCACGTATTCTGCAAATTAACATATATATATATATTTATAATAAAAAAGGAAATTATTTCTATGCCATATCAGATAGAATGTATTTGTGCTATACCACAGAAAATTATAATCCAAATCCCTTTGAATTTTGAACTGAAAATGAATAATTCAAATATTTCATGCAATTACCGCATTTGATGTTGAAAAAAGATAAATGTTGAAATCAATTTCCATACATACATATATACATATATATATATATATGGGTTACATGAATAATGGAATATGTGTGCCGCATTACTCACCCATGGAATAGGTGTTACTGTAAATTGTAGCCATTTTAAGCTTGTGTACCAGTTCATAACAATATTTTGAAATGCATTTTAAGCCTAAGTACCTTAAGAACCTGCACTTGTAATAGATCCATTTTAAGCCTATGTACCAGTGAATAGATATATGAGACTTGTACATGCACTTGTAACAGAAATCCATTTTCATGCTTATATTCTAAAATATCATGTGCCAGTTCATAACAATAATGATATTTTGGTTACTAAGGATTTATTTTAAATTATCTCAGACCGAGTACCACATCGATGACAAAATGAAAGACACCGTGTTAAGAAATGTTAACGAACGATGGAAGGATTTCAAATCAAGATTGGTTAGAGGTTGGATTACGAAGACAAGAAATCTTTTAAAGGACCATAAAGAGTCGTGCAAATTTTATGATGGTGTTACATAAGCACAGTGGGAAACATTTAAGAAGAATTGTGAAACTGAGGAATTTAAGGAATATTTTTTTAGAAATTGAACAAATTATCAATGTAGTAAACAATTTCTTCTCACTTCTTCGAAAATAATAGATCTACTATTTCGAAGTATATGCTTAACATTGTGTTAAGAATTATGTCAGCTTATGTTGTTGTGTTGAACTTTCAAGTTTGAACAATTATACAAGCAACCGAGCAAGAGAAAAATCTACATTATACCACGTTGAATTAGTTGATCCTAGTGATATTTTTGTAGCACTAATTTATATTTATTATTTATAAAGATGCTTGAAAGTTGTGTTAGTGGATCAAATTGCGGTCTTAAATTTCAAGAATTTATGTATAAAAAATTAGTCATTGTCTGTTTATTTTATTCATCCATTGCTCAATATATTTTTGAACTTACAATCTCCTTTACTTAATATATATATCAAATATTTTCAACTATCATCTCACCTGTTGTAGATTCAGTAATAATCTTATAAAAACATATGTGCAGTTTTAGTTTTGGCTTTACGTATACACATATTAAAAAATACTGTGTAAAGAGCACGAGCCTTCGCTTGTTTATAAAAAAATGAAAGATTAAATTTTACCAAAACTGGCAAATAGAACAACAGTTCAGTACCGCTAGCTAGCATCAGAAAATAGAGCAAGTATTACTTGCATAAAATAGATTGATCTAACAGACCGATCTTCTTATGTTTGTTTATTGCAGAAAATTGCTTCAATCGCGATAAAACTGCATAATCAAGTGCTTAGCTTGTACTGTTATCAAATATATCAATTTACTACTCAACAAATTAGAGTGGGTGATCTAACTGTCATATTTGTTTTAATGTTTCCATTCTTCAGATAGGATTTATTAATGTATATTTCTTGTATCGAAATTCAAAACCATAATCTTGTATTTATTAATGTCATAAAACAGCAAATAAGTTAGAAGGCCATGAAGAGTCGAGCATGCAATGAGCATCCTCACTATTTAGGGCAAGCTGGATATGCCGGGAAGAACGCTAAATGGATAGCCGAAGGCCATTATTCCTCAACCACATTACCAAGTGAACCTATTTAGGATCGAAGTGTTGATTGGATTTTGGCAAGATCAAAGAAAGGAGTTGATGGAAATTATGCAATCCCTAATGAGAAAACCAAGATAATTGCAAATTAAATAGTATGACTTTATCTCTTTTGGTTAATCTTTTGCGAAATATAGCAATAAATTATTGAGAAAACTATTTTTTGACAGAATGATTGGAGAGAAAAAGCCATCGAAGGGACATGGGTTCCAAATTAGAGTTCAGTTTTTTTCTTGTTACTGTGATATGTTTTGTTATCAAATATGGTTATTCTTAGTTGGTATTTTCCCCCACAATGTGCGTACCTTAGCAACATTTTGACTGAAGTTTTTTTCAAAGAAGTAGGAAGCAAAACTGACCTGCTTCATTATTAAAAGCTGACCATGTCTTTAAATGGTTTATGGGTGCCTTGTTTAAGTTGGAGTTTGATCATGAATTTAATTGTCACACTTGATAAAATAAAAGAATTTGCAAAACTGTGGGCTAATAAAAGTATATAAAATATAAATATTTGTATCGTTTATCCCATACAATGTTAGTAGGAAAAGGACTAGTGTTGCTTAGGGCTATAAATGGACAGGGTCAGAGTGTAGTGACATTGTATTATGCAAATTAGTTTAAGTTGGATTTTGTTTGTGACTTTGAACTTTCATGTTTCGGCATGATATGTGAATTTATGTTGCACAATGAGGAACAGAGAGTGATGATCAGATACAAAGCGTTAGCATCTAAAGATTTTAACGTTTTAAAGCATCTAAAGCATTAGCATTCAAATTTTCCTAAATAAGTTATTGTTTAATATTTTCTTGCATATTTGCGGGGCCTTTAAAGCTTATAAGGCATATGGCGGTAAGTCTCGAGGAACTTACTTGAAATGGATGAATGTTAAGATGATTTGTTTTCTTACAAACAAAAAATAACTTGTATTTCGTTTGGGATATAAATTCATTTTAAACTGACTATTGAATTATCTTGTAATATTGCTATATTGTCCTCAGCAATCTGGATCAACGGATTGTGTTTATTATGTGATGAGGTATATGCATGAAATAGTAAAAAATCACCATCAAAACAACGATCTGGTCGAGGTACCACTTTAATTTTTTTCCCTCATATTTTATGTTAAGTAATTATATGATTAATGTTTCGAAACAATCTCTTAATTGCAGTACATTGTACAAGTTGGTTCTTATAGCCAACAAAAGATGGACGTAGTTCAGGATAATTTAGCTGATTATATCATGCATAACTGGATGTGATCTTCCAATATGCTACAGTATGGTGAGTTTATTTCTTTTCTATTGATATATGGAAAATGACATAAATATACCACAATGTTTTATCTTTGTATTAATATACAAATAGTTTACTAACTTGTATTTTAAGTGTAAATAAGGAGCAGCAGTTGTAAGCCAAAGCAGTATGTAGCAGTACAAATTCATGGCTATTTCCCAAATTTTATGTGCCCAAATGTTTATTCTATTTGGATCTTACAATAGGTCCAAGAAATGGATTTCCTACTTGTTATTGTGTAATACTTGATTAATAAAATAATTGCTTGGCTGCAATATAGTTACCATAAGGAGAGACTGGCAAATTGCGATGACAAGTAGTATGTGACAATATGGTTACAATAGGCACCTGCATTGGTCTAAAATGGCAAAGTTGATCTAGTAGTATGTGAAAATATAATGTATATGAGTAGAGATGGAATATAAGAGATGGTTATCATAGAGAGGGTAATCGAAGAACATAGTTCCTGAGACCATATCATCTGCCTTTACCTTAAATACCGTCACTGCCATTATGGAAACTATAGTTAATCCTAGCATTGATGAGAAATGCCTAAAGTGATCCATTGCTGGAGAAGTCAATAATGAAGTTTAAATGTTTTGATTGTGAAAGGGGGAGGTGAAAGGTGAAAATAGTGTGAGCTTGTCTGTGTATAAGGGGAGATATAGGAGCATGGGTAGAAGTTAATAGGTGTTTTGTGCTTCCCAACTGTCCCTATTTATCACTTTTAATTTCTTATACTTTATTTCTGAGATTGACCTTTGAACGTTTGAAATTTTAAGAGTTGATTCCGTGGTTGTTGGATTTTTGATTTACTACCATAGCCATAAACAATGTATGTACATCCCTCCTTCTGTCAGCACAGTTCAGCTTTTTTTTGCAATTCTCTCTATTTATTTTTTACTTTGTTGTATCAGGATGAAATAATTTCAAAAGTAGAGTACTAAGATGATAGGAAAGAAGTAGAGTTATAAAGTTTTAGAAGTTTAGTTGGCCATAGTTAAGCTTAAACAAGTGGAAATTTATGTGTCAGGAAAGAAGGCAAGCATCTATTTTTTGTGTTGCTGCGAGTTCTTTGCATTGCTTATACATTTGCTGCTGCTTCCTTCAGAAGTTTAAACAAGTGGAAATTTTTTTTTTGTCACTGACAGGAGTATGTGTATTGTTAGTAGGTGAGTTATGTGTTATGTTTTGTGAGAGTAGTGTGTATGCATGTGTGTTCATGCACCTGGGCATGTACATGCATGTGTTAGTATAGGGAATTGTTTCTATGTGAGTGAGTGAGTGTATAAGGTGTTGGGTGTGTGTTTTGGAAGAGCAAGCAGCAAGTTAGTGTGTTGGAAGAGCAAACACCGTAGAAATTTACTACATAATGGTTAAATGGTAAAGTATATTCATTACTTATAATAATAAATAGTTGATGGCTTGTGGCCTCTAAGATTTGGTGTTACTTTGTGGGTTAGTTAACGACAAATACGAATTATGCACGAAAATTTCAGTGTTCTTGTTATAAATCTTGAAATTACTTATTTATTATTCAAATAACGCAATATTTTATTCATGACCATATACTAAAACCAGTTTGTTTTTTGTACAGATGATTAATTGGTTTGGAATATGGAAGTGGCATTGAAGTTTATATACTGGATCCTTTTTCTATGTTGCTTTTTTAACAAATGAAATGACTTTTTTGGCTAGATAAAGACAATTTTTTGATGTACAAGTCCAATTTCTTCGTTGCCGTAGATTACTAATTGCATGTTACATCTGTCGGTTTTTTCATCCTTTTTGGTTGTGATGATACAATTATGTAAGTCTGTGAAGAAACAAATGCTTCCTTTATATATTCTGCATTATAAGATATTAATGTTGTAAGTGCATTTGTTCTGGAGTTGTTTATGGGAGGTCTAGTTATTAACTTGAACTGCTTATATATTTCTCATATTCATTGCTTTTTACTGGTTAACTGCTTATATATTTTTCTACTACTGATATTTTGTAAACGTGAGTTGGCTAGCTCTTTTGAATCAGAAGGTAGATCTTTTGCGTCGGTTGTAATTAACAACCGTAGCAACAAAGTGGCTTTTTCCATTCTATTGTATCAGTTGCAAGAACCAAGAGTAGCAAAAGGTGGCTTTTTGCTATGGTTGTTTAAAACAACCGTAGCAATAGGCCACGCTTTTGAAGCCAAATGACAGTTTATCGCTACGATTGTTATAAAGAACCGTAGAAAAAAATATACCTATTGCATCGGTTGTTTAAGACAACCGTAGCAAAAAATTATTTCTTGCATCAGTTCAATAACCGTAGTAATAGGTTTATAACTATTACGACGTCTGCATTTGCTACGGTTGTTGAACCGAAGCAATAGAGGGTAAACAACCGACGCAAATGAAATGTTTTGTAGTAGTGTAAAAATTAGCACAATCACCCAATAGAAGTTTTAAAGAGAAATAAATGAAGAATATAAAATGGAAATAGAGGATAATAACGAAGAAATAGCAGTAAATTGAAATAATAACACGCACACAACGATTTATAGTAGCCCGGCGTTGTTTGCGTACGTCTACTTTGAACAGATTGCTTTATTAATTACTTTATAAACTGAGTACAATAGGGATCGGATGAAAATACTTAGTTACAAAAGAGTATAAAGCAACTAACAGCGCAAAGGTCCTGAAAATGAACAACCAAGCCTATATTTATAGACGAAGATGGCCAAATATCTCCCTCATAATTCGGTAGAAGGACCTTCAGAACCATATGGACCCACAAGTGGGATTGCATGGCCCAATTCCCAAAGAAGAGGGATCGGTACCGATCTTTACTTTGGTGGAATTTTGGTATGTGATCCCTATGGTTGCTTCCTCATGCTAAAATATGCTTAACCTCCAAATTTCATGCCAACTAGATCAGTATAACTTTAGTTATTTCTTGATCTTTGCTTCAACGTGGGTTGCTTGCTGATTCTTACCGATCCCTATCAAGGAAAGAGTGTCGATCCCTTTGACGTTATCTTTTTAAGGTGCGATCCCTAAGGTAGGCTCCTTAGGGACCTCATATCTTGCTCACAAAATTTAATATGCATTAGACTTGTGGATCTTGAGATATTAATTGTTTTCTATTGAAAAGTACTTGTTCCCTGAAACACACCGATCCCAATGATGGAAGTTGATTTTTGTCAATCTCTCCTATGTGTTGAACCATATTCCATACTTTGAACATTCTGCCTTGCATATCTATCAATTCCATTCAATCTCGACTTCATGTTATTATCCGTACTTGATTTCTAGGTCCCATAATCATCACTCTAGACTCATCGGCCTTGATAGCAGTTAAATCTAACTTGTCCAATTAGTTTAATATATCCAAGTCAAAATGTTGGATAACACTTGCCCTCCAAAGTACGTCTTATGCTGAATAAGATGTGCTTTGAACCGAAACAAGTTAGAGTCATCGGAAAGAAACCCATCCAGTTTTCTGAATAGTCGCTATCCCTCTGTCAAATTATTTTCCTAAAGTGTTGTATCTCTCTTTGATTGTCGTGACGCTTGGTCGATTTCCGATAGTATAAATCCAGGATTATATTCCATTAGTTGATATATAAGTCAAGTTCCATGAGACAAATAGGCTTTGGTTATGTGGTCCATCCTCGAACTAGAAGGCATCGGGTTTGATTTCATTTTTTGTTGATTTCAAAAATTGAAATTTTAGACCATACACGTGCACGTCCAAATACACATTCTTGTTATTAGCTCCAGGACGCGTTCGTACGCTCACGGGTCGTTGCCAATTTTCATTGAATTAAATACAATTTCATGGCATTTGGGATGTATGTACTTTAATAATCTTCATGTCCATGTTTGTATGCACACATGCTCATAGCCGATCCCTTCTTTTTTTTTTCCTTTTCTCTCTTTTTTTAAAGCATTTGTAGGGATCGACGTATGTTTAACCGACCCCTCCTCCTTTTTCTTTTTTTCTATTTACAAGGATCGGCATATTTCTGGCTGATCCCCCCTCTCTCTCATTTTATACGACTGCTTATAGGGACCGACATATGCTTAACCGATCTGTATCCCCTTATCCCCATATATAAACTAACACTCTCCTCTTCCATACTTTCTTATTTCATTTCCCTACAATTTCCTCCCATTTGCCAAAATACCGAACCTTCCTCATTCCACCAATAAAGTCGATCCCTTCCTTCTTCCCTTCATTTTGAAATGAATTCTTCTGCAAACCATCTTGCCTTTACGAGCCCACTTCCTCTTATCTTCCATCTCGATCATCCCCAAGCCACTTGTGACCGCCATTAACATATATACATACGTAGGTAGGTTTTCTGGTTTTTAATTTTTGATTTTATGACAAGGCGATGGATTCTATTCCATTAGCAACGATTTGGAGTTCGACGTGATGGATAATTGATGGTCGAAGCTGCTTGGAGAAGATGAGAAGTTGGATATGGTAGGGTTCGGCTAAAAAGTTTGAAGGGTAGCACGAGGAGGTGGAAGGAGAGGGATTAGCTGTCATCGATTCGCATGGAGGGGTCGCTAGTTTTGTTGGATAAAGGAGGGATCGGTTGGAATGGAGAAGAGAAGGGATTAGTAGTGGAAGTTTGGTGGAAGGTCGAAAATAGTGAAGTATAGGGATCGGTAGAGTTGGTTAGCATGGAGGGATCGGTAATTTTGTTGAAGGAAAGGGATCGACATTAATCACTTGGAGAGAGAGATCGTTTGTTTTGCTTTGGGATAGAGGCCGGCAAATAGGGATCGACTATATATACTTGGCTAATTCTAGTCTTCAAATTAAACTTGAAAACCAATCCATAATCACTTGTTTGAACAATCAAAACCAATCCCATCTTAATGAACTTGAACATATGACAATGATGAACAATAGGACTTGCATATCCACCGATGAACTCAAAATTGAACGACCAAATCTATGGGACTTAGAACATGAACTAAAACTTAACATATGGACTTTAATAACGGATTTCCCACTTCGATTTGCCGATGGTCAATCCCAAAGCTCACACAACCAATCAATCTTTTCGCCAGTTGAGATGGTCATTGATGACGGTCGCTTTGGTTGGAATCCAAAGTCTCGTCATTTACTTTGTTTTGTTTTATTTTGAGCTACTTTTCTCTGCACTATATTACACTGCACTACACTAGCTTACACTTAGCATGGAGGGACAACCAAACTTTTGTAATCTCTATTATCTACTTAGTATAATTGACATGGACTTTGGACATTCAGAGCATCTTGATGCGATTTCTTCCGGACTAACTTCACAACATAGTAATCCCGAAGCTGAGTCGATTCCGCAACTATATTTGGCAGGCTTTCCCCTGGTCATTAAACTGAACAGATGGAAGTTTCCGGCCTGTCGGCGGACCTTTTCTCTTACGTTCCCATCCTCTCAGCGGAGGATATAAGTCCTGCCCCCGACGCTGTAGAAGCCGCTATATTCTTAGATAACTCGACAGATTCCCAAGTCTCCAAAATCGATGAGACCGCTCTTTGCAGACTATGTTAGAGGCATGAAATTCCATTCAAAGACGTTATGGTACCTTCGATGAATGACAAGGCTCATTCGCCTCCTGAGGGGTATACAGCATGCAATAAGTTCGTGTGCTGGGCCGGATGCATGTCGCCCTTCAATTCTTTTATCCAGGAGATGCTAAAATATCTTGGAATATCTCCTACTCAACTACACCCGAACAGCTATGCCTTTCTCCATGGAACTTTCTTACTATTTATGAACGTCCTATTCCACCCACTAACTCTTGAGGACATCAGGTTCATTACATCTTCAAACAACGGACAGTGAGCCTTTCCTACATTTTCCTCAAGCCTTTGCCCAACTGTCAAGTCTTAACGGGTGCTTTAAACAAGCTCAGCCTCTTCAAACACGAATGGTTCTATGTCCGATGTCCGCTTGGTTTGCAAGGCGATGGTTGGAAAGACATAAGTGTCGTCTTTGCTCTATTCTCAAATTCTTTAACCCAAGTCATACCCTGAATTAACTAACATTCTGAAAATCTGTAGGTGTCCGTCCATGTCTAGAGGGTGATAATTTTTCAAGGGCAATCTCTGTAATTCGTGCCACCTTGGTCGAAGACAGGGACATTAGATTACTTGTAACCGATGAATGGTTATCTCTATTCGGGTTGTTGGAGGAAGGTCGCTGCATTGGGCTTCCAGGAAGTTCTGAACCACTAGGATATGCTGTAAAACAAGAAGGTGATATCAATAACCCTATCGTACCCCCAGTCGAGGGGACTCAGGATGACGCCGAAGAGGGCGAATTAGGGGTGCTAAGATCAACGAGCCTGGCGGTGCTGATGCGGATCCAAGCAATGCGCCTCTGGTTGAACTGTCACAAGGCACGCAGCATCACACGCCAGATTGGAGAAGAAAGAACCTGGCATATTAGCTCCAAGGAGAAAAACTGCTAAGGAGCCTGATTTGTTATCACTTTTGTCGACAAAGAGTCATCCTCCCAACGTTTAGAAAGCTCGATGAAAGGGTTTTCAAATCTCTAAATCTCTGATGACATCATGACTTATGACTTCCATAACATTAGTATTGAGAGGCTCAATTCTCCCACTAGAAGTGGTGATGGTATTCTTCCTATCGGCAAAGGAGAGAAAACTCATATGAGCAAGGTTGCAGCTACTGGTCCGTCGGCGGGACACTCACAATCACGTGCACTTCACCACAAGATCTCCATCTACCTTTTGTATAATGGTCACTTATACATTTTTGTTTAGTTTTTGTAAGTGCAATGTCTCTTCCCAGCTTTTGATCGCTCGAGGGGCCCCTCGACGCAATACAGATCCAACCATGATTCAGAATCAGGTAGGCGTAGAGAGAGGGATGACGGTCGAGAAAGAAGTCATCGTTCGAAGGAATCTTCATCTTCCAAACATAAGTCCCAGTCCCGGTCGTCCCATCAGGAAGTTCAACCTAATCTTCCTGTGCACAGTGGCGATCAGACCTCTTTCCATGGTCCTCAAGTTGCCACGCCGCCTGAGCAGTATTTCAGTTCATCTAGCTCCAAGCAGTCCCATGACCGCAGGTCAAGAAAACGTCCAATTGTCGCTTCTGATCCATCTTTGCTGACTGTGGGTCCTGAAGTTTCCACAGTAGAAAAATTGGCCGAACTAAAGGCCAATTTACCATAGATTTGTTTAGACGGGATTAAGTTCCTCTCCTCCATTCATACAATCTCAGGGAATGCTAAGGCAAGTTATCTCGCATGCGTCAATGATGTTTTTGTGCAACATGAATCATTCCACCGCTTGGTAGAGAAGATCTTTGAGGTTTCCATCGAGAGACAGCATGAAATCGATTGTCTCAAGCTAGAGGCGAACTATGATAAAGATATAATTAAACATCAAGACACTGAGATCTTGGATTTGACGATGAAGCTGACTTAGGCAGAAAAAAGTGCTAAAGAAACATCTAGGGTGGTGAGTCATCTTGAAGCTGCCCACAAAAAGGAACTTGATGCTGCCCTCAACCGCAGCGGTGCGCTTGCCTTGGAAAAAGATACCTTGCAAAAGGAGAAAAATATTTTGACATGCCGCATTGAGGAGCTTGAAGAACTTCTTAAAAAGGAGAGGGAAGAAAAAATCAAAGCTCAGGAGGAAATGCAAAGATATTGCGAAGAGGCCGTTGAAGCCCGGAATTTGAAGATTAAGCTTGATGAGAAACTTGCTCAAATTGAAGTCCTTAAAGATGAGGCGAGAGAAGCAGGCTGCAATGAGATGAGAGAACAGATCGAGGCCCAGGAAGAGGACGCCAAAGAAGCCGGTCGAAATGAAATTAAGGACATGTTCGATTCCTTGATCGTTGAATACAATGCTAAAGTCCTTATCCATCACGATCTGAGCTTTCTTAGCAAGGGTTATCTTGAGTCGCTTGCCGAGGCCTGGGAATACATTTTTGAAATGAAAAAGATAACCCTCGATGAAGCTAATTTAGATGAAGAGAAACTAGTACGGGAGATTCTTCATGGGGATGAACCTCTAGACCTTGTTGCTACGAGACTTTGATTTTTTGACATTCTATCACCCTCCAACAAAGGGAAAAACACTGCCGAGTCTTCGAAGTATGATCCCAAAGGCCCCTCTTCTCGTCAAGCAGCCAGAGCATCAGTTTCTCTCGACTCAGGTTAGGATCTAAGCTACGATCCAGACAAACCCGGTTATCAATCTAAGGTGCTAACCCATATTTTGGAAGGGTGCACACCAACACCAACTGAGAGTCAACCGGACATAGGTATTACGATTTATTCTCTACTTTTCCAGAGATTTTGTTCTTCATGCCCATAGTCATGGGCTTATCTTCTTGTTCCCATGAATCTATAGGTCTTCCGGGAGCAAGCCAAATTCCAAAAAGTGGTGCCGTCGTGGAGCAACAATTGACATCTACTGAGATTCCAAGGGCTACCGATGCTCCAGGATCTGACACTCAAGTTATTAGAGCACTTGATGATGATAAAGTTGAAGACCCATCGATACTTGATGAGTCGGATGACGTTGTAATTACTGACGCCACTAAACATACCAATGAGCTCAGCTTAAAAGAATGCATAGAGAGGGAGAAATTGTTGAAGAAAAAAGCTAAAGCTGAACCTATCGATACGGACATTGATGACCCAAATCTTGTTCCATTACAAGTCGTCCCACCTGGCAGATCGGTTCCCCAATGACTCTTTCCAACTTCTGAAAACTCTCCTGCCAAGGGAGATAAAGGAACAAGGAAAATGACAGGCCGAATTTTGGGTGATGGCACTCCTAAGAGATCTAGAAAGGAGAAAGGGCAGAAGAAATAGTCATCACTTTGGCTTAGTTTGTATATAGTTTGCATAGTTGTTTTCCCTTTTGTTGGACGTGATTGTGCGGGTACGACCCCCATTTTTGAATAAACTTGTATCACAATTTTCGAAGTTTATTATGTAAATAAAAGTTTTTAGTTTTCTATCGAACTCTTAAGTGAATTTTTTATTTAAGTAGTCGAGCTATTACTTTCCATTCAATGTAATTGTAATTCGTTGCTCGTTGCTTTGGATGATAATCCATTAATTCTATCCCAAGGCCTCTATGTGGTCGTGGTCATGAGTCGTACCAAACACGGGGCTCAAGCCCTAATATTATGCTATCGAATTCAGCAGTTTGAATGATTATACTCCTGCCCTCAGTCTTGGGTTAGCGGAGTTAGACGGTGGATGGTCGAACTCCAACCTTAACGAGTTTGTACTCCTCCGGTCGATTTCAGGCCGGAACTTATAGAATAGTGAGTGGTCGAACCGCACTCATCTATTTGTTTATACTCATATCCGCACTCTGAGGATAAGAGTTTGTTGGCGGGTGGTCGAATCGCTCCCGACTTATGTTTATACTCTATTCCACACTCTGGGGACTTAGAGTTATTTCGGAAAATAGTCGGATTGTACTTTCCTTAATTGATTGATTTGCCCCTTAAGTCTGGGGTTTAACTTAATGAGCGATCGATCGTGTCACGACTGCTTTTGATTCATGTTTGTCCCATCATTTGATAGAATTAAGTTGATCATTGGATGGTCGAATCACATCCATTCCTCGTTAAGCCTTCCTTCCATCGGGTTGTGAGCGTAAATCGTCAAATGAACGGTCGGACCATTCTCATTTTGTTTAGTTTGGTCGTGAACTTATGTAATCAGCTAACTCCAAACTCTGGGAACCTACTCGAACATGTCAATACTAGTTAGTTTGGTGTCGTAACTAACATGTAATGCTACAGCAAACAAAAACATGAAGGAAATTCAAAACATTATTTGACAAACGGAAAGAAATGACATAATTTGTCTTATTATTACATATCTTTGAAAATTAAATGCTAAAGCAAATCCTGAAATTAAATAAAACTGAATGAAAAAGAAATAAACTAAGTGAAATAGTGTCGTAAATGCTCGTTATTCCACGCCCTTGGGAGTATGATGCCATCAACGGTCGCTAGCTTAAAAGTTCCCTCTCCAAGCCTCTGTTCAATGACATATGGTCCTTCCCTAGTAGGATGCATATGCGAGGGGGCGGGAAAAACCCATTTCAAGACGGGATCGCTAATTTCAAAGGTTCTAGGTTGGACTTTAGTGTTGTAGTATCAGATGACTCGGTGTCGGTACGCAGCTGCCCTCAAATCAGCTTCTTCACGGTTCTCATCTACAAAGTCTAGAGATTCCAAGAGGAGATCTTTATTCATTATGGGATCATAGTATTCACTCGATGAGAAGTAACTTTGAGCTCAATAGAAATAACGGCTTCGGAACCGTAAGCAAGGACGAATGGAGTACGGCCAGTTGTGGACTTATGAGTGGTCCTATAAGCCCATTGTGCTATCAGGAGTTCATCCACCCATTTGCCTCTAGCCTTTTCCAAACACTTATTTAGAATAGGCTTTATGATTTTGTTCATAGATTCAAGTTGTCCATTGGCTTAAGGGTGAGCGACTGCCGCAAATCTCTTTTCAATACGATGCCGACGGCAGAAGTCTTTGAATTCAGCACTATCAAATTGAGTCCCATTACCTGTTACAGTAGTTCGAGGAAGACCAAAACGACAGATGATGTTTCGAACGATGAAGTTGTTTACTTTCTTGGTTGTGATCGTAACTTATGGTTTCGCTTCGGCCTATTTGGTGAAGTAATCAACTGCGACGATGGCGTACTTCGCACCACCTTTAAAGATCGGTAAGTAACCGATAATATCTATGCATCATATGGCAAACGGCCATGGACTAACCATTTGTGTAATTTCCGTCGGTGGAGCTCTTGGGACTTTTCCATATATCTAGCACTTGTCGCATCGCCTTACATAACCAAATGCATCTCGATTGACGGTAGGCCAGTAATACCCGTAACGGAGTATTTTCTTTGCTAGAGTTTGTTCCCCAGTGTGATCGCCACATTCCCCTTCGTGAACTTCCTTCAGGACTAGTTTTATTTCATTATGAGCGATACATCAGAGTAGGGGAATGGAAAAACCCTTTCTGTACATAACTCCTTTCTGTATGATATATCATGAATCTTTACGAAGGACTTGTCGTTTTTCATTCCTTCGTTCAGGAAGAACTCCTTGTAGCAAATATTCTTTAATCAGAGTGATCCATGACTCCTTCTCATGCTCCGTCTCTAGTACGCTGTCGATTTCCATTGGGATTATGCTTGGAGCATTTAATACTTCGACTGGAACCAAGCCCATTTGTTGTGCATCCCCGGTGCTAGCAAACTTTGCCAATGAATCAGCCTCTTTATTTTGATCCCAAGGAATGTTTGTAATGTCATAGTACTCAAAGTCAGTCAACAACCCTTGGACTTGGGTAAGTTACGGAGCAAGTCATTGTCCTTTAGCTTGGTAATCTCCCCGTACTTGGTATACTACCAATTGTAAGTCACAAAAGATTTTAAGAAACTTTATCCCTTGTTCTTTGGCGAGTTTATGTCCAGCAATCAGAGCCTCATACTCAGCTTCGTTTTTTTGCAGGGAAATCGAGCGTTAAAGCATAGCAAATTGACCGATCTTCGGGAGTTACAAGCACAATTCCAGCTCCAAAACAATGATCAATAGATGCTCCATCTGTATATATAACTTCCACCATATGGTAAGGGTTTCATTGCTCTTTGGGAAATCATCCTCTGTAGTAAATTCTGCTATAAAATCCGCCAGTGCCTGACTCTAGATAACCCTCCGGGGAATGTAAGTGTTGACGAATTGGGTAAACTCTATATTCCACTTGAGTAACCTTCCAGATGTCTTAGGTCGCTGCAGAACCTATCGTAACGGCTGGTCGATGTAAACATTGAAAGGATGTGCCTGAAGTAAGGGCGGAGCTTTCATGACGCAATCAGCAAGCATTATGCCAGTTTCCCTATCTTTGGATAGTTTCTTTCAACTCCTGTGTAACACCCCTAATGCCTGAAATAATTGGCCAATGTGGTTTGTTATAAGTGTGACAAGAAGGGACACTATGCCGACGAGTGCTGAACAAGCAAAGGTAAGAAGGCCGCAGACAAGAAGGAAGTGAAGTGCTTTAACTGCGACCAGATCGGGCATTATAAGAATCAATGTCCAGAACCGATCAGGGCGGATAGGGCAATTTTTTTTGCTGTTGAACCATTTTCTGCCAGGCCAACCGCTGCTGAGAAGGGAAAGACAGTGATGGAAGGTACGCTTTTGATTCAGAGTATACAAGTTAGGGTACTATTTGATACCAGTGCATCACATTCATTTGTATCTCAGTGTTTGGTTGATAGGTTATGTTTAGGACCCACATACCTTTTTACTTCCTTAAGGGTTGTGAATCCGTTAGGAGGGTATGCAACTCTGGGAATAAGATGTGACTAGTTAGAACTTGATTTGTTAGGTCATAAGTTTGCATGCAGTTTGTATGTTTTCGATTTCATAGATTTCGAAATCATTTTGGGTATGGATTGGTTGGGTAAATACGAGGCTAGTATATTTTTCCAAGATAGAAAAATATTGCTAAGATACCCTAATAGTCATAACCAAATTATATTCTCAATGGAGAATTTTGATCGGAGTGCTTGTGCTTTGTTGAGTGCTATGGAAGTAGAATAAGAGTTGAGTCAGGTTCGAGTAGCAAGGGAATTCGCAGATGTTTTTAAATTGGTTACAGGATTACCACCGAAACGAGTCATTGAGTTTCAGATAGATCTTGTGCTAGATGTAGAACCTGTAAGTAGCCCACCTAGCAGGATGACACCAACCGAGATAAAGGAATTGAAGGTGCAACTAGTGGATCTAGAAGGGAAATTTTTTATTAAACCAAGCAGTTCGCCTTGGATTGCGGCCGCGGTGTTCGTAAAGAAACCGGATGGATCGTTAAGGCTATGCATCGACTATCGTAAGTTGAATGAGAAGACGATCAAGAATAAGTATCCCTTGCCAAGAATTGATGATCTATTTGACCAGTTGTGTGGAGCTAGAGTATTCTCCCAATTGGATTTGGCGACATCTTTCCATCAGTTAAGAGTGGCAGAGGACAGTATTCCGTTGATAGCATTTCAGACTAGGTATGGTTCGTATGAGTGGTTAGTAATGTCATTCGGGTTAAGGAATGCACCAGCTTTCTTTATGGATTTGATGAACCGAGTTTTCCGAGAGTACTTGGATAGGTTCGTATTGGTATTTATAGATGGCATTTTAGTAAACTCTAGAGATGAAAGAGAGCATAAAGATCATCTTAGAGTAGTACTTAAGATGTTGAGGCAGCATCAGTTGAAAGCGAAGTTTTCCAAGTGTCAGTTTTGGAAGAAAGATGTTAAATTTCTTGGTCACGTGGTTTCAGAGAAGGGCTTGTCAGTCGATCCAGATAAGATCGAAGCTATTAATAACTGGAAGAGACCAAAGACGGTGACTGAGATTAGAAGTTTACTTGGACTTGCTGGCTATTACCGGAGATTCATTAAGGATTTCTCGTGGATAGAGGCGCCTTTGACTAAGCTAACCATGAAGGACGTGAAGTTTATTGGTCTGACAAATGTGAGGAAGCATTCCTTAAGTTAAAGCATTTGTTGACCAACGCATCTGCGTTAGTGGTTCCAGACAGAATCAAGGGTTGGTGGTATATACCGATGCATGCGGAACTGGATTAGGGGCTGTGTTGATGCAGAAGGGTAAAGTCATTTCCTACGCTTCACGATGGCTTAGACCGCATGAAGTAAGATATCCTACTCATGATTTGGAGTTGGCTGCGGTGATCTTTGCATTGAAGATATGGAGACATTATCCCTTAGGGAGGAGATTTGAGCTATACACAGATCATAAGTCCTTAAGATATTTATTCTCTCAGAAGGGGTTGAATATAAGACTGTAGAGGCGGTTGAAATTTTTAGCATCTTATGATTTTGGTATAGAATATACACCTGGGAAAGGAAATAAAGTAGAGGATGTTCTTAGCAAAAAACACCAGAACGTGGCGTTAGCCATGTTGATAGAAAGGAAAGATTTAGAAGCTTTGACTACTTGTAGTGTGTAGTTAAGATCGACTGCTAGTTCTAGTGAGAGCACCGCCATGTTGTCCTGTTTGGAATTTCGACCAATGTTGATCGTAAGGATTGCTTTTAAGAAGAGAGAGGACTCATTAGTAGCTGAGAAGATTAGAAGACTTGGGGTTGGATCGGAGATCGATGATCAAAAGGATTTTAATCTTGACCAGAGGGGATGGTTGAGAAAGAAGGGACGATTGTGTGTTCTGAATGTTGAGGACTTAAGGAAAGAAGTTCTCAGGGAATGTCATCGATCTAAATTTATGATTCATCCCGGAGGAACCAAGATGTATCAGGATATGAAGAGGAACTTCTACTGGGAAGGTATGAAGAAGGATGTTGGCTTGTGGGTTAGGCAGTGTGTGAACTGTCAACAAGTGAAAGCCGAACATCAAAAGCCGAGTGGGTTGCTTCAACCTTTGGAAATACCAGTTTGGAAATGGAATTCGATATCCATGGATTTTATAGATGGTTTACCAAGGTCGAATAAAGGAAATGAAAGTATATGGGTCATAGTGGATAGGTTGACCAAGAGTGCCCATTTCATTCTAGTTAAGTCAACCAGGACTGCACCTGTTTTAGCTAAGTTGTTAATGAAGAACATAGTTAGGCTGCATGGAATTCCTAGTACTATAGTAAGTGATAGAGATTCCTTATTCACTAGCGAGTTCTGGAAGAGTCTACATAAGACTTTGGGTACCAAGCTCAAGATGAGTACTGTGTATCACCATCATACGGATGGGCAGACTGAGAGAGTCAATAAGGTACTCGAGTATTTGTTAAGAGCTTGTGTGTTGGACTTTGGTGGACCTTGGGAAGATCACCTACACTCAGTCGAATTTTCCTATAATAACAGTTATCAGACTAGTATAGGAATGTCGCCTTTTGAAGCTTTGTATGAAAGGCCACGCAAATCACCAGCATGTTGATTGGAGACTGGAGACAGATTAGTCTTGGGTCCAGATCTGGTTTGAGAGGCGAGAGAGAAGATTGAGTTGATCCAAGAAAGGATGAAGAAAGCTTAGTCTAAATAGAAAAGTTACGCAGATAAGAAGCGTAAAGCTCTAGAATTCTCGGTTGGAGATAGAGTCTTCATTAAAGTATCACCAATGAAGGGTGTGGTACTATTCGAAAAGTCATGAAAACTGGCATCGAGATATGTTGGCCCATTCCCAATTATAGAGAGGATCGAAAAGCTCGCTTATAGAGTAGAGTTGTCGAGCAGTATGGCAGGTGTCCATAATGTTTTTCATGTGTCTCATCTTTGCAAGTATGTGAATGATCCAGAGACTACTATTTCTCTGATAGAGTTGAAAGATTTGATAGTAGAACTGAATTTGACTTTCGTTAGACAACCAGTTCGGGTTGTAGTGAGAGATGCGAAGAAGTTAAGAAACAAGACAGTAAAGTTGGTGAAAGTTTAGTGGAGTGACAACAAAAGGACTGTACTTGGGAGACAGAAGACATGATTAGAGATACTTATCCTGATCTACTATAAGGGTATGTTATATTTTTGCTCTATATAGACTGTTGCTAGTCGGGTATGCTAGTATGGTAGTTTGGAGATGTTACAGATGATTTCTATGTTTAGTATTAAGTCTTTACTGAATTTCGAGGACGGAATTCTTTAAGGAGGGAGTCTGTAACACCCCTAATTTTAAATAACATTATTCAGGAGATTTAATTAGATAAATTAAATAGAATAATGTAAAGATTAAAGTGGTTAAGAGATTGAGATTTGTATAATTATAAGGTAGTCGTGCCGTAAGTAATGAATAAACAAATGAAAATTTAATATGAAGTAAGTAAAGGTAATAAGATAAGGGCAAAATAGGAATAGGTCATATTCTTATACCCTAAACATTTATCCCATTCTCATTTCCAACATTCACAAACAAAACTAAACATAGAGTTTGGCCGGCCACCATTAGAAGAAAACAATAGGAAGGTAAGCAAGAGAGAAAATATGAAGCTTAAGCGAATTAATCCAAGAGCAAATCTCAACCTTCTTAACAATCAAGCTAAAGTGAATAATAGTTCTTACATCTCATTATTATTGTTTCGGTTTCTAGTTAAGATCTGAATTGGTTTTGCAAATTATATGCCATGAATTTTTTGTTTAAATGGATATATATGCTTGTTGATGAATTATGATGCTTCATATAAATTATATAATAAGTTTTCGATTTGGAAAACCTATGAACCGACATCCATATTACTTGCGTTTTTTGAGATAAGGTCAAAAACATTATTTTAGGGATGGGTTTCAAGTTTCATAATTTTCTTAGCTTTTGTGGATTTATTATGATTTTCTAGGAAAGAAAATGGTTAAATTGAGTTTAAATTATTTTCGGCAAAAATATGATAGCCTTAGGTCTGAAATTTAAATATGTTAGAAACAATAGTAAAAGTGATTTATGGGAATTTTTGGAGAATTTTACTAAGTATTTTGTTATGGATATAAACTTATTTAAGGTATGGAACTTAAATGTTTTATATGCTTCTAAAAGGAGAAGGGGCTAATTTGCTAAATGTTTTTAATTGTTAATTACTAAATTCAGCAGTAGTTTTAGATAAAAGTTTTGTAAAAAGAATTGGCAACCAATTATATGTTGACAAATAAGACAAGTTAGTTGAGAAGGAATTACTTTAAAAAGCTAATTATCAGTTTTGCAAATATTTACTGCTTCGCCACTTCCATTTGCAACCTTTCGACCCCACACATCCTCCTCTAACCAAGCCGAAACCAATACACATGGTATCAATACCTTGGTATGTCGTGGATTAGAGATAGGCGGCATGAATAGAGTCGAAACCATGGTTTCGAAGGGGCAGAATAAGCTCTTATAAACTTGGCACTATTTTGGTTACAAATGAGGCTTTCGAAGGAGTTATATTAGCTTTCGACATAGTCAAATATGCCTTTGTTTTATCAAAAACGGCTTTCGAAAGGTGTTTCCGCCTTTTTATTTTTAAATGAAGCTATCGAATGGGTTCGAAACCCATGCTACCGCATTCAACCCTTCGAATCAATGCTTTCGAAAGGGTGCTTTTGCCTTTAAGCTGTGAAGCCGCTTCTCCATGCTTGCGAAAGGGTTGGTTTCAAAACCATCCACTTTCTTTTACTTAGGAATAATGCTTTCGCCCCAGTTCTTTTAAGACCCTTAGATATATTAAAATTTAAACCTGAAGGTTTTGAAAGAAATGATTTTAAATGGTTTCGAAGCTATGTTCCACAAACTTTTACTTGGATCCAATGCTTTCGAAAGGAATGTTTTATGTAAGGTGTTTGCACAAAAAATGGACAAACACCTCAAAGTTGTATGATTTAGTAGATCTTATGTTGTTCTTAGCGATTTGAGTGATTTATGCAAATATATGAAAAGCAGGGGCTAAACTGTAAAAAGACACGCAAATTTATAGTGGTTTAGCCAGAATGTGCCTACGTCCACTTTATATGTTATTTCTCTTCTCTTCTTTTGATTACAAGTACAAAGCTTTGATACAAGTAAAAGAAAGTTGTTTGAAAGTTCCTTCCGTGCTTGAGCTCTCAAACTTGTCCCCATTGTCGTACCCCTGCCCCTCTATTTATAGAGTGAGGCTGGGGGTAGGGGTCTAGGATGTGTACAGTTGCTGATGGGCCTGGGCTGACATGATCTGGCCTGGTACGTCTTGGTTCGGCATCGCTTGGTTCGGAGATGGTTGGAGTGTAGAGTGGACCGGTTGTAGGTGATTCGGTGCTATGTGGTAGAACCTTGGTCCGGTTTGGGGTATGGTCCGGTAGAAGCTTGAGAAGTGAGTTGGTCCGGTATTGCTGTTGGTCCGGTAGGAGCTTGAGAAGTGAGTTGGTCCGGTATTGCTGTTGGTCCGGTAGGAGCTTGAGAAGTGAGTTGGTCCGGTATTGCTGTTGGTCCGGTAGGATGGAGTTGGGCTGGTCCAGTAGGGATATGGTCCGGTTGAAAGCTTTCATTCGGTAGTGGGTGGACCGGTGGTGGTTTGGAATCGCAAGAAGGCTTTGGAGTTGGTTCGTGGTAGTGGAGGTAGCTGGTTCGGTGGTCTTGGAGGTAGCTGGTTCGGTGGTCTTGGAGGTAGCTGGTTCGGTGGTCTAGGTTCGGTGGAATTTCGCCCAACATCTGCCCCCTAAAGTGGGGCATATGCCAGCATGTGCCTCGCTTTGTTTTTAGTCCATTCGGTTTCGCTTGTCGAGTTGGTTGGTTCGGTGGTCTTGAGTTGTCTATAAGTACGGGGCATAAGCCTTCGTGGTTTCTCGTCTAAACGAGATAGCCGAACCAAAGTGTTAGCCAAACCAAAGTGCTTTGCCGAACCAGAGTGTTAGCCGAACCAGAGTGTTAGCCAAACCAAAGTGCTTCGCCGAACCAGAGTGTTAGCCGAACCAGAGTGTTAGCCGAACCAGAGTGTTACTTTTCACCGAACCAGGTATGGATCCTTTCCCTTTTCGCCGAATGGGTCTTCACCGCATGGGCTTGGTGACTCCGAGTGCTGAGTGAAATCATGTTTTATGTCTCCTGTTCTAATGATGTGTTTTTCCGGTGTTGCAGATAATGTCTCGTAAAGCGGAAACTCGATCAGACAAGAAAAATCCGGGGGCGAAGGAGGTTCCTCTGCCGTGCCCCCAGCTCAGCCGAATCCAGAACGTCACGGACCAACCCCGAGATCACTAGTGGACGGGTACGGCCCTCAGGAACTTCTGAACTCCCCGCCCGATTTCTTTCCTACTTCCCTCAAGGAGGAACAGCTTGATGTCATTTCCCGATCTTTTGGAATTGATAGGGCGCACCTGCTGTTGCCAGGGAGAGAAGTTATGCCGTACGATCCTCCTGAAGGGTACTTCGCCTACAGCAGATACCACTACATGTGTGGTGCCATACCTCCTCTTAACGCTTGGATAGCCAGCTTCCTCACATATCTAAAGGTGGCCCCATTCCAGCTTCAACCCAACTCCTATGCTATACTGGTAAGCCTCTTCGTCATCTTCCGGAGGAAGTATGGTCGTGCTCCTTCTAACCGGGAGATCCGGTACTTGTACAATCTGAGGGGCTATAAGAAGGGGTTCCCATACATCAGCTTGGAGTCGGCTGTAACTTTCAAGCCGGTCTTGGACCTGTATTCCAAATTCAGCATGTTCAAGAAGGAGTGGTTCTTTGTTAGGGACGACTCCGTTTCGATTCGGCGCTTTACTTCTGGATGTAAGTTGATGCTTTTACTTATAATTTCCATTCCGATTGCGATGCTTCTTCTCATACTTTCTCATTTTTGCTAGCGACAGGTGGCTTTGCGATTGTGGAGACTGACCGCCTGGTTCAGACGGCGGCTGAGATAGAAGCTATTCTCGGGAAATATAGATCATCTGCCTTCCTGATCAGAAATGCGACCCTTCTGGAGTATAACTTAATCCTTCCACAGCAGTCAGTAGTCAAGCTGAGGGAAACGGCGGAGGAGAGGGCGGCTGCTCAAACTAAGGGAGGTGTTACGATAGAGAGTAGCAAGAGGAAACCTTTCACAAAACCTCCAGCCGTCGGAGGTAAGAAACTCAAGAAGTCGGACGGTCCCTCCCCCAGCAATTGTCCACTTACCCAGGAGGAGGAAGACATAGAGGAGGAAAGAGGTGAGGGTGGAGATGGTCAGGAAGGTGATAAAGGTGGCGATGGCATCAGGGCCTTGCTTCCTGGGCAAGCGGGCGAGATTCAGGAGTGGACGGATGATGCGTTCCACCGGGCTTTCGAGGGGCTGGATGAAGATCCGGCTTTGGTAGAGAAAACCGGGAAAGCGGACAAGGCCGGGACCGGTGCAAGTGAGTCTTCTCAGACCATTCCAGCCAAGGTGGCTCCGACGACTCAAGGTGAACTCTTGACTCCTGCATGCTTCATTAATGATAGGGACTTAGGAATATTTTATGATCCGCTCCCGTCCTGGAATGAAATCCAGGACTCATTGCAGTATCCTACTTCTCCCCAGGGTTTGTATAACAGACGTGCTTTCTTTCTTCTTTTAACTTGCAATTTACCGTGTTTCTCGAATTATATAGTGATGTAAGCTTGTGACACTTGTTCTTCATATCAGGAGCAGGCAAGACATCCAAGGCCTCAGACCTTCGGCACAGGCTTGAGCAATATAAGCTTTCCAAAACTTCTGTCAAGCCGAAGCCTTCGACCCACCGCTCCGGGGATGTAGTCGGCTACCGTCCTCTTCTCGGGGTTATCGAAGAGGGTATTCAGCAGAGAAAGAGGAGTCATCCTTTATCCGAACCTTCGCCCGGCCCTCAGCTCCCGGCTCAGTCTCTTCATGATATCACGGAGGAGGACAGCGATTTTGCACCCTCTCTGCACCCGTCCGGAAACCCTTCTGTTACTCATATCGACCGTCCTGACTTGGCTCGTAATCCATTTGCGGGTCATCCTGATCTGGATCCAAGTTCCCATGACATTACCTTTGACGAGGTTACGGGTGAGCACCTTCTTCCCCGCAATCCCATGGTACGGGTGCTTGATGAAGCTAAGTCCTTAGATCTTGATCTACTTACCACTCGGATAGTTACCATGGGAGACGAGGCCAAGGCTAATATTGATCGGGTGGCGGAGGAGACTAGGAAGCTGATGGGACATCATGCCCGGCTGGTTAAGGCTGGAGAGGAGATTGGGAGTGCCAACATCCGACTAAGATTGATGGTTTTGGACCAGGCCAAACAGCTCGCTGATCAGGCCATTCAGATTTCTCAGCATGAGGCTGCCTCCGGGCGGTTGAGGAAGGCTATGGAGGAGGCTAGTAAGGCGGAACTGCGGAAGATGGAGGCTGCCTGCAAGGAGCAGATAAATATGGCCATCTCGACAGTGGATGAGGTTCGGAGGGCGGATCTTGAGCGGGTAGAGGAGCTGTCGGGGAAGCTTGAAGCCGCAGAGCTTGCTCAGGTTAGGCTGAAGGAGGAGATGGAGGCGATGCGGAAATCCCTTCAGGCTGACTGCTCGAGATACCGTTTGGAGAGAGAAGCTGCTGTTGGAAGGTTGTCGGCTTCCGAGGCCCAGATGAGGGAGTTTGAGGAGAATGAGGGGATGATGGATGAAATGCTTCAGGACATGTACTTCCGAACTTGGAAGCAGGGCAACCTATCTTGGATGGATGATTATTCTAGGGTCATGGCTAAGATCTATCTTCGGGCTTTGGAGGAGGCTAAGGCCGATGCGGAAAAAGATGGTGGCGTGGTCTTCAGCATGGATGCGGTCACTGCTCAGTTTGCCAAGGAGGAGAAGGTGGAGGTGAAGGAAGGTATGCGGTTGCTTGCCGCTGAGGAAGTAGGCGTGCAGGTAGAGGATGACGATCAGGATAGTCAAGAAGCAGGTGCTGGTAAGTCTTCCTTTTTTAGTCTCTCCATTAACTTGGTTGCTTATCACTAATGAATCATTTCTCTGACTGGACAGGTGGTCAACAGGACAAGGATAAAACTCCAATGCAGCCGGCCCCTTGATCAGACCTGGAAAAACTCTTTTTGTGGACTTGACAGGGTTGTATATGTTAGTCTTAAAACAGTAGAGTAACTTTTAGGTTGTAATATTTTGCCACTTGTGATAAATAGTCTTATTTTTGACGTGTAATTCTTTAACTTAAGCTGATTTTGTCGTCTTTTGAATGTTTGCTGTTATTTTGACATGTCGTATGAGAAATATAGCTATGTATATTCTTGTAATTGAATTGTGTTTGATGTCGGGTTCTGGTTTAAGACATAATTTCATGACTTGCAATGCTAGTGTGTGGTGTTAACAAATTATAGTCATGTATTTGTTCATAAAGGAAGAAAATACCGCCTTTCATGTTCTGTTTGTAGATGGCAGTTTCGAATATCTTGTATGACTGAGCATGGAAAGCAGTTGAATGCCCTGCCATCCGATTTTGAATCCCTGCATCCATTGGCGAGTATCTCCTACTCTGTATCCTGTACTTTAGGGATTGTTATAGTGGATAGGAGGGAAACTCTTTAAGAAAAAATTGAAATATGTGAAAAAGTAAAACTTCCAATCACGGAAGGCCTTCGATGTGCTTAAGTTCGTGGCAAACGGGTTTTGTAGTCACTTTCCCTAGCTGTGGGTCTTGGAGACATTTGTCACCCATCTTACGCCTCCGCAGGGAGTTAATTCTTTTTTACCACAGCCGCACCTAAGACACATCGGAGCCGAGATCGCGCACAGTAACTACCCGGGCCATTTTGGCCCGTAATCGTGGGTATTATTCGACTTACTGTGGCCGGCTAGCGTGGGTGCCGATCGTCAACTGTGAACTGCCCCTGGCTGGCCACACCTTATGTTGGGGCTTATAGTCGGTTCACAGTTGCCGGCGAGCCTAACGCCGTAATGATCTGCCTCGGCTATAGTCGGCCTTCTCGGTGGCTTATAATCGGCTCATTACAGTTGGCTTTAAGGGCCGTCGCGAGCAATGAGTTAACCCGCAGCAGAGGGATGCTGGAGCAAAAGTGTCTCATTGGCGAGGGCATAGATTCGCATAGTACCTGTTAGGTTTTGCCCAGGTGAAGTTGCGCTGTGGAGTGCTTTGAGTGGAAATGCTATACGCATAGGATTTTGTTCAACAGAAAAGGATAAAGTTAACAAGTAGCCAAGATATAAAGGAACAAGTTTAAAAAAAAGAGACAAAGTTTTTTAAAGTGGTTCGGCGTGAAAAGGCCTACGTCCACTGATTCTCTTTGTTAATTCACTTCATATGGGCAATACAAGTTAAGAAAAGTATCGACGGAGGTGTTGAATGTTCCATGCCCTCTGGAACACCTCTCCGTCCACTGTTGACAAAATATAGGCTCCGTTGTGGAGATCTTTATGAATTACATATGGCCCATCCCAGATTGGGTCTAGTGCTCCGGGGCGAGGGAAGATTCGCTTGAGGACAAGATCCCCTTCTTGTAAGGTACGATGCTTGACTTTGGAGTTGTATTGCGCTGCCACTTTCTGCTTGTGGGCTGCTGTTTTAAGGACTGCATCATTTCTTCTCTCCTCAACTAGATCCAAAGACATGTGGAGGAGCTCTTCATTCTCTTCCGGGTTATAGTGGATCCTACGGTAGGAAGGCACAATGGTTTCAACTGGGAGCATAGCCTCCGATCCGTATGCCAAAGAGAAAGGAGTGTGCCCCGTTGACGTTCTGAAAGATGTGCGGTAGGCCCACAGTGCCGTAGGGAGTTCATCCACCCAAGCGCCCTTTGACTTTTCGAGCTTCTTTTTGATCAGAGTTTTCAGAATTTTGTTGACTGCTTCGACTTGTCCGTTTGCCTGGGGATATGCTACGGATGAGAAGCTTTTATGAATTCCGTGTTCTTGGCACCAGTTGGTGAATTCCTCGCTATCAAACTGAAGTCCATTGTCTGATATGATTTTGAGTGGGACTCCGTACCTGCATAGAACATTTTTGATTAAGAAGTTAATAACTTTTGCTGAAGATACTTTATTCAGAGGTTCCGCTTCCACCCATTTGGTGAAATAATCAACTGCCACTATAGCATATTTGGCCCCGCCTCGGCCCATCGGTAGCTCGCCGATTAAGTCAATTCCCCATATTGCGAAGGGCCAAGGGCTGGTCATTTGAGTAATCTCAGTTGTTGGTAGCCGTGGAATCTTAGCAAATTTTTGGCATCTGTCACACTTCTTGACGAAATCTAAGGCGTCCTTGCTTAAGGTGGGCTAGAAATATCCGTATCGGAGTATCTTTTTTGCTAATGTTTGCCCTCCGGTGTGATCTCCGCAGCTCCCCTGATGGATGTTGGATAAGATTTCCTTGGCTTCTCTCCCAGCGACACACCTTAATAACGGGTTAGAGAATCCGCGCCGATAGAGGATGTCTTCTTGTATTGTGTAGCGGGATGCTTTCCTCAAGATTTTCTTGACTTCGTTACGCCCGTTGGGTAGAGTGCCACTTTGTAGGTAGTCTCGGATGGGAGTCATCCAAGTTGCTTCTTCGGTTGTAGCTATCAGATTTACTTGCTCAAAATTTGGGGCCAGTTGCTTTGAGATGGTTACTGCCCCGAAGATGGTGATGTCTCTCACACTTGCTTGCTTTGCTAATTCGTCGGCCTCTCGGTTCTCCTCCCGAGGGATGTGTTTGACTAAGTAGTGGTCCAATCGGCTGAGAAGTAACTTGGTCTTCTTTAGATATGCTATGAGTCGTTCTTCTCGAGCTTGGAATTCTCCTAGTATTTGATTAACAATAAGTTGAGAATCGCTGTGAAGACACAAAGAATTGGCCCCGATTTCTATGGCAATTTCTAGTCCAGCTATCACTGCTTCATATTCTGCATCGTTGTTGGTGGCAACGAACTCCAACCTTATAGCATAGTGCAGTTTGTTTCCCCTGGGAGTGATTATTACCACACCTGCCCCCGAGCCTTGTTCGTTTGATGCACCATCCACAAAGAGATTCCACTTGATATCTTCTGTTATTTCCAATTGCTCCTGATCTTTGTTGGTAGTGAACTCTGCAATGAAATCAGCCATGGCCTGTCCCTTGATGACGGTGCGAGGGTGATAGGTGATATCATACTGACTCAGTTCAATGCACCATTTAAGTAATCGCCCAGAAGTGTCGGGACGATGGAGTACCTGCTTCAGCGGTTGATCGGTCAGAACTTTGATGGAATGGGACTGGAAGTAGTGACGCAATTTCCGTGATGTGATTAGTAAACAGTATGCTAACTTCTCAAGTTTAGGATATCTGACTTCTGCCCCAGTAAACCTTTTGCTGACGAAGTAAACTGGTCGTTGCGTGCGGTTGTCTTCCCTTACCAAGGCAGCGCTTAGAGCGTGAGATGACACAGCAAGGTATAGGTATAATTCTTCGCCTTCGCTTGGAGTCGAGAGTACCGGTGGTTTCTAGAGGTGTTCGATTAGGTTAAGGAAAGCGGTTAAGCATTCGTCCGTCCATTCGAACTTTCCTTTATCTTTCTTTAGAGCTTCGAAAAAGGGGACGCACTTGTCCGTTGCCTTGGAGATGAATCGGCTTAGGGCGGCCACTTTTCCATTTAGGCTTTGCATTTCCTTTCGGGTGGAAGGTATCTTGATATCCCTTAGCGCTCGGACTTGTTCGGGGTTTGCTTCAATCCCTCGGGCATGGACGATGAACCCTAAGAATTTTCCCGATGATACTCCGAAGGAGCACTTTAGTGGATTCAACTTCATTCCATACTGTCGAAGTACCTGGAACATTTCGCCTAGGTGGCTTACGTGATCTTTGGCTTTCCGTGATTTCACCAGCATGTCGTCCACATATACTTCCATAGTTTGTCCTATTAGCCCCGTAAACATCTTGTTGACGAGGCGCTGGTAGGTGGCTCCTGCATTTTTAAGTCCGAAAGGCATTACCTTATAGCAGTACAAACCCCGGTCGGTGATGAAACTAGTGTGGTCTTGGTCGGGAGCATGCATAGGAATTTGGTTATATCCTGAGTATGCGTCCATAAAAGATAGGAGCTCGTGCCCGGCTGTGCTGTCTACAAGTTGGTCGATTCTGGGAAGTGGGAAGCAATCCTTTGGGCAGGCGTCATTTAGGTTGGAGAAGTCGATGCAGGTCCGCCACTTCCCATTAGCCTTCTTTACCAGTACCGGGTTGGCGATCCATTCTGGGTAAATAGCTTCTCGTATGAAGTCATTGGCGAGTAGATTCTTTACTTCTTCATCGAGGGCTGCTGATCGCTCTGCCCCCATACTTCTCTTTTTTTGTTTTACAGGCGCCTTGGTAGGATCAATGTTTAATACGTGGCATGCTATGTCGGGGGAGATTCCGGTCATGTCAGCGTGTGACCAAGCGAATACATCCAAGTTGTGGCGGAGAAAATCGATGAGTTGTTCCTTCAATTCGGCTTTTAGTTGGGACCCAATTTTCAATAGTCTACTTGAGTCGTGCTTGTCTACAGATATAAACTCCATAGCCTCTGCAGGCTCGGCGGTGGCCTCCTCCTCTTTGTCCCTAGGGTCTAATTCATTGAAAGGGTCGCTGGTGTATCGAAGAGGAGGGGCTTTCTTTAGTTGCTATGCTTCCAGACTTTTTGTGCAGAGGGCAATCTCTACACCCTTCCCTTTATCCTTCCTGTGGTTGTTGCGAAGTTCAGTCACATAGCAGTCTCGAGCAACGTCCTGGTCTCCTTCTACTTCCCCTACTCCATTGTCCGTTGGAAATTTCATCTTTAGGCACCATGGGGCTAGGATAATTTGGAAATCAGACAAAGCTGGCCTTCCTAAGAAGGCGTTGTAGGCCGAACGGTTTTCTATTAGCACAAATGTCTGTTTCCGTACAACGGAGCGGGGATGGCTTCCAATCTCAACAAAGAGGTCCAGTTGTCCGAGAGGCATCTTCGCATCTCCAGTGAAACCGTGTAGTGGTTTATCGCAGGGAGATACATCCTTCATTGATAGCTTCATTTTGTCGAATGCGTGTTTGAACAGGATGTTTACTGAGCTTCCAGTATCTACCAGGATTCGGTAAACTTCGGCGGGACCGAGTCGGGCAGAGATAACCATGGGATCTATGTGAGGGTACTGCCTTCCTTCTAGGTCACGCTTACCGAATGTGATGTCATCACTTTCTTTCCGCTTCGGGTGGCGTTCTTCTATAACCGAATTGACATAGTCTTTATTGTCTCTAAGCGACTTTCCGTACCTTTCCATCTCTTTCCAGCTTCTGTCTGCGATGTGTGGCCCTCCTGAGATGGTATGGACCACTATCTTTTCTTGACTAGAGCTGCTAGCGTTGCGGTTTCCTCTGTCGGCCCCTGGTGAGGGTAGCCTTGGGTTTTCATTGGCAGGAGCTGGGGTCTTGTCCTGACCTTTTACATAACGTTCCAGTTTCTTTCTTCTGATGTGTTCCTCAATCAGATCTCGGAGATGATGGCATTCGTTGGTATCATGCCCGTGAGATTCGTGGAAGCGGCAGAACTTTCCAGACTTCTGTGCGTTATCTGATTCCTTCTTGTATGGTGGGCGTTTGTATCTAACTTCGCCTTGGGTGGCAAGGAAGATTTTTTCGACGGTCTCGTTCAAAGGGGTGTAAGTGTCGAATCTTGGTCCTGGCCGATATAGGCGCTTTTCTCCCTTCTTGCCCCCAGCATTGTCTCTGGAATCATTTCTTCGAACGTCCCTTGCCACAGCAGGGGCGTTGCCATGGGTTGTCTTATTTTGCTGTCCTGACTGCCCCTCAACGGCAGCATCCTCAAGCCTCATGTATTTCCCGGCTTCATGGAAGAAATCGGGTAAAGTAGCTGGTTTTTCTTTTGTCAACCTTCTAGCAAATTTAGTGTCCAGATGCACACCACTGCAGAGGGCCATTAGGATAAGCTTCTCATCGGCATCTTGGACTGCGGCTGCTGCGGCGTTGAATCTGGTTAGGTATTGCTGCAGCTTTTCTCCAGGTTTCTATTTGACGCTGGATAAGGAATAAGCGTCCTTAGGTTGCTCCACATGAATGCGGAACTGGCTGATAAATTTTTCTTTCAACATTTCCCACGAGCTGATGGATCCTTGGGGTAGATGACAGAACCAGGAGGTAGCAAGATCTGCTAAGAAGAGCGGAAAGCATTTGCACAGTACTCCCTCTGTCGCTCCACTCATGAGCATATGCTGCGTGTACCTCTGTAAGTGTACAACGGGATCGGAGGTTCCTTTGTAGGGTTCCATTGTTGGCATCTTCCATTCTCGGGGGGTGATAGCAATTTCGATATTGCGGGCGAAAGGGCTGGTTACCCTAGCGCCTATCCCTCGATCTCTTTGCTCCCGTTGGACACACTCTCTGAATAAGCGTGCCATCCTTTCATCAGAACTTGGAGCAGATAGAAATGAGTTTGGTTCTGTTCTGTGGGATTGATTCCGTCCAGATGACCTGTAGGGATGGTATCGTCTATCATTCCTTATATTTTCCAGTGGCTGCCTTTGATCTTCTGGGAGCATGCTCGGGTCAGCTACAGTTGGCCCTTGCCTCGATCTCCCCCTGCTGGGTTCTGATCTAAGCACTTCCTCGGGTCCAACTTCGGGCTGGACTCCAGCTCGGCCCCGTTCACTGGCGTTTCTGTGGTTAGGCAGCATGACAGGCTCAGCTATAGTTGACCTTCGCCCGGTACCTCCCCCGTTGGGTTCGGTACCAAACGTTTCCTCAGGCCTAACTTCGGGCTGTGCTCGGTCTCGGCTCCTACCATGGCTACTTCTGCCGTTAGCTCCTTCGAAGAAGGAAGATCTTTGTTGTCTCTGAGATCCTCCAGACTGGGACTCGCCCCATGATTCAGTGTTGCGGTTGGATTCTTCAGCGTCCCTTAAGCGTGACATGAGATGGTCCACCAAGGCTTCCTGCTGGGACGTGAAGCGGTTAGTTACTTCAACCACAACTCTGTCCAAATCTGCCCTAGTAATTGCTGCAGGCTGTTCTGTGGCAGGAGTGGTTGGGTTGGCCCGTTCTTCATTTGTTACTGTTGCTGGAGGAGGACGATTTACTTGATTCGTGACAGCTGGATCTGGAAGACTGCTGGATGCGATGTTTTTTCCTTTGTTAACATCTTTTCTCTGTTTGGGAGGCATGTTTTCCAAGTGGCGGACGATGCTGTTAGGAAAACTTGTTAAGCGGATGAAGCTGAAGCTTCGAGTTTCTATTTCTCAGTGAAAGCACCAAAAATGTTTGCACAAAAAATGGACAAACACCTCAAAGTTGTATGATTTAGTAGATCTTATGTTGTTCTTAGCGATTTGAGTGATTTATACAAATATATGAAAAGCATGGGCTAAACTGTAAAAAGACACGCAAATTTATAGTGGTTCGGCCAGAATGTGCCTACGTCCACTTTATATGTTATTTCTCTTCTCTTCTTTTGATTACAAGTACAAAGCTTTGATACAAGTAAAAGAAAGTTGTTTGAAAGTTCCTTCCGTGCTTGAGCTCTCAAACTTGTCCCCATTTTCGTACCCCTGCCCCTCTATTTATAGAGTGAGGCTGGGGGTAGGGGTCTAGGATGTGTACAGTTGCTGATGGGCCTGGGCTGACATGATCTGGCCTGGTACGTCTTGGTTCGGCATCGCTTGGTTCGGAGATGGTTGGAGTGTAGAGTGGACCGGTTGTAGGTGATTCGGTGCTATGTGGTAGAACCTTGGTCCGGTTTGGGGTATGGTCCGGTAGGAGCTTGAGAAGTGAGTTGGTCCGGTAGGAGCTTGAGAAGTGAGTTGGTCCGGTATTGCTGTTGGTCCGGTAGGATGGAGTTGGGCTGGTCCGGTAGGGATATGGTCCGGTTGAAAGCTTTCATCCGGTAGTGGGTGGACCGGTGGTGGTTTGGAATCGCAAGAAGGCTTTGGAGTTGGTTCGGTGGTAGTGGAGGTAGCTGGTTCGGTGGTCTTGGAGGTAGCTGGTTCGGTGGTCTTGGAGGTAGCTGGTTCGGTGGTCTAGGTTCGGTGGAATTTCGCCCAACATAAGGAGTTTTAATGCTTTCGAAAGGTTTTGAAGGGGAGGTACCCCAATGTTTTTGAAAGGTTTACTTGAGTATTTGAATGGAAGATTTCCAATGCTTGCGAAAGGCAAGTTTAATGTATTTTGAAAAGAGGATGTCTATGGTTTTAATAAAGCTTTCAAAGAGTAATTCTCAATGGTTTTGAAAGGTCTATTTTTGAAGGTTTCGAAAGGTATGTTTTGGCCTTTCGGCCTAGTGTTTCAAGGTAAAATATTTAACCTATTTTGAAAGGGGTATTTTCAATAGATTCGAAAGGGATTGTTTAAAGTTTAAAACAAAGGTTTCGAATGGTTTACCTTGGCTTCATGGCCTAAGATCTTTTAAGTTAAAAAGGGGTTTTAACTTTACTTTGGAGGGATAGATAATCCCATTAGATTTCATCAATATTGTGTTGTGTAAAGTGTGTGTGTGTGTGTATATATATATATATATATATATATCATGGCTTAAGTGTTTTGAGAAAAACAAAGTATATGATTTCCTTGTTTTATAAAAGTATGATTTCAGGGGTAAATCATTTGTAAAGGATGTTTACAAGGAAAGAAAGTTTTGACAGGGTAGTTAACCCTAAGACAGGAAATATATGAAAAGGGTTGTTAACCCTAAGTTTATGACTCAGATATTAGAAGACTAGACAAGATTGTTGTAGGACCGTGCCCTATACTTTAGCTATTAGCCCCTAGCTAAAATAAGTCTACAATTGAAGTGTGTAGGGCTTGTCACAGATGGGACTAAATTGAGATTACACACCGAAAAGAATATACAGGGAAGATATAGGTTATTGGTAAGCTCGCAAAACCATTAGGTTCAGTTGATCCTAGAAAAAAAAGTTAAGGGCAGTTAGCCCAGAAGTTAAGGGTAGTCAACCCAGAATTGTGTCTAACAGAAGTTAGATTTTGGTTATGTCTGGAAGGCCTGAGTCAGCCAGTGGTTAATAGTCAGCCAAGTAAAACTATAGTATGGATAGATAGTCCATAGATTTCCTGAATTTTATGCATATGTATATACTTGCTATTATTGTTTCAATCGGTTTGATTTCAGGATTTTGATTTGCAAAAGATAAGTTTTAAAAGGGATATTATTGAGGGGAAATCCATTCTGCTAAGTGGCGTGGTCTCACAGAATATCAAAAAACCGAGATGTAATAATATTATTCACACCATGCTTTATGTCTGATTCGAAGTTTATGTTTTCCCCTTAAACTCTCGGATGCTCAAAGTTAATTTGGGTAGATTGAGAGTTAAGGTTTTACAGGTCTGGTAGGTGGACGAATGAGCTTCCGAAGACATGCAGGAGGAAAAGATAGCTATATAGGACCTTTTTAGTTATATATCCGCTGTGTTGTATATATGACAGATATGTCTATTTAGTACTCTGATCATCTAAGGGGGCATCTTCATATGTCGGTCTTGGCATAATTTGTAATAACTATATTTGATCAAAACCTGGGAAATCGTTTGGGATTATGTAATTGAACATGAAATATGGTTTTGAAATGTAATGAGAAAAGTTGTTTCTAAAATGTGTGATTTTATTTTATATTCATGTGCTTCTGATATTATGGATACCATTAACATTATCGTTTTTTGTCACTGGAAGTTAATACTATAGATGACTGCAGCATCTGTAGCGCTTAGATTCAGGCCTCAAGATAGGGGATATTACATCCTGTCAATCGCTTGGTAACGTAATAGATCGGTCTCTAGATTTGATTCTCTTCACAAAGTAATGCGGCACTTATAGTGGTATCGACACGGCCAAGTGGATATATAAATCTTCATGATCCACCGGCTTTGACAAGATGGGAGGTCTCTCTAAGTGGTTCACCAAAGCTTGGAATGCGTCTTTATAATCCTGTGTCCATTCAAAATTCCTTTTTCCTCTCCTAATCAAGTCAAAGAAAGGAATGCATTTATCAGTAGCTCTGGAAGTAAATCGACTTAAGGCGGCAACCTTCCCATTCAGGCTCAGTACTTGTTTGATAGTCTTTGGTGCTTGGATATTGCAAATAGCTTGGATCTTCTCAGGATTAGCTTCGATTCTACGGGCATTAACGATGAAACCCAAGTACTTTTCTGATGCTACGCTAAAAGAACACTTCAGAGGGTTAATCTTAATTTTGTAGTATCGAAGGATATCGAACATTTCTGCCAGGTCTCTTCATCCACTTATATCTCCATCGTTTTTCTGATCTGATCATTAAACATTCTATTGATTAGGCGTTGGTATGTCGCTCCTTCATTCTTTAGTCCAAACGGCATTTCCATATAGCATTATAATCTAACATCAGGAATGAAGCTGGTGTGCCCTTGATCAGAAGTATGCATCGGGATTTGGTTATATCCTTAGTATGCATCCATAAAAGATAGCAATTCGTGTCCCGCGGTAGAGTCTACCAGCCGGTCGATCCTTGGAAGGGGAAAGATGTCTTTTGGGCATGCCTTGTTCAAGTTCGAGTAATCAATGCATGTCCGCCATTTCCCATTTGTCTTTCTCACAATTATAGGATTAGATACCCACTTAGGGTAGAAGGCGTCATGAATAAACCAATTTTCTTTGAGCCTATCCACCTCCTGTTTAAGAGCGGCAGATCTCTTCGGGTCCATGTCACGCCTTTTTTGTTTCACCAGAACATGCCTCGGGTCAATATTCAATGCATGGCTCGCGATGGCAGGCGAGACCCCACACATGTTAGAGAAGGTCCAAGCGAACACGTCGAGATGCGCTTGGAGAAATCAGCAAGTTCTTTCATCATCGGAGGGCTAAGTTGTGATCCAATCTTTAGGACCCATGACGGGTCATCATGGCTGACTATGATGTCAATTTTCAGCTCAGCCGGTGCAACCTTGGTCTCTTTGGGCTCCTCTTCATCATCTCTCGGACCTATGTCTCTATAGAACCGACTATGGCGCCCGAGCCAAGGCTAAGGCGCTGCTTGTCAATCTTCAGTGGCTTGGATTCGGGCATATTTGTCCACACTCTTACCTTTCTCCTTTTGTTGAGCGTCCCTCAGTTCAGCTACATAACAGGCACATCTGGTCGCTTGGTCACCATAAATAACTCTAACACCATTATCTGTTGGGAACTTCAAAGTCAAACACTATGGGACAAGAGATGCCCGAAACTCAGCTAGGGTCGGCCAGCCCAGAAAAACGTTGTATGCAGATTCAACGTCCAAAACAACAAATAGCAAAATCCACACTCTCTTGCGTTCACCTTCTCCCAACTCCACGGATTATTCAACATAACCGACGGTTTCAACTGCAGCACCATTAATGCCATGAGTACAAGCTTTAGACGGTTTCAAGTCCATGGCATCCATCCTCATCTGATCATAAGCTTTTTTGAAAATTATACTTATGCAACTTCCATAATCAACCAATATCCTTCTCACTAAAGCAGGGCCGATCATGGCCGAAATGACCATTGGGCCGATTATTGGAGCCTCCACCTTGTCTGCATCTCTGTTTCTAAACACAATATCATCTGCCATTGTATGTTGTAGTTTTGCCAGAGCTCTATCTTTCATACTCGAACAACATTCAAAATTCACATGCTTAATCGCGCTAGCGTAGCGCTCCATCTCATGCCAACTTTTATCAACCAGATGCGTTCCTCCAACTATTGTACCGATTATCAATCTTCCACCTATCTACGCAGGCTCCTTAGCCCTATGCGGTGCTTGTCCTCGGTTGGAGTCAAATTGTAACAACCCCACCGCGATACCCGGATTAGCAAAGAACATTACAAGTAATGTCGTCTGCCGATCCGAAGAATACGGCTTGTTAAGAGCGATCGAATGTGGATATATCTTCATACTAACACTGACACGTCATTTATACCTTTTCCACTTAATATCTGAACTGAATTTTGATGTGTACAGTATTAATACAAAGTAATAGGCACACCGATCTCTCAGAATCAAAACAATATATAATATAAATAACAGTCATAGATCACAGCGGAATAAAATCTCAATTTATACATATACAAATTTTGAGTTTACAAAATGAAATACTAAACACGATTGTTATACAAGTTTTACAATTCTCTAATCTCAATTATACATCTTATAAACATATTCACAAATTTCCTAAATGAGATAAACCAAAAAGTCAAAAGTGTTTATCTCCTTGCTAACCCAAACATCCAAAGGTCAACCTGTCATGTAACATGAAAAGTCTCCGCCAGACCCGAGCAAAATAACACTCGGGTCGGACTATCTCTAAATATCCAATAGGGTGAGAACAGAATATAACACAAGAATAAAAAACATATAAGTAAATATAGATATCCAGGATATAACAAGTCAGGAAATTAATTTTACTCAGAACATGGTTATAAATTTAAGTCACAAACACGAGTAACTAAATATAGAATAACATAATTAACTTAACTTAGCATCCATCACAAGACATAAGAATATATATTTATTTCATGAACACAAGACACAAGAATATATATTTATTTCACTAACACAAGACCCAAGAGTATATATTTATTTCATGAACACAAAACAGTCACAGAATCCAAATATCCAGAATCCAAGAGATCTTACTCAAAATGATCGTAATGATCGTACATAGAACCGTAGCAAACAAACAAACAATTTGGTATCACCGAACCGATCTGATACCAGGGATCGTATACAGGACGGAAATCACAGGATCACAAGATGATCTCAAGTATAACAGCCATGACCGAATCTTTCGGATTTATTTTATATTATTACATTTGATAAAAAATCCAGAAGTAAACTTCTTAAGGATCTAGTAGCCACTTGTCGCACATCAAAAGAGAGTAAACTCTAAAGTGCCAAATACTATCACCTTTAGTAATCACTAGAACTTAACCAATACGTCCCATACCGTATGGCGAAATCCAAGAATTTACTATATTACGGATATCACTTTAAAACCTGAACTACATTCTCTTAAGAATCTAGCAACCACTTGTCGCACACCAGAAGAGAATACAATTCTAAAGTGTTAAGTACTTTTCCAAATACAATCACAAGAATTTAACCAAAGCATCCCATACTACTCGGTGGAATTCGAGTATTCGCTAATGGGTTAGTAAATTCCACTCAAACATTCTATTCAATGAATTATGCAATTTTCTATGAAGCGTTATTCGAAAGCATTTAAACCAATCGATAACACTAAGTCGATTATTAGCACTCCCCATGTTATAGAACTAAGGCTCTCAAAACATTTATTTTATTTAACCAGTTATTAAAATGTTTCATTAATCCAATTTTTTCGAAAATAATTATTTTATAAAACCAAGATTTACTATGCTTATTCAAAAATCCCAAATTGGTATTTATACACTAGTTTAAAATAACTTAATTTTGTACTTTCCAAAATTTGTAATCTAAAACCCATAAAACATTTTCTATTATTTACTAACTAATATATAATACATTTTTTCCACTATTAACTAAGATACTAGTTCAAAATTTAATTAGTAACCAAGTGTATCTATATACATATATTTTTGTAATAAGCTTATAAGAAAATGTGAACTTAAGTTTATTTGTTGCCAAAACAAGTTTAGAAACTGAATGTAAGGACCCGAAAATTTTAACGATTTTTATAACGTAATTAACTGAATTTTTCTTGAAACTGTAACAATAAAATTTAGCAATGAAAATTTGATATTTGGTATGCGTCTATTTAAACATGGCAAATGGCAGATTTTCATTGGTAAATATGAAAGTTAATTCTGTTGTGTAATTTTCACTTTCAATTTAAACCGGTTAAATTGATGAAGATAAAATATTTTCAAAATATGAATATTTTTATATAATAAAAATGTAAATTATTTTCAAAGTGAGACGTCATATTTCGTTTCGCCAAATTTGTACTGTTATAGCCTCGTTTATCTTATTTTCGACGTTTTAGCAGAAGTTTGGCATCGAATATCGATTTTTGATAGGATGATCGTATCGTTGATATCTGTGTACCATTCTGGTCGTCTCATCGTGCTGATCTCTGCAGTATATTCATTTGTATGTTTCGGAGTCCGATACGCAGCGAAACCCACGAAAAGGTTAACCGTATCGGTACCCGTTTTTGAGCCTTTTTGACTTCCTTGTGAGCACTCGTTATCCATCGTGTAAAACTGAATAAACATTAGCATTTATATCTTCCTGAATTCAATGAGCTGGCTTTCACTATTCCCCATTGCAATATATTATTTTCGGTTCGTCCATTCATTACTTCCATTCATTCTAATTCTAATTTATGAAAATAAATAATATAATATTGTTACATATAAGTTACTATATTCTGTAACCTTTCGTGATCCTGAAGCTTATCCTCTTCTTCTTCTTGGCAGTGCTCCACATTTGTTCCCACCTCTCCGCGTCCTCCAACCCAAGCACTCCACCTCAACGTCCACTCGCGCCAGCTAACAACCTCACCAACCCTCTCCACTTCCTGACCGATCAACTCACATCCCCTCCCCTGATCCCAACCGCATCCATAACAATAAAACCCACCACCACAGTCCCCACTTCGCCTTGTCAAGCCCACAACCATCCGCCACTTCCCCAGCCTCTCCGTCTGACCCGCCGATTCACCCACACCCTGCATCCCATAAGAACGCCGTCTGTGACCGAACGCCACACCTTTGACCCCACTGTCGAAAAGCCAAACCTTCACTGTGAAAACCCACTGCTTGCACACCCTCCACCTTGAAAGCCGACTACAACCCCTGACATTCGCCCTTGGCCGCAACCAGTCACCTTCCACCAAACCCACACTGTCGTGCCCGCCTGTGCTCTGCCCCAACACCACCTTCCCACTCAAGATTATCACCGAACAGCTCACCCACCAGTGCCCTGCAGCAACCGAAAACTCCACACTCCAGCCTCTTTCCTTCGAACGCAAGCAGCCAACGCTCCAACCTGCTCGCCGCCTCAGCCTATGCAACCACCACCTTGCCTGGCCTTTCACTGTTTGATAGAAGTTGTATATATGAAGGTATATATATTATTATAGGTTACAATATATAAATGTTTACAATATATTATATTATAAAAGAAGTTATATATATGTTAGTTATATCTATATGTTTATGCAAGTTATATATATGTAAGTTTATATATGAAGTTTATGTAAGTTAGTTTATATCTATATGTTTATGCTTAGGTAAATATTTTGTTTATTAAATATTGATTTTTTTGTATATATTTATAAATAAATAAAGCTGTTATATTGTATAAGTTACCTATTTGATCTGTTGGGCTATTTATATATGTTTATACGAGTTATAAATTTTTCCGTACCTAATATATATATATACTTATTTGATCATGTTTGATAAGAGCCTACTTGGGCTCATCTATTTCTCTTGTTTATATATAGATATTGTTCAAATATATATATATATATATATATATAAATATATATATATATTGATAAAATATTTACCTGAGAATTTTGTAAGGAACATATATGTGTTTTAATAAATACTGATTTCAATATAATATGAAGATACTTTATGTTAATGTGTCTAATAAATATAAATTATGAAGATTTTATTTTATATCAAGTTATATGCATTTTGTTAGAAGGCTGTTTTATAATCTAAGTTATATATTAATATTGTTTAGTTATATGCGTGAAATTCTCAGTCTATATATCAAGTAATATATGTAATTGTTAGCACCAAAATTGGTCACTAACACCCTTGAATAGAGTTATGTAGAGATATTAATGAAGAAAGTAAATTAAAACAGAGAAATAACGCAATTGAGTGCAAAAAGAACAATTGAAATGAGAACACCAGATTTATAGTGGTTCGGCGTAATTGCCTACGTCCACTTTGAATAGAATCTTTATTACTTTTCCAATCACTTGAATACAGATACAATCGGTAAACAAACCACTTGAATAAAAGTTTGAATCGAAAAGAGGAGAGTATAAAGAATGGCAGAGTTTCCCTAGAGTTATCGAAAAAAGTTCCCTTCAACTGTACCATTGCCCCTCTATTTGTAGACAAAGACAGGCTAGATCCCCTGCGCAAGCCAATGACCTAGACAACTCGGCCCACAGATGATACCCCAGGACAACCGACCCAGGTACGCCGAGCCACTCTGGCCGAACCATGGGTCCCCTGAGGATGACTCAAAGCACCTTCTTAAATGACTCGAAGCAAGTGGCAGTGTGACTCGAAGCATAGAAGCGTCGACCGTATCCCCTGTGGTAACTTGTTGTCTTCTCTGATGCATACCAAGCCAAGTTTGACGAAGCATTGAGGCCGACCCGCAAGTGCCGAACCATACCCGACCGATCCACTTCGGCTTGTGCACCATGACCGAGCGACGTATACCGAGCCATCTAGACTGAATGATGTATACCGAGCCATCTATGTCGAGCCAACATAACTGGATCCAAGCTGCCGACCCATACGTGCCCGAGCGGCACATGCCGAACCACCGAGGCCGAACGATACATGCTGAACCAAAGCCGAACCATACATGTTGAATCAAGGCCGAACGATGCATGCTGAAACAATGCCGAACGATACATGCTGAGTCAACGCCGAACGATATATACTGAAACAAGGCTGAACCATACATATTGAAACAAGGCCGAACGATACATGCTGAGTCAAGGTCGAACGATACATATTGAAACAAGGCCGAACCATGCCCACCGAGCCATACTTACCGAACCATACCTACCGAGCCACCCATACATGCGGAACCACATCGATTGCATCAAACCCTTATATCTCCAGTCTCTTCTTGGCCAGAATCATGTTTTAGTGCCAGCTATAACTTCTGCAACTATCGTTCTATAGCCGGGTCAAGCAGCCGGGTAACATTTGCCCCCCAAAGTGAGTATTCCTTGTTTCCTGAAACCAGCCCGTCCTAAATGATAGCTGACTGTCGTTTTTTCATCGGCCTCCGGAGGAGCTTTACGTCGTTTGACTGTATTAGTTCAGCTTCAGAGAAATTCTTGGAATCCTATCTTAGCTTTTCAAAATCTAGAGACCCGCAATCTTCCGAAGGCTGAATCGTAGTGGGCATCCCAAACCCACACTTCTCCACTAATTCTGTATTATCTGTCATCTCTCCAAACCATCGTCCTCGATCATCATTATATGTGTTCACATTCTCATGTATACATTATATTTTATTATCCATGCTCTTCCCATTTTATTATCTTTTCCTATGCTAATTTTATTTATGATTATATATGTGTGTGTGTGTGTATATATATATATTTTACTCGTTTTTTTTATTTATTTTTTAAACAAAAGGTGGGTTGGCATATCAATACTGACCCACACGATCGGTTCGAACAACATTCTCCCTTCACCGACCCATTTAAACGTGTTGACCGGTTCCATTGAGTACCGCCCGTTCGTCTCCCTTCTCCCGTATATAAATCCCAGCCTTCGTTCCTTCTCCTTTTTCTCACTTTTACCTTACTTTCCCAAACTCGCCAACTCACTCCTCTCTAAGATTTACTCATTACTTAGCCTTCCATCGAACCTAGACTGCCTACCTCGCGACTCCAATTGCTCACAAATTCGAACAAATCCCCAGCCCAGCACCTCGAAACCGCCGCATACCTCGAGCTCCCTCCATAGGTACGAATTTCTTTCCAAACCCGGAGTCACATACAAAGTTTCAGTTCTCGGGTGGATGGTTCCCCCTCTTCTTTTGTTATAAGAATAGGTAGAGGATGATTGAGAAGAGGGAAAGAGATGAATTAGGAATAAGAGTGGACTTTAGGTTAGGGCCTCGGCCTGGCTTTGATGGATGATGGCATAAGTCGCCTAGGAGGAGTAGTTGTCGTTTTCATAACTCAGGTGTTGGGACTTAGGAGGAGGAAGGAGGATATCGCTCAGTGAAGAAAGAAAAGGAAAAAGGGGTTCGGTGATCCAAGAGTGAATGTAGGTCGATCACTCTGAGAGAACGAGAGTGTGGTTCGGTAACTTCGCGTGACGTTGTGGGTCGGTAGAAGTCTAGAGGTGTGGTTCGATATTCTGAGCGAGGGAGTCGTTCAGTGTTGAGGGAGAGAGCGCGGGTCGCTAGGAACCTATGGGTGTGGGTTGGTATAGTCCCAAGGGGTTGTTCGGTGATTAGAGAGTGAGAGAGAGGAGAGTGAGTGGGTCGGTTGCTTTGGTCTAGAGAGTCGATCGGTAGTTTGTAGGCTAGTGGGTCAGTATGTAGGTTTAGAGAGACAATCGGCATCGGGCCTTGGGATCGGCATCGACAATCAGAATCACCTCAACTTGAACATAGCATATATCAAGACCACACATTCCCATGCCTGATCATAAAACAATGAACAATGACAAGAAACTAAGCACATGAGCATATGGAACTGGTTCAGACAATAACTCCTTAGTTTTAACAATTATAAACATGAATTTAACCCATCAAAAGGAGTAATAGCCTCCACAACATATGATGCCAATGTCTGATCCCAGGACTTATGTTATCGATCATAGGACAAACTTTGGTGATGGTCAGTATGTCAGTCTCCAAAGATGACAACTCAAAAGCTCTATCATGCTATATTACCCTTTACAAATTTAATTTATTTGTACTCTCTGCTTGAATCGTCGCACTAGTTCACACACAACACGGGGGAATACTTTGTTGTTATATCAGATATCTATTATCTTTCAAGTATAGCTTAAACAGGTATCCATTCACACCAATCACTTTTTGGAGATGTCCAAAAAATCATGCTCCGCTATTGCTTCTGACAAGCCTGAGCCAAGTTCTCGGCAGGAGGCAGTGGGGACTTTGAATCCATCGTCAGCCCCCATACCTGGCATCCCAGATCCACCTGTTGCGGTTATAGACCCGACTCCCGATGATGTAGAAGAGGTCGTCGTTTTGGATGACCCCATCGACTCTCAATCCTCAAAAATCGGCGAACCTTCTCTCCGTCGATTATGTTCTATCCACGGAATCCCCTTCGAAGACATTCTGGTTCCTTCGACACAAGATCGGCCTCATCTGCCCCCAACCGGATACACTGCGTGCAACAAATTTATGAGCTGGGCCGAAAGTGTGGCACCTTTCATTTCATCCATCCGTGAAGTGTTGCAGTATATAGGCATTGCTCCGGCACAACTACACCCTAATAGCCATGCATTTATTCACGATATATGCATTCTTTTCATGAGCGTCTTACTCAGACCTCCAACTCCCGAGGATATTCGTTATATTTACCGCTTTAAGAGACGTACCAATAGTCCATCCTACATATTCCTCGAGCCACATCCTAAATGCCAAGTCCTGATGGGCGCGTGGAACAAGTTTTCTCAATATAAACAAGAGTGGTTCTACGTACGCTGTCCTTCTGGCTTTGCGAGAAGGTGGCTAGAAGGACGTAAGTCTCATCTTTATCCCAATCTTTGTCCTAAGGCTTGGAGTGCACCTTTTCTGAACTTCTTTCAACTCTTACAGGTATCCACCCATGACCCGAAGGCGTCAGGTACTCGAAGGCGGTTGAGGCCATTCGAGCTATCCCCGTGGGAGATCGGGACATTAAATCTGTAACTACCAATGAACTGCTCTCGAAGTTCGGATTACTAGGAGAGGGATGCCTGACTAGCCTTCCAAGTGGTGCGACAATAGCAAGAACGACTGCGGAAACGAGCAAAGAACAAGCTGGACCTTCGGTGCCCCCTGCTGAAGGGGCTCGCGATACTACCGAGGAAGGTGAGATCGAAAAAACTAATGAGAACATAAATCATGGGCCAGCGCCGGTAGCCGACACAGCCGGCGTTTATCAACCATCGCCTCCCTTGAAAAAGAAAAGGAGTCTAGCTTATAAGCTGAAAAAGAGAAAAGTCGGCGGGACTTCAAAGGTCACGATAACTCCGATCAAGAAAAAGTCGTCTTCCCAAAACTTAGAAGGCTCATTAAAGGGTCTATCTGACTTGACCACCCCCGATGGTATACTGAATTATGGATTCAATAACCCCGAGGCTATGGGATTTAATTCGTCGGCGAGAAGCGATGAAGGCGCTCAGACTCATCATCAGGGAGAGAAAACTCCAATGAGTAAAGCAAAAAACACTGGTCCATCGGGGGGATGCACTAGGACACACACAAACACTTACACTCAACCATGCACTTGAATTCCATTCATCGTATAACTCCCACTAACTCATCCTCATTTGACTTTATGCACAGGTGCAATGGGGCGTACACATGGCATTGACCGCCTTCGTGGATCCTCCATCTTTTACCATTCCGGTCGAGACTCAGGATCGGGCAAACGGCGAGACAGGGACGAAAGCGGCGATAGAGATTATCACTCTAGAAAGTCATCGTCGTAGTCTTCCAGAAGGAGAACCCACATCCATTCTTTATGTCCAAATGATCCTCCCCATCATCCGGTGCGTAGTGGGGAGAAATTTGCTCAGAAGGGCTCCTAGTCCGAAGTCCCTCACGACCAACATTCCGGCTCTTCGAGTACCAAGCAATCCCGTGAGCCTTATAAGAAATCTGTGACTCCGGTTAGGCAAACTCCCCCAGCCTCCGCCATGACCCGTCGACGGTGGAAAAATTAGCTGAGCTCAAGGCTACATTCCCAAAGATATGTTTCGATGGACTGAAATATCTCCACGCAATCCATCATATCCCCGGACATGTCAAACAGAGTGTTATTACCTGCAACAACGATGTATATTTTTAGCATGATGCGTTCATACACTTGGTGGAGAAAGTTTCAGAGGTCTCTATTGAATTCCAACACGAGATTGATCGTCTCAAACTCGAAGCTATTCATGACAAAGACATCATTAAGGGCCTGGATGAAGAGCTATCCTCATACAAATCTCAGCTTGAGACTGTCAAGAAAAATGCTAAGGAGACAACCGAGGCAGTTAGCCGCATGGAGGCCACTCACAAGAAAGAACTCAATGAGGCAATCCAACGCAGCAGTGCTCTAGCTTTGGAGAAAGACTCTATCCAAAAATAGAAAGACATTCTCACTCGAGGGGTCAAAGAACTAGAAGAGTTGCTCTTTAAAGAGAGAGAAGAGAAAATTGTAGCCCAGGAAGAGTCACAAAGATACTGCGATGAAATCGTCGAAACACGGTTTCTAAAGACAAAACTAGACGAAGAGCTATCCAGGGTTGAAGCACTAAAAGAAGCAGCCCGTGAGGAAGGCAAGAAGATAGCACTCGCAGAGGCCAACTCTCAACTCGAGGCAACTACTGAGGCCGGCAGAGAAGAAATCAAATGTTTATTCGACCCGCTCATTGTCGAGAGTCCTCATGCATCGTGACTTGTCTTTCTTGGGCGAGAATTATCTCGAGTCACTCACTGAAGCATGGGATACTTTGATTAGAATTAAAAAAGTGGAGATGGGTGTCGAAGAGATTGATGAAGAGGCTCTGGTAAGGGAAGTGCTTCGAGGCAACGAACCCTCAGATTTATCTGCGGCTAAAGCCCTCTTCAGGGGAGGCTCTCCTGCATCAAAGGATAGAGAGGATGCCGCTGGCCCGTCTGGCTCTGAGCCACAGATTCCTCCTCCCGTTGACTTGAACAAAGCTCCATCGCTTAATCCCCCCGAGCAACATGTGGGTTACGATCCGGAGAAGCCTGGACTTGGCATCCACATGCTATCCCCAATTCCTGAGGGTGATACTCCCAAGATGACTGAGAGCCAAATGGAAGCTGGTATGTGATCCCACCTTCTAAAGTTCATAGAGTCATTGCTTTTGGCGAATAATCATCGTATCTTAACATTCACTTTCCATGAATTCGTGCAAGTCACTTTGGCCCTGAACCGACTCCAAGGAGCGATGTCGCCATGGAGCAGGAAGAAAAAGAGACTGAAGTACTCCACACCAGCGACACCCATGGTCCTGACGCTCAAGTGATAGGTGCGCTTGAGGAAGATAAGCCCAAAGATCCTTCACCCGTAGAGGGGCACGATGATGTCGAAATCACGGGCGCTTCCGAGCACACTTCCAAACTCAGCATGAAGGAGCAATTCGAGTTGGAGAAAAGGGAGAAAATCAAAATAAAATTAGAACCTCAAGTGGTGAAGCTCGACAATCCCTTGAATAGGCCACTGAAGGTTATTCTCCCTGGTGAGATCACACCTTTGGAAGTTCCTCCTCCTCCCTCGAGTACTCCGTCGGTGGGAAGCAAAGGGTCCAAAAAGAGGCGCTCGGATGAGGAAACTTCGTAGAAACCAAATAGGGAAAGAAAACCGAAGAAGTAGATGTTGCCTCGCCACATTTTGCTCTACTTAAGTAAATTAGTACCATGCAGCTGTTTTCCTCCCTTTTTTAGTCATCGTAGATAGATTTTGGCTCCGGACTTCGGAGAAGTTGTAATGAAACTTCTTTTTTGATTAGTAAATAAAATTTTGCTTCTTTGTATTCCCAGACTCTCATCGCTTAGCTTATAATTTAATATGTAATTGAAATTCAGAGTCTTATGGATCAAGTAAACTCCAGTCCGCTTTCACAGGACTTGGATATTTTTGAATTATTTATACTCTAGTACGCCTTCTAGGGACTCAGAGTACTCTAGTCCGCACTTTGGGGACTTAGAGATTTTTGAATCGTTTATACTCTAGTCCACACTCTGGGTACTCAGAGTACTCTAGTCCGCACTCTGGGGACTTAGAGATTTTTGAATCGTTTATACTCTAGTTCGCACTCTGGGGCTTAGAGATTTTTGAATCGTTTATACTCTAGTCCGCACTTTGGGGACTCAGAGTACTCTAGTCCGCACTCTGGGGACTTAGAGATTTTTGAATCGTTTATACTCTAGTCCACACTCTGGGGACTCAGAGTACTCTAGTCCGCACTCTGGGGACTTAGAGATTTTTGAATCGTTTATACTCTAGTCCGCACTCTGGGGGCTCAGAGTAATCTAGTCCGCACTCTGAGGGCTTAGAGATTTTTTGAATCGTTTGTTGATCGACTTTTAGTTTTGTGTGTGCGTTCATACGCCAGACGGATTAATGCAATTTAATTTTGCCATGGAATTATAAAACACGGAACACCAATAGTTCATAGAAAAACAGCTTCAAGCTTTTATTGATTGTAGAAAATAAGGGCAAACCAAATGGTCTTATTACATGTCGAAAACAGAGAACAACAAAAGAAACATACACTGGAAACAATTGCTACTAAAATGCAAAAGAAATAGACTAAGTATAATAACGGCACAAATGCTCGCTATTCCATGCTCTGGGGAGCGTCACGCCATCAACAGTTGCTAGCTTGAAGGTTCCTTTTCCAAGCCTCCGTTCGATGACGTAGGGACCTTCCCATGTGGGATTCATATATGACGGGACCGGAAAAACTCGCGTCAAAACAAGGTTGCCCACATTGAAAGTTCTTGGTCGAACTTTTTTGTTATAATATCGGGCGACTCGATGCCGATATGCGACCGCCCTTAAATTCGCTTCTTTACGTTTCTCGTCGACAAAGTCTAACGATTCCAGCAAAAGATCTCGGTTCGTTCTAGGATCATAATGGGTCACCCGGTGGGAAGGAACTTCAAGTTCCACGGGTATAACAGCTTCAGTGCTGTATGCCAAGGCGAAAGGGGAGTGGCTAGTCGTGGACTTGTGGGTGGTTCTGTAGGCCCAGAGTGATGTTGGGAGCTCATCCACCCACTTGCCTCTAGCCTTATCCAAATGTTTTTTCAAGATGGACTTGATTATCTTATTTACGGCTTCAACTTGCCCATTTGCTTTAGGGTGAGCGACTGCTGCAAACCTTTTCTCAATGCAGTATTTTTGGCAGAACTCTTTGAATTCTCCACTCTCAAATTGAGTTCTGTTGTCAGTAATGATAGTCTGTGGGAGACCGAAGCGGCATATAATGTTTCGCACAACAAAGTTAACGACCTTTTTGGTGGTGATCGTAGCTAGTGGCTCTGCTTCTGCCCACTTGGTGAAGTAATCGACCGGGACGATTGCGTATTTCGCACCACCTTTGGAGATTGGCAAGGAGCCGATTATATTGATCCCCTATATTGCAAACGGCCATGGACTAACCATTTGCGTGAGTTCCATTGGCGATGCTCTTGGGATCTTTGCGTAATTTTTACATTTGTTGCATATCCTTACATAGTCCGCGGCGTCCTGATTCACGGTCGGCCAATAGTATCCATAGCGGAGTATCTTTTTGGCTAGTTTCTGCCCCCCCCAGTATGGTCGCTACATTCTCCATCATGGACTTTTCTTAAAACCCGCTTTATCTCGTCGTGGGCAACACACCTAAGCAAGGGAACGGAGAATCCATTCCGATACATCATTCCTTCCTGCATTATATACCGTGAGGCCTTGCGAATGACTTGTCGTCTCTCGTTCTTTCCTTTGGGCAAGGTTCCATGTAGCAAGTATTCTTCGAACGGGGTCATCCACGACTCCCTTTCAGTTTCTGTCTCTGACACAAAATCTACCTCCATCTTATTTATACTCAGGGCGTGTAAAGTTTCAACGGGAACCAAGCCCATCTGCTGCGCATCGCCAGTGCTTCAAATTTTGCCAAGGAATCGGCTTCCCCATTTTGTTCGCGCGGAATGTGCGAAATATCATAGTATTCGAGGTTCGCTAACAATTCTTGAACCCGAGCGAGGTATGAGGCAAGCCTTTGCCCCTTTGCCTGATAGTCTCCCCATACTTGGTACACCACCAACTGTGAGTCATAAAAGATTTCCATCGATTTCACTCCAAGTTCTTTAGTAAGCTTCAGTCCAGCGATCAACGCTTCATACTCGGCTTTGTTGTTCATAGCAGGAAAATTAAGTTTCAAAGCATAACAAATCGATCGGTTCTCGGGAGTTACAAGGATAACACCAGCCCCGGAACAATGGTTTTTGGATGCCCCATCGGTATATAGCTTCCATCGAACAGCGGGAATCACATCAGTTCCACTTGGCTCGTCTGATATGGTGAACTCTGCAATGAAATCTGCTAACGCTTACCTCTGGATAGCCCTCTGTGGCAGGTAGGTGATGTCAAACTGACTCAGTTCAATGTTCCATTTGAGTAGCCTTGCAGAAGTCTCCGGTCATTGGAGCACCTGCCGCAAAGGTTGATCGGTATAAATACTGATCGGGTATGCCTGGAAATACGGGCGGAGCTTGCGTGACGCGATCACCAAACAGTAAGCCAGCTTCTCAATCTTAGGATAATTTCTCTCTGCCCCCGTTAAACGCTTACTAACATAGTACACTGGCTTTTGGATTCGTTCCTCTTCACGAACCAAAGCTGCACTGATGGCATGCTGGGATACGGCCAAGAAAACATACAACTCCTCGTGGTCTACGAGCTTTGACAGAACCGGGGGCCTCTCCAAGTGTCTCACCAGAGCTCGAAACGCATCCTCACAGTTCGGCGTCCATTCAAAATTTCTTTTTCCTTTCCTTATCACATTAAAGAAATGAATACACTTGTCGGTTGCTCTAGATATAAATCGACTCAACGCGGCGACTTTCCCATTCAGGCTTTGCACTTGTTTTATAGTTCTGGGTGCCTGTATGTTTCGAATAGCTTGAATCTTTTCTGGGTTGGCTTCGATTCCCCGTGCGTTGACAATGAAACCCAAAAACTTCCCCGACGCAACGCCAAAGGAACATTTCAGTGGATTGATTTTCATTCCGTAAAATCTAAGTATATCAATCATCTCTGCTAAGTCTCGAATGTGGTCGTTTGACTGTCGTAACTTCACGAGCATATCATCCACATAGACTTCCATCGTTCTACCAATCTGGTCTTTAAACATCCGATTCACCAAATGCTGATAAGTTGCCCCTGCGTTCTTCAACCCAAAAGGCCACTACACCATACTGGCTATTTTGCCACGCCCCAATGCGGAAAATTTGCCACGGTCTTGAGCCGTGGCAATTTTACCACGTTTTAGGGCCGTAGTAAAATATATTGCCATGCTAATGGGCCGTGGCAATTTTACCACAGTTTAGGGCCGTGGCAAAATTATCCTTATTTTTTAACCCCCTTACATACGTATGGCCTACGCCTCTTCTCAGAAAACAACGCCCCTTCCCGCTTCCATTTTTGTTCCCCCGCTTCTTACTGTCGCTTCACAATAACAAATAATCGAAATCCCTAAATTCCTAAATCCACTTCAACCCATTCAAAGGCCAAAAAAATCATCCAGATCTGCATCTTCTCAAATCTCTAAACTTCAGGCTTGTCTTGCTCCTAGTGGTATTGAATTCTTTTTGTTTCCCAATCTTATTTCCACCACCTGAATCGGAATCCAACGAATCATGGGTTTGGAACCAAATCAAAGCGGAGGCACACCGCGACGCGGAATCTGAACCCGCTTTGGCCAGCTACTTGTACTCTACTATCATTTCTCATCCCTCTCTCGCCCGTTCTCTATCCTTCCATTTGGCCAATAAATTGTGTTCCTCAACTTTGCTTTCCACTTCGCTTTATGATTTGTTTTTGAACACACTCTCAACTTTTCCTACCATTCTGTCGGCGGCGGTTGCCGATTTGATTGCGGCCAGGCATCGGGATCCGGCTTGCGTCGGTTTCAGTCACTGCTTGTTGAATTTTAAGGGGTTTCTTGCCGTTCAAGTGATTTATTTCTTCTTTAATTTAATTAAAATTTGGTTTGGTTTTGGTAGCTTAGGAGTGACAGTGACTCGATACAGTGAAGTTGGACCGTGTATTCCATTACTCTATTTCAAAAAATAGCGCAAACAATTAGCAGCTAAGAATATCTGAATTCGATCTTGGTTTACTGTAGTTCAAATTCTTTTATTTATACACGAATTCAAAATTAAGCTTAGATGAAGAATTTTCTCCAAATTCCTTAATTTAAATGAATCAGTTGGGATGAATCAGTCATATTACGATTGAATTGTTATTAGTAGCATGCTAAAAATTGATAAATTTACTTCTGAGTTTCATTATGTATGCTTTTAATTTTGGGTCTATTATTTGCTTTTGATACATAAAGTAAACCTGCAAAAATGGACTATGTTTACAGGTTACTTGCACCAATTGATTATCTATCCGTATTTCAAATCATGTATCTAGAAGCTTGGTAGAAGATAGAAGCAGACTACACTACACTTATGAATGAAAAGAATTTTAGTTTCATGTTCTTGTTAACCTAAGTAGAGAAGCTCTGCTAAATAACTACAGCACGGAAAAACTTTTGCTACTCCGAACCACTATTTCCAAGATCTAATGGTTTCATTAGTATTACACTAGTAGATTTTTTATACTCACAATAGTACATTAATTTCACACATACCAGACTCAAAGGATAGCACACGTGTTGTGGTCTCAGTCACGCCGTCCTCTTGCCTTGGCCCTACACTCTCGTGTAGCAGATGTCCTATCGGTGGACATCCACCCTGCAGCCAGGATCGGCAAGGGCATCCTCCTAGACCATGAAATCCGAAAAAACAAATCTATGCGGGGAATTCAAAGTAAACCCGTTCAAGAGCATGATGAAGAGCGATGGATGGACTAGATTCTTCATCAGTGACAAGACGGATAAAAAATTACGTCACCCGGTATATCATTTTCTCATCACTTCTACGTTTTCAGAGTACACGGTTTTGGATTCGGCTTGTGCAGTAAAATCAATAAGAAGACTCCTATTCATAAGATGTGTTTTCTTGGCTGTGGAGTCTCTACAGGTTTGTTCATGAAATCCAATTAATTTATTTGTCTGTTATGATGCTTTGGGTAATTAATTGATTATGATATTATATTTGTGGTTGCGGATTGTTTCTTTTCATTCTTTTGTGCGTTAGCCTATGCCTTGCTTCATGCGTCCCTGTCTTGTTTTGATGGATGGCAATGCATCATGCCTTATGCAATAGAACACATTAAGTTAGACCTATGTGCAAATTGATTTCTTGTGAATAGTACTTTTTGTGCTTTGATTTGCTTAGTACGTTTCTCAATTGCTTCATCTTTTGACTTATTATGTACTTGGGTTGCCATGTCACTTGTGAATGTGGTCATGAACCATGCATTTTGTCCAATGCTTTGAAAAGTAGTCATGTACTCTTGCAATTACCTTAATTTTGTACGTTACCTGATGTATATTGTTTGTTTTTGGCTGTTCTTTGCTTCTTTATCTAAGTTTCCTTCCATTTTGTTTAAAATCTTAATGTTCAATTTTGTTTAGAATTGAAATGCTAATTAGTTGATAACTAAAATACTTACATCTTTTGAAATTTAGGCTTTTGTAAAAAAAAACATACAGGAGTTTCGAAATTTATAGGCCTGGTATGTATAAATTGTTACCATAGTACTTGTTTTAAACTAACAACCTGACATCTCTTAAATGGTGTGTATTTCAATGTTTGCACTAGCCAAAAATAGCGTTATAACTTGAGCATTTTCCGGACTGCTTGAAATTTATTCAATCTCTTTGGCATAAAGTGCCAAGTTTTATGGTCTTACAAAATTTGTGTTTTAGCTTTGCACTATATTTTTACTTTTTACCAGTCAAGCACTAATTTTGCTCTATTTTCAAGCATCAATCTAACACCAATTTTGCTTCAGCTATGCATTTACATACCTTTTCTCCAATTTTACGCTATTTTTCTACATCATTTTTTCCACATTTGTTCTGTTCCAGTTTTGGAATGTGTTGATCTTTCTTTGCATGCTTTTCTCAGTGCATGTCTTCTGTCTTGTTTGGTTATGCACTTCTATGTTTCGTGCAGATGTTGTACCTTTAAGAACGTATATATACAGGAGTTTGGTGCAGTTTTATATTCCAAGTGCTATAAAATTACATATTCGATAATAAAATAATCCCACATCACCGAATGGCAAAATGTAAACATGTTTAAATAGTAACAATTACATGGTGATGTTGCCGAGTTAGGTGATGCTGGCTTGTAACCCAAATAGGGGCTATGAAGTTTCCCTTGGGTTGAAGTGCAATAATTGGAGTGTGATATTATAGTCTTTTATTTGACAGAAACATGGGAGGATCATTCAACCTCATGAACGTGGTGGAATAAAAGCAGCATCCATCGTTTGTGGTAAGTGGTTTACAAAATCCATTTTGATTGTCATTTGTATATGTTGTTTCCTTTAGAATATTATTAAGTCTTTTCCTGTAAATTTTCTAATATGGGCACTGCAGTACTTCAGAACATGAGGTTTATTACAAATGCATCCAACTTGGTCTCCTATTTCACTCGCAAAATGCATTATCCAATAGCACAAGCTGCAATCATGCTTACTAATTGTACATTGGGGCATTTTTATCAACTTTATTTAGGAGGATTCATTTCTGATTCGTTCCTTTCAAGATTTTGGTCCATATTGCTCTTTGGTCTTTTGCAGCTATTTGTAAGTCTTTTGCCTATGGCTTTTTAATCATTACGATGGCTACAATTTTTTTGAAATCATATGATTTGAATTCTGCTTTAATTGAACCTTCCAAGTTCAATTATATACTTAAATTTTTATTCAAAATACAATCTAAGTTGTAGTTAATTAACATAGCAAAACTTTTAGCATACATGTACACGGTTATTATACCATTTAAGAGATGTCAGGTTGTTTGGTGCAGTTTTTTATTTTTTCACTGCTGTTTTTGTTTGTTATGTAACCGCTTAGTATTGATATAAGTAGTAACTCAACTAAGAAGATGTAAATATATCATTTTTAATATTTTGGTTTGCTTGCAGGGAACAAGTAGGCCTGCACATTATCTTGTTTTGTGGGATGAGAATAATTTCTCTGCAGATGAGATGCAGACTCTGACAAACAATCTTTGTTTTATGTACGTAATATGCTAATTCTTGAGCATTTAATTATCACTAGTCACATGAAAAGAAAAAAAAATGAATACATCTATATATCATAAGTACATGAATGAGTATTGGTGATTAAGTATCTCTGCCCCTTAGTAGTTCAAATGATTATCATGTAACTTAATTATTGGCGATTAAGTATCTCTGCCCCTTAGTAGTTCAATTGATTATCATGTAACTTAATTATGAGGGAATAATGTTTTACAGAGGCAATTGTTAATTAACCTATATAATTGGCTAGATCGTATTCATTTGTATTTGAATTTTGCAGATATGCGAGGTGCACCAGATCTGTCTCAGTTGGTAAGTTCCTTGTTCATTTTCTCTTGAAGTTTTGATTTCTTTTCTCATGATTACCAGAGGTACATATAGTCCCAATTTATACCGTAATATATATTTTGTATGGACACAGTACCACCTGCATATTATGCACATTTGGCTGCATTTAGAGCAAGATTTTACACAGAACCAGAGCAGGCTAAAAACAGAAAATCAAGAAACACAGTCATGTCGATCGAAGATACTTTTTTTATTCAGAGTAAAATCCTAAATTTTTTTATTGAATTTATATTGAACTAGTGGAGGTGATGGACCCCAATGATCATAAGCTAAGTCTATTTCTGTGTCAAGATCAATATGCTTATCCATGCTCTAGTTGATCAATCAAAGCATACAATCTTATTTCCAGTCCAAAATTTTGGGAGAATGGCAAAATTTGTTTGAACAAAAAAAATAAAAGTTGGAAAAAATCTGCAAATATAAAAGTAGTTAATTGGATATCACATTTAGGCCTTAATTTCTTTTACTTTTTTAGAAATCAAACAAATTTATGAATGAGCGGGTATATCATATGTATATTACAAGTTAAATTTTTGTAAATTTTGGGTGATTGCAATGCTTTTGTCATTTTGACTGCTTAAACATATGACTTTCTTTTGCAGTTCATTGAAAGATGGTTTTATTACGAGAGAAATCTTCATAAATTTATTTGCTATATTGTATGCCTCATCAATTAGAAAGAGGATCATATCAGATATTGAACATAACCTTCATCTAGCAGCACTTAGCCGTGTTAAACTTTTGCTTGCTATGGTATCAATTTTTAGGCTATGGCAACTGCACAAACTGCTGCACCACTATGGTTGAAAGGAAAACTGAAGGCGGTTCCATCTGGAGATAGTTTGGTGGTTATGGCTATGTCCAAAGCAGAAATACCACCTGAAAAAATAATCACTTTATCATCCCTTATCGCCCCTAGGCTGGTAATTAATAATATTCATAGTAAATGAATGTGTATGTTATAAATTGCTCTCTAAAAGCTATAACATTCAATTGGTTTTTAAATGGGATCATTTCTTTCTCTGTTGTATTTTAGTGTTTGCAATGTATAGTAGATGTTTACTTGTTTTACTGCGAACTGATTTGTAATATCAATAGAAGTTATGTATATATGCTACTCTATTTATTTCTTTGATTTGTTTATGTGTATGCTACTGTATTTCTTTCATGTTGAAGTTGTGTTATCAATTGAAAGTCGTAAGTTTGTAATCAAGCACTTGTAGTTGTATTATGAACTGAAGTCAACTATTACTCGTTTCGTTTCTACGTTATTTATTTTTCATTTAGCCATGGCTCTAAGCCGTGGCTATATGTAAATTAGCCGTGGCTAAATGAAAATTTGCCACGGCCCAGCAGAGCCGTGGCAATGTAAATTTGCCACGGCCCAGAGGCGTGGCAAATTTTCATTTTGTCACGGCCCTGGGCCGTGGCAAATTTTTTGCCACTGCCTATTTTGCCACGGCCCAAAGCCATGGCGAAATGGCTTTTCTGGTGTAGTGGGCATCACTACATAATAGTACAGTCCAACGTCCGAGACAAAACTGGTATGCTCTTGATCCGGAATGTGCATCGGGATCTGATTGTATTCCGAATACGCATCCATAAATGACAAAAATTCATGTCCTGCTGTCGAGTCGACCGGCTGATAAATTCTGGGCAATGGAAAACTATCCTTGGGGCACGCCTTGTTCAGGTCCGAGTAATCAACACATGTCCTCCACTTCCCGTTTACCTTCCTCACCAGTATGAGATTAGATATCCATTCAGGGTAGAGGGCGTCGCGGACAAACTCATTGGCTTTGAGTTTATCCACCTCCTCTTTGAGAGCAGCGGACCTCTCCGGGTCCATGCCTCTCCTCTTTTGTTTCCCTGGCACATACTTCGGGTCAACGTTCAATATATGACTTGCGATAGTGGGAGAAATCCCACACATATCAGAATGGGTCTAGGCGAAAACATCTAAATTCGCTCGGAGGAAATCAGTAAGATCCCCTATCATCGAGGGGTTGAGCTGTGATCCGACCTTAAGCACCCGTGACGGGTCATCATGGCTGACTGGTATGTCAATCGTCAGTTCAGCCAGTGCCTCATTGGCCTCCTTGGGTTCTTCTTCATCATCTCTCGGGTCTATGTCTCTATAGATCCGACTGTGTTGCCCAAGCCAAGGCTCAGGCACTACTTGCCAATTTTCAGCAACATGAATGCGGACAGGGTTGTCCATACCCTTTCCTTTCTCTCTTGGCTGGGCCTCTCTCAGCTTAGCCACATAACAAGCACGACCAGTTGCTTGATCGCCATGCACTACACCAACTCCTCTGTCCATTGGAAATTTCAAGGTCAAACACCACGGGTCCAAAGCTGCCCTAAACTCTGCCAGGGCCAGTCGGCCCAGAAAAACATTATACGGGGAATCAACATCTAAAACAATGAACGGTAGGATCTGTACCCTCCTGCGTTCATCTTCTCCTAGTTCAACTGGCAATTCAACAAAATCTATTGCATCAGTAGCTGCACCATCAAAGCCATGAATACGGGCTTTAGACAGTTTTAGATCCTTCACCTCCATCTTCATTTGATCATATTCCTTTTTGAAGATAATATTAACAGAACTCCCACAATCAATTAGTATCCTTCTCACAAGTGCCAGTCCAATCGTAGTTGATATAACCATCGGGTCAATGGTAGGTGCCTCTACCTGATTGGCATCCCTGCTCCTAAACACTATATCATCAGTCATCATTCGCTGCTGCTTCGCTGGAGTCCCATCTTCTATGTTCGAGCAGTATTCGAAACCTGCATGCTTCAGGGAACTAGCATAGCGTTCCATTTCTTGCCAACTCTTGTCTGCCGGATGACGTCCACCGATTATCGTGTTTATGACCAGCCTTCCTCCGGTCCGAGCGGGCTCCTCAGGTCGAAGTGAAGCTTGCCCGTGATTGGGATCGGATGTCCCTTGTCCGCCTTCCTGCGGATTCTTAACAAACTGCTGTAACTTCTTCTGGTGATTAAGCTTTTCTATAGCATCATGGAGGTGTCTGCACTCTTCAGTATTGTGTCTGTAGGTCTTGTGAAACCGACAATACTTTCCGGTCTGCTTTTGTTCCTAAGTGGATTCCTTTGGGCGCGGCTTTCGATATTGGAATGTATTACAAGTTGATAGATAAATATTCTCCAAAGACATATTCAGAGGCGTATATTTGCTATAGGTTGGGATTCTTGGTTTCCACTTTCCTGCTTCCCTCTTTCGTTCGGAATTTCCTCCTCCGGATCCTTTAGATTGCTTCGGCTTATTTTGAGCATTGACTTGGACCTTGCCAGAGTTTTTGCCAGATTGCTTTACCGCAATGTTGCTTTGCACCGCTTCCTTGCTAGGCCCTGGCGCACTGCTTCGTCTTGACCACCTGGCCTCTTCTCATGAATTGGTTCGCCTTTGAATAAAAGCATTCCATGGTAGTCGGTGGTTTGCCTACCAAACAGTCACCAAACTCTGAGTCCGGATCTACTCCTCGCATCACGGCCATAAGGATAGCATGGTCATTCGGATTGCTAACTTTGGTAGCAGCAACGTGAAATCTTTGCAAATAATCCTTCAACGACTCTCCTGGAGCCTGGATCACACTGGACAACGACATCACGTCCTTTGGGCGAGTGGCATGGATCCTAAACAGCTCCACGAACTTTGTCGCTAACTCATCAAACCTGGAGATTGATCACGGGGAAAGTCAGGTGAACCACATGGTAGCGATTCCGGATAGTGTTATTGGGAAGCATCTACATTTGTTCGCATCATTTGCCCTAGCTGAGTCCATCAACCACTTGTATCTCATTATGTGCTGTCGGGGATCGGTCTTCCCTTCATAAGCTGGAATAGTAGGCATGCTGAATTTCCGGGGGTACTCAGCTTGTAGGATGGTATCTGTAAATGGAGTATGGCTTCTAGATATGCCCCAATCATCGTTGGTTAAGCCCTGATTCTCCCTCATCAGTTGTCTGACCATAGCTGATAAATCCGAAGTTTGGATGGGAGGTGGCAAGCCGGTATCCATCATGCGCGATTGTTCCGGTTGGTGCCTCCTCGGTAGGCGATCACCTAAGTGTGCATCCTAAGGACCCGCTTTACTACGACCCTGGCGAGGTGGTGGACCAGCTCCCAAGCGTACTCCAGATCCTAAGTTTCCCACTCTAGGTTGGGAGCGACACCCCAAGTGCAGATGAGGGGCCATGGTTCCAGGTAGGGAATCTGGGCCATTTCTGTTGGTTTGCTCTTGGGGAGTCGTCACCAATTGCTCTGTTGCGGCAGTTTGTGCCGTTTCGATCCTACGGCGTCTACGCCTGGAATGTTCATCTAACGAAGTGGAGCTGTCGGATGATGAGTAGGAAGCAAGGCTTCCTCCAGCGTTTTGACGCTACTGCTGAGCGATCTGGGTCATCAGGTTGGTGTTTGTTTGAATCTGCTCGTTAAGCTGTCTCCTACTTTCCACGAGCTCCCTCATTAACTCATTGAACTATGCCATAGTGATAGCTTCTGGTTGGTTTGGGATGGTGGTGGGCTCTGGCTCTGCACCTGCATTAGCTTGCTGATTGTTGGGTCCCACTTGCTGGACGCTGGCGGTCTCATTAGCATCCGCGTTGTGGGAGGCAGATCTGGTACGTGGTCTTGCCATCTTAGAGTTATTCGTAGGAACTCTGAATAGAATTTATGAACTCTTGAGAATGAACTCGGATCTCCTTCGGGGGATTTCCTTAATCCAGTAGCAACAAAGTAGATCCTAACAGCCTGAGAATGCACCTTTCTCAATGAAAGCACCAAAATGTTAGCACCAAAATTGATCAATAACACCCTTGAATAGAGTTATGTAGAGAGATTAATGAAGAAAGTAAATTAAAACATAGAAATAACGCAATTGAGTGCAAAACGAACAACTGAAACGAGAACACCAGATTTATAGTGGTTCAGCGTAATTACCTCGTCCACTTTGAATAGAATCTTTATTACTTTTCCAATCACTTGAATACATATACAATCCGTAAAAAAACCATTTGAATACAAGTTTGAATCTAAAAGAAAAGAGTATAAAAAATGGCAGAGTTTCCTTGGAGTTCTCGAAAAAAGGTCCCCTCAACTGTACCCCTGCCCCTCTATTTATAGACGAAGACAGGCTAGATCCCCTACGCAAGCCCATGACCTAGACAACTCGGCCCACAGGTGATACCCCAGGACAACCGACCCAGGTACACCGAGCCACTCTGGCCGAACCATGGGTCCCCTGAGGATGACTCGAAGCTCCTTCTCAAATGACTCGAAGCAAGTGGCGGTGTGACTCGAAGCAAGTGGCGGTGTGACTCGAAGCAAGTGGCGGTGTGACTCGAAGCAAGTGGCGTCGACCGTATCCCCTGTGGTAACTTGTTGTCTTCTCTGATGCATACCAAGCCAAGTTTGACGAAGCATTGAGGTCGTCCCGCAAGTGCCGAACCATACCCGACCGATCCACTTCGGCTTGTGCACCATGACCGAGCGACGTATACCGAGCCATCTAGACCGAATGATGTATACCGAGCCAACATGACTGGATCCAAGCTGCCGACCCATACGTGCCCGAGTGACACATGCCGAACCATCAAGGCTGAACGATGCATGCTGAACCAAAGTCGAACCATACATGTTGAGTCAAGGCTGAACGATACATGCTGAAACAAGGCCGAACAATACATGCTGAGCCAAGACCGAACGATACATGCTGAAACAAGGCTGAACCATACATATTGAAACAAGGCTGAACGATACATGCTGAGTCAAGGCCCAACGATACATACCGAAACAAGGCCGAACCATGTCCACCGAGCCATACTTACCGAACCATACCGACCGAGCCACCCATACATGCCGAACCACATCGATTGCATCAAACCCTTATATCTCCAGCCTCTTCTTGGCCAAAATCCTGTTTTAGTGCCAACTATAACTTCTGCAACTATCATTCTATAGTCGGGTCAAGCAGCCGGGTAACAGTAATGTTTAAGGAATTTGTTTAAATTTATGTTAATATTTTAAAGTATTTTATTTAAAATTATGTTGATATTTTAAAATAGATTTTTGTAATATATATATATTGATTTAGAATTCTGTCCGTATTGATTGTTTTCTCATTGTCTAATTTGTTGCAGCGGTCTTCTAGCTCGCCGCTGTTCGAATCCGCATTACAGCAGTGGTTTTCTAGCTCTGTCAATTTCCCATGCTTATCTATGTCCGTTGATTTTCAATTTACTTATTCTCTATCCTCGAAAGGTGAGCAATCACTCATGATGAACATTCTTATATTTAGTTAATTCAATTCACATGAAATGACGATTGAATTATGCTGTTAAATTTGAATTGTTAAGTTATTTAATTATTAAATATGATATGTCATTATCTGCAATTGTTTACCTATGACATATGACACCATAACCTGTTAATTGTATATTTAAATTGTTAACCGTGATATATGCTCATCATTGACATGTTATGTTATTTCATTATTATGTTATTGTTCTCACTCTGCAAGTTCCCAGTTAGTTTAGAATTCCATATGGGTTGAAATGATACATACCCAAACAACCTTATAGATTAAGGGAAAATCGTTATGGGTTGAAATGATAAACTCAAGCGATTTTCATTTATTTTGAATTTTTGGGATTGCGGGTTGAAATGATATATACCCGTAAATATTTAAATTGTGGATTGAAATGATAAATATCTGTATCATTTGACCATAGGATAGAAAATTATATACGGACATCGTTGGTCTATAATTGTGAAAATGATTTTTAAAGTTTTGAAAGGAAATATATGGGTTTTATAAATATTGATTTTTTTATATAATATATAAATGTTATTTTTATATATGTGTAAATTTAGATTTTTAAAATTATATGTTTTGGAAATTTTAAATTTATAAGTTAGTTTTGAAAATAAAAATTTTAAGATTCTTCTTATAACTATATTATTTTAAAAATACATAAAATAAGATTTAATTTAATCAAATTTAATTTAATTTAATTAATATATATATATAATGTTTAAGTATTTATTTAAAATTATATTTTAAAAAATAGACTTTGTAATAACTTTAATAAATAAAGGTTAGAAAGATAAGTTAAAGCTGATATGTAATTTGATTTTTTTTAATTGAATTTAAATAAAATGATTTGAAACTTTTTGATTTCAGATTTTGAAGATATAAAATTTTTAACTTGATAACTTGGTTTTGATTAAAAGTGACTAAAAGAATATTTTCGAATTTAAATTGAAATTGAATATTTAGTTTGATTTAAATGTGTAATTTGAGTTTTTATTTAAATGATTATGAAAGGGATTAGGTGAATGTTTTTAGAATCAAATATAATTGAAGTTAGATATTCAGTTTTGATTTTTTATATTTAAATTTGTAATTTGAGACTTTATTTAAATGTTATTATAAATGATTAAGTGAATATTTCAAATTTTAAAAAAAATTAAAGTTGAATTTTGGAATATAAATGAAATTTATCGAATTGAGTTATTGTAAATGTTTGAAGATTTAAACTTTGATGCCTATTGAATTTGAAATGGTAGTTCAAACCTGGATTTGAAATTGATATAAATTAAAATGGATTAATGAAATTTGAATTGAACCTTTAAGGTTTTAACTGAAATCGTTGAACTGAGATTGATTTAAATTGAATTTTGGAACCAAAGTTGATTTGAATCGATTTGTGGAATTGGACGAAACAATTTTAATTTGAAACTATTTTTGATATAAACTCTTTCAATATAAACTATTTTAATATATAAACTATTTTAAATCTATAACCTATTTTAAATATAAACTATTTTAAATTATAACTATTTTTAATATATATATATATATAAACCCTTTAAATTGTTTAAGTTGGAACTGATATGATTTAGATTAAATGGATTTAAATGCGAATACTTTAATATGATTTTTGAAAGTAAATATGATTTTGAAAGTGATATGATTTTGAAAGTGATATGATTTCAGATGTGATGTGATTTTTGAAATGAATAGGATATTTTGATATGAAGCATGAACTGTTTGAAATAAATGACCATGGTATGAAATAAGCGTTTGGTTGTTAAAGAGACCAGAATCGGATATTGTCACACTTTATGCCAATACTGAAAACCACTTTAACAACTGTGCACGTGGTGGAGATTCCAGAACGAAGTAGGATGGTTTGGCAATGATTCTATATGAGGTATTAACGCAGCCTGACTCCCGCGAGTCCGCTTGATGTGGCTAAAACAAGAGCTATACCGGGCCAAGTGAGGTCGCACCTCCTATCGGGCACATTTCTTCTATACCATTTTATTGCTTTTATGATTTGATTGGGTGCATCTTTGATTTGGGAGTGTGTCTCAAGGTGGGCGGTAGTAGCTATTATGCATTACCACCAGTCCGGGAGTCCGGGAGTGCAAACGGTATTTCTACCCTGGTATTGCCTCGCGTGCCTTGTCACATGCCTTATCGCAACTTCTACGCGTTTGGTTTGTACCGTACCTATGGAGTGCCCTGTGAGTAAACCACCGGTTTGGTGGAGCTTATGGTATAGTATAGACTACGGAAATATATAAAATGTGTTAAGGGGTATATGGGTAACTTCTTAACGCTATTTTAATACTTTACTTTACTGATAGACATATTATAATAGCGTATATTACTATATAGTAGATAGTTCCACGGATCGTTAGAGGATGGAAATCCCAAACATCCTTTAAGTTACTTGTATTTCAGTTGACATTTCACTTGAGTTGAATTTACTAGTATAAGAATGTTAATCCTGACGCGAGTGTTTTGTGTTTTGCTTTATGCTCGGGTTAGACTGAGTGTCACAGCATTTGAGACTCACCTTTGAAGTTTGGAGCTTTGTTTGAAGATCTGTCTTTGTCTATTTAGCTTTCCAGTTACCTCGGTTTATTCCAGCTTTATTTGTTTAGACTTGTCAATGGCATTTGTATTAGTCACTCCTTTGTATTCGAGATATCTATTGTATTTTACTTTAAACTATAATGTATATATAGTAGCTTTATGAACTACTGCTTATCTATTTCCACTGCTTATTGTTGTAATACTCGGTGTTTGTGACTTTATGATTGATTTATTTACTGTATATGCTAAGTTTTGCTAAGTATAAATTAACAATCTGTTGGTTTGAGCAATTCAAGTCTGACATGTGTGGATGATTGTCGATTTGAATGGTTCGAAATACCAGGTCGTTACACTGAATATAACCACGTGATCTGAACCAAAAGAGTTTATAAGGCAAGCTCTAATGTATGAATATGCAAGGACAAGGCTACTTTTCCAAAAAGAAAAAAGGTGTCAGGTCATTATTACATACATAAGCATATGTAATAAATAGTAAAGTAAGCCATATATTATAAAAAATATATGGACAACACGTCCTTTAGGAATTGAAGAGACATAGGCATGTACTAAGTCAAAACAATTTATACATATATATTACTATGCATAGAATTTTGAAACCTGACCGAATACTAAAGCATTTAAAAATTTCGAAACTATACATACTCATATTTGGTAAAATATGAATAGGCAATTTTTTACTTAAATTTAGGCTAGTAGTTGTTAAATCAAATTATAATAATTATTGCATGTATACTCTAGCTCAAGTTCTAACATATATATAAATCAAAAGACAAGTCTACACTTTCAAAAGAAAATGCCAGATTGTTAATTTATATACAAAAGCATGGACATGCACATGCATGCGTCAGATCCTTTAATAAAAGCATATAAATTTCAAAACTGATATATGACATATTCTAACTAGTACTATGCATAGAAATTTTTTATTATTACACAACCTGAGTTTAGAAAATGTAAGTATATTAGCTATTAAATGGTTTAGAACTTCAAATCTAAAACAAAATGTGAAATATGTATAGGTGTTTGCAACTGTTAACAAACAAGAGAATTCACTAAGTACATAAATATATAGACAAAAATTCTTATCATTTACCATTTAAGTTATAAACATTGGGTATAAAAATATAAGCTTGGACTACTCTACAACTTTAATGAAATTCTGGTTCTTAATATATATATAGAGTATACAAAGTATAATTCTCTATTGAAGTCCATTAATAATAAATGATTTGCAAAACATACATTGCTAGTTAAAATCAAAAGATAACTTTTATACATAAGTTGACAAGTTCTTGTTTAAATTCATTAACAAAACTTATAAAGCAACATCCGTAGAAAAGTATCTACGAGATTAAGTGCAAGACTACAAACAAAAATTTCCAAGCTATGATGTACTAACCTATAATACTATATACTAAGCTAATGTAATTACATAGGCTGTCACTTCCTTTTATTTCATAAGCTAGAAAGTTATTTGACAAGAATTCTTGCATACAAAATATTCACTAAAAAGGCTGCTAATAAAATCACTCACAAACAAGAGAAAATGCAACCAACAAAATATGTAACAACAGAGCAAAAGATGTCCACCTAAGTTTGCAAAGTTGCTAAAAAAATCCATTAGTGGTTGCTAATACATCATGACTCATTATTCACGACAAGTGCAAAATGGAGCCAACAAAATACAAAACAATAGGCACCAGGGGAACTAACAAAAGCTAGAATCAAACGACAAAAGGAAGGACTGCTTGGAGCCGAAGTTGCTCTAGGAAATCAACACATCGGTCCACCGGTGGATCTCCACCTGTCAACCAATGAAAAGTGCTAGAGCGTGATGCTCCAGCCACGAAATGCTCATTACTACTTCAAATAATGTCGATCCCAAAGCTTAGTGCTTGCACTCCAAATTAAGGTTGTACTACTAGTATTGAATCAAATAATGCAACCTATGTCATGCTAGTAGAATCCTTACTAATACGTTACAACAAAAATTGAAAGAGCAAGGCAATAGATTTTGTAAAACAAAGATCACAAATCATTCAATATAAAATCCAAGGCATGCAAATAGAACTTAAGAATATAGAAATAGGTTGAGTGAGTTAAAAATAACTCACATAAATCCATGAACATCAACCCTAAACGATTGCGCCACTACCCGACGCCTAGCCTAGCCCACCTTCACCCGCTCATGACCACCACCAACATTCGAATTGTTGCCGGCCCCTTCATGATGCAGCTGCCTCTCTCTCCAAGCTAGGGTAGAACGGTTTAGGATTTAGGCTAAGGGATTATAGTTTTTTTTGCTTGATTTGAATTTAGGGATTTAGGATGTATTAATTTGGGTTTGTTTCCTCTTATTCGAATTATTAGAGAAAGAGAATAAACGGTATACGAAGAGGATAAGGATTATACCAAGTTAATATGAGGGCCTAAAAATTAATGGATCTAATTACCAACAAGGCTCGATGATAATTCATTTAAAATTTTAATCCTTTTTAACCTAAACAATCAATTTAAACCAATTAAATTTTCACTACAAAATTATAATTCAACTCAACTATTTTCATATAACAAAATTATGAACTTTCTTCATATTTTAAAATTCAATTTATTGGATAGTTTAATACTATTTCTATTTTGGTTAAATCTCTTTTAAGATATGAAAATAAATTCATTTCAATTAGTAATTTAAATTAATTTTCCAAAACCAGATTCAATTTCTTAATAAAATCGTTTAAATTAACAATTTAAATTAATTAGTCAAGTAATTAACAACAGGGTTGTTACAGACTTCCCCCCTTAAAAAAATTGCGTCCCCGCAATTTCCCTAACGAAAGAAATCTATAATTAATTCTCCAAGTTTTTAATTATTACTTAAAAAAAGATTTTCCAATTGGCTTACATTTTATTTTAATATTATCCAATTTCAAAAATTAGAATATTTTCCTTAAATTAATCTCATTATATAAAATAATATTAAGCCATAAAATTTTAGCAATTCATTTTATCACTTGGCTACAAAATTGATTATCTAGAATATCAACATTGCATCGCCAAGCTCTCCACTTCTCACAATTCATCGATGAATAAACTATTATTTTAAATTAATTTAAACTCAAATATTTTCCAAACTTCCGAATAAATTATTTCTCATGTCGAAATGTCTCTTTCGATGTTTAGGAACTTCTATCGATAACATGGCGTCTCATACATTGACCAGAATCCTTAAACAATGTCTGGACAAGTCAACATAATAGATAATCACAATTTTTTCTCTCGGTTATATTTATTTTATTATCACTAGCATTCATGCATCCAATTTAAATAAATTCAACCAAACAATCAATTCCTAACAACCAATCAACCATGCACACATCATCCAATTAACCACATCTATAAATCACTAATTGTTGTGCTTAACAGAAACAGTCTACTAGCTTCCACTACGCAACTCTGATCAATCGTTAATCATTTAAAATTTTAAACTCATATACTAAATTTTTCCCAAAACCTCAAAATAAATTTCCAAAATCTAAGGATTTTTTTAACACATTATTTGCCAAAATTTTAATATCTTAATTTTCATTTTATCAAATTAACTTTTTAAATCAAAATACGCCCCAATTTATTATCCTAATAATCAATTTATATTCCTATTACTTTATAGATAATTACTATAACTATCTACCACACACCCTAGGGAAAAGGACTCTAAGTCTCACTAGGTCTCAGATTCGTGATATTATACGATATAATGTTCTAACACAGCTCTGATGCCAAACTGTAACGACCCCACCGTGATACCCAGATTAGCAAAGAACATTACAAGTAATGCCGTCCGCTGATCCGGAGAATACGGCTTGTTAAGGGAGATCGAATGTGGATATATCTTTATACTAACACTGACACATCATTTATACCTTTTTCACTTAATATCTGAACTGAATTTTGACGTGTTCAGTATTAATACAAAGTAATAGGCACACGGATCTCTCAGAATCAGAACAATATATAATATAAATAACAGTCACATATCACAGCGGAATAAAATCTCAATTTATACATATACAAATTTTGAGTTTACAAAATGAAATACTAAACTCAATTGTTATACAAGTTTTATAATTCTCTAATCTTAATTGTACATCTTATAAACATATTTACAAAATGAGATAAAACAAAAAGTCAAAAGTGTTTATCTCCTTGCTAGCCCAAACATCCAAACTTGTCCTGTAACCTGAAAAGTCTCGACCTGACCCGAGCAAAATAACACTCTGGTCAGACTATCTCTAAATATCCAATAGGGTGAGAACAGAATATAACACAAAGATAAACAACATATAAGTAAATACAGATGTCCAGGATATAACGAGTCGGGAAATTAATTTAACAAAGAACATGGTTATAAATTTAAGTCACAAACACGAGTCACTAAACATAGAATAACATAAATAACTTAACTTAGCATCCATCACAAGATACAAGAATATATATTTATTTCATGAACACAAGACATAAGAATATATATTTATTTCACTAACACAAGACCCAAGAATATATATTTATTTCACAAACACAGAATAGTCACAGAATCCAAATATCAAGAATCCAAGAGATCTTACTCAAAGATCGTACACAGAACCGTAGCAAACAAACAAACAACTTGGTATCACACGAACCGATCCAATACCAGGGATCGTACACAGGACAGAAATCATAGGATCACAAGATGATCCCAAGGATAGCAGCCAAGACCGAATCTTTCAGATTTATTTTATATTATTACATTTGATAACAAATCCAGAAGTAAACTTCTTAGGGATCTAGCAGCCACTTATTGCACACCAAATGAGAGTAAACTTTAAAGTGCCAAATACTATCACCTTCAGTAATCACTAGAACTTAACCAATACGTCTCATACCATATGGCGAAATCCAAGAATTTACTAAAAGCTAGTAAATATCACTTATTACGGATACCACTGGAAAACCTGAACTACATTCTCTTAAGAATCTAGCAACCACTTGTCGCACATGAAAAGAGAATACAACTCTAAAGTGTTATTCCAAATACGATCACAAGAATTTAACCAAGGCATCCCATACTACCCGGTGGAATTCGAGTATTCGCTAATGGGTTAGTAAATTTCACTCAAACATTCTATTGAATGAGTTATGCAATTTTCTACGAAGCATTATTCGAAAGCATTTAAACCAATCGATAACATTAAGTCGATTATTAGCATTCCCCATGTTATAGAACTAAGGCTCTCAAAATATTTATTTTATTTAATCACTTATTAAAATGTTTCATTAATCCAATTTGTTCCAAAAATACTTATTTTATAAAACCAAGATTTACTACGCTTATTCAAAAATCCCATATTGGTATTTATACACCAGTTTAAAATAACTTATAAGAAAATGTATTATATAAAATACTAAGATACTAGTTCAAAATTTAATTAGTAACCAAGTGTAACTATAAACATATATTTTTGTAATAAGCTTATAAGAAAATGTGAACTTAAGTTTATTTGTTGCCAAAACAAGTTTAGAAACTGAATATAACCAAGTGACCTGAACCTAAAGTGTTTATAAGGCAAGCTCTAATGTACGAATATGCAAGACAAGGCTACTTTTCCAAAAGAACAAAAGGTGTCAGGTCATTATTACATACATAAGCATATGTAATGAATAGTAAAGTAAGCTATATATTATATAAAATATATGGACAACACGTCCTTTAGGAATTGAAGAAACATGGGCATGTACTAAGTCAAAACAATTTATACATATATTACTATGCATAGAATTACGAAACCTGACCGAATACTAAAGCATGTAAAAATTTCGAAACTATACATACTCATATTTGGTAAAATATGCATAGGCAAATTTTTACATAAATTTAGGCTAGTAGTTATCAAATCAAATTATAAAAATAATTGTATGTATACTCTAGCTCAAGTTCTAACATATATACAAATCAAAAGACAAGTCTACACTTTCAAAAGCAAAAGCCAGATTGTTAATTTATATACAAAAGCATGGACATGCACATGCATGCGTCAGATCCTCTAATAAAAGCATATAAATTTCGAAACTGATATATGCCATATTCTAACTAGTACTATGCACATAAGAAAAAAAAATTATTACACAACCTGACTTTAGAAAATGTAAGTATATTAGCTATTAACTGGTTTAGAACTTCAAATCTAAAACAAAATGTGAAATATGTATAGGTGTTTGCAACTGTTAACAAACAAGAGAATTTACTAAGTACATAAATATATAGACAAAAATTCTTATCATTTACCATTTGAGTTATAAACATTGGGTATAAAAATATAAGCTTGGACTGCTCTACTCTTTAATGAAATTCTGGTTCTTAATATATATAGAGTATACAAAGTATAATTCTCTATTGAAGTCCATTAATAATAAATGGTTTGCAAAACATATATTGCTAATTAAAATCAAAATATAACTTTTATACATAAGTTGACAAGTTCTTGTTTAAATTCATTAACAAAACTTATAAAGCAACATCCGTAGAAAAGTATCTACAAGATTAAGTGCAAGACTACAAATGAAAATTGCCAAGCTATGATGTACTAACCTATAATACCATATACTAAGCTAATGTAATTACATAGGTTGTCACTTCCTTTTATTTCATAAGTTAGAAAGTTATTTGACAAGAATTCTTGCATACAAAGTATTCACTAAAAAGGCTGCAAATACAATCACTCATAAACAAGAGAAAATGCAACCAACAAAATATGTAACAACAGAGCAAAAGATGTCCACTTGAGTTTGCAAAGTTGCTAAAAAAATCCATTAGTGGTTGCTAATACATCATGACTCTATGCTATAACAATCATTACTCACGACAAGAGCAAAATGGAGCCAACAAAATACAAAACAACAGGCAGCAGGGGAACTAACAAAAGCTGGAATCAAACGACAAAAGGAAGGACTGCCCGGAGCCCAAGTTGCTCTAGGAAATCAACACATCGGTCCACCGGTGGATCACCACCGGTCAACCAATGAAAAGTGCTGGAGCGTGATGCTCCAGCCATGAAATGCTCATTACTGCTTCAAATAATGTCGATCCCAAAGCATAGTGCTTGCACTCCAAATTAAGGTTGTACTGCTAGTATTGAATCAGATAATGCAACCTATGCCATGCTAGTAGAATCCTTACTAATATGTTACAACAAAAATTGAAAGAGCAAGGCAACAGAATTTGTAAAACAGTGATAAACAAAGATGACAAATCATTCAATATAAAATCCAAGGCATGCAAATAAAACTTAAGAATATAGAAATAGATCGAGTGAGTTACAAAATAACTCACATAAATCCATGAACAGCAACCCTAAACGATTGCGCCACTACCCGACGCCTAGCCTAGCCCGCCGTCACCTGCTCATGACCACCACCAACATCTGAATTGTTGCCGACCCCTTCGTGATGCAGCCGCCTCTCTCTCCAAACTAGGTTAGAACGGTTTAGGATTTAGGCTAAGGGATTATAGTTTTTTTTGCTTGATTTGAATTTAGGGATTTAGTGATTTAGGATGTATTAATTTGGGTTTGTTTCCTCTTTTATTCGAATTATCAGAGAAAGAGAATAACCGGTGCACGAAGAGGATAAGGATTATACTAAGTTTAATCTGAGGGCCTAAAAATTAATGGATCTAATTCCCAACAAGGCCCGATGATAATTCATTTAAAATTTTAATCCTTTTTAAACTAAACAATCAATTTAAACCAATAAATTTTCTCTACAAAATTGTAATTCAACTAAACTATTTTCATATAACAATTTATAAACTTCCTTCACATTTTAAAATTCAATTTGTTGGATAGTTTAATACTATTTCTATTTTAGTTAAATCTCTTTTAAGATATGAAAATAAATTCATTTCAATTAGTAATTTAAATTAATTCTCCAAAACCAGATTCAATTTCTTATTAAAATTGTTTAAATTACCAATTTAATTAATTAATCAGGTAATTAACAACTGGGTTGTCACACGAGTGTCCTATGCCCGCCATCCTATGGGGTTTTCACAAACTGTTGTAACTTTCTTTCTCGAATCAGCTTTTGGATAATATCCTGGAGATGCCTGCATTTATTTGTGTCATGACCATAACATTCATGAAATTGATAAATATTTCGGTCTGTTTCTGCTTCTCCTTTGATTCTTCTGGAGGCAGCTTTCTGTACTACATGGTATTGCAGGTAGACAAATAGATATTCTCTAAAGATATAGTGAGTGGCGTGTGTATCGTACATCGGAATCCTAGGCTTTCCTCTTCTAGAATCCCTCTTTCGTTTTCGGCTCCTATCTCCTCCTTTTTTGTTGATTCGGTTTGTTCTGGACATTCGCTTGAACTTTTCCAGAGCTATCATCGGACTGCTTCACTGCAATATTACTATGTACTACCTCTCCACTTGATCGCACAACATTCTTCTTCCTAGAGCATCTGGCTTCCTCCTTCCTCAAATACTGAGCCGCCTTTGAATAAAAGCGTTACAATGTTGTGGGTGGCTTTCTAGCTAACCAATCGCCAAAATCAGATTCTGGATCAATCCCTCTTGTTACGGCCATCAATATTGCATGGTCATTCAGATTATTGATTTATGTGATAGCTTAATAGAATATCTCCAAGTAATCTTTCAGTAATTCTCCCAAAGCCTGGATCATGTTGGATAGGGACATTACATCTTTGCGGCGAGTTGCATGCATATGAAACTGCTCTACAAACCTTGTTACCAAATCATCATATCTAGAGATTGACTGCGGGGGTAACCTTGTAAACCACATTGTTGCTATTCCAGAGAGAGTTATAGGAAAACATCTACACTTGATTGCATCATCTGCTCATGCGGAATCCATCAGCCATTCATATCTCATGATGTGTTACCTGGGGTCGGTTTTTCCCTTGTAGGCAGGCATCGACGGTATGTCAAACCTCCTTGGATATTGTACATGTAGGATATTGTCAGCGAACGGGGTATGGCTTCTCGAAATTCCCCGGTCGTCATTGGTCATGCTTTGGCTCTCTCACTAACTGTCTAACCATAGCTGACAAGTCTTGTGTTTGGATAGTTGGTGCCAAGCGGTGGTCATGTTCCACCTCACGTGAATAGTCCAGTCGATGTCTACGGGCTGTTCCACGCCTTCTTAGTTCAACATCTTTCTTATGTATATTATGTAAATTCACTTCATCATCATTCCGGGGAAGCAATTGGTCAACATTCAACTGAACTCCATTATCTAGATCAGCTGCAGCAGCTCCAGCTTGGATCCCAGTATGTATAGGTAAGTTCCCTCTTCTGGAGGAGGGATCGGTACTGATCCCTATGGAGGGAACGGCATCAATCAATCCAGCCAGACTAGGTAGGTCTACATGTTGACGCCCCGAAGTTTCTGCGTGACATTCGTCTATTCTACGATATCTATATCTGTGATACTCGTCCGATGAACTAGAACTCTTCGATGTTGAGTAGGGGGTAAGGTCCCTCCTAGCTTTCCCTCGTTGTTACTGACTGAGTTGGTTCACTAAGTTGATATTGGATTGAATCTACTAATTTAATTGCCGACGGCCATCCACTAGCTTTCTCATCAGATTCTGGAATTCAGCTCTTATAATGGAATTAGCTGGATTCTGGACTTCAACTGGATCAGCATTCACATCCATCGGTTGACTGCTCGGGCCTCCTTGTTGGATGCTACCATTCTCATTTCCTTCTACATTCTGGGAAGTAGATCTAGTGTTCCTCACCATTATTGATAGTGTAACAACCCGCATATTTTACGATTATATATTTAAATGTTGAATTTAAATATAGCATCGTTAGTTGAATTTGAAGTCTGAAATGTGACTTTTTGTAAATGGTCGAATTTGGACTCGAGACCATTTCCATTGAGTCCAAAATGGCATTTGCGACCTTTTTGAGTATAAACATTGATATGTTTGGAGTTGATTAGAATTTTGATATTTTCATTTGGGGCTTTGGATTTGGGTTTCAACCCACTAACCTAACAAGGTAACCCCAACTCCTCTACCTAATAACTCTCACTCCACTCCTCTTCATTCATTCATAACATTTCCTAACACTCAAGCTAAAGGAAAGAATGAGGGAAAAGATGGGAAATTAAAATTCCTAAGCCCTAGTTTTCTTAGGAAATTCAACTTCTTGCTCTAAAATCAAAGAGAAGCTTAGGTAAGCATCCTCTTCATCTTCTCCATCTCAATCTCTCTTCAATTTTCAGAAATTCCTATAACCTAACTGAGGAAAAACTTCACCTTTGATAATAGATTGAAGATTCTAGAGGTGTATTGAAGAGGAATTGATCTTGCCTTGTTTTAGAGCTTCTCATTCGTTGTTTTTGAGTTTTAAAGGTGAGTTCTTGAACTCACATCTATGTCTATAGCTTTCATTTGTTGTTTAGTATGAATTCCTAACATCTATTTCATGTTCAATTGCTTTTGATTTGAATTGATTTGGTGAATTTTCCAATTTTGGTATTTGAAGTCAAAATCTTTAAAGATCCTATCTTGGATGTTTTGACATGTTTTTGGTGGTGTATCGAAGAGCCTATAGGGCTGGGTTGTCGATTGGCATAAATCCCCAGCATCCATCGCTCGTTCGATCGCTTTCGGTTTGGATTTTTCCCTTTTTATGCTAATATGATTTTTTCCTAGTAGGAAAATCCAAACGTCTGGAAGAAAATCCAAACGTCTGGAAGGAAATCCAAACGTCTGGTTGAAAAATCCAGACGTCTGGAAGGGGTCCCTGGAAAAAGAAAAAAAAGGCAGAGACAAAATCCAGATGTCTGGAAGAAAATCCAGACGTCTGGAAGGAAATCCAGACGTCTGGTTGAAAAATCCAGACGTCTGGAAGGGGTCCCTGGAAAAAGAAAAAAAAGGCAGAGACAAAATCCAAACGTCTGGAAGAAAATCCAGACGTCTGGTTGAAAAATCCAGACGTCTGGAAGGCGTCCCTGGAAAAAGAAAAAAAAGGAAGAGACAAAATCCAGACATCTAGAAGGGGTACCTGGAAAAAGAAAAAAAGGCAGAGACAAAATCCAGACGTCTGGTTCCCCAACCAGACGTCTGGTTCTGTGCAGTTTTGCCTATTTTGGCTGTTTTGAGTGGATTTCCAATTTTTATCGATTTTTGTTGACCCGGTTAGTTGTTGTCAATTATTATCGACTTTGATGACTTCATTTATGGATTTTTGGGAATATCCATTTGATTGGGATTTGATATCGATTTTTATGGTTGGAATTCACGTCGTCGAATGTGGATTTTTGGTGATAGATTGTTTTTACAATCATTTATGTGATTTGTCACTTTTAAATACAAAGGTTTCTATACTAGTAGTAAATACTCAAACTCTTTCACAAAACCGATCTCAACGTTACTTTTAATACAAAGTTCGTTTTTAAAACCATTTTCCAATCTATTAGTATATACAAACCTTTACCTCATTCGTATGAGAAATCTAATTAAACGACTTAGCAAAACAAGTGGTATGAAACGCTTGCGTTTATTTCGTCGGTTAATTCTTGGACTTGTTCGATTGAAATCTCGTGACAATTTTCGAGTGGAAATCTACAATCTGTTCGTAAATATTTAAGTTAAGCCAGTGGTTATGGGACATGAAGCTAAACTCATTTATTTACTAGCTTAGAGTAATTTACACTTATCGATCAATGATGATCATTTTGTGATTTAGACTAGCGATGTGCGATGTCTCTTTGTTTGTGTGGGGGACTAAACCCCGTTTCAGTGGAGCTTCGGCTCAAATTGGTGGGGTAGCGACCCATGGCCTTCAGGCCATTTGTGGAGCCTCGGCTCAAACTTGATGGTTAGCGACCATGGAATAGCGTTCTGTTTGTGATACACATTTTGGTGAGTTTTCATGCTCTTGTTTGTGTTAGGCCTCCCCCTTTGTGTTTTCTGGATTTCTAATTGTTGATTTCTGGAATTTTTGTTTCACCAATTTTGCGATTGACATTGATATGTTTTGTCAATATTTGGGGTTTAGTGAATAAGCTAAAGAATGTGATATTCTTTTTGGATATTTGACGAGATTTGAGATATTGTATGATTTTTATTGTTATCGAATGTATACTTTTCACAGTATGGCATTATTGTTATCATACATTTTTGTGGTATCTCTTATCCTTTCTCATCTCATAAGATATTTATAGCTAGACTGATCCGTTTATTATTTTTCTTCTTAAATAATACTCGGGTCAGACCGAGGTGTTACAGGTGCTTCCACTTGACTTCTTAGCAGGGGCTAGCTTCTAACTTTTGGCTAACTACTTTAGCTTAGTAGTTTTTGCTTTTATACATTTGAGATAGAGACTCCTTGATGTATACATATTCTTTTGCTTAGCACTTGTACCTATTCTTTTGTGATGTAGTGGATCTTGTATGACCACTATTTTGATGTACACTTTTATGTGTTATATTCATATCTGTTTCTGCCTTTGTGATATGAATATCTATGACGGACTTGTGTTATGCTTATTTCTATATTTGTTTCCGAAGCCCACATAGCCACTGCGTAGTAGCTTTGAGTTTGTATTTGATATGTCGGATTTCCTATTGAAAAGAAATGCAAGTCATATTATCTGACATATCGATACTCGCACAAAGCAATTACAAAGATTGTCGCTCCTTAACAGCCTTATTCTTCATGCTAGTCGACGACATTACCCCGTAGTGTCCTTGGCTAGTGTGAGTATAAAGGTGGGGCGTCACAGCTTGGTATCAGAGCCAAACTTTGGAACAATGTAGAATAATCTAGCAAGGATCATTGTCCTAAGTCTCTCTTAGGAATCGTGCCTTAGGATTTAATTCGAGTCTTAAGACCCGTTCTATCCTATTTTCTTTTATGATGCCTTGTTTTATCAATCAAGTTTGTTTGATATTCATTCTGAGAATAAAAATTTTTCTCTTTTTTTTAAAGAAGAGACATGGTTAGACCTGGCCGTCCCAGCGTCAGTCAATCTAGCGCTACTCCTCAGGATGGCGTATTCATGTCTGCCCAACAGCTTTTGGATCTTGTAAAGAATGCCCAAGCTGCCGGACCCATTCCAGAGCCTACTCATCCTAAATCTGGGTTTGCACGCTTGTGCAGTGATCACACCAATTTGGGTGGAAGGTCATTCAAGGGTTCCGAAAGCGTTATTGAAGCCCAAGCTTGGCTTAGAACATGCGATCGCATCTTTTCTCGCATGAACCTTGTGGATCTACATCGTGTCCAAGTGGCTTCTAGCATGCTCCAGGAAAGAGCATTAGATTGGTATGAGCTTTCGATTTCGGAAATTATTGAAGCGGATCTTATTTGGGAGCAATTCCGGGAGAGGTTCGAGTTAAAGTTTGTGCCAGAGGCTGAAAAAGTAACTTTGGCCCGACGCTTTATTCACCTTGTTCAAGGTGAACCTTCTATGATGGATTACGTCGCATCTTTTGAATCTCTCTCTAAATATGGGGTCGAGTATATTAATACCCCATTGAAGAAAAATCAGAGGTTTGTCTATGGGTTGAATAAGAACCTCAAAAAGCCTTTACTTCTGAAACTAGAAGTTTCTTTTGATCAGCTTGTTGATATCGCTCTTCGGCTTGAAGAGGCAGATAAAGAAAGTGATGTTGAAGTTATGGGTGCCAAACAAAACTTCAAAAACAACAAGAAGAGGCCTATTAAGTTCAAAGGCCCTAATCCCAACAAGAAAGGGAAGCAAGCAACTTCGGTGGTAAAGAATCCTACGTCTAGTCGTGGAGAATGCTACAATTGTGGTTCTAAGGACCACTATGCAAATAAGTGTCCGAAGCCCGTTACTTGCCGCTATTGCAAGGGTTCGGGTCATCTTATATCTTCTTGTCCCAAACTTCAAAGCAAGAAAGAGGGAAAGCTAAATGTTATGCAAGCTCCTAGTAACACTTCTCTTGGTCAAGGTATTTCTCATTCTGTCCTTGATGGCATTATTATATTTTGTGATCTTCCTATTCGAGTTCTTTTTGATACGGGTGCGTCTTACTCTTTTATATCAAAAGAACTTGTTGATGCTTTATCTTTAAATGTTATGGGCTTGATGACTTCACTGAGAATTGCGAATCCGGTTGGTGGATCCGCAACACTCAGTTTAATTTGTAAAGATGTCGAGATTATTATGTGATTATTCTTTCCGAGCCGATTTGCATGTTATGCGCTACTTAGGTTTCGGAATGATTTTGGGAATGGATTGGCTTAATCGTTATGAAGCCCATATCCTATGTCCCGAGCGGAATATTCATCTTCGACATCCCCAATCTATTAGGCAGATTTCTATTGTTCTTAAAGATTCAGATTCCAATTCGGTAGCATCCTTATATTCTCTAAACTTGCGTGATGACAATAATGAGATGAGGAAGATGTCATTTCCCTCATTCACGTTGTTTGTGAATTTCCCGACATCTTTGAGCCCGTTTTAGGGTTACCACCTAAGCTAGCAATTGAGTTTAGAATTAATCTAATCCCTGGAGCTCTACCAATTACTCGTCCTCCTTATCGTATGTCCAATAAGGAAAATGAGGAGATGCGTAAACAATTATCCGAATTGGAAGGAAAACAGTTTATTCGTTCTAGTTCCTCTCCATGGGGAGCTTCGGCTATTTTTGTGAAGAAATCTGATGGTACACTTAGGCTTTGCATAGACTATCACAAGCTTAATGATCTCACCATCAAGAATAAATATCTCTTACCTTGGATTGATGATCTATTCGATCAACTTAGCGGTGCTAGAGTCTTTTCACAGTTAGACTTAGCAACTGGTTTTCATCAGCTTCGTATTACAGAGGATAACATAACTTTGACGTCGTTCCGTACTCGTTATGGATCTTATGAATGGCTTGTTATACCATTTGGTTTAACAAATGCTCCAGCTTATTTCGTTGACCTTATGAATCGAGTTTTCAAAGACTACCTCGATCGATTTGTTGTCATCTTTATCGATGATATTCTTGTTTATTCTAAAACTGAGGAAGAGCATGAAAAACATCTTCGGATTGTGTTGGAAACCCTTAGGAGCAATCAATTGAAAGCAAAATTTTCTAAATGCCACTTTTGGCAATCTCGTGTGAAAATTTTAGGACATATTATTTTTGAATCCGGAATTTTCGTGGATCCTTCAAAGATTGAAGCGATTCAAAATTGGAAGAGACCGGAGAGTGTGATGGAAATTCGTAGCTTCCTTGGATTGGCGGGCTATTACCGTCGGTTCATAAAAGACTTTTCTAAAATTTTCGTGCCTCCTACTAGTTTGACAAAGAAATGAGTTAAGTACATTTGGTCAGACAAATGTGAAGCTGCTTTTCAGGAATTAAAAGAACTCCTTTCCGATGCTCCTATTCTTGTGATTCTCAAAGGGAACCAAGACTTTATTGTTTATACCGATGCTAGTCGTGTTGGTTTGGGAGCCGTTCTCATGCAAAGGGAACGTGTTATCACTTATGCTTCTAGGCAATTAAAGCCTGCCGAGACTAGATATGCCACTCATGATTTGGAGCTCGCGGCTATTGTTTTCGCCCTTAGAATTTGGCGTCATTATCTTTTGGGAGAGAAATTTGTTCTCTACACCGATCATAAATCTTTGAAGTATTTATTTTCTCACAAGGAACTTAATTTGCGTCAACAATGTTGGCTCGAATTCCTTGCATCTTATGATCCTGATATTCTTTATACTCCCGTAAAGGGAAATCGTGTTGCTGATGCCTTAGTCGTAAGCAATAAGCGGTTATTTCCATGATGATATCCGAATGGAATGATCTCGAGACTTTGTCCACTTGTGAGATTCGAGATCGTGAATCTGATTCATGTTCATCCCTTGTTTTATGTAGCCTTAAGGATCATCCTTCTCTTTTGGACCGCATCCTTGAAGCTCAAAAGCAAGATCCCGAATTGGCTCTTCTTAGCCAAAGTTGTAGGGATCAAAATAAAGTTGATGGTTTGAAAGACTTTGATATTGATGCTCGCGGAGGCATGCGAAAATTTGGTAGACTTATTAGGCCTAATATTAGTGATCTCCGTAAAGACATATTAGAAGATTCTCATCGTTCCAAATTTACCATTCATCCTGGTAGTAGTAAAATGTACGCGGACATAAAGTGACTTTATTATTGGGATGGAATGAAATCTGATATTGCTAACTTTATTAAGCGTTGCATGACTTGCCAACTCGTAAAGGCCGAGCATCAAAGGCTCGGTGGGTTATTGCAACCATTGGACATTCCCGTTTGGAAGTGGGATCAAATTTCCATGGGCTTTATTGACGGTCTTCCCCGTTCTCATTCGGGTCATGACAGTTTATGGGTGATTGTAGATAGACTTACAAATTCCGCCCATTTTATTCCCGTTCGGTCCAACCGGACCGTACCTCTTTTGGCCAAACTCTATGTTAAAGAAATCGTTAAATTGCATGGAGTTCCTACTTCTATTGTTAGCGATCGTGATCCATTATTTACAGTGGGTTTTGGAAGGGTCTTCAAAAAGCTTTGGGAACAAAGCTTAATTTTAGCACCGCTTATCATCCTCGGTCCGATGGACAAACAGAGCATGTGAATCAAACTCTTGAAGATCTCCTTCGTGCATGTCTTCTTGATTTTGGTGGAAGTTGGGAAGATCATATTTCTCTTGTTGAGTTTTCCTATAATAATAGCTTCCAATCTAGTATTGGTATGGCACCTTTCGAGGCACTCTACGTAAGGCCGTGCCGATCTCCTTCGTGTTGGCTTGAAGCCGGTGAGAAGCTGGTTTTAGGTCCAGATTTTATTCGTGATGCCATAAAAAAGATTGATCTTATTCGTCATAGGATGAAAGAAGCTCAAAGTAGACAAAAATCCTATGTCGATAACCAAAGAAGGAAATTAGAATTTTCTGTGGGAGATTTGGTATTCATTCGTGTTTCACCTATGAAGGGTGTTGTGCGTTTCTGTCGATCGGGAAAGTTAGCACCTCGATATATTGGCCCATTTCCAATCACCGAAGCATTGGTTCCGTGGCTTATCGCCTTTTATTACCGACTCACTTTTCTGCTATTCATGACGTATTCCACGTTTCTCAACTATGGAAATGCCTTAGAGATTCTGATTCTGTTCTTGAGCCCGGTGTTATTGAAGAAATTGAAGTTTCACCTAATTTGACTTATGAGCAACATCCAATTCGCATCATTGCTACGGAGGTTAAACGCCTTCGTAATAAAGATGTCCCGCTTGTGAAGGTCCAATGGTCGCTCCTCCACAGCCTTATTCTTCGTGATAGTCGACGGCATTACCCCATAGTGTCCTTGGCTAGTGTGAGTATAGAGGTGGGGCATCACAGCTTGATATCAGATCGAACGACACATCCGGACTTACTCTCTCGTGCTACTTAAGGTGAACTTCCCATTTCAAAATTTCTTCTTTTGTGTTGTTATGCCTTAGAGTAGTTGTTACTCTTTATTTTCTTCTTAAGTATTGCGAGGACGCAATTTCTTTAAGGAGGGGAGTCTATAACAACCCGCATATTTTACGATTATATATTTTAATGTTGAATTTAAATATAGCATCGTTAGTTGAATTTGAAGTCCGAAATGTAACTTTTTGTAAACGGTCGAATCTGGACTCAAGACCATTTCCATTGAGTCCAAAATGGCTTTTGCGTCATTTTTGAGTATAAACATCGATATGTTTGGAGTTGATTAGAATTTTGGAATTTTCATTTGGGGCTTTGGATTTGGGTTTCAGCCCACTAACCTAACAAGGTAACCCCAACTCCTCTACCTAATAACTCCCACTCCACTCCTCTTCATTCATTTATAACGTTTCCTAACACTCAAGCTAAAGGAAAGAATGGGGAAAAGATGGGAAACTAAAATTCCTAAGCCCTAGTTTTCTTAGGAAATTCAACTACTTGCTCTAAAATCAAAGAGAAGCTTAGGTAAGCATCCTCTTCATCTTCTCCATCTCAATCTCTCTTCAATTTTCAGAAATTCCTATAACCTAACTGAGGAAAAACTTCACCTTTGATAATAGATTGAAGATTCTAGAGGTGTATTGAAGAGGAATTGATCTTGCCTTATTTTAGAGCTTCTCATTCGTTGTTTTTGAGTTTTAAAGGTGAGTTCTTGAACTCACATCTATGTCTATAGCTTTCGTTTGTTGTTAGGTATGAATTCCTAACATGTATTTCATGTTCAATTGCTTTTGATTTGAATTGATTTGGTGAATTTTCCAACTTTGGTATTTTGAAGTCAAAATCTTTAAAGATCCTATCTTGGATGTTTTGACATGTTTTTGGTGGTGTATCGAAGAGCCTATAGGGCTGGGTTGTCGATTGGCATAAATACCTAGCATCCATCGCTCGTATAATCGCTTTCGGTTTGGATTTTTGCCCTTTTTGGGCTAAGCTGATTTTTGCCTAGTAGGAAAATCCAGACGTCTAGAAGAAAATCCAGACGTCTGGAAGGAAATCCAGACGTTTGGTTGAAAAATACAGACTTCTAGAAGGGGTCCCTAAAAAGAGAAAAAGGCAGAGACAAAATCCAGACGTCTGGAAGGAAATCCAGACGTCTAGTTGAAATATCCAGACATCTGGAAGAGGTCCCTGGAAAAAGAAAAAAGGCAAAGACAAAATCCAGACGTCTGGAAGAAAATCCAGACGTCTGGTTGAAAAATCCAAACGTCTGGAAGGAGTCCTTGGAAAAAGAAAAAAAGGCAGAGACAAAATCCAAACGTCTGGTTCCCCAACCCCCAACCAGACGTCTGGTTCTGTGCAGTTTTCCCTATTTTGGTTGTTTTTGAGTGGATTTCCAATTTTTATCGATTTTTGTTGACCCGGTTAGTTGTTGTCAATTATTATCGACTTTGATGACTACATTTATGGATTTTTGGGAATATCCATTTGATTGGGATTTGATATCGATTTTTATGGTTGGAATTCACGTCGTCGAATGTGGATTTTTGGTGATAGATTGTTTTTACAGTCATTTCTGTGATTTGTCACTTTTAAATACAAAGGTTTCTATACTAGTAGTAAATACTCAAACTCTTTCACAAAACCGGTCTCAACGTTACTTTTAATACAAAGTTCGTTTTTAAAACCATTTTCCAATCTATTAGTATATACAAACCTTTACCTCATTCGTATGAGAAATCTAATTAAACGACATAGCAAAATAAGTGGTATGAAACACTTGCGTTTACTTCTTCGGTTAATTCTTGGACTTGTTCGATTGAAATCTCGTGACAATTTTCGAGTGGAAATCTACAATCTGTTCGTAAATATTTAAGTTAAGCAAGTGGTTATGGGACATGAAGCTAAAATCATTTATTTACTAGCTTAGAGTAATTTACACTTATCGATCAATGATGATCATTTTGTTATTTAGACTAGCGATGTGCGATGTCTCTTTGTTTGTGTGGGGGACTAAACCCCGTTTTAGTGGAGCTTCGGCTCAAATTGGTGGGGTAGCGACCCATGGCCTTCAGGCCGTTTGTGGAGCCTCGGCTCAAACTTGATGGTTAGCGACCATGGAATAGCGTTCCGTTTGTGATACACATGTTGGTGAGTTTTCATGCTCTCGTTTGTGTTAGGCCTCCCCCTTTGTGTTTTCTGGATTTCTAATTGTTGATTTCTGGAATTTTTGTTTCACCAATTTTGCGATTGACATTGATATGTTTTGTCAATATTTGGGGTTTAGTGAATAAGCTAAAGAATATGATATTCTTTTTGGATATTTGACGAGATTTGAGATATTGTATGATTTTTATTGTTATCGAATGTATACTTTTCACAGTATGGCATTATTGTTATCATACATTTTTGTGGTATCTCTTATCCTTTCTCATCTCATAAGATATTTATAGCTAGACTGATCCGTTTATTATTTTTCTTCTTAAATAATACTCGGGTCAGACCGTGGTGTTACAGGTGCTTCCACTTGACTTCTTAGCAGGGGCTAGCTTCTGACTTTTGGCTAACTACTTTAGCTTAGTAGTTTTTGCTTTTATACATTTGAGATAGAGACTCCTTGATGTATACATATTCTTTTGCTTAGCACTTGTACCTATTCTGTTGTGATGTAGTAGATCTTGTATGACCACTATTTTGATGTACGCTTTTATGTGTTATATTCATATCTGTTTCCGCCTTTGTGATATGAATATCTGTGATGGATTTGTGTTATGCTTATTTCTATATTTGTTTCCGAAGCCCACATAGCCACTGTGTAGTAGCTTTGAGTTTGTATTTTATATGTCGGATTTCCTCTTCAAATGAAATGCAAGTCATATTATCTGACATATCGGTACTCGCACAAAGCAATTACACAGATGGTCGCTCCTTAACAGCCTTATTCTTCGTACTAGTCGATGGCATTACCCCGAAGTGTCCTTGGCTAGTGTGAGTATAGAGGTGGGACATCACAGATAGCTTTGCTTAGATTTTTGCAAATGTGAATAGAACAGGCAAACTTCTTGAAAATAACCATAGATCTTCTTTGGGGGATTTATGCAATCCAGTAGCAACAAAGGGAACCTAATAAGCTGAGAATCAAGGTTCTCATTGAAAGTACCAAAAATTGGCACAAACACCTAGTAGAAGTTTTGAAGAGAAATAAATGGAGAATATAAAATGAAAATAGAGGATGATAACAAAGAAATAGCAGTAAATTGAAATAGTAACGCACACACAATGATTTATAGTGGTTCGGCGTTGTTTGCCTACGTCCACTTTGAACAGATTGCTTTATTAATCATTTTATAAACTAAGTAAAATAGGGATCGGATGAAAATCCTTAGTTACAAAAGAGTATAAGGCAACTAGCAGCGTAAAGGTCCCGAAAATAAACAACCAAGCCTATATTTATAGACGAAGATGACCAAATATCTCCTTGAAAATTCAGCAGAAGGACCTCCTTCAGAACCATATGGACCCATAAGAGGGATCGCATGTCCCAATTCCTAAGAAGAGGGATCGGTACCGATAATGGAATTTTGGAGTACGATCCCTATGGTAGCCTCCTCATGCTAAAATATGCTTAGCCTCCAAATTTCATGTCAATTGGATCCGTAGAACTTGAGTTAGTGCGTGATCTTTGCTTCAACATGGGTTGCTTATTGATTCGTGCCAATCCCTATCGAGGTAAGAGTGCCAATCCCTTTGACATCATCTTCTTGAGGTGCGTTCCCTTGGGTAGGCTCCCTATGGCCCCCATATCTTGCTCACAAAATTTCATATGCATTGGACTTTTGGATCTTGAGATCTTAATTGTTTTCTATTGAAATGCACTTGTTCCCTGAAACACACTGATCCCTATGATGGAAGTTGATTTTTGTCTATCCCTCCTATGTGTTGAACCATATTCCATACTTCGAACATTCTTCCTTGCATATCTATCAATTCCATTCAATCTTGACTTCATGTTATTATCCGTACTTGATTTTTGGGCCCTATAATCATCACTCTGGACTCACCGACCTTGATAGTAGTCGAATCTAACTTGTCCAATCAGTTCAATATAGCCGGGTAAAATTCTGGATAACAATATTGGTCCACAATTCCGGGGTGTAGGGCTTTGTTGGAGGTAAATACAAAAGGTAGATTTACGCATAGAAGGGAATCTATAACTTACATAGGTTATTGGTTGGCCTGCAAAACCATTAGGTTCATAGTGAGCCTAGCAAAACTATGAGATAGACGGATAGTCCAGTTTACACTAAGAAGATTGTGTTCGGATAGATAGTCTAGTTTCCTCCTAACGGTAATTTGGAGAATTTAATATATCTGTCGGGCCCGAGTCAGCCATATAGGTTAGTAGTAACTTTGGGAAAACTATGAAGTAGGAACATACAGTTTATTGATTTAAACAGACTAGTCATATTTACCCATATGGCATGCATACATATGATTATTTTATGTTTGTTTTAATATTTTGATTTTAGGAGCATGATTTTGATTGATATATTTTCAAAAGATACCAGTAAGGGGAAACCCTGTTCTGCTCAGCAGCGTGGTCTGACTAGATATCTAATTATGAGATGGCATATTATTATTCATACCAGACTTTTTGTCTAACCCGAAGTTATTGTTTTCGCCTTTAACTTTTGAGTGCTCTTTTGAGTAGTTCGAGAGTAAGGTTTACAGGTTTTTTAGATTAACGAATAAAGCTTCTGTAGACATGCAGGAGACAAGTTAGCTATGTTAGGGAGATATTTTGTTCGTTGTGTTATCATTTCATTTTGTCTAAATGTATGTAATCATGGAATATGTATCTGTCAAGTTGTAAGCTCTGATCAACCAAGGGGGCATCTTCAAATATCGCTCTTGGAGTATTTTTTAATAATTATATTTTATTTGAACCTGGAAAACTTTTGGGATTATATAATGAATATGGAAATTATTAATGAATGTGTTTTGAAAATTTTCATTTTCCTGTGTTTCCGATGTTATTGATATTGTTAACATGACCATATTTTATCACTGGATATTAATACTATGGATGAGTGCAACATTCGTAGCGCTTAGTTTCAGGCCTCAAAATGGGGGATGTAACAAATTACTAGGACTGCATAGTAATATGAACTGTGTTTATGGAGTCAGTTGTCGAAATTATTTTTGGAGTTGTTTGTGTGAGTTGCCTATTATATTTTTTTAGTGTATTTCTTGTTGAAGTTCTTTGTGAGGTCATTTGGGTGAATTGTCTGTTGTATATTTAGTGATTTTTTTGTGAAGTTGTTTGTATGCGTTGTATGTTGTATTTTTGACCGAGTTATTTATGAAGTTACATGTATGAGTTATTTGTTTACTGAGTTGTTTACTTATACATGTTTTTATAGACAAAGATTCTTGACTTCCAACACAAAACATTCCCTTAATATAGGAAACATACAAGTACAAACACACAAATCGCACAAATACATCATAAATGAAACAAGCAATACAAGATTAGAACATATCATCAATAGCCATCCCTAGAAGTTCCACTTCCACTCCTATTATTCTACAATACATTTCTAATTCTTTGTTAAGCATTTTCTATTGTAGAGGAGAAATTTTGCTAAAATCGCAAGTGGTAAGTTTAATCATGTTCTTCTCCCTGCACCTAGACCCCTTTTTGCTTCAGCTGCTTCCTTCAACTTATGGTTTTGTATAAGAAAATGCTGAAATTCATCCCTTGAGTGTAGTCAACTATCCTGAAAAGTTTACCTAGTTTCCTTTGTTTCAAAAATAATTTTTTTGGGCCTCTAAAAGCTTTGCAAACTCTGCATTTCATTGCTCTAACTAAACGTACTTGTTTCTTCCAAGTGGATGACCATCTACATTTCTATATAGTGGTGATCTTTCTTGGGAATTTGGCCCACAACCTGGACTAGAATCGGAATAGTTTATTCTTTTTGCCATTTAATGCTACTCATGGATGGAGTTGTTTGGGTGCTTCCACTTTGAAAGAGTCGGAGGAAGATCAAAGCACTGCTGAAACTTAAACGGGTAGCCATACTAAGCTTGGTACTCCTTAGGAGCTTCCTCTATTTGTTAGAAAACCAAAATATATGAATGAACGACACAATTACAAAAATTAAGATTAAAATGGTAAGTAAACTTACGATGTCGAAAGGGGCAGCATCGCTTCTTTGTCTAGCTTACTGCCTTGTAATGCTACACAATGATTTAAATTAAAAGTAAACATCATATTATTATTTTTGATTAAAATGAGTGACCTCTCAAGGAGGAGAGCACTTATGTAATTTTATTCCACACTTAAAATAGGTGCTGCCAGCAAGCCTGGCTGGTAGCAATAACCCCTTACATAAAACAGACAAAAAAATCCCTACATAAATATAAAGAACCCCTAGACCTATAAACTAGTGGACAATGGAGATGCTAAGAGCTAAAGTTGACTACTCTAGATAAAGCCAGATAAGTCACAATACAATAACAGTTTGGCCACTATGTTTTGGGGCGTGATTATCTTCCAACGTAAAAGCATCAATCCATTAGCGACTGTAACCAATCCGAGAATGTGGACCTGATATAATCTATCCAAATTGTAACATCCTGCTAAACCTGAAAATCACAACAACAGATATGAGTACTGTGTGTGTGTATATATATATATATATATATTGGAAAATGAATATACATACGATAGGATAAAGGCATATAAATAAAAGTATACTTAGTCTTCTAGCAAATGTAAGGGAATCGATTGGCTAATTTCGTTAATGGGATCCACCAGATATATGCTTATGGCCATGTTATGTCTCCTACTATTGTGAACGATTTTTTCCTTTAAAGTGTCAATCTTACATTTTACCTTAAAAAGGAATTCCTTAAATAATATATTTTTACTTAATTTGTAGCTAGGGTTTTCAATCCAATTGTAAGTGAACAGAGCAATAACGTGAGTCGGGTAATCATACGGGATGCTAAAGTATTGTTGAACATCCTCTAGTTTCTTTCGAACCAAAGATACCAACAAGTAATAGTTTTGATTGTGTCTTGAAAAATTCTATAACAATTGACATATTGATTTTTGAGAATGTTCCAGTAGTGGTTACATTTAAAATCTATGTTAGTTAAAGTATATCCAAAAATATGAAGAGTGTTCGCAAGTATAGAATTAGTCAGTGGGTAGTTATAGTATAAGTGTGTTATGTTTTCTAAATTTGAGTTACAAAACACACATTTTTTATCCAGAATTAGATTATTTTTCTTTAAAAATTCAATTGTGTTTAATTTGTTGTGAAGGGTTAGTCACATGTGTTCTTTGTTTTAGTAGGTGCACTAACTTTCCAGATTAGTCCGAAGGCCATTTCCTTAGTCGCAGAGAAATTTAAGAATTTGTAGAATGAGTTTAAGGATTATAAATCTTTATTTTCCTAACTCCACATTTTAGTACCACTTTCACTATCTAAGTTGTAGAATTTAAGCATTGCACTAAGTGTTAGAAATTGAGTCAACGTAGCACCTTCCATGGCACATTTGAAACTAAAGTTCCATAGAAATTCGTTATAAGGTGTGAAACCTTAGAAATTAGGGCATTCTTGAAATTGCAAATATCATAAAGATCTTTGAATTCTACCCTCAAAGGGATAGCTGGAATCCAGCTATCATGCCAAAAGGACGTATTATTACCAGAATGAACTATGGACTATGTAAGTAAACTTCATATTATAAGATCTCTAAGACTATATATATATATTGTTTATACATAATGTTCAACTATAAAAAGTGTTTTGTTTTGTAAAGCCATTAAATAGGAGGAAATTATATATACATTTTTATACAAATAGACATATGTCTATGTATTACAATTAAAACCTAAGATATAATTCACAAATGATTATCATATATACACACACACATAGAATTTAAGATTATAAATTCACATGCACATACAAATACAAACACACACATGTGTATGTGTGTCTGTAATTTATGTAAAGTTGTTATTTGAAAATGATGACCTAATTTAATCATGTCAATCATGGTGACATGTTTAAAACAAAGAAAAGAATTTCCCTTTGTGAAAGAACCTATTGTTGTACACATCGGAATCTTAGATCGACCTTTGCAAAATCCTTTTTACTTCTAGCTATGATTTGAAATGCCTAACTTGAAAGTGCGCTAATGGAGGAGTTGAAGAGGAGATGAGATATAGAGCTTTTCCCTAATGCGGCAAATGAGGAAAAGAAATTTTCTATTTTCTTAAATATGATTAGAACTTTTGTACCAAAGAAAATGAGATTCTTTGGTTCCTTTTATAGTAGGAAATAAATGTCATTAGTCTCCATTCACTTCACCACATTTGACCCTTGTTTTTCTCTATGTATGGCCGACCAAAAAAGAGTGCAAATTATTTCAAAATTCATTTGTGTTTAATTTTGCTATTAGTGTATCATATATATTAGATCTCCTTTTATTTCCCACTTGGACCAAACACATTTAACACCTCATTTTCTCTATATAGAACCAACCAATTTGGGTAATTAATCTTCATTAATTGTTTAATTTATAGCCTTAAGATATATACATTATGTATTGCATTTCAACCCCTTTAAATAATAAATTATACGTTTAAATCAAATTAGACATATATACAAAACTGGTACGTATTTAACTCTATTGATTTTGGTAATTTCAATATTTTAATAAATATGTACAATAATATATGTATGTATGTATGTATCATCTTTGTGTAACTAGTAGGTTTGAATTTGTTCCTCGGTTAATATTTAAACAATTTAAATATCAAAGACCATTCGAACTTTGCCGAAGCATAGTAAACATCATGAAGTTATATGCTTATCGATCATCTAGGTGAAGTCTTACTTCATAATCTCTTTAAAGCTACACCCGTATGCAATGATATTTATGTATATTTGTTTCTTTACCAAAACCATGTCGCTTAGACATTTAAGATAAGGTAATCGGTTAAAACCCTAAGGATATCCTTATTTAATTGTGAAGTTGAGCTTCAAATTTACTTAGTTCAATTAATATTTATTACTGATAAATTCAATTTACTCTGGCCAGAGATTTCTAACTTCGAGTCAAAACTCAATTATGGTGACATTAATTTTTTACAATGAGGGAAATAAATTCTCTCTTGAGTGGTGTTTCACTTCACGTACCTAACCCCATATCGAACTATGGTTTTAACATGAACTCATTGTTGACGCTAAAAATGGATCAACACCCAACCTGTGAGAACTAGATCTAGCAGATAATAGCAAAATAAGAGAGAAAGAATAGTAAGACACAAGATTTTTATAGTGGTTCGGCAATCTCTGGCCTACGTCCACTGTCACGTACGGGATTTTTCGACTTTCGAAAATCCGACATCGATACTCACTTTATCGACTGCCGAGCAATCGAGTGCCGGAAACTCCAATAGTGAGGGGTTTTAAGAAAAAGAAATAGAAGAAAAGATAGAAGAAAAAGAGAAGAAGAAGAAAGCAGAAGAAGAAAGAAGAACAACACCAGAAACAGAAAACAATATCAGAATCTCACATTCGCAGCGGAACAATATATAATAGATAAATGAATAATCTTTAAACAAAGAACTATATCATTTTATACATACATCAATCATCAGAGTCAATATACAACAATGGACAGTTATATAACTTGTCCTCATACAGAATACACAGCGGAATAAATACTATCAGATACAAATACTACGTCTCGTCATCCAGCTTATCTCCAAGCTCTAGAATATCCAGAATATCCTGATAATCTAACTCTAGACTGCCCGTGTGGAAATTTGTGGGCACCCAGAGTTTAGAAGGGAAACAATAAACTCCGAGTCAGTCATGGTGACTGGTGTGAGATCGTAAAATAGTTACTTATCTTTAAAATAAATAGCAGAGAATTTTAAAGTCAATTCGCAATGCTTTTGGAAAATGAAACTACCATAAGACCTCCCACCACACACACAATGCAAACGCAGACTTGGAGGAGATTTCTTCTTATGATAGTCAAAGATGCTTACTACGCAAAATCAAATCATTTTGGATATTATTGTTAGTGCATAGAGGAAAACATTTCGAAAGTAGAATATAAATCTTAGCCAGCATAGGTACCATTATATTATGCCTGCTATAGCTGCCTCCTGAGGAGACAGGCTATACAATTGAAATCGTAAAGGCTCGTATTGTTTCTTTGGATTTCCAACAAATGGTCAGGCTAAGGAACTTCCTATCCACGATGGGTACGTCCCTGGAATAGACGACCCGAGAACCTAACCGGATCTCTGCCAACACAAGGCCGGGTTACCTCTGCAAAAATAGGTAACTACTGACACGCGTATGCCATCCCCCGATCGTCACCGATCTTCCCGAGGATCCCCGATTCGCAACAACCACAAAGAAATAAATTTTGCAGCAACCACAGAGGTTAAGTATCTGGGCTCCATACCATGATACCACCTTTATCCAGAAGGAATGACATACACTAAGGGGCGCTACTCCCTAGAACCTTGCCGCATCCTTCCTGTTTCGACCATTTATGGGGTGTGAGGCTCGATGAAGTCTCGTCCACAAAGCTATGCTTTCTACAAAGCCCTGCTTCGGGTCAAACAAAATGATCAACCTATGATCACAAAGATATAAGATCAAACAAATGATCATATCGCAAATGATCAAACACTGATCATTTCACAGCAACACTCAGTATGCCACGTTACCAAATTGGGATATATCGCTGATGAATTTCAACTACATAACCTCTGAGCTCGTACGTCTCAGAGAAGGGTGTTAAGCTAAGAGAATAAATTCTCCGCCACCAATAGAAATGTATTTGAAAGAAATCAGCTTTACATCTCAAATTGTAACGTCAGACACACAATCCATACAAGTCTGTTCCGGGATCGAACAAAATCGAAGGCACTTCTCACGAAGCCCTTGCACATCCGGATAATTTTCTAATCACGTCCGGACTTCCCGTCACTAAGGGTGATAAAAACCTCTAAATCGGAGATCAGCCGATGTAGAGTAACTCGACGGTAATCCTTCCGTTTTCAAAAATATCCGGTCTTCAACACCGGTCTTCGAATGCAATTCATAACGACGTATCACTTATTCGGAATGGGTTATACGACCCCATGGTCCTTTCCCGGCTAACCCGAATAGTGAGCGTTTATTCAAAAATAAGTGTGGCATTCAAATTCATCCAATTCACAACAAATACCTATCTAAAGGTAATTATTGATAGTCGGTTATTTAACTATCAATAAAGATGCGCAACATCATCAGATTCCAAATAATTTTCCAAATTATTTCATCTTCAAAAATATCTTTACTAGATATAAAATTTCCACACTTCAAAAATAAATCAATATTTATTTTTAAACAACTTCCCTTTCCTTTATAAATTCCATATTGAATTTATATTTCAAAAAAATATCTACTGATATACGATTTTCAATCGTTTTCAAATATTCAATTTCAATTTATCTTTAAGAAGATAACATCTCAAAACGTTTCATTTCATTTTGGAAAAGCATTTCCATACTTATTTTATAATAAGTAATTCACAAATCTATTTATTTTCAACATTTGAAAATATTCGATATACTTAAATCAATATTAAGTACATATTCATTCTTTAAGGAAATCATTCTTTTTAACAACATCTATTTGAGTCAAAACGAATGCTACGTAAAACATCGTTACGACGACTCAAAATCACTAGTATAGGGATTCGAATTTTTAAGATAGATATGTAAATCCCAATACTAAAAACATTTCCTTTCGGAAATCATTTTCTATAACAACAGTGTTATAGTCCACCATTTCCTTAAATTTCTCGAAAACGTCTATTTCAACAACAAGTGTTGAAATCTATGCTTTCGATTCATAATACATTTTAAAACATCTTTAAAATGTTTAACTTCATTTTTAATATCATTTCTTCAAAATATAAATTCATTTCATTCAATAATATATTCACTGTCCAAAATCGTGAATATAATTCACTAATTACTTTCCACTATTTTCTACACATTTTATTTCAATAATAATTCGCTATCCAAAATCGCGAATATATCTCCTTTAACATTTTAATTTATCAAATCCAATTTATTTCGAATTTATAAAACAACGTTTATAAATTCTATTTCTATTTTTTTTAACAACTTTGATTTATAAATCTTCTTTATTAACAATCCGATCAATATTCCATTTAAAAGCAAAAATCCAATTTATAAGTAAATTTCTTATAATCATTCATTCTACAACTTCATACTTTATAAATCTATAAATTTCATATCTTTACAATTTATAATTCTATACATTTCATATCTTCACATTTTATAATTATAAATTTCATATCTCTTATAAAACTCATTTTAAAATTCCAATAACTTTAATTGATAAATATCAATTTGATACATCTTTTATATACATTGGTTTAATAATTCAAAAATCTCAACTTAAACCATTTTATAAATTTCTTAACTCTTTATTTCAAAAGAAATTACTTTTTTTGTTAAAATTCACAAAATCTTAACTTTTATAACTTAAAAGTTTTAACGTTTATCTATTTAAAGTAAATCAATTCAACAATTTAAATAAACGTATATTTTCAAAGATCACTTTTAAATTTTCACTTTTAAAATCAACATCGTTATTTTTAAATTTCAAAATTTGAATCCAATGATGCAACGCATCAATTAGTCCATCACAACATCAAACATCATATATCATCATATGATAACAGAATATATATCAACATCTGTAAATAAATAAATACAGTTGAGAAATCCAGTTGGATCCCTCCAACCTGTTTCCCTGCATCCAAAGACGTTAGCACAATACCATTCCACTTCGAGGTGGAATATCGCGGTATATGGGTTTTTATAAAAATCCGCTTACTAACGGCGCAATAGGGTCTCATCCGCTATACGAGGCGGGAAATCATCAATCCAATATATACATATGCCAATATGTATATATTGCTATATATAGATATATATCCTACTATATCTAGTATCACAATCAATAGCAATCAATAACTGCAAACATCAATTTTTTTTGAGTGAGAAAAATCTCACCTTTCTTTTAATTTGCCATCCATTTCTTTTTCGGCTCGACTTGATTTTCTCGATTTATACCTTGTATAAATATTTACACAATTTATTAATATTCGAATAAATTGAACAATTAATTTTTTTCGTTTAATGATTTAATTAATTTAAAATAAATTTAACTACCGATTTAGTTCTAAACAAATGATTTCATTTCAAACCCATTTCTTTTAAACAAATTTGTTTAGCTAAAATTTTTAGTTTTAAAACTATATTTTCTTTTCAATTATCCATAAAATACTGATAAAAATTCCATCTCACTGCAAATTTTATTTCATTATCTACGTACATATAGATATATAAACAGGATTGTTTCCTTCAGCAAATAAATTTTCAGTTAACCTTGATTGAACCCTACAACATTTTAAATGTACTATATATAAAATAAATTTTATTTTAAACTGATAAACCTTACCCAAATCGAAAGCAACCCTAACTGGAACACTGTCGTCGCCCTCGAAACCCTACCCCCTAGCTGCTACCTCGCGATCGTTCCCTGACCTCGTCGTCGCTGCCACGAGATACCCCAAATCCCCTTGCCATCTGAACTACGATCGACCCTAGCCTCGATTCGAATTGTCATGAATCTCCACTCGCGACTGAGGCCACCACACCCCAGACTTCATCACGAAAGTCACTTCCAGAGCACGTCGCCTCGAGAGCCTCCTCCTTCCAGAGAAGTTCCGACTTCGAGTTCCTAGTTTCTCCCATGCCCACGACTCCATCCCATCGCGAATACCATCGCGTGCTCGACCACAGCTTTCCCCCTCGAATTGCTGATGAACTCGCATCTCCCCAGCCTACTACGCAAGCGCGCGCGCCCCTCGACTTGAAATCGAACGAGATATAGGGCTTGGCCACGCTTCCCCTCTTTTGATTTCGTTCGTTCACGAAGAGAACTCGGCTGCCATTTATTTTTTTGTCTTGTGAAGAAGAGTTTTAAATTTGAACGAAAGGAGGTAGAAGGGAAGACAACAAGTACGTGATTTTAAATGAGAAGGCGGCTTCCTTTTTCGTGATTTAACTAAAGGGAAAGAAAGCGTGTACGAGAGGAGACAATAGGGGGGTGGGCTGTACGAGTTGTTGGATTATAGGAAAGCAATTTGATTTTATTTAAATTCAATCGGTCCCGGTATAAATTTCTACGCGTTTATATATCGTACGCTCACATATCAATTCCGAAAAATATGAAAATTTAAAACCCGGCAATAATACAATATTCCGGACCCAATGGAACTGGTTTCGTCGAATTCCGAGACTGCGCCTCGGACGGCTATTTTAAATATCGATACGAACGATATAATTTCAAAACTGAACGAAAAAGTTTGAAATTAGATTCTGAAGCTTCTGTTATCTTCAGTATCATCAATACGAATTTTAAAAGCTTTTGAAATATTTTTCTTCAGCTAAAAATTGAAGATTTAAATTTTTATTCAACTCACAATATATTAAATTATATAAAATTTAATCGTCAATTTCAAAGTTACATTCGAGATTCAAATTAAATCATCGTTCAAATATTTAAAATTAATTAAATATTCTCAATTTAATTTGCTCAAAATTCTGGGTCGTTACATCCACTTTATAGTTTTATTGATTGAATATTACAGAGAGTTATAGAATACAAGTCACTAGCACAAAGGTTTGATGGGTTTTATAGCTAAGAACTGCCAATAGTAGATGCCTAGGTGACTGTTATAAGGGAGGTAGGAGATAAAGAATAGAAGCAGAGTGAAGATCAGCCCATATCCAAGATCCTTCTTCGGTTGCAATATGGCTAATATTTATTGTAAAACAGGTGCACAGGGTAAGAAATCCACTTGAGTTGAAGCCCAAAGGGGTATACGTGAGCGCATAAGCCCACATAGCAAAAATGATCACTCGGTACCGAGAGGTTCCTCTCTGTATCGAGTGCTTCCCTTAAGTGGAAATTTTTTGTTTCCACTTGTAACTCTTATATCTCCAGATTAAAAATTATTTTCAAACTCTTTTTCATTGTCTCTAGGTCAATTCTGATGATTCTCTTGTTAACGCTTGGAGTATTTGCTTTCTTGGCATTCTTCTCATCAAACTTGAGAATCGCTCATCCAAACTCCGAGTAAAGTACTTGTCCTCGAGTGGTTGGAGTAGTAGATGAGGTGCATGGAGTATAAGTGGTCAAAAATTGATGATAAGGACCTCTCCGTACCGAGAGGAACCTCTTGGTAACGGGTGGTTGATTTAGTCCTAAATGCATGTGGAATTTATTGCGTTCCTTTCTTCTATCCTTCTGATTGTGTTTTCAAGTTCTCGAGTTGTTTCGACTTTGTCTTGTCCCTGTAATTTAGGTAGAATTCCACTTGATTAAAAACCCAGTTAACAATTGCCCCTTAGAGTATGCTTTTGTTGAAAACAAAGCATGCTCTAGATCGAGGCGAGTTCTGAATTTCTATCTATGTAATACAAGTAATTGCTCAAATATTTCTTTGGAATGTTGCCTTTGGTTGATAGACTAGACATTCCTTTAACTAGTTTGCACAGTTACAATTTCATTCTTCATGATAAGGACCGGACCTACGCTTTGAAGATCAAATCTATGTTCTGGACTATTTGCACCAAAAATTGGCACAAACACCAAATAGAGATTTTGTATAGGAATAAATGAAGAATAATAAATGTAAACAAAGAGAATATAACAACTAAGCATAGCTTCCGAAGGGGTTGAAACCATGGTTTATTTTTAAAAGAAAAGCGTCTGCCTATATTTTGTTTTAAGCCTTCGACAGAGTCGAAGCATAAGGTTTTGAAAGAGGTTTTAAAAGGGTTTCAAAAGGCTTCACATTAACTTAAGATTGCTTTCGACTGGGTTCTTTACTTATAAAAGAATGTTTTGAAAGAAGGGGTTCCGGCCTAGTCGATACCCAACTGCCGTTCTATAGCCTTTCGATGGTGTTGAAGATATTAATGCTGTTAGAAGGCACTTTGTTTTATAAAGTTTAAGACACTTCTTAAAGCTTTCGAAAGGGGTTAGGGGTTTCGAAGGTGATGGTTTCGAAAGGGGTTTCGACACCAACCTTATAATGTTTTACCCAGATGTTTTATGCTTTCAAAAGAGATGGTGCCGACGCCATCAAGTTTTCCCTAATACTTTTATATGATAAAGGATGGTTTCAAAACAGATGGTTTCGACTATATTCACTTTGACCCAAATAATATTTTATGTATAAACCCAATGCTTTTTAAAGGGGTGCTTTCAATGATTTCGGAAGGGTTACTTCCAATAGGGTCGAATGGGATACTTTCAACTAGTTTCGAAGCTAAGCTTCTAAAGGTTAAATATTAATACTTTAATGTATTCGAAAGATTTCAAAAGTTAGCTTTTAAAGTATTATAAGGCAGGAGCCTAATATTTTCAAGAGCTTTCTAAGGAGGTTATCCTATGAAGTCGAAAGGTAGGTTTCGAAGGTATCGAAAGGTTTTATGACCCAAACTCTATTTTTAAAGGAAAAACCCATGGCAATATTAAAGGAGTTTTTATAATGGTTTTAAGAAGAAGCTATCTTTGATAAAGAAATAGGTTAAAGGGATTAACCATATTTTATATTAAACCCACAGGAGTGGTATTGCTATGTTGTTATATTGTTTCTTCTAATATGAATATATTCACTTTATAATGGACCCATAATTGTATTTTGGGGAGAAAAGGTAGGAGAACTAGTTAGGTTAACCCAGTAGTGAATATAAATTGAATAAACTCCTGAATGAGTAGAATTGCATCCAGGAGGTCAGGAAGACCATAATATAGGATGCTAGAATATAAAGGAAATATATTGGAAGGGACCAATAGGTTTACAGTAGGCCCATGAAAACTATATGATATTGGCAGGGGTTAATAGGTTCATAGTTAGCCCATGAAAACTATGTATGAAAGAAGAAGTCAGATAGACAGTTTCATAGTTAGCCCATGAAAACTATGTGTAAAGGAAGATGTCAGATAGACAGGTTCATAGTAAGCCCATGAAAACTATGATTGGATACTGGCAGGGCCAGTAGGTTTGTAGTTAGCCCATGAAAACTATATCCGGATGAAATATTGACAGTTTTCAATAGGTTCCTAGTCAACCCATGAAAATTAGGGTAAGAAGAAAGGATATTGGGGTTACCAATTGGTTTCATATCAACCCATGAAAACTAGGATAAGAGTAGGATATTGGAGTTACCAATAGGTTCATAGTGATCGCATGAAAACTATGTAATTGGACAAGGGGTCTTTAAATGTTTAACCGGTTATTAGTGAGCCCATGAAAACTAAAAGGTTAATAGTAACCCTAGAAACTATAATTGAGACAGATATTCTAAAATGAATGGGGATGGGTAATCCAGAATTAATTCATTTGTTTTTGCATATCATCATATTATATTGTTTTGAATTGTTTTAACCATTGTGGATGCAGGAGCACAGTATATGGTTTTATAAAGGGTTTTGAGATACCAGTGAGGGGAAATCCGTTCTGCTAAGCGGCTTGGTCTCGCTAGATATCTAAATGATTTGAGATGGTAGATTATTATTCATACCAGGCTTTATGTCTGACTCGAAGTTTATGTTTTCTCCTTAAACTCTCGGGTACTCAATTGATTTTGAGTAGTTTGAGAGTTGAGGTTTTCAGGTATCTCTTAAGACAAATAAGCTTCCAGAGACATGCAGGAGGCATGCTAGTTATTTAGAGTCTTCTTTTCTTTTGATTCCGCTGTGTTGATTGTAATGGCAAAGTTGGTATATTGATTGTATATACTCTGATCATCCCAGGGGCATCTTCATATGTCGCTCTAGGCGTATGTTGTAATAAATATATTTTCTCTGAACGTGGTTTGCGAACATGGGATTATGTAATGAATTGGAAATGTTATGATATGGAATGTGATTTTGTTTGAAGTTTAAAAATTTCCCATATCCATGTGTTTCTGTATATCAATGAATCTAACATCGCCGTATTTGGTCGCCGAGGATTAATAACTATGGATGACTACAGCATCTGTAGCCGTTAGTTTTGGGCCTCTAAGTAGGGGATGTTACAGCCAGTTTCCATCCATTTTCATTTGTCAATTTTGATTGCCTGCTTCCTTCAAGTATTGAATTTCGGTTTTTTAGTCGATTATTAATTTCGATTTCGATTTCCAGTCGTATTGTTCTTGTTTTAAAGTTTATCGTATTATTCTTGTTTTAAAGTTTGCCGATTTCGATTTCGATTTCGATTTCGACTTCTATTTTGATTTCTAGATTTCGTATGAAAAAAGGCAATTATATACAAAATACAAATGCAGTCAATTTGATTTCCAGATTTCCAAAATATATTACTAAAAATATAGAGATAAAATTGTATACAAAATATTGTTCGGATGAGAAATAATTTAACTAAAAATTGTACTACTAATAGACGCAGTCATTTTGAATAAGAGTAAAATTATTTAAAGCTATCAAAATCTTTCATAATTTTTCAAACTAAACTTGCATCATTTTAGTAATTTGACAGTTTTCGGAAAAAAAAATTAGCAGCAAATATCAAATTTTTGCTTCAACCCAAAAAGTATATTGGATTATCAATATGCCATATCATCATACAATATAAATCAGAAAATTAAAATAAAGTTAACATAAATAAAAAAGAGGAGTACCATTGCAAGTTATATTTTTATCTGTTATGACAAATTGATATCAATTTGTGTATCCTTGTATATGGTCATGAATTTATAGTTTGTTTATCTTTGTATATGCCTATGTCAGAGATAAGCTAATTTAAACTGGCATAGCACAACTGTAAATGCACACACATAAGTGACAACTTTGTTGCATTTTTTCACTAATATCAAGGACGATCATAGATATTAAAGATTGAAAGTCTATAGTAAAGGGAAAAGGTAAGAATTTAATGCTTACATTGTAAACCACAACTCAGACAAAGTTATTGAGAGGAATACGGAAGAAATATATGGGAGACCATACTTTCTGAAAATGCTTACGCACCAAATAACAGAGATTCATATATATTTTTCAACTGCAACCTATATTTTTCAATGGCAACCTATATTTATATCAAAACATAACAAATTAAGTTAATAAATATATATCTATAATTTTCAATTTACGTATATACAACAAATGAAAGTGTATAATATTAATTGTCACCTTGTGTTTTCAGTCATGTATAATTTCAATATTTGGAATTATTTGTAGCATATATGCAATTATTGTAGATATGTACCATCCATACATAATTCTGATCCAAATATTGCAAGTACACTTGAACGTTAGTGTCTTCCATTGACTAGTCTATAATAAGTGGTCTTATAAGAATGTTCAAAGTGGATGACTGATAATAAGAATGTTGTGTTCTTCGATTGACTAGTCTTATAATATCTAGTCGACTTTATCTTTGGTTAGTTTTGCAATCACCAAGATCGTTTCGAATGAAACACTTAAGATTATTTTTTTCTTATGTAGTGTGTGTCTAGCATTTTCACATAGATCGTAGTTGGATGTACAATGTGAAACGTAGCGATGATGAGTTCTTGAACAAAATGGAAGAGTTCATCAAGTGTGCATTGAATGATCAATTAACAAGAAGAGAAGAAATTATTTTTTGTCCTTGTAGACGCTACCAAGATAAGAGGAGATTCCATAACATAGATCAGATTAGGGATCACATAATTCAGAATGGGTTCAAGCAAAATTATACAAGGTGGATATGGCATGGTGAAAGCATACTTAGTAGAACTAGTTCTAGTAATCATTACAACGATGAGAATGACCAGGAAGATAACATGAATAATAAGGTGAATGATGAGAACGATTGTGTTAATGAGATGTTTGGTGATTTTGAAGAACATTTGATGGAAGAGCCAAAGTTGTATGAAAATATATTAATTGATGCTGAGAAGCCTTTGTATTCTGGTTGTGCAAAGTTCACAATATTGTCTGCTGTGCTCAAGCTTTTCAATTTAAAGCAAAACACAGATGACTGATAAAAGTTTTACATCATTGCTAGAACTTTTGAAAGACATTCTTCCAGAAGGTAACGAGCTTCCTACTTCTAATTATGAGGCAAAGAAAATTATGTGCCCAATTGGTATAGGGTACAAAAAGATACATGCATGTCCTTATGATTGTATATATTGTATCGAAATGAATATGAGAGCTTGCATGAGTGTCCTAAGTGTGGATTATCCCATTATAAATCGCGAGGAAATGTTCACAACAACCCAGATAAGTAATGGCCTTTAGCAAAGATTTTCTGGTATTTTCCCATTATACTAAGGTTTAAATGTTTAATTGCAAATAAAGAAAATGCAAAAAACTTAAGATGGCATCAGATGTGAAGAAGGATGATGGATTACTAAGGCATCCAGCCGATTCTCCGCAGTAGAGAAATATTGATACGATGTATTCTAGTTTCGGCGAAGAAATTAGGAATCTTAGACTTATTCTTTGCACAGATGGCATAAACCCATTTGGCAACCTTAGCAGTCAACATAGTACTTGGCCGGTTCTTTTGGTGATTTACAGTCTTCCACCTCACTTGAGTATGAAGCGCAAGTACACCATGTTGTCTCTTCTGATCTCAGGACCACGACAACCAGGAAATGACATAGATGTTTACCTAGCTCCTCTTATTGATGATTTAAAACTTTTGTGGGATAAAGGTGTGCGCATATTTGATGCATATACTAGAAGTGATTTTACATTACCTCCCATGCTTTTTTGTACCATAAATGATTTTCCCACATATGGTAACTTGTCTGGATTTAGTACAAAAGGTGCCAAAGCATGTCTAATTTGTCAAGCCGATATGGTTGTTGAGCGGTTGCATTTTTGCAAGAAAAATGTGTATATGCTTCATCATAGATTTCTCCCTCCCAATCACCCTTATCGTAAAAAGAAAAAGCCTTTCAATGGGGAGATGGAGAGTGGATTTGCTCGTTTGCCATTAACCGGAAATGATATATATGAACGAGTCAAAGATATTGAAAATGTATTTGGTAAAGCCTTTCCTCTTCCAGAAGGCACGTGGAAGAAAAAATCTATATTTTGGGAACTTCCATATTGGAAACATTTATAGGTTGAGCATTGTCTTGGTGTAAGGCATATAGAAAAAATGTTTGTGACAGTATCATTGGGACACTCTTGAATATACCTGGTAAGACAAAGGATGGTGTGAAAGCTAGGAAAGATATGTTGAAAATGGGTATTCGGAAGGAGTTAGCACCAGTGGAGAAAGGTAAATGTACCTGTTTGCCTCCTGCATGTTATACATTATCCAAAAAAGAGAAAACTGGTTTATGTGAGTGTCTTCGTGGTGTCAAGGTTCCATCAGGTTATTCTTCGCACATTAGCAGTCGTGTATCAATGAAGGATTTGAAATTGACCGGCATTAAGTCTCACGATTGCCATGTGTTAATGCAACACTTGTTACCTATTGCAATTCAAGGTATTTTGCCTAAACATGTTAGACATGTTATTACAAAGCTTTGTATCTTTTTTAATGTAATTTGTAGCAAGGTAATTGATCTTAAAATGTTGGATGATCAACAAGCCGATGTCATTGTTACCTTATGTCAATTTGAGACGTATTCCCCCCTTCATTTTTTGATGTTATGGTGCATTTGGCTGTTCATCTGGTAAGAGAAATCAAGATTTGCGGTCCTATGTTTATGAGATATATGTATCCGTTCAAAATGCACATGGGAACTCTAAAAAGAAAAACAAAGAATAGAAACAGACCTGAAGCTAGTATCGCAGAAGCAACTGTAGCTGAGGGGGTTATTGAATTTGTCACTCGATACTTAATTGGTGCTGAACCTATTGGACTTTGCAAGTCTCGACATGAAGGGTGACTTGACGGTCATGGCACAATTGGGTTTAAATTGATGTCAATTGGTGATGAAATGTTTCACAATGCCCACCTACTTGTTTTACAACACCTTAGTGAGGTTCATCCTTACTTGGAGGAGCACATGACAATTCTAAAATCTCAGAATCCTTCAAAGAACGAAAAATGGTTGACAAATGAACATAACCGATCCTTCATCATACGGTTTAAAGATAGGGTAATGTCTCAGTTGTCCCAAACAAATCATAATGTTTTCGATACAATAAAATGGTTGGCATATGAGCCTAAATTTCAAGTAAGCTCTTATGAAGTATATGATATTAATGGGTATGTCTTTTATACGAAGCGCCAAGATGAGAAGAGCAAAATGCAAAATAGTGAAGTTAGTGTCATAGCATCTTCAAGAGAATTTGCTAGTGCTAAAGATAACAAACAAATAAATGCGACAATGCCATATTATGGGGTAATTGAGAATATTTGGGAACTTGAATATAAGGACTTCACGATCCCTCTATTTCAATGTAAATGGGCCTCGTGTTGTACGAGTGGATGAACATGGATTCACACTTGTTGACTTTGGTCGAGTGAGTCATGATAATGATCCACTCTTCTTGGCATCTCAAGAAAAATAGGTTTTTTACATCACCGACCCAGTTGATCATAAGTGGTATGTTGTTCTTCCCTGCAAAAGACGCATTGTTGGGATTGGTGATGTGGTAGATGAAGAAGAGTGTAATCAATTTGATGAGAACCCACCTTTCTCCGTCGGCGCAAGTCTATCAGAAGAAGAAGTTGATTTAAATGCAAATTATGCACGTTCTGATCATAATGGAGGGGTTTGGATAGTGAGGTAATTTTTTAACATGCTTATAATGCTTTATTTTCCATTTGAAATCTTACAGGTGAAATTTCTTTAATACTTCTAATTTTTCTGGAATAACTATACTACGTTACCTTTTATAGGTTTACTTGATTGATCGTTATTATAACAATAAAATTGAAGAATATGATGGAAAATAGTATATGCAGGTGATATCAAACAAGCATATGATAATTCCCACATACATTTATCGGGTCTTATATGTCTACAATTCAGTAGAAAATTGTCTTTTCTTCCCTCAAGTAGTGTTAACTTCAAAGTCTTCAGGTCTTTATTTCAATGTTTTGTGTGCACTGTTTGTGGCTCAAATACTTGTCTAAATTTGTATGGTTTAACCTATCACTTCTCACTGAAATTGAAAACTTGGTGGTGGTTTATTTAATTTTTTCAGTTTGTTTAGAAAATATGTTTTCTAAATGTTGTATCCTTTGTTTTAGATAAGAGGTTTTGGAGGATTATGGTGTAACTCTACATAGACTAGCACTTCTCTATTTTTTAAGTCTGAAGCTGATAGCTTTGTAAAAGGCATTGGTCTTTTCATGCTTAACAATATTTGATCATCCCTATCATCTATTTTCTTTGTTTTGATGTCTTTTAAGTCTGAACTGATATTTTTTAAGTCTGCTATTTTTTAAGTCAGAAGTTGATAGCCGATGGTGGTTTATTTCATGCTTAACTATATATGGTAGTTTAGTTGATCATCTCAAAGAAATGATGAGAGATATAGATAGTTCATTTTAGAACGATGAATTTATCTTTTGAGTTTTTTTCCCTATGGCAAGACATAAACAACATTGATTTTAGCGGGTCAATCATAATTTCATACTTAGATGATATAATTCCAGTCAATACCTATTCTAGTAAATACTTAGTTGCAGATACACAGCTTGGAGAGAACCATATAATTATATTTACTTCTCCGTCTAATTATATCATCAATCTTAGAGTCCAAAATAAAATTAAGATTGTTAATTTGGTTTAGGATCATTGACTGAATGCATATATTGCAAAATGATCAAGGTCGTTATATAACATGATGAAAATGAAAATAACAAATTACAGAGGAAATCGAATTGTATTTCTAATGTTAACCACAAAATACATAGTGCGACACATAAAAATTAATGTCAAAATTTTACTTCAGACCTATTCCCATTAGACTGCCTCATCAAGATAAATGTATATGAAAAGTAAGAGGGTATTTATGCCACTTTGATAACTAAAACAGTGACACCAGTGTATCCTATAATATCAATTCTCTTATTAGTATTGATAGCTTATTATTTTACATTTATTTTTGCTTGCTTGTTCCATATAATTTGGACATTAATAATACCAAAAATTAAGAACTTTTTACCTACCCCTTTATTGATATGGGGCTTGATTTTAAATCATTCATGATCAGGCCTATGTCCGCTTGTATTTTTCATCACTCTATGTATGGTTTCTGCATTCCCATTAGTGTCTTTTGTCATCACCAGTATGTCACCAGCATACAAGAGGTGGGTGATTACTGGCTCGACCGGGTATATTAGAGTCCAGTTTCCCTTTAGATACGCCAAGTCAATTAAAATAGTAAATATATTTCCATTGAAAAAAGGAAAGAAGATAATAGTGAATTGTTGGAATGCTTCCTATTAAAGCTCCTTACCATTTCATTAACCATCAATGAATTTTTCATGATAATTCTCTCAAGGACGAACGCTTTTTGATTATGAGAGATTAAAGCATTGAAATATAACTTCATTCTATTAGATAATAGATTTCCATAATTTTGTAAAGCACAATACATAAAGCTATGGGCCTATGGTCTCTAATTAAATCTGGAACATGCTTCTTTGGCACAAGGCATATAAAAGTAAGATTTCTCTTTTATTATATTTCTAGAGTTTTGTATGCCATCTATAACATCATATAAGTCATGCTTAATCTCTCCAAATGAATTTTATAAAACATGGCATTTATTCCATCAAGGTCGGATGAGCGATTGTCGTTTATTTGAAATAATGCATTCTTTACTTCATCTGGTTGGAATGGCATGTCCATATTTATTATAGCATTTTTTGTTAATTTTTTTTATAGTTAATGCCTGAAAATTAATAGTTTTCATTATTAGAGTTGAAAAGTCCTAAAAACATTGAATGGCTTCTTGAGCTAAATTTTCTGATGCTAATACTAGGTTGCCATCAGTGTCTAGAGTGTATTCCCCTCTTATTGAAAAATTAGGGACATCCATCTTGTTATGGAATTTTTACAAAAATTTATCCCCTTGATTTAATCATTTGAGTTTCATTCTCTGAATATTATCTACTGTAACTTCCCTTAGCAGTTTTGATAGCTGATCCACTTTATTACTATATTATTAAGCAATGACATCATGTTGTGGGTTATTAATTAGTTGTTTATAACTTGATATAGCTCATCGACTTCTTACCCTAAGGCATCACATTTTTCATTGATATTATCTTTGTTTTTTATGCCATGATTTGAGGGCTTATTTAGTGGTTTCAGTTTCACGAGTAAAACATTTTTCATTTGGACATTAGTATAGATACCTCTTTCTTACTAAAAAGCTCAACCGCTTTGAAACATAATAGCTCTAATTTAAATCCAACTTTTTTTGTTTCCAGTAACAAGACCTCAGTAAGCAGTATTAACCATTTCAACACGACAATTATCATTTGATCCTTGTTTCATCAAAGGCTGATCGTAGTTCATTTTGCTGAACGCTTTGACTTTACTGTTAAAAGTTTCATCCTTTTCGATCCAAACTTATCTTCCTCTCCATCGTTTAGGATATAAGACATGAATTGGGGGTAGGTATGCAATAAGAGGAAGGAGCAAAATGAGAAATATATAAATTGAATCTCTGTCAAGGACACACTTTGTATCTTAAGAAATTTTAGGGACCTATAACGTATTAGCGAGGATTCATAACCCATTCCACTAAAATAGAAACAAAAACCCCATTGAAATATACACATGAGCATGCATATTCCATTTTATTCTCTTAAAGTGTTGAAAGCATGTTTTAAAACTAATTAATGGAAGTTAGAAAAGGCTTTGTTTTCTTTTTTAACTTGATACCAATGCAGAGATAACCTCAACTATATTCAAAGTGGATGATGAAATTTTTGTTTTCAATCATCACTCTTAGTAAACTAGCATCGTCGATTCGACATTCAATGAAACAGTAGATGGTAATGTTCATTTAGGCATATTGAAACATATCAAAATGTTTGTAAGGCCTTATTACCCACCCAAAAATTTTACAAGTATCCATGCCAAAATAATTAAATTCAACTAACGATACTTCTGTATAAACTAGGCTCATGTATCCAGCAATATATAGCATGAACCATCACTAGCACTAAGTGATTGGTTACATATAAACCCAGACATAAGGGACTGGATTATAATGTATAAAAAGGCATTGCCATTGTTATATCATAGTATGTTTTCTTATATAAAGATTCTCATAGTAAAAGCTTCTCATTTTAAGACCCACTGCTGATACAATGCCATTTATAGGCATAGCCATCGATAGGTTTAAAACCGAGGCTCGGTTGCCTCAGCTTTAAACTGAGGCCAGTATGCATATATGAAGTACTTAATTTCAAATTAGCTTCCTTGCATATTTGCTTGTTTTATTTAATATCCTTTATTGTTAAATCATGTGATATCACCTTGATTACTATTTGTCATTCTTTTTAGTGTAAATTTCAATTTAATATGATATTAAATGCATGTTGGCACTTATAGAAGAAGAAGAAGAAAAAAGGAAATTGGATGGTGGTTCTAATAGTAATGGTGAAGTATAAGAATTTGAAAATGATCCAGTTGCGGAGGTTTTTGGTTCCGATAGAAAGAAAAATTATTGTCGAGCAAACTATGTAGACTTTATATGGCCAGAATTTCGTATTCGGCATTTGTGGACTTTAACTGTGAGCTATATCTTATCTTTTGTTATTGCAATTTGATATTAGTATGGAATTGGCAAACTATGTATTGGTAACTTAATTATGAATTGAACTTCTCTTTTGTTAATTGATACTCTATTTTATTACCATGATTATGAATATTGTTTATTGATATTGATTGGGTTATAATTTGCTAAATTAAGATAATATTTCATACTAAATATAGTCTACATTATATCTTTGTTTGTATTTATTTGTAACGCTTATAAGTGTTAGAAATAAATGCCCACGCCCCTATAGCGACACATATAAGTGTTACTGAAATTCTTGGCAAAGCTTATATTTGTTGGGAATCCTCTGTTTTGGTGTAGACATACCTATTTCAATTTAAAACCTAAAATTTATCGTTGCTAGACAAAACAAAAATAAGATAAGATAACATGTTATGAATTAGGATTAGATTTAAAATTGTCAAAATCAATTTCAAAAATATAATTATTGACAGGGAAAAAAGAATTAATGTTTCAACGCATTAAAATATTATTTAATAGCATACATGGAGCAAGATTCCAGCATGCATCATATATAATTCACGACTTAAACCCAGTTTTGGTTTTTTAGCTTTGCAATTTATGATTTAAACCGTTCTGAACACCTTTGAAAAGATGAATTTGTAAAGCTATGGTTTTTTATGTTTTCGTGCATAAAGTACATAATTATTAGTTGCATTTATTTTTTCATGGACAATTTGCACATGCATGGTTATTTTTTACATTCTTGAAAAGTACATAAAGTTTGCACCTCTCATGGAAACACAAAGTATGTTTTTGAAAGTGCATATGTTTGTACTTCCATAAATGCGTTAACAATGTTTAAAATCTTCTACATCTTGCCCAAAATCTCATTTTTGCATCTGGAAAAAAAATGAAACTTCAAATTTGGTCTTGTTTATACTCATCCCGACCGAAATATTAAAATCTTGATTCGATGTATAAATGAAGATGTTAGATATCTCGTTAAGCATATCTGAATGATGATCAAAAATTCAGATATGGGACTGCCATTGCGAATTAGCACAGGCACCTTCTTGTAAACTGGGTTTGATGTGAGTAGCAACTCGCATTTTTTTTCAAGTCTTCTACCAGAAACTCTTATTGAGTGCCTTTTAGGTGCAAAGCAATTCGTGTTCGTATCACAAATGGGTTGACAAGTGTGCCAAGCAATTTCACGTCCTGGTCTGACATAATTACTAAAACAATGATAGAGGTATATATAAATTAGAGTTGTAGAATAATGAAAATTATAATTGGAGGCCTTAATAAACACATGAGAAATGAAGCCAAGAAATTGTAAAAAGATTCAATTTAGAGAAACATACCAATCTACATTATCAATTCTCTCATTCTATCTTTCGAAAAAGATTGCAATATAATTCTTTGTAGATTGAGATTTTCCCCCTTGTTTTTTGGAAATAATGAAATAAAATGAACTAGAAACTTACTAAAACTAATGATTTAGTACTCTTAATTAAGCCTTAAATCTACTTATATAAATCAATGAAATTGATTTTGATCCATATTTTATCATTATAATAATTAAATGAATTTCAATTCATTTTTATTTCAATAATTTGAATTGAGTCTAATATAATATTCTTGACCTCTAATATAAATGATCGGATATCAAAAGTTTCACATAAAGCAATAATGCTAAATTTTCTTTCTAAATGCATTTTGATCAATATTAAACGTTCTAGGTATAATATGATTTAGTATCTATTATAGAGGAATTTGAATGTGCAATTCAATCAGTGTTACCAATTATATGTCTAATAGTGATAATACCATCCTTACACCAGAAAATTTTGTTTCATTATTTTATATAGTTACAAGTGTAAATTTTCTAAGTTCAAGCTAAATATAGATAGTGTAATGATAGACATTTTAATAGTATTAATATTAGTAGTGGTAATTTTATTTACTGAGACTTATATTTTATTTTCAGCCAATTATTCTTGCATATTAAGCATACTTGCGTAAGGATGTTTTATTTTTTCTGGTTAAATGAAGCTCTATAGGCTCCTAAATATTACTTTGCTATCGTTGTTGCATACTAGTAATAAGATATTCCGATACAACCATCAATATGGTCTGAAAATCAATTTTACAGGAATTTAAGAATAGCTATTTTATTTGGTATTCATCTTTTGTAGGATTAGGATTATGTGACGCCCCACCTCTATACCCACGCTAGCCAAGAACACTACAGAGTAATGCCGTCAACTAGCGCGGAGAATAAGGCTGTTGAGGAGCGACCATCTGTGCAATAGCCTTGTGCGAGCACCGATATGTCAGATAGTATAACATTCATTTCATTTCAAGAGGAAATCCGACATATCGATACAAACTCAAAGCTACCACACAGTGGCTATGAGGCATTCGAAAACAAATATAGAAATAAACATAACACAAATCAGTCACAGACATTCATATCACAAAGGCGGAAACAGATATGAATATATAACACAAAAAGGTGTACATCAGAGTAGTGGTCAAATAAGATCCACAATATCACAAAAGAATAGATACAAGTGCTTGACAAAAGAATATGTATACATCAAGGAGTCTATATCTCGAATGTATAACAACAAAAACTACAAATGTAATGTAGTTAGACAAAAGTCACAAGATGATCCAAGATGAGGAGTCAAGTAGAAGCACCTGTAACATCTCGGTCTGACCCGAGTATTAGTTAAGAAGAAAATAATAAATGGATCAGTCTAGCTATAAATATCATATAAAGTGATATAGAATAAGAGATATGACAAAAACGTATGATAACCATAAAGCCTTACCGTGATAAGTATCTAACCGAAAATCAATCCAGAGATTAATCAATATCACAAGAATCTTCTCAAAGATAAAAAAGAATGTCACATTCTTAATTTAATTCACCAAGTCACAAATAACGACATACATTTCAATGCCAATTTGTAAAAGTTGGTGAAGCATAAATTCTAGAAATCAACCATTAGAAATCCAGAAATCAAATAATTCGAAGCAACGACGTCGTACAGCGAAACGACCGGTGCTCCAGAATCACAATAAATCGAAACAACGACGTCGTACAGCGTAACGTCCGATGAACCAAAACACAATAAACCGGATCAACGACGTCGTACAACGTAACGCCCGATGAACCAAAAATCCAATAATATGGAACAACGACGTAGTATAGCGAAACGTCCGATGAACCAAAAATCCAATAATATGGAACAACGACGTAGTACAGCGAAACACCCTATGGACCAAAAATCCAATAATATGGAACAACGACGTAGTACAACGAAACGCCCGGTGAACCAAAAATCCAATAATATGGAACAACGACGTAGTACAACGAAACGCCCGATGAACCAAAAATCCAATAATATGGAACAACGACGTAGTACGAAACGCCCGATGAACCAAAAATCCAATAATATGGAACAACGACGTAGTACAGCGAAACGCCCGATGAACCAAAAGCACAAATAATTCGGAACATCGACATCGTACAGCGAAACGTCCGATGAACCAAAACAAAGAGACATCGCGCATTGCTAGTCTAAACCATAAAATGATCATCATCGATCATCAAGAAGTTTCGATTACACTAAGCTAGTAAATATAAGAGTTTAGCTTCATGTCCCATAACCACTAGCTTAACTTAAATATTTACGAACAAATTGTAGATTTCCACTCAAAAATTGTCACAAGAGTTTCAATCGAACAAGTCCAAGAATTAACCGACGAAGTAAACATAAGCGTTTCTTACCACTTGTTTTGCTAAGCCGTTTAATTAGATTTTCTCATACGAGTGAGGTAAAGGTTTGTATATACTAATAGATTAGAAAACAGTTTATAAAAGAGCTTTGTATTAAAAATAGATTTGAAACCATCTTTGTAAAAGAGTTTTAATATTTACTACTAGTATAGAAACCTTTGTATTTAGAAGTGACAAATCACAAAATGATTGTAGAAACAATCAATCACAAAAATTCACATTTCGATAACGTGAATCAAACCATGGAAATCGATATCAAATCGATTAAATAGAAACATAAAAAATCCAGAAAAGAAATCATCAAAGTTGATATTAATTGACAATAACTATATGGATAATCAAAAATCGATAAATTTGGAAATCCACATAAAAATAGGCTAATTTCCAGAAATCAACAGCCACAGACGTCTGTGGGAAATCCACAGACGTCTGTCACCTGTTTTGGGAAATATTTTTCCTGAAGCCACAGACGTCGGTGGATAATCCACAGACGTCTGTCACTTGTAGCAGGACAGAATTTTCAAATCCCTTAAATGGGCAAACCTACACAACTTCTCGAATTCGGAGTGATTGAATGAGCAACGACGACATAGGATTTATGCCAAGCGACAACCCAGCCCTAAAGGCTCTTCAATTCACCCAAAACAACATGTCTAAACACGCATACTAGGGTTTTCATAAATTTTGACTTCAAAATACCAAAATTAGGAAAATTCACCAAACCAATTCAATTCAAAAGCAATTGAATAAGAAATAGATGTTAGGAATTCATACCAAGCAATCAAGGATAGTTATAGACATAGATGTGAGATAAAAATCTCACCTTTAAACTCAAAACAAATGAAGAAGAAGCTATAGAGCAATGGCAAGGACAATCACTCTCCAATTCCAACTCAACAAGCTTGAATCTAAGCTTAAAAGAGTAACATTTCCTAAGTTAGGTTTAGGAATTTCTGAAATTGAAAGGAGAACGAGTTGGGGAAGAAGAAGAGGTGGCTTACCAAAGCTTCTTCTTGAATTTGGAGCTAGAAATTGGATTTGCAATGGAACTAGGGCTTAGGAATTTCCTAATTCTTTTTCTCTTCCTCCATTTTTGATGAAGCTTGAGTGTTAGGAAATGAAAGTGAAGTAATGAAGAGGAGAGGGGGTGGAGTAATGATATAACCAGATTTGGGCAAGTGGGCTGAACCCAAACCCAAAACCAAAGCCCTAAGTGAAAAATGTCAAAATTCCACTCAGCTCCAAACATACCGAAGTTTATACTCAAAAAGGTCGCAAACAACATTTTGAACTCAATGGAGGTGGTCTCGAGTCCTAATTCGACTGTTTGCAAAAAGTAGCTTTTCGGACTAAAATCCGACTAATGATGAAATATTTAAATAAAATATTTAAATATAAAATCGATAAATATGCGGGTTGTTACAGACTCCCCTTCTTAAAGAAATTGCGGCCTCGCAATCTTAAGAAGAAAATAAATAGTAACAATCATAAAAGCATAACAACACAAAAGAAAATTTTAAATAAGAAGTTCACCAAAAGGAGCACGAAAGAGTAAGGCCGAACGTGTTCGCTCGATGAATTCTCTAGATTCCCAAGAGCTATCCTTGATAATTGAGAACCATTGAACTTTCACAAAAAGTACATCTTTATTTCGAAGGCACTCAACCCCCGAAGAAATGATGCGAATAGAATGTTGCTCAAAAGTCAAATCTGGTGAAACTTCAATCCCCACTATAACACCAGGCTCAAGAATAAAAATCGGAAACCTAAAATCATTTCCATAGTTAAAAGACGTGGAAAACGTCAAGAATAGTAGAAAATTGAGCCGGTGCAACGGCGTAGTACAAAAACGGTACGCCCGAGAAACGAGAAACTTGAATAATTTGGAACAACGGCATAGTACAATAACGGTACGCCAGATGAACCAAAGCTCGAATAATTTCGAAACACCAACGTAGTACAAAAATGGTACGTCCAATGAACCGAACACCATAAAAGAACATCGTACGCGAGTCCATAAAAGAAATGAGATAAAGCTCAATAAAACGAAGTATATCAAAACGTCTGATGAACTTGATAAAAAGATAATTCCATTCAGACATCATCAAAGAATCAACCACTTGTTGCTTACGACTAAGCGCATTGGCAACACGATTTCCCTTCTGGGAATAAAAAGAATATCAAGATCATAAGATGCCAGGAACTCGAGTCAACATGAAGTTCCTTATGGGAAAATAAATATTCCAAAGATTTATGATCGAGGTGGAGAACAATTTTCTCCCCCAAAAATGATGATGCCAAACTCTAAAAGCGAAAACAATAGCCGCGAGAACTAGATCATGAGTGGCATATCTAGTCTCGATCGGCTTTAATGATTTAGAAGCACAAGTGATAGCACGTTCTCTTTTGCAAGAGAACGGCATCCAAACCAATACGATTAGCATTGGTACAAAAGATAAAGTCTTGGTTCCCTTCGGGTATCACAAGAATAAGAGTATCGAAAAGAAATAATTTCTTTTAAATAATCCCCTTTCCCGAAAAGCTAAAACTTTCAAAATTACATTTATCTTTATGTAATAATCTTTCTAGAAAAATTTACATTTTTACAAGTCAATATATTGTGTCTGACTGTCTCATCAAAGCGTTTAGGAGATTCTTATCGATAACGTTGATCAAGCGCATCGACCAGAATTCTTAAAGCACTCAATGGGCAATACAATCACAAAATCATCTTCTATATGATAAACATGTTTCTTAAAAACCTTTAAGGATATTCTTTGCTCGTTTTAAGAACAAAATCCAATCATACTTATAAATAAATCTTACGAAAAAGATTTGCAAAATTTTAAATTGCTGTTTTCATCCAAAATCAATATATACAAGAATGGAGTCATCGAGATCGTAGAATACTCGATTCATAAAAATGGATGAAATAAGTTGGACAAGCTGAATGACATAATAAGTCATTCATAAGTTTCATAACGAGTGCGGAATGCGATAAATGGAATGCTAACTCCCGCAACTCGTAGCAAATGAAAATCGGTGGCAAGGTCGAGCTAAAAAGACCTTAACACCACTCAAAAGATTGCTTAGGCGATAATCCTAAGACAAACTCAAAAATACCGGAAAATTCTCAAACTACATGAATGAGAGAAATAACACTTTCCTCATCATGTGAGCTTAAAGAATAAAATGATGCCATCAAATTGGAATCAAAATCACAAAGGAAAAACAGAAATCTACTTAACAGATTGAAAATGTCGAAGATGAATAGTCCACACGGGACAAAGGATATGGCTTCATAATAATTAAGCCAATCCTTACAAAAGTCAATTCCGAAGCATAAGTAAAAATCGGCTCGGAAAGAAAAATCACATAAAATAATTTCGACATCAATAAAAAGCAAATTGAGTGTTGCGGATCCACCAATCCGGATTCGCAATCCTCAAAGAAGTCATCAAGCCCAGAAATGTTTAAAGAAAAAGAATCACAAGTTCTTTTGATATAAAAATAATGAGATGAAACCCATATCAAAAAGAACTCGAATAAGATAATCACAAAACAAATATCTTCAAGGATAGAAGGAGAATTACCTTGACCAAGAGAAGTGTCACTAGGGGCTTGAACAAGATTTAGCTCTCCCTCTCTCCTACTTTGGAGTATGGGACATGTAGATATAAGATGGCCCGAACTTTTGCAATAACGACAAAAAAATGGTTTCGGGCACTCATTTGCATAGTGGTCCGTAAGACCACAATTCTAGCATCGTCCACGACTAGAGGTAGGAGTCTTTGCTACAGAAGATTCTTGCTTCCCTTTCTTGTTGGGATTGGGATTGGGGCCTCTGAACTTAATAGGCCTCTTCATGTTATTGTTGAAGTTCTGTCTGGCATGCACAACTTCAACATCAATTTCTCTGTCGGCCTCTTCAAGTCGAAGAGCGATATCAATAAGCTGATCAAAAGAAACTTCTAGTTTCAGATGCAAAGGCTTTTTAAGGTTCTTATTCAACCCAAAGACAAATCTCTGATTTTTCTTCAATGGGGTATTAATATACTCGACCCCATATTTAGATAGAGATTCAAAAGATGCAACGTAATCCATAGAAGATTCACCTTGAACAAGGTCAATAAAGCGTCGAACTAAAGTTACTTTTTCAGCCTACGGCACAAACTTCAATTCGAATCTTTCCCGGAATTGCTCCTAAGTGAGATCCGCTTCGACGATTTCAGAAATTAAAAGCTCATACCAATCCAATGCTCTTTCTTGGAGCATGCTAGAAGCCACTTGGACTCGGTGGAGATCAACAAGATTCATGCGAGAAAAGATGCGGTCGCATGATCTAAGCCAAGCTTGGATTTCAATGACACTCTCGGATCCCCGGAATGGCCTTCCACCCAAATCGGTATAATCTCTACACAAGCGTGCAAAACCGGATCTAGGATGAGTAGGCTCTGGAATGGGCCCGATAGCTTGAGCATTCTTAACAAGATCTAGAAGCTGCTGGGCAGACATAAATACTCCCTCCTGAGGAGTAGCACTAGATTGACCGACGTTGGTACAACCAGATCTAAAAATTTCTCTTCTTTAAGAAAGAAAGAAGAAGAAAAAGTTATTCACAGAATGAATTTCAATCAAACTTGATTGATAAAACAAGGAATCATAAAAGAAAATAGGATAGAACGGGTCCAATTGACTCGAATAAAATCCTAAAGTACAACTCCTAAGAAAGACTTAGGACAATGATCCTTGCTAGATTATTCTATATAGTTTCGAAGTTTGGCTCTGATACCAAGCTGTGACGCCTCACCTCTATACCCATGCTAGCCAAGAACACTATGGAGTAATGCCGTCAACTAGCGCGGAGAATAAGGCTGTTGAGGAGCGACCATCTGTGCAATAGCCTTGTGCGAGCACCGATATGTCAGATAGTATAACATTCATTTCATTTCAAGAGGAAATCCGACATACCAATACAAACTCAAAGCTACCACACAGTGGCTATGAGGCATTCGGAAACAAATATAGAAATAAACATAACACAAATCAGTCACAGACATTCATATCATAAAGGCGGAAACAGATATGAATATATAACACAAAAAGGTGTACATCAGAGTAGTGGTCAAATAAGATCCACAATATCACAAAAGAATAGATACAAGTGCTTGACAAAAGAATATGTATACATCAAGGAGTCTATATCTCGAATGTATAACAACAAAAACTAAAAATGTAATGTAGTTAGACAAAAGTCAGAAGATGATCCCAGATGAGGAGTCAAGTAGAAGCACCTGTAACATCTCGGTCTGACCCGAGTATTAGTTAAGAAGAAAATAATAAACGGATCAGTCTAGCTATAAATATCAGATAAAGTGATATAGAATAAGAGATAAGACAAAAACGTATGATAACCATAAAGCCATACTGTGATAAGTATCTAACCGAAAATCAATCCAGAGATTAATCAATATCACAAGAATCTTCTCAAAGATAAAAAAGAATGTCATATTCTTAATTTAATTCACCAAGCCACAAATAACGACATACATTTCAATGCCAATTTGTAAAAGTTGGTGAAGCATAAATTCTAGAAATCAACCATTAGAAATCCAGAAATCAAATAATTCGAAGCAACGACGTCGTACAGCGAAACGTCCGGTGCTCCAGAATCACAATAAATCGAAACAACGACGTCGTACAGCGTAACGTCCGATGAACCAAAACACAATAAACCGGATCAACGACGTCGTACAACATAACGCCCGATGAACCAAAAATCCAATAATATGGAACAACGACATAGTACAGCGAAACGCCCGATGAACCAAAAATCCAATAATATGGAACAACGACGTAGTACAGCGAAATGCCCGATGGACCAAAAATCCAATAATATGGAACAACGACGTAGTACAACGAAACGCCCGATGAACCAAAAATCCAATAATATGGAACAACGACGTAGTACAACGAAACGCCCGATGAACCAAAAATCCAATAATATGGAACAACGACGTAGTACAACGAAATGCCCGATGAACCAAAAATCCAATAATATGGAACAACGACGTAGTACAGCGAAACGCCCAATGAACCAGAAGCACAAATAATTCGGAACATCGACGTCGTACAGTGAAACGTCCGATGAACCAAAACAAAGAGACATCGCGCATTGCTAGTCTAAACCATAAAATGATCATCATCAATCATCAAGAAGTGTCGATTACACTAAGCTAGTAAATATAAGAGTTTAGCTTCATGTCCCATAACCACTAGCTTAACTTAAATATTTACGAACAAATTGTAGATTTCCACTCAAAAATTGTCACAAGAGTTTCAATCGAACAAGTCCAAAAATTAACCGACGAAGTAAACGCAAGCGTTTCATACCACTTATTTTGCTAAGCCGTTTAATTAGATTTTCCCATACGAGTGAGGTAAAGGTTTGTATATACTAATAGATTAGAAAACAGTTTTATAAAAGAGCTTTGTATTAAAAATAGATTTGAAACCATCTTTGTAAAAGAGTTTTAATATTTACTACTAGTATAGAAACCTTTGTATTTAGAAGTGACAAATCACAAAATGATTGTAGAAACAATCAATCACAAAAATTCACATTTCGATAACGTGAATCAAACCATGGAAATTGATATCAAATCGATCAAATAGAAACATCAAAAATCTAGAAAAGAAATCATCAAAGTCGATATTAATTGACAATAACTATATGGATAATCAAAAATCGATAAATTTGGAAATCCACATAAAAATAGGCTAATTTCCAGAAATCAACAGCCACAGACGTTTGTGGGAAATCCACAGACGTCTGTCACCTGTTTCGAGAAATATTTTTCCTGAAGCCACAGACGTCTATGGATAATCCACAGACGTATGTCACCTGTAGCAGGACAGAATTTTCAAAGCCCTTAAATGGGCAAACCTACACAACTTCTCGGATTCGGAGCGATTGAATGAGCAACAGCGACATAGGATTTATGCCAAGCGACAACCCAGTCCTAAAGGCTCTTCAATTCACCCAAAACAACATGTCTAAACACCCATACTAGGGTTTTCATAAATTTTGACTTCAAAATACCAAAATTAGGAAAAATTAACCAAACCAATTCAATTCAAAAGCAATTGAATAAGAAATAGATGTTAGGAATTCATACCAAGCAATCAAGGATAGTTATAGACATAGATGTGAGATAAAAATCTCACCTTTAAACCCAAAACAAATGAAGAAGAAGCTATAGAGCAATGGCAAGGACAATCACTCTCTAATTCCAACTCAACAAGCTTGAATCTAAGCTTAAAAGAGTAACATTTCCTAAGTTAGGTTTAGGAATTTCTGAAATTGAAAGGAGAACGAGTTGGGGAAGAAGAAGAGGTGGCTTACCAAAGCTTCTTCTTGAATTTGGAGCTAGAACTTGGATTTGCAATGGAACTAGGGCTTAGGAATTTCCTAATTCTTTTTCTCTTCCTCCATTTTTGATGAAGCTTGAGTGTTAGAAAATGAAAGTGAAGTAATGAAGAGGAGAGGGGTGGAGTAATGATATAACCAGATTTGGGCAAGTGGGCTGAACCCAAACCCAAAGCCCTAAGTGAAAAATGTCAAAATTCCACTCAGCTCCAAACATATCGAAGTTTATACTCAAAAAGGACGCAAACGGCATTTTGAACACAATGGAGGTGGTCTCGAGTCCTAATTCGTCTGTTTGCAAAAAGTAGCTTTTCGAACTAAAATCCGACTAACGATGAAATATTTAAATAAAATATTTAAATATAAAATCGATAAATATGCGGGTTGTTACAGATTAGTAAATTGTTGATGTTGAAATTTACGGAGCTCAAATTTATTTATTTTTTGAAGGCTAGACAAATATATGCTATCTCAAAATATATAGGTATCTTTGAAAACAATGTGGTGGTTTATTCTTCATTGGGTACATTTAGGGGCACATTTTTGATTTTTTTACAATCCCAAACTAAAATGAAACACCCAAAATATGTATTTCAACTAAAGATTTTAAATGTAATTTTTGAAGAGTTGGAAGTTTTGAAATTATACAAGATGATCTCAGTATTGCAAAATATTTTTTGTTTTTTTTTGTTTTCATAAAATTTGGAGGGGATGAGAGGAAATTGTAAGAAATGGTTAAGGGTCTCTCGTGTATGCTACAAGTTGCATAGGGAAAATGTTGGCATTACTAAAAGTTAATGGCAGACAATGACATGGTAGTAAGGGAAAACAAATTCTAGTATTATACTACAATTTGATTATGACATATGCATTATTACCTTTATGAGTTATTATTTAACATTTTTTTACATGTGTAGGGCCTTTAAAATTTACAAGGCATTCAATGGCAAGTCTCGAGGAACTACCTTGAAATGGAAGCATGTTAAGGTGATTTGGTTTTCTAACAAAAAATAGAATAAAAAATACAGTATATCATTTGGCATATAAATTCATTTAAACTGACTATTAAATTATCTTGTAATATTGCTATATTGTCCTCAACAATCTGGAGCAACGAATTATGTATATTACGTGATGTGGTACTTGCATGACATAGTGAAAAACCACAATCAAAGCATCGATTTACAAAAGGTACCACTTTAGTTTCTTTCCTTCATATTATATGTTAAATAGTTGTATGATTAATGTTTTGAAATAATTTTTAACCGTAGGACTTTGTACGAGATGGTTCTTATAACTAACAAGAGATAGATGAGGTTTGGGATAATTTAGCAAGTTATATCATGTATAATTGGATGTAGCTATCTTTTATTATATACGTTCTTTTGTTATGTATGTTAATCTTTTGTCATGTACATTCTTTTGTTATGTATGTTAATTTTTTGTTATGTACGTTGATGTGTGTGACGGATATATACTATTTTGTGCTTATTTATTTGGTCTGTAAATATGAGCTATGTTGATAGGTAATATAATCTAATTGTTTGTTTGATCAGATTAGTAGTAGCATTGCATTTATGAAAACTTTAAATTCAATTTGATATCGATTTAGGTTTTAAAACAAAACCTAAAACGATATCAACATCTTCAAGTGGATTTTGCGTCGGTTTTCATATCATCAATAATCGGCACAAATGTTTATCAATTGCGTCGGTCGTTAACAAAAAGCCGATGCAAGTAGCGATTATTATACACGTTAATCTGCATCGGCCGTTTGATACAACTGACACAAATGACAGTTATATGCGTCGGTTGTTAGACAACGACCGATGCAAGGCGATGTTGTTTGCTTCACTATACAAGTTAAGTTGCATCGGTTGTTGGTTAACGACTGACACAATTGAATACCATTTTACGTCGGTTTCTTTTAAACAGCCGATGCAAATTATGGCTATTTGCGTCGGCCATACAGCCGAAGCAACAAAAAATTGTATGTTGCGTCGTCTTCATTTACGTCGGTCGTACAATGAAGCAAAAGGGGTGTAACGACCGACACAAATAACATGTTTTGTACTAGTGTATGATTAATATGTTTTGGTTAAGATACTATTGAGGGGAAAACTGCTCCGCTCAACGGTGGGTCTCACTATATATCTATTTGGTTCGAGATGATGGGTTATTATTTACACCAGACTGTTGTCTAACCCAAAGTTTCTATCATTCCTCTTAAACTCTCGAGTACTCATTTGAGTAGGTCAAGAGTAAGGGTTTTTAGGTTTTTACTTAGATGAATAAGCTTCCGGAAACGTGCAGGAGGCAGTCTAGCTATTTAGGAGTACCTATTTAATCCATTGTGTTGTTTGGTTTTGTCTGTATGGGTGTAATGGCAAGTTATATATTTGCCAACTGTTAGACTCTGATCAACCGAGGGGCATCTTCATTGTCGCTCTTGGAGTATTTTGTAACAACTATAATTTCTCTAAACATAGGTTTGTGAATGGGATTATGTAATGAATATGAAATATCATTTGTGAAATGAAATATGAAATTTTGTTAAGAAAAACAGTGTTTAATATTTTTCGTATTCAGGTGCTTCTAACTATTAATATGATTAACATAGCCGCATTTTTTCACCAAAAATTAATATTATGGATGACTGCAGCATCAGTAGCACTTAGTTCCGAGCCTCTAAATGGGAGATGTTACATCTTCCTTCAGATTTCTATCCTCCATAATAGTGATGTTGAATCGATTCAAGAAAGCTTTTAGTGACTTCTTGGGTCCATACGACAGGCCAGATAGAACATCATGTCCTTTGGTTGGGTACCATGGAGCCTGAACTGTTATAGAAACTTCTTAGCTAATTCATCAAAAGTAGATATTGTTAATACCTCAGTTATTGATTTTGATGATAACAACTGTTGACTGCAAAAATGGCCACCAACACCTAAACAGTATGTGAAAGCACCAATGATCCAATATCCAATCACAATAGAATGTAGTAAAGAAATAAATATGAAGAAATCAAATTAAAACAGTAAGAAAGTAAATAAACAAGAAGATTTATAGTGATTCGGCTGACTATGGCCTACGTCCACTCCAAAAATTTGCCTTTTATTGATTTACACTGCTGTTTACAGTTTCGATCCATGCAAATCATGAGTAAAAATGGCAGAGTATAGCTTAGGTAGAAGATGAAGAGAGCTAGAAAGTAGAAGATCCTTTGCAATAAACCATGCCGGTTGTTTTTATAGGGGAAGCCACCGAAATATCTCGCTTAAAAATCAGATCTAGAACCTCCCGGCCTAGACGACCCGACCCACCAAGTGCCAGACCGATCGCACCCCTTTGGATGGATCGGCGCCGATCGATTGTCCTTGCCACGTGGCGGGCGGTGATCACTCCTAGTGGTCCTCCTTGAGGTCTACTTCATGTTTCCCAAGTTGTTTCTTGAGTTGGTGCGTTGTTTGTTGAGTTATTGAGCAATCATCATTGAATTGTGCTACCAATCCGAGCAATCCATAGCCAGATTAATCTGATCTGATCCATACTCCATCCCATTAATCCGATCCATTCACCTGCCTAGGGGAAGTGCCAACTCCATGCTTAGCCAATTTCAAAGTGTCATCCATCCAAATCCGCCCGACTATCGTCTATACTATTGAATATATCTAATCTCCGCACTTGATAATCACCTCTTTGGGCTTCCTTCCTTGATGATTATGAAATCTATTTAGCCATATCCATATCGCGGCCTTGCCAAAAGGTAGGATGATATTTGGTCTCCAAAACATGCCTTGCGATATGAAGGCGTGTTTTGAATTGCCATAAACCCAAAATCCGGAATCTGTAAGCCATTGATATCCGAGTTTTCCAATCCAAAATCCAATCCTTTGCCAAGCCAAAATCCTCGATCTCTCTGGATCGTTGGTGAAATCCACAACTACTCTGAGCTGATAGTTAATTCCAAATCCATTCCAAATCATTATCCAAATCTACATCCATTCAAAGCTAGTAACCAAATCCTCGATCTCTCTTGACTGTTATCCAAGTTCATGGTCCCTCCAAGCCGATCGATGGTCTCTCCAAACCCTTGTGAAGTTCAATCCAAACATAACAATGGGTAAGCTGATCATGTCGCTCTCCGGCAAAGCAATTTATCCCTTACACTCCAACCCTTTTGGGGAATATAGCAATGTCATGATCCTCTAGAACCGATCATAGCCTCTCTGAGCTCTTGTTCAACCTCATCATGTCACTCTCCGGTGAATGGAGAACAATGACAAGTAAGTCGATCTTGTCGCTCTCCGACAAAGCGGCGTTACTTCCTACACTCTAGTTCAACGTCCCTGAAAATTAGGCGATGTCATGGCCTTCCTAGGCTGATTATGGTCTCTCCGAACCATTGCTGGACCCCATCCAATCACTTTCTGCCGAAAGGAGGAACATCGATAAGTAAGTCGATCTGTCGCTCTCCGGCGAAGCAAAACTTCTTGCACTCCGGTCCGTATCTCTCTAGTCAATGACATAAAGCGATCCTTTTCATATTGAATTTCTTTCTTCGGCCTAGACTCTCGGGTCGAGGGCTTAATCCATGATGTACGAATCCATCCTGTCACTCTCCGACGAAGGGACTCGCACCTTGCGATTATCGCCAGGTCTCTTCGATCGAGACGACCGCAACCTGTTTGGTTCATCTCATTTATGCGGATTTAAATCAAATTGTTAAATTCAAGTTCATATAGCCAGAAATCCAAAAAACAAAGAAAACTAAATATCGCCTCTCCGAGCATGACGGTTCATTGCCATCTCTAAGCATGCTTAGTGAACATCCTTGATCACTTACATCTGTAAGCGACTTAGCCGTTTTATTATGGAGTTTTATTATTTATTCCATGTCATCCAGATCAAGAGATGATGATTCGTGAGCTCGATCCAAGCTCATTTCCATTTGATGTGGACAGTAGTTGTTCATGTTCCACCGTCGCTGTCTGAGTCCTCGCGTACTGCGGTAGACTACCGTTCCTGATGTGTTCCTCAACTATATTCTTCAAGTGCCTGCAGTCATTCGTGGTATGCCTATCTAGTTCGTGGAATAGGCAATACTTTCCAAATTTGCACTCTCGTTCTATGGGATCCCTCCTTGCCGGTTTTCGATAAGAGAGTTTCCCTCTAGTGTCCAGGTAAATCCATTCTAAGCTTTCCGTCAAATCCATATAAGAGGAGAACTTCGGCTCCCGTTCCTTCCATTCCCTTCTTGATCCATCATATCCATCATCTAGTTTTCATTTACCTTTATCCTTCCTAAGTCCTTCTCCAGATGGTCCTTCGCCTCGCACAGCGTTTACTTCCTGTCTGTCGGCTCGTGCATCCTCCTATCGACGAACCTCTCCACTTCGTGGAAGAATTCCCCGAGATCAATTGGTGGATCCTGTACCAGTGAAATCTTGAAGTCCATTTCATCAGTAATTATAGATATTTCTGCCATTAAAACCATTGATGGACCCGACCGATCCACCGAAGCCACTACCGCATTGAATCATGTTAAAAAGCTCCTTAGGGACTCTCCGGTCTGCTGTTTTAGTGCCACCAAAGTCATCACATTTTGTGGTTGTGAAATGTGAACCCAAAACTGTTTCATGAACTTATCCACTAGCTCGCTCCATGTCCTGATTGATCCATTTTCCAGCTGCCTGAACTAAAGCACAGCTAACTCCATCAAGTAAAGTAGAGAACATCTTGCCATAACCTCTTCCAATGCCCCCCAACACTTCCATATGCTGGATATACCTCATCATATGCATTGTTGGATCTGACTTTCTATTATATACCTCTAGTGTTAGTAGTTTTGACTCTAGTGGGTTCCTAGCATTCCTGATATTCAGAGTAAATGGACTCTAATTAACATCTTCCAGACTCCTGTTGGGCAATCTGCCTCTCATTATCCGACATATCTTCTCAACCATCCTTTCATTTTCATCCATAGGCGGTCTCCATTCCATATTCCCAGCCTGCACCTCCGACCCCGTGGGGATATTTCGGAGCATACTCCTTATGTCTTGCATCCGCATTCCGATCTGTGCCAACTTGCACAACACCATCCATTGGCCTGCCATGAACCGATCCAGCAAGACCCAGGGGCATGTCCCCAAGTACTAAATGATCAACACTAATCCCTAATGGGGGATCGGTGTCGATCGGTCTAGGTTGACCAGGGGTTTCCCGCGGCCGCTCCACTCCGTTCTTTTGTCTGTTAGCTTCGTTTCCTTGTTGCTGGTTCCGAATTTCCGTAGCTCCTACTGCTCCAACTCCCTGATCCATATTTCAAGCAATTCATGTTATTCCAATCCCTTGGTTTAGTGCTCGAACTTGTCCAATTACCTGAGGAAATTCTGAATCATCTCCTCTTGCCTTTTCATCATCCACTCCTGCATAGCATCCATCATCGTCTCCATCTCATCCCTGGTGATATAGACGGAGGTTTGATTAGCTCCAGCTCCAGAGGATGCCTCCTGACTTCTTTCATGATGACTTATATATGCTATCGGTCTCCTTGCTGATTGCCTCACCATTGATCCAAATCCAAGCTCCAAATCTGCAGGTGCTAGTGCTCTCAATGAAAGCACCAAAAATACTTTGATAATAATAATACACTCATATAAAATAATGTTTTGCCAAGTTATATAGTATATAGTGCACGATTATACATATGTTGAATCGAAGACTGTATGGTATAATGACTCGAAAATGGACATGAAGACTCATAAGTATAAAGATCAAGATATGAAGATCTCAAGACTGTAGTAAAGTTTATAGAGTTATAGAATATTGTTAAAGTCCCGAGTAGCAATCTTTTATCTATATTTCTCATTTTTCTAATCGTTATCTTTAAAACAAAATATATTTTTAAAATATATTTAAGAATATTTTATAAAAGTTTTTCTAAGGTTAAAATGTTTATGAACTATGTTTAAACTATTTTACAAAGCATCAAATTATTTTACATAGTATAGGATTTTCAAAACATTTTAAAATAACAAATTTTCAAATTACACTAGCCAATGTCGACATATAGGCAGATGATATATGGACATACATGCCACAATTTTGAAATGAAGTGTCTATTCGTCGTAACTCTTCCCGAACGGACATGTCTGTTTATTCTCTATATATAAGGGTTTTTCAAACGAATTTTTAACAGCTACTATGACATCCCGGAATTTCGAGGAATTAAAAATGCGATAATCTCTTAATTAAAGTATTTAAAAATTGATAAAATTGTTATTTTCAAATATAAATAACCAATTAATTAATAATGTGACGTTTTAAATTAAGATTATAGATTGATTTTAAATCAGAATAATTAGTTACAAATTTAATTTGTGTTATTTTATAAATAGATTTAAATAGTCCTATTATTTATAATTTAATAAATGTTATTTAAATGTGTATATATATGTGTGTAGTTAGAAGAAAATTATGATTTGAGAATTTAAAATAAAAGTGTTCCAATTTAATTACAATAAAATCTATCTTAAATTTAAAGTAAAAGTCTACTTATTACATTTTGATCTATATAATAATTTGATGTAATTTCGGTAATAATGTTTAAATTGAAATAAATCTTGTCAATATTGAATATATAAATATAAAGCAAATATATGGTCGTAAATGTAAGTATTAATATATATAAACATATTTAACATAAGTAAAAATAAAAATAAATAAATAAATATCAATAAAGTGTTTGGTAAATTAAGTTTAAATTAGGAAAATATACACTAGTTCAATACAATAAGTATTGGATTGTTAAGAAATAAAAATAAATATAACAACTTATAAAAGCTTAAGTAAGTCTAGAAATTATATAGTATACATGTATTGCAGGCAAGAAAGAGTAAGTCTAAAACAAAATAAAATAAAGAAATACTTGTACTATAGCATTGTAGATAGGCAAGGCAAGAAAACATCATCTCAGTACATACGAATTGAAATAAAGGGGATAAGTATGGCATAGTTAATAAATGCTTGTACCAATGTTTCATTTCAGCCTCTTTATAAAAGAAAAAAATCTCTGATCAAATCTTGTACAATGCAAATATCAGCCCCATGTATAAGAAAAAGTCTTATACCTGCATTACCTAGATCTGCCCACTTGTTTTATTATATATCAAAGCTCCTTTTCATTTTCGTTCATTTGAAAACTTGGCATACTCAAGTTCAAAATCCAAAACCTGTAATCACCTCCTCTGTTTCAAATCTTTTTCAAAAGCCTGGAATCAAGTCTGGAGTTATCATCATCATTTTGTTCAGTTAAACTTTCAAGTTCCAATTTTTAAAGCTTTAAGTTTTAAGTCAAAGCAAGACAATGTTCTCTGGAATCAAAACAACAAAAGTATACAAGTTTTCCAATTTCAGTTTTTGCAAGCCTTCCTGTTTCAAATCAAGTTTCAAGCCTCTGCCTTTTTCAAATCAGGTGAGTAAACATTTTTATTTAAAAATCTAAATAAGTTAATGATTCTTGCTTGTGAAATCTTTGTGATGATGATATCTTGCATGTGTATATAAGTATATGAATCTGTGTATATGTAGATATAAATGTGCTATATGTTGTTATGTTTGAACTGTGTATGTCTGTTGTTTTATTTACCTCTGTTCTTAGTTCAGGTTTGAGATTTTTGATCTAAATTCTAAATCTCTTTCCCTAATCTCTGTTAGGTCATAATATTTAAACAAATTTAGTTGGTTAAATTATAAACTTGAATCTAAAAATATCTGTAAACATGTTTGTTATATATGAAATTCTGGAACTTAAGATTTACAGTAAAAATCTTATAACATGTAAAAATAAATCATCCTAATTTACTATTGTAAGATGATAACTTGAATCCCTTTTAAAAGTTAGGATTTTTAAGACAAAAATCATGATTTTTAGTTTGAAGTACTGTGAGAAATTCTTGGTTCACCAGAAAAGGGTTTTTGAGGTTTATCTGGTGATCAGTGTACTCGGGGAGGTCGGAGCTTTGACTGGAGGAGGTCGGAGTGTAGGGGAGCTCGGCAAAAATACTATGGTGACTTATCATTGGTCGAGGTGACCGGAAATCATTGGAGTAGGGTTTTACACCCTGGGTTTGTAGTCAGAGTTCAAGCGAGTTTCGCGATGTCGAATTTCAACCGGAGTCAATCGCGAGGGATTCTGGAAGTTCAGGAATGGATGGAGATTGCGAGGCCAGAATGGCAGTGATTCTGGTGGTCGGAGACTTGAGTTCGAGGGGCTTTTCTGGTAATGTCGAGTTCCAGGGTCGAATTGGAATGCTCGATTTTGACTGAGGCTACATGTTTTAGAATCGTGTTTTGGAATCGATAGTCGTGGAGATTTGTGTCTTGCCGGAGGTGGTGAGGTACGCCGGAGTGCTGGCGAACGTGGGTGCACGTGCACGTGTGCACTTCGTATCTGGTTTGGAGCTTTGGGGAAGACGAAGTCTCGTGTGTTGCTCGAGAATCTGGCGGGGTCGGCTCGAAGTTAGGGTCGGGGTTTTTGGGGTTTAACTCGAGTTCGTACTCGAGTGATTCGTAGGTGATATGCTTCAGTTTTTAAAACTGTAAAATGTAAACTAAGTCTTTTTAAAAATAGAAGTAGGGAAACTCGGGTTTAAACCCGAGTGGCATTCGGGTATGACTCGGAGTAGATTTAAATCCAGTTTTTATAAAAGTTTTTAAAATAAGATTTTTGAAATTTAAAAACAAATTAGTTAAACTTTCTTTATAACATTACTTTATAAATATCAATTGTTTCTTAACATTTGTTAAGGAGTTTTAAAATTTATTTAATCTAAATTTTGTTTTAAGTTAATTATAAAGATAAAGGGTTTTGAAATGTAAATGGTAATTAAGATAATGTTTATCTTAAGTTAAAGAAGTTTTATTATCTTGGAATTAATTAAGTTAATTAGGAAATTAAGTATAATTAATTAATTTAATTAATTAAGGATAAAGGTTAATTAAGTGATTAATTTAAGAATAATTAATTAATTTAATTAATTAATGATTATGATTGATTAACTAATAATTAGAGATTAATGAATTGGGAATTTATTAATTAAGAAATTAAAGGTTGATTAATTGGTAATTGAGAAGTACTTAGTTTGTAATTGAGTTTTATTGATTAATAATTTGGTATTATTAATTAATTAATGAATAAGAAATAATTAATCTATAGAGATTAATTAAGGATTAATTAATTTGTTATTAAGTCTTATTAATTGATAATTAAGGTTTAGATATTGATAATTAAAAGAATAATTAATCTGTAATTAAAGATTAATAAATTTGTTTAAAGGCAATTAAGAAATGAATTACCAATTGTAATGAATCAAATGAATGTGATTAATTCAAGATAATCAATTGTAAATTCATTAAAGATAATCATTTGATGGTTAATTAAGTATAAATACTTAATGAAATTGAATAGTATAATTACTTAGCAAAGTAATTAATGTATAATTACTGGATGTAATTAATTAAAGGAAATTACTTAATGGGAAGTAAAATAAAGTATAATTACTTGGAAGAAGCAATTAAAGATTTATTACTTAGTGTAATTAATCAAAGGATTTATATAATTAATTAAGAAGTTAATTAATTAAGGTAGGTAATTTCAAGATGAAAATTCCTGTATATGATTTAGGTTGATAAATGGAAGTGAATAATTTAAGTTAATTAATTAATGTGATTAATTAAGGATTAATGTAATTAATTATAGTTAATTAATTAATGGAAGTAAGTTATTAAGGATCATTAATGAATGTAATTGATGAAGTAATTAATGGTTAATTACTGTGAATGGTTAAAGATAATTAAGTTGTGAAATTAATTAAAGGGTAATTACTTGAATGTAATTAAATGTTAGTTAATCAAAGATGATTAATTAAGATGGAAATTAGAGAATAATTAATTAATTGATTTGTAATTAATTAATGGTTAAGTAAGCAGGATTTATAGAATGAAGTGATTAATTTAATTTACTTTAAATTAATTAGAGATAAGATAATTAATTTAATTCATTTTAAATTAATTATAAATGGTGTGATTATTTATCCTTGCTTATGTATGGATGGATGATATTGTTGCCTTGAATGGTTTGAAATCTCAAATACGAGATAAGTAATGCTGTGTGATATGGATTATCTATCTATGATATTGTGAAGTATTTATCTGTGATATTGTGAATTATCTATCTCTGTATATATAGATAATAGAATGAATTGTTTTAACTTTAAAACAACTTGGCCTTAAAAGACACGGTTTGGATTTTGATGAGACCGGGATCGGGTTTCCAGATTTGGATATCCAAAAACCACATCGATCCAAATTAACGATAGGTCGTGAATCTCAAGTGAAGATGAAGATTCAGAGTGCAAGGGTTATTGTCGTTAACTCTGAGGATGATTGCAAAAATGAGTGTAACGAGATAATGCCTTCGGTTTCGTTCGAACTCGGAATGAACTTGTATGGATTGAATGCTTTCAGCACATCGTCAGGTGGACGATGAGCATTCTAAGAGATGTGTTCTTTAAAGGTAATCGTGACCTCAAGCCTCATCAACCGGGAATGGCTAAAACAGGGGAGGTGCAGCAAGGCTTCGTGGGTCGCACCCACTTGAGAGTAAGGTCATCCCTGTATAGATGTCCCTTTTTATTTCGACTTAGTGGTGTGGTTGATGATCACAACCGTGGGGTGATTTTATTCAGAATTATCCAGTAAGGGATGGTTCCGGCTTTGTGTTGTAGGGGATTGGGAGTAATCCTCGGTACGCTGATCTAGGCCAGGTACTATGACAGGCGGTACCCTAGTAGCCCTGCCATTGTATGGAATCCAATCTCCAATAAGTGCCATCGGTTTTGATTATAAACCTAGTATGCTGGAATTTAATCATGTAACAATTTCAGCTATTTCTTATTTACTTGAAAACCCTAGGCCTATTATAATATCATAGAATTTCCTATCAAATGTTTGGTTAGCGTAAGGTAAATTTTTTTCCATGTTTATGTGTGGGAAGTCTTACGTGATACCCTTTGTTTTCAAAGGATTTTTAAAGTTAAGCAACTTTAACCGTTTACTCATACCAGACCCATGTCTGACCCGGAGTTTATTTCTGTTTTTCTTAAACTCTCGGTTACTCAAATTTTTACGAGTAGCCAAGGGATTCAGGTTTAGCTTTGACAAATTCTGGAGGAGCAATGGAGCAGGAGGCTTCAGCGTATAGATATATATTGGTTCCGCTGTGTTAGTGTTTATGTGTATTTCCGCTGTGTTGTATCTCTGTGATGTTTTGAGTTGTATCGAGTTGTATTAACTAGACAGGTGTTTATAACTGTCTAGTATGTGTTGTATTATCTGAGTAACTCTGATGTATATGTTACTATGTAATCTCTTATGTGATATATTATATTTCATTCGTTCCATTGTTGAGATTCTGATGTTGTTTCTTATTTCTTCTCTATCTTTCTATTTCTCACCCCTTTCTTTCTTAAAGAATGATGCGTCTTTCTGTGTGTAGAAGGGCGGGTCATTAGAGTGGTATCAGAGCCAGGTTGAGCGAATACCTAAGCTCTGGAGTGGTGTCTATCTTGAGAGAGCGTACTTGTAATTTTTATCTATATATATATACATATATCTATATTTCTACCTATTTGTTGGGTTACCTATTTGGGTTTTCCAATATAAGTTATAAAGGTAGATAGGGTAGTAGTGTGTGTAACACGACTACCAATGGTTGGAGTTTGAATGTTTGAGGTTGGAAGTGTATATGTCGAGACTGTAGACCTAATACTGTCTCGAGTGAATTTCTGTTGTGATGAAAGGATTTTATTAATCTTTGACGGAAACCTGTTAAGGATTCAGAGTTCATCATTGAAGTGCAAGTTTGATCGCGCTCGTGTGAGCGGATTTTTGAGAGTTTGGATCTATCGGTTGGACAGAAGTAAGTCATGATATCTTGATTCCTCAGGATGTAGTAGCTGTGTGATGAGACACAGTGACTATGGATGTTTCCGAAGATGTTTTCTTTGGAACAAGTTAAGCAAGTGTGCCTGCTTCGGTGTTGTGGTTGTGTTCAGCTGGGTGTTGTGTTTGGTTTGAAGTCTGAGTTTCTCTAAGAAGTCTTTAGCATCAGCGGCAGCGTTGTAGCTCGGAGTGTTATATGTGCCGTCAAGGAAGTCTTCTGGCTTGGCAGAATTTCTTAAGGTAATTTCAGAAGCAGCAGAGTGGTTCTGTTTCTTCGACGGATTGGCTTCATAAGCATAAGCTGTTCTGATTGGCAAAGAGAGAACAGTTTTTCTTTGGAATTAGGCCGGATGATCGCAAAAGTGACTTGCGATAGTCTGAGTGTTCTCTTGGTTTGTCAGAAATTTTTTCTGGATGTCTTCAGGAAGTCAGAGTTTTGTCAGCATCTGGAGATTGAGTTTGGTATCGACTGCATTCCAGAAGTGGCACCGATGGTTCAGCTAAGGAGATTTGGTGGAGCATTTGTGTTTTCTCTTCTGTATCTAGTTTCGAGTTTCTTCTAGCTAAGGGTAGCTGAAGACAGTACCCTTGACTGAGGACTCATCTGTTTCTTTGTGCAGTTCGTTTCCGATTGTGGTGGATCTGATGCTGTGTGTCCGGGAGGTGTTGGTTAAGATTTTTGTTCGAATTCATCGACATTCTCATCTACTTCAGATCAGAGTTGTGCAGCGGAAGCAAGGTGGCAGCTGTTCTAGAGTGGAAGCAACCGGAAGTTGCAATGTTTTGGGATTAGAGAATTTCTACAGGAATTTTTCTGGATTTGAGGCCAGATTGGCAAGTGTTTCTATTTTGTCTTTTCCGGATAGGAGAAGTAAGTTGTAATCTTCTGATGATGGTGGAGTAGCGTTGTATTCTGGATTTTTGGGTAAATCTAGAGAGGATCTTTTGTTGAGCTATTTTGATCCAGTTTGTTTATTGAAGCATCAGCGAAGATTGAGCCGGTCAGGAAAGGATGTAGGCAGTCCAGGATCGTCAAAGGAGTTTTGTGGATAAGAAACGGAAGAATTTGGAATTCGGAGTTGGAGACTTCGTTGTTGTTGAGATTTTCTCTGGTAAAGGGAGCAATAAGATTGGGTAAGACTATGAGGTTAGCTCCGAAGTATATTGGATTTTTCTGTATTCTTTGTAAGGATAAGTGTTTTGGATTACAGGAGTGAGTTGCCAGTTTGGAAGACTGGGATTCGTTGTGTTTCACGTATCTCTGAGGGAATACGTGTAAGATCTATAACTGATTTTGGAACCAGTATTTCAGAAGTTTTGGTTGTTGATCAAATCTTGAGTGTGGTAAGATCTTTTGTATAGATTTTAGATCTAGATGAGTAGGAGCTCAGTAGCTCAGTAGTGTAGCTAGTTTGGATTCAGTAGACCGAGTATTCCAGTATCTGTACCTGGGAAACTCGGGAAATTTTTAGGAAGCTTATCCAGATCTATGTCCGAATAGCTAGTGTTGTTTGTTTGATTGGATTGTTTGATGATTGAAATTGTTTGTTTGGTTGTGTATGGCTGATATGTATGCCTGAATTGGTTAGAATAAAATAAAACTTTGGATTATCTTTTGTTTTAAATTTCGAGGACGAAATTCTTTTAAGGGGGAAGGAATGTGACATCCCGGAATTTCGAGGAATTAAAAATGCGATAATCTCTTAATTAAAGTATTTAAAAATTGATAAAATTGTTATTTTCAAATATAAATAACCAATTAATTAATAATGTGACGTTTTAAATTAAGATTATAGATTGATTTTAAATAAGAATAATTAGTTACAAATTTAATTTGTGTTATTTTATAAATAGATTTAAATAGTCCTATTATTTCTAATTTAATAAATGTTATTTAAATGTGTATATATATGTGTGTAGTTAGAAGAAAATTATGATTTGAGAATTTAAAATAAAAGTGTTCCAATTTAATTACAATAAAATCTATCTTAAATTTAAAGTAAAAGTCTACTTATTACATTTTGATCTATATAATAATTTGATGTAATTTCGGTAATAATGTTTAAATTGAAATAAATCTTGTCAATATTAAATATATAAATATAAAGCAAATATATGGTCGTAAATGTAAGTATTAATATATATAAACATATTTAACATAAGTAAAAGTAAAAATAAATAAATAAATATCAATAAAGTGTTTGGTAAATTAAGTTTAAATTAGGAAAATATACACTAGTTCAATACATTAAGTATTGGATTGTTAAGAAATAAAAATAAATATAACAACTTATAAAAGCTTAAGTAAGTCTAGAAATTATATAGTATACATGTATTGCAGGCAAGAAAGAGTAAGTCTAAAACAAAATAAAATAAAGAAATACTTGTACTATAGCATTGTAGATAGGCAAGGCAAGAAAACATCATCTCAGTACATACGAATTGAAATAAAGGGGATAAGTATGGCATAGTTAATAAATGCTTGTACCAATGTTTCATTTCAGCATCTTTATAAAAGGAAAAAATCTCTGATCAAATCTTGTACAATGCAAATATCAGCCCCATGTATAAGAAAAAGTCTTGTACCAGCATTACTTAGCTCTGCCCACTTGTTTTATTATATATCAAAGCTCCTTTTCATTTTTGTTCATTTGAAAACTTGGCATACTCAAGTTCAAAAGCCAAAACCTGTAATCACCTCCATTGTTTCAAATCTTTTTCAAAAGCCTGGAATCAAGTCTGGAGTTATCATCATCATTTTGTTCAGTTAAACTTTCAAGTTCCAGTTTTTAAAGCTTTAAGTTCTAAGTCAAAGCAAGACAATGTTCTCTGGAATCAAAACAACAAAAGTATATAAGTTTTCCAATTTTAGTTTTTGCAAGCCTTCCTGTTTCAAATCAAGTTTCAAGCCTCTGCCTTTTTCAAATCAGGTGAGTAAACATTTTTATTTAAAAATCTAAATAAGTTAATGATTCTTGCTTGTGAAATCTTTGTGATGATGATATCTTGCATGTGTATAAGTATATGAATCTGTGTATATGTAGATATAAATGTGCTATATGTTGTTATGTTTGAACTGTGTATGTCTGTTGTTTTATTTACCTCTGTTCTTAGTTCAGGTTTGAGATTTTTGATCTAAATTCTAAATCTCTTTCCCTAATCTCTGTTAGGTCGTAATATTTAAACAAATTTAGTTGGTTAAATCATAAACTTGAATCTAAAAATATCTGTAAACATGTTTGTTATATATGAAAGTCTGGAACTTAAGATTTACAGTAAAAATCTTATAACATGTAAAAATAAATCATCCTAATTTACTATTGTAAGATGATAACTTGAATCCCTTTTAAAAGTTCGGATTTTTAAGACAAAAATCATGATTTTTAGTTTGAAGTACTGTGAGAAATTCTTGGTTCACCAAAAAAGGGTTTTTGAGGTTTATCTGGTGATCAGTGTACTCGGGGAGGTCGGAGCTTTGACTGGAGGAGGTCGGAGTGTAGGGGAGCTCGGCAAAAATACTATGGTGACTTATCATTGGTCGAGGTGACCGGAAATCATTGGAGTAGGGTTTTACACCCTGGGTTTGTAGTCAGAGTTCAAGCGAGTTTCGCGATGTCGAATTTCGACCGGAGTCAATCGCGAGGGGTTCTGGAAGTTCAGGAATGGATGGAGATTGCGAGGCCAGAATGGCAGTGATTCTGGTGGTCGGAGACTTGAGTTCGAGGGGCTTTTCTGGTAATGTCGAGTTCCAGGGTCGAATTGGAATGCTCGATTTTGACTGAGGCTACATGTTTTAGAATCGTGTTTTGGAATCGATAGTCGTGGCGATTTGTGTCTTGCCGGAGGCGGTGAGGTACGCCGGAGTGCTGGCGAACGTGGGTGCACGTGCACGTGTGCACTTCGTATCTGGTTTGGAGCTTTGGGGAAGACGAAGTCTCGTGTGTTGCTCGAGAATCTGGCGGGGTCGACTCGAAGTTAGGGTCGGGGTTTTTGGGGTTTAACTCGAGTTCGTACTCGAGTGATTCGTAGGTGATATGCTTCAGTTTTTAAAACTGTAAAATGTAAACTAAGTCTTTTTAAAAATAGAAGTAGGGAAACTCGGGTTTAAACCCGAGTGGCATTCGGGTATGACTCGGAGTAGATTTAAATCTAGTTTTTATAAAAGTTTTTAAAATAAGTTTTTTGAAATTTAAAAACAAATTAGTTAAACTTTCTTTATAACATTACTTTATAAATATCAATTGTTTCTTAACATTTGTTAAGGAGTTTTAAAATTTATTTAATCTAAATTTTGTTTTAAGTTAATTATAAAGATAAAGGGTTTTGAAATGTAAATGGTAATTAAGATAATGTTTATCTTAAGTTAAAGAAGTTTTATTATCTTGGAATTAATTAAGTTAATTAGGAAATTAAGTATAATTAATTAATTTAATTAATTAAGGATAAAGGTTAATTAAGTGATTAATTTAAGAATAATTAATTAATTTAATTAATTAATGATTATGATTGATTAACTAATAATTAGAGATTAATGAATTGGGAATTTATTAATTAAGAAATTAAAGGTTGATTAATTGGTAATTGAGAAGTACTTAGTTTGTAATTGAGTTTTATTGATTAATAATTTGGTTTTATTAATTAATTAATGAATAAGAAATAATTAATCTATAGAGATTAATTAAGGATTAATTAATTTGTTATTAAGTCTTATTAATTGATAATTAAGGTTTATATATTAATAATTAAAAGAATAATTAATCTGTAATTAAAGATTAATAAATTTGTTTAAATGCAATTAAGAAATGAATTACCAATTGTAATGAATCAAATGAATGTGATTGATTAAAGATAATCAATTGTAAATTAATTAAAGATAATCATTTGATGGTTAATTAAGTATAAATACTTAATGAAATTGAATAGTATAATTACTTAGCAAAGTAATTAATGTATAATTACTGGATGTAATTAATTAAAGGAAATTACTTAATGGGAAGTAAAATAAAGTATAATTACTTGGAAGAAGCAATTAAAGATTTATTACTTAGTGTAATTAATCAAAGGATTTATATAATTAATTAAGAAGTTAATTAATTAAGGTAGGTAATTTCAAGATGAAAATTCCTGTATATGATTTAGGTTGATAAATGGAAGTGAATAATTTAAGTTAATTAATTAATGTGATTAATTAAGGATTAATGTAATTAATTATAGTTAATTAATTAATGGAAGTAAGTTATTAAGGATCATTAATGAATGTAATTGATGAAGTAATTAATGGTTAATTACTGTGAATGGTTAAAGATAATTAAGTTGTGAAATTAATTAAAGGGTAATTACTTGAATGTAATTAAAGGTTAGTTAATCAAAGATGATTAATTAAGATGGAAATTAGAGAATAATTAATTAATTGATTTGTAATTAATTAATGGTTAAGTAAGCAGGATTTATAGAATGAAGTAATTAATTTACTTTAATTAATTAGAGATAAGATAATTAATTTAATTCATTTTAAATTAATTATAAATGGTGTGATTATTTATCCTTGCTTATGTATGGATGGATGATATTGTTGCCTTGAATGGTTTGAAATCTCAGATACGAGATAAGTAATGCTGTGTGATATGGATTATCTATCTGTGATATTGTGAATTATCTATCTCTGTATATATAGATAATAGAATGAATTGTTTTAACTTTAAAACAACTTGGCCTTAAAAGACACAGTTTGGATTTTGATGAGATCGGGATCGGGTTTCCAGATTTGGATATCTGAAAACCACATCGATCCAAATTAACGATAGGTCGTGAATCTCAAGTGAAGATGAAGATTCAGAGTGCAAGGGTTATTGTCGTTAACTCTGAGGATGATTCCAAAAATGAGTGTAACGAGATAATGCCTTCTGTTTCGTTCGAACCCGGAACGAACTTGTATGGATTGAATGCTTTCAGCACATCGTCAGGTGGACGATGAGCATTCGAAGAGATGTGTTCTCTAAAGGTAATCGTGACCTCAAGCCTCATCAACCGGGAATGGCTAAAACAGGGGAGGTGCAGCAAGGCTTCATGGGTCTCACCCACTTGAGAGTAAGGTCATCCCTGTCTAGATGTCCCTTTTTATTTCGGCTTAGTGGTGCGGTTGATGATCACAACCATGGGGTGATTTTATTCGGAATTATCCAGTAAGGGATGGTTTCGGCTTTGTGTTGTAGGGGATTGGGAGTAATCCTCGGTACACTGATCTAGGCCAGGTACTGTGACGGGCGGTACCCTAGTAGCCCTGCCATTGTATGGAATCCAATCTCCAATAAGTGCCATCGGTTTTGATTGTAAACCTAGTATGCTGGAATTTAATCATGTAACAATTTCAGCTATTTCTTATTTACTTGAAAACCCTAGGCCTATTATAATATCATATAATTTCCTATCAAATGTTTGGTTAGCGTAAGGTAAAAACTTTTCCTTGTTTATGTGTGGGAAGTCTTACGTGATACCCTTTGTTTTCAAAGGATTTTTAAAGTTAAGCAACTTTAACTGTTTACTCATACCAGACCCATGTCTGACCCGGAGTTTATTTCTGTTTTTCTTAAACTCTCGGGTACTCAAATTTTTACGAGTAGCCAAGGGATTCAGGTTTAGCTTTGACAAATTCTGGAGGAGCAATGGAGCAGGAGGCTTCAGCGTATAGATATATATTGGTTCCGCTGTGTTAGTGTTTATGTGTATTTCCGCTGTGTTGTATCTTTGTGATGTTTTGAGTTGTATCGAGTTGTATTAACTAGACAGGTGTTTATAATTGTCTAGTATGTGTTGTATTATCTGAGTAACTCTGATGTATATGTTACTATGTAATCTCTTATGTGATATATTATATTTCATTCGTTCCGTTGTTGAGATTCTGATGTTGTTTCTTCTTTCTTCTCTATCTTTCTATTTCTCACCCTTTCTTTCTTAAAGAATGTTGCGTCTTTCTGTGTGTAGAAGGGCGGGTCATTACAGCTACTTTCTTATTATCCTCTCTCCTCTTACTCGGCCAAAATTTCTAGTGAAAAATATATTCAAATCTTCTCAAATTCAACCCAAATAATTTCAATCTTCATTGTATTGATTCTCTACTATTTACTCTCCGATTTCAATCATCTTCCTCTCTAATCAAAGGTCAAAGTGTTGTCCAAGAGGCTATAGGATTCATTGTAACCAAAGATCAAGAAATTGTCTTTGGAAAAACCATCAAACTCTAGTTGTATTTGCCTGGGGGTTATTGTTGCCCATTCAAATCAATTGGGTATGCTTGATAGCTCGGAAATCTTGGTGATTGTGGCTGTAGCCCGTCCAAATCAAGTGGATGTACCCTGAACCCTAAAAAGCAGGAGGGTGTATCTCGTCGCATTTGAATCGAGATTGTAATTGGGTTTGCCTTCTACCCATTTAAGGATTGGCATTTGAAAAAAAAAATTGTACAGGACTGGACGTAAGGTAACTCCGAACTAGTATAAAAATCCTAGCGTGACCTCTCTAATTCTTTACTCTTTACTCTTTACTTTATTTCATTTATAATTATCTATGTTTGCATATGTGATTATTGATTTTGCATTGGTTAATAATAATCTTAAAAGAATTTTAAAAGATTCATAAAAATTAGAAAACATTATTCACCACCCTCTAGTGTTTAATTATCCTTAAGATCCATGATTCCGCAACCCACATTTGGTATCAGAGCACTAGATTTTCAAAAACTTGTAATTTGATTTTTGAAAAGTTTAAATGACTAGTGATATTTTTAACAATTTTATAGAAACACAATTTTGTGAAACCAATATGTTTTTAGAAATTAATTATTTTGAAAAGTCACTTGATTTCTTAGAAATTTATGATTTTGAATTATAGCAACAAGTTTGTTATATGGCTGATGGTGAACATACACTTGAAAATCAAATATCACAAATCAAAAAAGACAAGTGGATATTGGATAGTGGATGTTCAAGATACATGACTGGATATGTGATTAGCATCGGTAATGTTGGTAACTCTAAAACTCCTACTATTTCTAATGTTTTGTTAGTTAGGAATCTAAAACATAACTTGCTTAGTATTAGTCAATCGTGTGTAAGGGTTTTAAAATTAAGTTTGAAGATAAATGCCATATCGAAGACAATGAGTCAAACATGATCTTTGAAGGTATTAGGAAACGTAACATCTATATTTTAAGTACGAAAGTGCCCAATGATAATTTATGTCTTTTGGCTGAATCTAATGACTCTTGGATTTAGCACAAAAGATTTGTTCATTTGAATTTTAAACACCTTTCTAAAGTTGCTAGATATGAACTTGTTAGGGGTCTTCCTAAAATAAGTTTTAGTGTCAATAATTTATGTGATGCCTGTCAATTAGGAAAACTTCGAAAAAGCTCTTTTAAATCTAAAGATATGATTTCTACTTCTCATCCTCTTGAACTCCTTCACTTAGTTCTTTTCGGGCCTTTGCAAATATAATCAATAAATCACAATAGATATGTCTTTATTATAGATGATCTTGCAAGATTTACATGGATGATTTTCTTGAAACTTAAAAGTGATGCTTTTGAAATGTTTAAAAATTTTACTAAAAGAATTCAAAATCAAACGTCAACTAAAATTAAAACAATTAGGAGCTATCGGGGATGAGAATTCAAAAATGATCTTTTAGAAAAGTTTTGTAATAAGAAAGGAATAACTCATAATTTTTCTTTTCCAAGAACACGTCAACAAAATGGAGTAATAGAGCATAAAAATAGAACTATAAAAGAATGTGTTAGAACGATGTTAAATAATAGTAAATTACCTAAAAATAATTTGGGCTGAACCAATTGCTATAGCTTGTTATATTTTAAATAGAATTTTAATATGACTGTTAACTAAGAAAAGTCCATATGATTTATTTTATAATAAAAACCCTAAAGTGTCATACTTTAGAGTTTTTGGTAGTAAATGTTTTATATTAAATAAAAAGGATGATTTAGATAAATTAGATGCTAAATCATATAAAAGTATTTTTAGTGGTTATTCAAATAGAAATAAAGCTTATAGAGCTTTTAACACCAAAACTAACACCATTGAAGAAAAATTACATGTTTCATTTGATGAAAATTTTAAAATCAATAATACTAGTTTTGACGAAGAAGAAATGTTGATAAAACTAATGAAATTACTAATAATGAAATCACTAGTGATGAAATTAATAATAATTCTAAAAATTTACATCCAAATAAAAGAACCTATAGAAAATATTTTAGGAAATATAGAATCAGTTATAAAAACAAGAAACTAATTAAATAAAATGAGTAATATTGCTTTTATCTTAACTATTGAACCAAAAAATCCAAAAGAAGCATCATTAGATGATTCCTGGATTCTTGCTATGCAAGAAGAACTTAATCAGTTTACTAGAAATGATGTTTGGGAATTAGTTCCAAGACTTGAAGATAAGTCTGCAATAGGAACTAAATGTGTATATAGAAATAAAAAGAATGAATATGGAGAAATTATCAAAAATAAATCACGTTTAGTTGCTCAAGGTTATAGTCAAGAAGGTATAGATTTTGATGAAACTTTTGCTCCTGTAGCCAGATTGGAGGCTATCCGAATTTTACTTGCTTTTGCGAATCATAATAACTTTAAATTATTTCAAATGGATGCCAAATGTGCTTTTTAAATGGATTTATTAAAGAAGACGTCTTTGTAGACCGGCCCTGCTTTTTGAAGATGAAAAACTACATAATCACGTTTATAAATTAAAGAAAGCTTTATATGGTCTAATACAAGCTCCTAAAGCATAGTATGATAAATAAATCCTATTTATTACAATCTAATTTTGAAATAGGAAAAGTAGATAGTACTCTATTTATTAAAATAAATAATAATGATATTCAGCTTATACAAATATATGTAGACGATATTATTTTTGGATCAACAAATGAGCAACTAAATAAAGAATATTCAGATATAATGACCAAGGAATTTGAAATGAGTCACATGGGAGATCTAATATTCTTTTTAGGACTACAAATAAGGAATTAAATAATGGAATTTTTATAAGCCAAGAAAAATATTCCAAAGACTTAGTTAAGAAATTTGGTGTGTAAAATACTAGTGGTAAGCCAAATCCCATGGTAACTAATAAGAAATTAAATAAGGAAGAAAACTCAAAAGATGTAGATCAAAATTTATATAGAGGATGATAGGATCATTGCTCTAATAAGGCAGTAGACAAGATATAATGTGTAGTGTCTGTCTGTGTACAAGATATCAATCTCGACCTAAAGAAACTCACTTAAACTCAATAAAAAGGATACTAAGATATGTAAACAATACCCTAGACTATGGACTTTTTTATCCGAAAGAAGATTCTTTCGATTTAATCTTATATAGTGATGTTGATTATGCTGGTTGCAAATCAGACCAAAAAAGTACAAGTGGAACGTGTCACTTTTTAGGACATTCTCTTATTTCCTGGTTTAGCATAAAAGAAAAAATTTGTATCTCTATCCATAACAGAAGCAGAATATATTTCAGCCACCTTACCATGTTCATAGGTTATTTACATGCAACAAACGTTAAAAGATTTTGGTTTAAATTTTACTAAATCACCAATATACTGTGATGATACAGTGTAATAAATCTATCTAAAAATTTAACACATCATGCTAGAACCAAACACATAGATATAAGATATCATTTTCTAAGAGATGACGTAAATAGGGAAATAATTTCGCTTGAATTTATAAATACTGAAAACCAAATAGTCGATATTTAACAAAACCATTAACTCAAACATCTTTTATAAAGCCTAGAAGAGGGTTAGGAATATGTTCTTTCTTTGAAATATAAATATAATAAAATTAAAATTACAAATTTAATGTAACGATCGCCTTTTCGATCCTCGAATGTTGATACTAATACATCCATGGTATTCACGTGCCGAACACCCAAGTGTCGGAATGACAGAACGTTAGGGTAAAATTAAAGAAGAAAAGAAAAAACAAGAAAGAAGAGAACACAAACACTAGATTCTCACAACGGAATGATAACATATAATATCAAAATGTTATTTTACAAAGAAAACTATATTAATACAATAATCAGAGCAAACTAACCTATCATCTGCCTGGACAGTTATAACCGTCTATCCTCACAATTGCTGATATATAAACAAAGTAATGCAGCAGAAATAAAACTACGGTAGGTAATCATCTAGCTCCTCTCCTAGAGCTCCAATGAACAACAATGAAATCTGGAAATATACACGGGGCTAACCCGAGCATTATAAGAAAATAACACCTGGATCAGTTTGGTAAACCGGCGTGAGAAACTCAATTCATATGGATTATTTAATGTTATAAAACCTTTCAAAATTAAGGTATCTCATAAGACCACACCTTAAATAAACACGGATGGGTTTTTACCTTACGATGACCAAACCATTTCTATTAGAAATCCGGTGATATTATAATAATGTCTAGGGTGTTTAATATAAATATATAACATAGTTGGAATGGTTAAATTGGTTACATTCAACAGCATATTTAGGTATACAAACGAAACCGTAATGGCACGTTCGTATAAATGGATTTTCCATGGAGACCGCCTTCGTAAACTGAGATCGATATCCTATGACAAGGATCATAGGATACCTTTCTAAGTGTTGTATATCTCTAGATAAAATATACCATAAGGAAAACACAACCAGCCCATGCCTTAACACGTGAACCAAGTATCATCAACTCCCCGTGCGCAAAATATGGATAAGCGTATTCTAGATACTAGATTTTATGTACCTTTTATTTGGGTTAGCTAAACCCGGGGTTGGGCAGCCAACTCTGTGTTTGGCCATTTCCTGATGTCGAGGCTACGTTCGACATCTTTCACACGAGTCTTCAATACTCAAATAGATCATGAATCCCACATGGATTCCATCATCTCAAAAGAATTCAGAACCACACATGGATTCCATCATTCAACTTCCAAAACATAGAGCACGTATCTTAGTCTTGTACTGGTTTTTTATAAGTAGAAAACTTACCGATCCCGGTCTCTCCAAGATTGAATCGATGAATTTGGTCTTATTCAACGATAACGTGAATGATCGCATAAGGGAATTAATTCCTATATACTCTCCATAATCAAGTAAACATACAAGCACTATTAATTCATCTAAAGCATGATCAAGTCACATAAACGAGTTTTAGTCTCTTTTTAGTTAATTTATCCATTATTAATTAAAATCTCTTTTAGTAGTAAAACTCCTTTTTATCTAATAAAACTTCTTTCATTTATCAAAACTTCCTTTCTTAATTAGTACTCCATTATTAAATAAAACTTCCTTTATATACTTGTATATATAAATATTTTTAATTTCTCTTTATAAAAGATATGAACTTGTATTCTTATATTTCCCTATCCATTTATACTCTTTTCAATATTTAAAAGTATTCATATACTTATCTCAATGGTATAGGTATATTCACAAATCATTTAACAAGTTTTACTTACTTTGAAGTATAATCAAAGGGGTTAAAAACAAATGTTACTAAAACATTGTTACTATAAACCCCTTCTCTTTTACAAATTAAACATATAACTTTTTCTATCTTTTTATAAAAGATTTCAATACTTGTTATTACCTTTAAAATTCCATTATTGAAGATCTAATTATATTTATAATATTTTTTCACTTTAAAATATAATTCAAGGGTTTAAAAACAAATGTTACTAAAACATTGTTTACAACAATCCAAAATAACTCACTCTCAACCATTTCCTTTAAAACTTACCTTTAAGGATTTAATTACATTTAATTGTTACTCAAACATTTTCCACAACAAACCCAAATCTATTTCATAATTTAAAAACATTTCTCTTTTTAACTCCCTTTTAAAGATTCAATTATATTTAAGGGTTAAAGACAAGTGTTGTTTAAAACATTGTCCCAACAAACCCAAAACATTCATTTATACTTAACCTTTAAGTATTCATTATTAAATATCCAATTAGAGTCCTAAGTATAATTAATAATAAGGGTTAGAAACAAATGTTATAAAAAACACTATTTACAACAACCCAATACACTTCACATTTAATCATTATCTTTTAAACTCTTTTTAAAGGTTTAATTGCATTTTAAAGGTTAAAGACAATCGTTACTCAAGCATTTGTCACAACAGACCCAAAACTTTTATTTTATAGCGATCTATAAAATATTCATGATAACGTCTTATAATATCTCTTAGTAAAAGGGTTAAAAACAAGTGTTGCTAAAACACTGTTTACGACAACCCAAAACCATATTTATACTTATTATTAACTTCAAAAATATTTATTTAAATATTAAAGCATATCTACACTTATTAATTAAGGTAATACAATTTTAAGTAATTCCATAAAAGCATTTATTTTATCTTAAGTGTTAAAATCCAAACTTCCTTTATTATATTTATAAAATACTTAATTAATATTTAAAACTTATATATATATATATAGAAATATCTTTAAAATACGTATTAATATATTAAAATACTTTTAAACTACTTAATGTATATGATAATTATTCATATAGAATAGTATGTAAAAATAAGAAATTTTTAGGTAAATGGAAAAGCTAAAATAAAAAAAAGTTTTATATTAAAAGTCACTTGGTTTAGAAATTCATAATTAATTGCTGAAAATATATTTAAACTTGAAACCAATTTTAAAACACTCTATTATAAGTTATAAAACAACCATAAAAAGATTAGAGAAAGCACATAATTTATATATCATTTTTGAATAATTTATAATGTCAAATAGCAAAGATAGAATTTCTAGAAGTGCTATCTAAAGTTCTATTGCAAGTTTTAACATGTTTTAGCTATAACATTGAGTCTGGTTATCAATACCAAAACAACTGATTTTAGACGATTCATTTTGCAATGGATAGCATACTTTAGGTAATTGAAAATCATGAGGAAAAATCCTAAAGAATATCTTTTAATTATTTTAGAGAAATTTCCGAAAACAAGGTATTTTACCGAAGTGCTCATATAGCAACTATTTCACTATAATTTTTGCCTCTTCGTTCTACTATCTATCAAATGTTTTAAGCTTTGAGACTTTTATAATAATATATTATTAACTTGTTAAAAAGGTAAAGAAAACCTTAAGAAAGTTTCTACAAAAATAAACGTTATTTTCCAAAAACAAGTTATTTAAAAGTGTCGATATAACGACCTTTTTAGTATTAACTTTCATATCTTTGATTTGCTTTTTCTATATATTTTCAAAACATATACTTTACTTTTCCAAACTCTTATATAAGTGTATAAATTAACTAAAACAAGTTATATCAAAATATGTTCTTAAATCACCACTTTTCACAAATTAAAGTTAAGGGATTTCAAAGTGCGTTTATAGCAACTATCGCTATACGGACAACTCTGTATTCAATTCAATATTTAGTTTCATTTCATTTTATACACACATATGATTCCAAATTAAAACCATACTACTACTAAACATGTATTGACATATATACTAATCAATATGTCCACTTTAAATGTTCCAATGAACTTATCACAATTCAACGGTCTATAAGCCAGCTACTTTAGCAATCTACATACTTTTAAAGCATATAATCAAGGGTTTAACTTTAAGTAGTTAATGTATATTATTAATAATATATAGCAAGCATTTTAGCAAGTGATTTAGCAAGATATTATCAAGTAATGTTGTCAAGTTATTAACCTAATTCAAAGTGAGAATAACTCACTTTTATCAAACTAAATCTCTTCCTACCAACATTCAATCACAACAACACTTCTCTAACATCTTCTACTTCATCAAAACGTCACTAAAATCCATCCTTCTTCTGCCTAAACCACATGTCCAAGACCTCCCCCTCCTTTTTGCTCACGGCCATAGGCCACCATCCCCTCTTGCTTAAGCAATCACCTCCTCCACCACCATAATACCCATGGCCTTAGCCTCCTTCCTCTCCCTTAATACTCACGGCCATATGCCATATTACCCCTTCCATGCTCACGACCCAAAGAAGAAGAGGGCAAAAAGCAAAGCCATTAGATTTAAGAAGGTTTAAGAAGAGAAGAGAGTGAAAGAGTGGAATTGTAAGAAATGAAGTACAACTTCTCATCTCTTTATAAGCTTAGAAATTTAGTAGAAAATATTAGAAAACCCCCTCTTCTTCCATGCATGAGAACATGCACACCATACCCATATACAACCATGCCCTTACACCGCTATACTCTCCTTAAATCACTCCACCATTTAAGGGTCCTTTAGTACTCTTTATTCCCTTAATTAAATACTTCATTTAGTTAACATTTTGTTTATATAAAAGAGATGTTTAATTCTTATTAATGTGTTCATATGATAACTATTCAAGTTACAAAATATTTACTTGTTCGACGACGGTTTTTCTATCGGTTTAGAAAACCGTCGAACGAATTTAGAAATAAAAATAACCGCAAGCGCACGGTGTACACTTTGTAGTACGTGGCGAATACGGGTCGATCCGTAGGGAATTGATGATTTTAAAAATCTATTCAATAAAATTAACCAAAGTTGAGAGTTGTTTAAGCTGGAAAATGAGAAAAAATGACAAAAAGAAATTGATAAAAATATGAGAGTGTGAAGGCAATTTAGAGATAATTCCACTCTCTAGATCATATAGTTCAACCAAATATGAAATTATGATCTCTCTTTTTTGGTCATAAGTGAATTTAAATGATGTGTTTATCATAAGTATGGCTCATTTGTGCTATTAATTAGCTCAACATAAGCCATCAAACTATAACACAACCTTTAAACCACTTTTAATTCTCATGAAAATGACAACAAAGTTGAAAATGAAAATCTATTTTAAACATGGCCTATTAACTATTGTTTAGAAATATAGGCCATCAAATTTTGATTTAAACATTCACTTCTTTGCCATAATCATATATAGATGAAGAGGCAATTTGTGATTCATATGACTAAGCATAACCTATTTGTTTTGAACACCATAAGCTATCAAACTCAATAATAAGCACAAAATTACATAAACATCATTTTCCATGAAGCACAAAAAGAGAGCATAACATTTATCAAAATGTTGAAGCTATATAATTAGAGAGCTTCATTACCCCTAAATTGAAGGGGTTTAGCTTCTCATATTTGTTATCATATCAACAAATATAGCTTGCAACATAGAACAAAACAAAGAGAAAAGAGAGCTAAATGAAAGAAAAAACTAATCTACATGCATAAAATAAAATCTACACTACTAGCATGAAAAGAAATGAACATGTAAGTAAAAGGAAACAATAATTAACATTGCATAAAAGAAAAGAAGATTACATAAAATAAAAATGGCTAAGTAGACATGAAAAGAGAAAGAGAGCTTTCTTTTTATTTTCCTAAGAGAAGAGAGCCTAAAAGAGAGGCTAAGGAAGAAGAGGGTTACATGAAACATAAGGGGTATTTATACATGTGTTAAACCCTAATTCATATTTTTGGGGAATGCCCAAAATACCCTCTTAGGAAGTGTGGAGGCCAAGTAATCATTAGCTTCAAATAATCCTCATTTAGATGTGCATGAAGCTTTAAACTCTATTAGCATGTGCATTAGCCACTAATTTGTACATGAAGGTATGTAGGTAGGTGGGGTCCTCCATTATCTTCACTTTGAATTATTTCCATCTTCATTTGTTCTCTTCACTCTTGTGCATGCATATATCATCATGAAACCACTTGTATATGAATTTAAATTCCTACAAAATAATATAGAAAATTTCAATTAAATTTTAGAAAATTAATATATGCACAAAAATGACCATTTTGCCCTTGGATGAAGATGAATATGTGACAATTTGAAATAATTTGAATTTTGGTTTAAACAAGTTAAAATACCCGATATGATCATTTATTTAATTTAAATAGATTAAATATGGTGGTAAAAATATGCACATTTACGTGCACATCATTACACAACTTGTATTGAATAAAAAGTTGGTTTTTAACAAAACATTTTGCGATTACATTTTCAGCATTTATCCAAAGTATATATTTTTGTAAACATATTTCAAAAATAATTTTTCAAACATTATTTATTAATTAAAAAGTGTTTAACAAGGTTATAATATCATATTTAATCACATTAAATCTTGGACACAAATATTTAAATAATTCAGATATTTAAATATGAAGTGTTCAAAATTCCAGGTCGTTACATTTAAAAAGAAAAATAAAATGTTAAAATTGAACTACATATGTCGACATATCCTCTCCCTATATGTTGACATATACTGATAATTTCAGAAAACTGATTTCCCTCCTAAATTCAAAATGCAACTATATAATTACCGAATTTGAAATTAAACCCATTTTCTACCTTCTCTCTTTTGTAAATTCTGAATGAAAATAAGTTAATGGCTTCCTCAAGTTCCAAACGCCTAAGAGAAGGGAATGCACCCATTTCCTTCCAAACTCCCACTCCAGGCCCCTTCCAAACCACCACTATGGCCAAAGTTACCAAGATTAAAGAAGATTTAAAGCATACACTCAACATGCTTTCAGAAATAGAGGTTGTTTAACTATGCCTCTTGAAAGAAAAAGAGAAGCAATGGCGGATTCTTTGAATCTCTAGAAATACCTATTGGATAATCTTAATCTAGTCATTCATAATCCTATGAATGATGAAGAGGAAGAAGATGATGATGACTTTAAATGTATTGGCGAAGTATGCTTCGATCGAGATGGAAATCTCTTCGAACAAAAGGGAAACTTTTTTCTTTACTACTCTTTCTGTCCTATCCATAAGTCCCTCGAAATCAAGAGAAATCCATAAATTTAAGTACTCAATAGTTTGGTTTGTTAGAATTAGATTTGGTTTTGTGTGCAATTTAGATTACTATTTGGATTTATGTGTTTTAATTTAGTTTGATTCATATATGAATTGGTGTGTATGTATGAATTGGATTGGTTTATGTATAGTTTGAAATTGCATAAATAAATCTACTTTCATTAACGTACATAATCTTGTTTAAATAAAATAATGCATTATTTATCATATACTTATCATATATCATTACATATAATCATATCGATCTAACTCAGATTATTCATTTTGAATATATATTTTCTAAGCATTTGTGTTAGGAGGAGTTTTTAATTTTTCACCCATTTTTGTTGATTAAAAAATATATATACATATGCACATATTAAGGGGGAGTTATCAAACTCATGGCGGTTATATCATATATATATAGGATATTAATGGTTGTCATCATAAGAAAAAAGGAGATTGTTAATACCTCATTTATTGATTTTGATGATAACAACCTTGATAATAATAATAATAATATATTCATATAAAATATGGATACTAATGTTTTGCCAAGTTATATAGTATATAGTGCATGATATTATACATATGTTGAATCAAAGACTATGCAGTATAAAGACTAAAATAATGGATATGAATACTTATGAGTATATAGAACAAGATATGAAAATATCAAGGCAATATTAAAGTTTATAGAGTCATAGAATATTGTTAAAGTCCCTGATAGCAATCTTTGGTCTTTATTTCTCATTTTCTAATCCATATCTTTAAACAAGAAATATTTTTAAAATATTTTATAAAAAAAATCGAAGGTAAAAATGTTTATAAACTATGTTTAAACTATTTTACATAAGTATAGGATTTTCCAAACATTTTAAAATAAACAAGTTTTCAAATTACACTAGCCTATGTTGACATATAGGCGGATGATATGTCAACATACATGCCGCAATTCTGAAAATCAAATTTTGAAATGAAGTGTTTGTTCATCGTAACTCTTCACAAATGGACATGTCTGTTTATTCTTATATAGGAGGTTTTCAAATGAATTTTTAATAACTACTTTCTTAATTTCTCTCCTCTTACTCTGCCAAAATTTCTAGTGAAAAATATATTCAAATCTTTTCAAATTCAACCAAAATCAATTCAATCTTCATTATATTGATTCTCTACTATTTACTCTCTAATTTCAATCATCTCTCTCTCTCTCTTAATCAAAGATCAAAGTGTTGTCCAACAGACTATAGGATTCATTGTAACCAAAGATCAAGAAATTATTTTTAGAAAAACCATCAAACTCTAGTTGTATTTGCTTGGGTGTGATTGTAGCACGTTCAAATCAATTAGGTGTGCTTGGTAGCCGGAAATTTGAGTGGGTGTGATTATAGCCGTCTAAATCAAGTAGGAGTTCCACGAGCCTAAAAAATCAAGAGGGAGTGTCTCGTAGCCTCAGAATCGAGATTGTAATTGGGTTTGCCTTCTACCCGTTTAAAGGTTGGCATTTGAAGAGAAATCTACAAGCAATTGTACAAGACTAGACGTAGGGTAACTCCAAACCAGTATGAAAATCCCGGTGCGATCTCTCTAATTCTTTACTTTTTATTACTGCATTTATACTTATCAGTGTCTGCATCTGTGATTGTTGATTCTGCATTGGTAAATAATAAATTTGAAATAATTTAAAAGATTCATAAAAAATTGAAAACATTATTAACCCACCTTTAGTGTTTAATTAGCCTTATTATCCGTAATTCCACAACCCACAGATATGGACTTCGGTGCGAGCCTAGTAAACCACATAGAAGTGACTCCTTCTAAGAAGATAGGGAAACGCCTATAGCGAATAACATTTATAGCTCTAACTCCATCCATATGCCATTCATACTTGAGTAAGTGTTGTCTAGGGTCGGTATTTCCATTATACGATGAAATCATTGGCATAGTGACCTTTTTAGGTTATTCTTCTCTCAAGATATTTTCAGTGAATGGAGTTCAGCTCGGTGCGGAACCCAAATCCTCATTCCTCCTACCCCTAATTTCTTCCACCAATCATTTGACCATATTATCGATTTACTCCTCGCTGGCACGGTAATCCGAAGGTCGATTATGAGAGACTACGTCGAGTGTTTGACTCTGCAAATGGTCTCGATTTGCCGATTGACATCTATTCTTCCTATCTCTGAGAGAATCGCTCCTTCGGCATTTCATAAATGTATTGTTGGTGACCTATGGTTGTCTGGACTCCACCTTCATCGGCATCAACATCCAACTCTAAATCATCACCATTAAGCTGCACATCCTCTTCCTCATTAGAAACCGCCGTAGCATCCACTTCCTATGCATTATCCAACCTTAGATTCCTATCAATTCCGAGAGGATTCCTTTCAGTGTCAATTGGTTTTCTTGTAGGGGGGAAGACTTCACTTCCTCCTACAATAATTCCTACAACTCTAGAAATTGCTTCCTTCTACTTTTGCTTTCCATCCCTTGTATTTTGGCCAAAAACTAAGAGTTCTCTTGTTCTATTCCAGGAGAAGTTTCCCTTCTAACCCTCCTTATCCTTGACGGCTGCAAAGTTAGCAAAGCATCCATCTTATCCATCAGAGCTTTTTGGCTATCCACCATCTTCCAAATAAGCTCTCGCATCATCTTATCGAGCTCTCCTCTGGTAACTAATTCATTTTGAGAAAAAGAGTCTGGTACCATGTGTTCATTGTTAACTTCCATTTGGTGAGAGTTTGCTTCATCACCACCAGCTACTGCTCCTACGGATCTTCCGAATATAGATTTTCCTTTGCTGGTGCCATAGATTTCCAATAGCAAACCCTCAAATTCTTCAAGTAAAACTTCGAGATCTAACTTATGGACCCTTCCAATCCAAAGTTGAGAGCTTTTGTACCAAAGAAAATGAGATTCTTTGGGTCCTTTTATATTGGGAAATAAATGTCATTAATCTCCATTTATTCACCATATTTGACCCTTGCCTTTCTCTATGTTTGGCCAGCCAAAAAAGAGTGCAAATTATTTCAAAATTAATTTGCATTTTATTCGACTATTAATATATATATATAATAGATCTCAATTTATTTCCTACTAGGACCAAACACATTTGACCCCTCATTTTCTTCATATAGAACCGACGAATATAGGGTAATTAATCTCTATTGATTGCTTAATTTACATCCTTAAGATATGTGCATTATGTTTTTCAATTCAACCCCTTTAATTTATAAATTACACATTTAAATCAAATTAGACATATATACAAAATTGGTACATATTTAATTCGATTGATTTTGGTAATTTCAAAATTATATTATTTATATATATATATATAGCAATTATATATATATATATATCATCTTTGTATGACTAATAGGTGTGAATTTGGTCCTCGGTTAATATTTAAACAATTTAAATATAAAAAACTATGCGAAATTTGCTGAAGCATAGTAAACATCATGACGTTATATGCTTATTGATCATCTAGGCGAAGTCCTACTTCATAATCGTTTAAAGCTACACCCATATGCAATGATATTTATGCACATTTGTGTTTTTGCCAAAACTATGCTAGTTAGACATCTAAGATAAGGTAATCGGTTAAAACCTTAAGGATGTCCTTATTTAATTATGAAGTTGAGCTTCAAAGTTACTTAGTTCAATTAATATCTATTATAGATTAACCGAATTTACTCTAGCTAGAGATTTCTAACTTCGAGTCAAAAATCAATTATGGTGACATTAATTTTTTACAATGAAGGAAACAAATTCTCTATTGTGTGGTGTTTCACTTCACATAACTAATCCCATGTCTAACTATGGTCTTAACACGAACTCATTGTTGATGCCAAAAATGGATCAACACACAAAGATAGGTTGTAAAGAACTTGTGAGACCTAGATCTATCAGATAATAATAGAATAAGAGAGAAAGAACACGAAGACACAAGATTTTTATAGTGGTTTGGCAATCTCTGGCCTACATCCACTTTATAGTTTTATTGAATGATGATTACATAGAGTTTGAGAATACAAGTCACTAGTATAAAGGTTTGACAGGTTTTATAGCTTAGAACTGCCAACATTAGCTACCTAGGTGATTATTGTGTGGGAGGTAGGAGATGAAGAATAGAAGCAGAGTGAAGATCATGCCAGATCGAAGAACCTTCTTTCATTGCCATAGGGCTGATATTCATAGTGAAACAGGTGCACAGAGTAAGAAATCCACTTGATTCGATGCCTAGAAGAAATCCCAGACTGGTACACGTGAGCTTGTGGGCCCACATCATAAAAATGACCACTCGGTACCGAGAGGTTCCTCTTGGTACCAAGTAATTTCCTTAAGTGGAAACTTGTTGTTTCCACTTGTACCACTCTTCTATCTCCAGATTAATGCTTTTTAAACTCTTTTTCATAGCCCCTGGGTCGATTCTAATGAGCCTCTTGTTAACACTTGGACTATCCTACTTTCTTGGATTTCTTCTCATCAGACCTGAGAATCGCTTATCCAAACTCTAGTAAAGTACTTGTCTTCAAGTGGTTGGAGTAGTTGATGAGGTGCATGGAGTATAATTGGTCAAAAATGGGTGATAAGGACCTTGGTACTGAGTGGTTGATTTAGTCTCAAATCCATGTGTTTGCACCAAAAGTTGGCACAAACACCCAATAGAGAAATTTGTAGAGAAATAAATGAAGAATCTAAAATGTAAATAGAGGAAAATTGTAATGAAATAGCAGAAGATTAAAGTAATAATAAGAACATAGTGATTTATAGTGGTTCGACGTTGTTTTCCTACATCCACTTTGAATAGATTGCTTTATTAATCACTTTGTTAACTGAGTACAATAGGGATCAGATGAAAATCCTTAGCTACAATAGAGTACAAAGCAACTAGCAACATAAAGGTCCCGAAAATGAACAACCAAGTCTATATTTATAGGCTAAGATGGAAAAATATCACCCTGAAAATTCGGTAGAAGGACCTCCAAGACTATATAGACCCATAAGAGGGATCGCATGGCCTAAATCCTAAGGAATAGGGATTGGTGTCGATCCTTATTTTAGGGGATTTTAGGGGTGCGATCCCTATGGTAGCTTCCTCATGTTGTAATATGCTTTGACTCCAAGTTTCATGCCAATTGGACTAGTAGAATTTGAGTTATTGCTTGATCTTTACTTCAATATGAGTTGTCTTCTGATATCAGCCAATCCCTATTAAGGGAAGAGGGCCAATCCCTCTTATTTCATCCTTTTGAGGTGTGATCCCTAAGGCAGGGTCCTCGCATCTTGCTCATAAAATTTCATATGCATTGGACTTATGGATCTTGAGATATTGATTGTTTTCTATTGAATTGCACTTGCTTCCTGTAACATACAGATCCCTATGTTAGAGAATGGTTATAGTTGATCCCTCTCATATGTTGAACATATTCCATACTTTGAACCTACTGCATTGCATATCTCTCAATTCTGTTCAACCACGGCTTCATATTACCATCTGCACTTGACTTCTGGACCCCACAATCATCGCTCTGGACTTACTGGCCTTGACGATGGCTGAATCTAACTTGTTCAATCAGTCCGAATATAGCAGGGTCAAAATGTCAGATAACACCTACCTTCCAAAGTATGTCTTGTGCTAAACGTGATGTACTTTGAATCGAAGCAAGTTAGAATCATCAATAGGAAATCCATCCAGTTTTATGAATAGTCATTGTACTTCTGTCAAACTGTTTTCCCAAAGTATCGTATCTCTCTTTGATCGTCATGATGCTTGGTCGATTTCTAATAATATAAATTCAAGATTATATTCCATCAACTGATATCTATGTCCCATTTACAAGACTAGTAAGCTTTGGCTATATGATCCAGTCTCGACCTTGAAAGCTTCAGGTTTGAATTCAATTTCCATTGATTTCAAAAATTGAACTTTTAGGCTATACACATGCATGTTCAGGTACATGTTCTTGTCATTGGCTCTCAAACACGTTTGTACGGTCACAGGTCATCGCCAATTTTTGTTGAGTTAGATGCAATTTCATTGCATTTTGTATATATGTACTTCACATAATCTTCATGTCCATGTTTGCATGCACATAGGCTCATAACCAATCCTTTTTTTATGTATGCAGGGATCGGCATTCTTTTAGCTGATCCCTCTTCCTTTTTTATATGTTCATAGGTTTCGGCATTCTCCTAGCCGATCCCTTCTTCCTTTCTTCTGACTTCGTGAAGAAAACAAGGCAGGCCGCCCCTTCAGCTCCATATATAAGCCAATACTTTCCATCCCACACTTCATTTCATTTCACTTCTATTTTCTTTTATCCTTTTTAAACTCGGTCCCGGACCCTCGTCTTTCATCTTGAAAAACCTGATCCCTTCCTTTCATCTCAAACACCACCTTCATCCATAAACTAGCCTTTCTATTTTGCTTTAGATCATCACTCGGTTTTTAATTTTAATTGTAATCCAGTATCTCCCCTCGAGCAGCTCATTTTCTATATACTTAGGTAGGTTGGCTCACCTTTAACCTTTAATTTTATGACAAGACGATGGTTCTGTTCATAATAATCGTAGGTTAAGTTTGGAGGAGATGAGATTAATGAAGGTGATGCAGGGTTCGGCAGTGGGAGAGGAGGAGAAAGAAAACCGTGAATGATGAATGAGAGAAAGGGTCGGTCGTAGTGAAGCACGGTGGAGAGGGATTAGAGTAGATGTTTGATGGAATTGTAAGAACGTTGAAGCAGAGGGATCAGTGATGTTGTTGTCATATAGGTGAAGGAGAGGGTTCGGTGCTGAATGTTTGAGGGAAGTACTTGAACATTGAAAGAAAGGGGTCGGTTGTTTGTGGCTTGCATGGATGGATCAGTATTTTTGCTTAAGTGGGAGTGTTGGTGAATTATAAATTTGGCTAAATAGAGGAATCAGTTATTTTAGAGTATGGAGGGATCGGTTGTTTTGTGAAGCAAAGAGGGATCGTTTGTTATAAGGGATAGGGATCGGCATAAATAAGGATCGGTAAACATAGGGATCGGCATACATAGGGATCGGCTATTTGTACTTGGCCGATTCTAAGCTTTGAATTGAATTTGAAAGCAATCCATATTCACTTGTTTAAACGATTAGAACCAATCCCATCCTAATGAACTTGAATATATGATGATAAAGAACAACTGGACTTGCATACCCAATATCGAACTATAAATTGAACGACCAAACTCTTGGGACTTAAGACATGAACTAAAATTTAACATATAGACTCTAATAATGGACTTCACACTTTGACATGCCGATGGTCAATCCTAAAGCTTACACAACTGATCAATCTAAATGCCAGTTGAGACGGTCAGCGATGACGGTCACTATGGTAGGAATCCATAGTCTCGTCATTTACCTTTTCTTTTAATTTTGAACAGTGTATCTCTGCACCGCACAACACTGCACCATACTAGCTTACACTTGGCACGGAGGGATAGGTAATTTTTTCTAATCTCGATTATCTACCGAGTTTAGTTGATATGGGCTCCAGACGTACAGAGCGTCTAGTTGCAATGCCTTCCGGATAATCTTCACACCACAGCAATCGCGAAGTTGAGTCAAGTTCTGCCACTATTTCTGGCAGACTCTCCCTTGATCATCAAATTGAGCAAATTGAGGTTTCTGGCCCGTCGACCGACCTTTTCTATGATGTTCTCGTCCTTTCAACGGAAGATATAAAGCCCGCCCCCAACGCTGTAGAAGGTGCTATATTTCTAGATAACCCGATGGATTCCCAAACCTCCAGAATTGGCGAGGCCGCTCTTCACAGATTATGCTCTAAACATGGGATTCCGTTTAGAAACATTCTAGTCCCCTTGGTGAATAATATGGTTCATTTGCCCCAGGAAGGATACACGACATGCAATAAATTCATGTGTTGGACCAGATGTGTGCCGCCTTTCAATTCTTTCATCCATGAAATGCTAAATTATTTAGGAATATCTCCTGCCCAACTGCACCCGAATGGCTATGCATTCCTCCATGGCACCTTCTTACTTTTTATGGATGTTCTGTTCCACCCGCCATCTCCTGAGTGCATCAGGTTCATTTACAATTTCAAACAATGAACAGGAAGCCTTTCTTACACTTTTCTCGAGCCTTCATCCAATTGTCAACTTCTAACTGGTGCTTGGAACAAGCTCATCATCTTCAAACACAAATGGTTTTTCATTCATTGTCCACCTGGCTTTGTGAGGCGATGGTTGGAAGGACGGAAGTGTTGTCTTCACTTTATTCTCATATTCTTTAGTTCAAGTCGTGTCACGAACTAACTTATACTTTGAAAATTCACAGGTGTCCATCCACGTCCAGAAGGTGATAGCTTCTCAAGGGTGGTTTCTGCAATTCATGCCACCTCAGTTGAAGACAGGGACATCAGATCCCTTGTAACCGATAAATAGTTATCTAGCTAGAAGAAGGTCGCAACATTGGTGTTCCAGTAAGCGCTGGACCACCAAGAAATGTGGTAGAATAAGAAGGCAGTGCTAATAGCCTTATCTTACCCCCAATCGAGGGGCTCAGGATGATGCCGAAGAGGGCAAAATTGGAGGTGTCGAAACTGATAATCCTGGCGACGTTGATGCAGGTCCGTGCAAAGCGCTTGTGCTCGAACCATCATAAGGCACACATCTCACATGCCAACAAGGAGAAGAAAGAAACTTGCATATAAACTCTGCAGGAGAAAAACTGCTAGAGAGCCTGAGTTTATAATCACTTCTGTTGACGAAGAGTCCTCCTCTCACCATTTGAAAGCTCAATGGAAGGGTTCTCGAATTTCCTGATCTCTAATGATATCATGACTTATGACTTCCCCAACATCATTATTGGGGGCTCAATTCTCCCACCAGGAGCGAAAACGAAATTCCTCCCACTAGCAAAGGGGAGAAAACTCCTATGAGCAAGGCTGCAGCAACTGGTCCGTAAGGAGGGACACTAGGACACTCACAATCATGCACACTTCACTGCATGATTTTTGTCTATCTTTAACTTAGTATGGATCCGGTCGCGGCTCAGAATCGGGTAGGCATAGAGAGAGAGATGATGGTCGGGAAAGAAGTCATCGTTCAAGGGAGTCTTCATCTTCCAAACATAAGTCCCACTCTCAATTGTCTCATCAGAAAGCCCAGTCTAATCTTCTTGTACACAGCGACGGTCGGACTTATTTCCATGCTCCTCAAATTGCAGTGCCGCCCGAGCCATACTCTGGTTCATCTGGTTCCAGGCAGTCATGCGATCGTAGGTTAAGAAAACGCCTACTTGTTACTTTTGATCATGCTTTGCCTACTGCAGCTCCTGAGGCTGCCACAGTAGAGAAATTGGCCAAACTTATAGTCAATTTTCCAAAAGTTTACTTCGATGGGCTTAAGTTCATTCCTTCCATTCATACAATTCCAGGGAGTGTGAAAGCGAGTTCACTTGCATGCGCCAATGATGTTTTTTTGCAACATGAAGCATTTCAACACTTAGCTGGAAAAATTCTCCAAGGTGTCTTTCAAGAGGCAACATGAAATAGATCGTCTCAAGCAAGAGGTTATCCATGATAAAGATATAATTAAACATCAAGACAATGAGATCCCGGAGTTGACAGCGAAGCTGACCACGACAGAAAAGAGTGCCAAAGAAACATATGAGGCGGTTAGTCGTCTAGAAGCAGGTCATAAAAATGAATTCGATGCCGCCCTCAACCGCAGCGCTGTGCTTGCTATGGAAAAAAATACACTGAAAAAGGAGAAAAATATTCTGGCATGCCGCGTTGAGGAGCTTAAAGAACTCCTTAAAAAAGAGAAGCAAGAGAAGCTCGAAGCCCAAGAGGAGTCATAGAGATATTGCGAAGAGGCCGTCGAAGCACGGGGACTAAAAATTAAGCTTGACGAGCAACTTGCTCAAATTGAAGTCCTCAAAGAAGAGGCAAGAGAAGTGGGCCGCAATGAGATTAGAGAGCAGATCGAGGCTCAGTTAGAAGATGCCAAAAAAGCTGGTCGAAATGAAATTAAGGACATGTTCGATCCTCTGATCATTGAACATAACGCTAAAGTCTTAATTCATCGCGATCTGAGTTTCCTTAGAGAGGGCTATCTTGAATCGCTCGTCGAGGCCTGGAAATATATTGTTGAAATGAAGAAGAAAGCCCTCAGTGAAGCTGATTTAGATGAATAAAAGCTGGTACGGGAGATTCTTCGTAGGGATGAACCTTTAGACCTTGCTGCTGTGAGACTCCGATACTTTGATATTCAAGCACCCTTCGGAAAAGGGAAAAACATTGCTGAGTCTTCGAAGTCCAATCCTAAAAGTCCTCCTCCACTTCAAACAACTGAAGCGTCAGTTTCTCTTAGCCTGGGACAGGATCTGAGCTACGATCCGGACAGAGCCAGCTACCAATCAAAGGTGCTGACTTCTATTCTAGAGGGGGAAATCCAGTGATAACTGAAAGTCAGTCGGACATAGGTACCCCGCTTTATTTTCCATTGTTCAAGAGATTTCGTTCCTCATGCCCAATAGTCATGGGCTTATTTTCTTGTTTCTGCGAACCTGCAGGTCTTTCGGGTCCCAGTCAAACTCCAGGAAGCGGTACCGCCATGGAGAAAGAATCGATATCCATCGAAATTCTAGTAGCCACCGATATTCAAGGGCCCGACACTCAGATTATCAGGGCACTCGATGAAGAAAAAGCTGATGACCCGTCATTGCCAGATGAATCGGAGGACATTGTGGTAACTGGTGCCATTGAACATACCGATGAACTTAGCTTAAAAGAGCGCATCGAAGGAGAGGATTTTTGAAGAAAAAGGCTAAAGCTAAACCTGCTGATGTGGACATCAACAATCCAAATCTCATCCCTCTACAAATCATTCCACCCGGTGGGTCGGTTCCCGAAGAACTCCCTCCTACCTTTGAAAGCTCTACTGCTAAGGACGACAAAGGATTAAGGAAAAGGACATGTGGAAGCTCTGGTGATGCTACTCCTAAAAAATCTAAAAGAGAAAAGGGGAAGAAGAGATAGCCATGACTTCGACTTAGTTTATATATAGTTTGTATAGTTGTTTTTCTCTTTTGTTGGATGTGATTGTGTGGGTACGGCCCCCAGTTTAAAATAAACTTGTACTACAATTTTGATATTTAATATGCAAACAAACGTTCTTTCCTTTTATCAAACTTTTATGTGAATTTTACTTAAGTAGTAGAGTTATTACTTCTCCATTCAATGTACTTGTAATTTGTTGCTCGTTGATTCGGATGATAACCCGTTAATTCTATCCCAAGGCCTCCATGTGGTCGTGGCCCTAAGTCACACCAAACACCAGGCTCGAGCCAAGTGTTACGCTGTCGGATTCAGCGGTTTGAGTGATTATACTCCTACCTCCAATCACAGGTTAGTGGAGTTAGATAATGGATGGTTTCTCGATGAAAGCCCAAGTAGCAAAAAAGGGAAATAGGGCTGAGAATCTAGTTTCTCGATGAAAGCACCGAAATGTTTATACCAAAAGTTGGCACAAACACCAAATAGAGAGTTTTATAGAGAAATAAATGAAGAATGTAAAATGTAAACTGAGGAAAATTATAATGAAATAGCATAAGATTAAAGTAATATCAAGAACACAATGATTTATAGTGGTTCAACATTGTTTGCCTACGTTCTCTTTGAATATATTGATTTATTAATCACTTTGTAAACTGAGTACAATAGGGATCGGATGAAAATCCTTAGTTACAATAGAGTACAAAGCAACTAGCAGCGTAAAGGTTCCGAAAATGAACAACCAAACCTGTATTTATAGACAAAGATGGCAAAATATCTTTCTGAAAATTCGGCAGAAGGACCTCCAAGACCATATAGACTAATAAAGGGATCGCATGGCCCAAATCCCAAAGAATAGGAATCGGTGTCGATCCCTATTTTAAGGGAATTTGGGGCTGCGATCCCTATGGTAGCTTTCCCATTTTGTAATATGCTTTGACTCCAAGTTTCATGACAATTGGATTAGTAGAACTTGAGTTGTTGCTCGATCTTTACTTCAATGTGTGTTGTCTTCTGATTTTAATCAATCCTTATTGAAGGAAAGGGCCAATCCATCTTATTTTGTCCTATTGAGGAGCGATCCCTGGGGTAGGCTCCCTAGGGTCCCCACATCTTGCATACAAAATTTCATACGCATTGGACTTATGGATCTTGAGATATTGATTGTTTTCTATTGAATTGCACTTACTTTTTGAAACATGTCGATCCCTATGTAGAGAATGGTTATAGCCTATCCCTCCCATATGTTGAACTATATTCCATACATTGAACATTCTGCATTGCATATCTCTCAATTCTGTTCAACCATGGCTTCATATTACCATCTGCGCTCGACTTTTGGACCCCACAATCATCAATCTGGACTTAGTGGCCTTGACGATGGTTAAAACTAACTTATCCAATCGGTCCGAATATAGCCGGTCAAAATGTCGGATAACACTATGTAGAACTTATTTTGTTCTTTCCTTCTATCCTTCTGATCGTGTTTCCCAGTTCTCAAGTATTTTCGTCTTGTCCTTGTACTTCTGGTAGAATTCTGCTTGCTTAAAAACCTGGTTAACGCTCATATCATGTGATTAACCATCATCAAAGTAGGGCCTAGGTAAACAAGATCTACAATACTCTCAAGTAAAAAGTCCACTTCACATTGTCACTTGAGATCCTCTATTTTGACAAAGATATCACTAACCTATAGAAAGCTCTCAATGAGTCATTCTATAGTTTAATCCATAATAACTACAAGTGCATAATCTCTTGGTGTTCCTAACATACACAAGTAAATCTCCATCCATCATATAGAGAGCATTAGGTACATAGGTCCCATGAGTGAATCGATATCCCTTTCTCGACTCACCTTGACTAGGAACATTTAAGAATAAGTGTTATACCAAAATATTTATTTGGTTATATTCCACCTTTAGCAACATAAGTCATGACCTAAAAGGAAGCTCTTTAAGTATTCATTACACATGAATATTAAAAGATTCAATCCTTTGGTCAAAGTCTAATATCTCAACTCTATACTTGACCCAAGTATTAAATATCAATGAGTACTTTGTATACAGCCTCGCATAGCTCATGACAATATATTATTCCAAAGGTTAAGCACACATGCCGAAGCATAGACAATGTCCAAGGGCTAGATGACCATATAGACAGCCAAGGCCCCAAAGGCTAGATGCTGAGCTCAAACTAAGACCTAGAGATCAAGTCCAGAATATAATGAAAACCGAGGAGCACGTCTTTCACTCATATAGAAGCATGGTACTATGACTCAGGTCATGCCACCTTGAAAGCATACGCATAATATGGGTTTAACCAAAAGCAATGGTCCTCAAACAGGCCTTAAACCGAAAGAATAAGTCACAAAGTTGACTTCTTGTGTAACACCCCTAATTTTTATTGCACACTATTTTGAATATTTAATTATGGGATAATTAAATTAATAATAAAGATGAGTTTGGATTTGCCAAGTTAATTAATTGGCCATTAATTAAGTAATAAAGAGAATGGTTTAAAATAGAAAAAGAAATTATAACTGACATAACAAAAAAGGGTAAATAAGGAAAAGAAAATAATATACCATTCTCTCCCTCTTGTTCCTTGTTCATTTTATTGTCACTCTCAAAATAAATATAAGGAAGTGAGGTTGGCCACCATTAAGCATCTCCACTAATTCAAAGAAGAAGAAAAGGCTTAGGGCAAATATCTTCATTTCAATAAACCAAAGGTGACTAATATTTCCATCTCTATATTTTGATGTGCTTAATTCGGGTTCTAGTGTAGATCTGAATTTTGATTGTTATTTGTCATGTATATGAGACAAATAATCATTTGTTTATTTTAAGGAATTCTCCTAAAGATTTTTGGATGTGTAAAACCAAAATATGATCTCCAAAGGTTTTTAAATTTTGATATGATGTTTCAGATTATATTTTATAGATGGGTTTTTAGTTTTATAATCTTCAAAAATATTATGGATTTAATATGAATTTTATAAGTGAGAAAATGGATAATTTTAGAATTTAATCATTTAAAATTTGAAAAACAATTATTTTGCTTTAAAATTTTTAGATGATGAGGAAGTAAATTTATATTGGGAATTTTTAGGGATTTTTCCTAAGTAATTACAATTTAATATAAATTGTTTTATGCAAAAGGGTTTTAATTGCAAAAATTGATTAATCGCATAATTTAAGAAAAATTTCTATCTGTGGAAAATAAGAGAAAACTTTCCTTTTTGATTTGCTGCAAAATTCTGAAAAGATTATGAGTAACCAATGAGATTTTAACAAATAAATTGTTTTGGTAAAAAGTTAATATTTTTAAAGGAAAAAAATCAATTTTGCAAATATGTATGTATATGTCGTTATCAATATGCAATAACATGTATCTTTCAACATGTGATAACTACTATTTTCATCAACATGTGATGAATACTAATTTGTCAATTTTGAATAGCTATAATTTATCAGCTTTTGATGGATGTAATTCGTCAACTTTCGATAGCTATAGTTAGTCAACTTTTGTTCGCTATAATTTATAAACCTTCGTTAGCTATAATTTATCAATTTGCAATGTCTATAATATATCAACTTACAATAACTATAATTTATCAACTTACGACGACTATATTTTATCAACTTTTGATGGCTAAGTATATTTTGTCAACTTGAAATGACTTATATTGGTTGGTATGTGATAGCTATAGACGTTAATATGCGATAGCTATAGAGATGAACATGTGGTAGCTATGATATTCTTTGACATGAGATGGCCTATGTTTTCAACTTTCGATAGCATGATATATCTCAAGGTGCGATAGCCTATGTTTTTGAAAGGGTTGGTAGCTAGTTTTATAACACTTTGAATTTTAACTCTATGTTGGACTAAATTTTCCCTAAACAAAAAGAAGGATTTTGTCAAGTATTTATATAGGCTTTCCAAAGAAAGAAAAGTGGTTTAGCCTATTTTTAAAGAGTTATTGAGTAGTAAAGTATTACTTTATTATAAGTAATTTTGTACTAACTTGGCTATCACATGAACATATATTTATGATGATTGATGACATGATATGTGTACATCTTTGTATCTTGATTGGTTGTTTTTGCATATAAAAAATTGTTGGTATGGTCACTTTTGTGTTAATTCTATCACCCAACAATTTGACCTTAGGAATTGGAAACTAGTGACCAGTTAGGGTTATTCAAGTAGTGGATATGGTCAGACTTAAACTCCTAAGTGAATAGAATTGCATCTAGAAGATCGGAAAGATCAAATTATGTAAGGATGCCTTGGATTGATCAATGGACATGACTCATGGATACTTTAAAAACAGATTTTTGGATGGAGACTAGGCTCGGGTCACACCATATCCTCCAACCGTTAATCCCTTATTGGTCAGATTTGTGATTCCAATGCATAGTACTTTACCGATATTGAGGCTAAAATTGGAGTTGCAAATCTGAAGGAACTCATAGTAGATAGCTAACCTATGTTTCTCCTACCATTTTTAGAAGACCATTGCCAATCTTAGGCGACCATTATTATTTTTCTTCTGAATGGGCTAGAAAACCATTGGAGTATCTGATATATCTTTTCCCAAGTCAACATAATAGGTTTTTATTTGGCCTGAGAAAACTAATGTAGGTTCATTGTGACCTCGAGAAAACTATGTTGTCAGATAGACCATTTTATGGGATTAGGTAATTATGGGAATGTGTAACCTTTGACCTTACTGAATCACGGGCTATTCATTTTGACCTATACGGCCATAATATGATATTAATGTTATGATTACGTTCTAATCATTTTAATTGTAGGATATGTAATGGATGACATATTGTTTGATAGGTTATTAGTGAGGGAAGTCGTTCCGCTTAGCGGCGTGATCTCACTAAGTACCTATATTTTGGTTTGAGATGGAATAATATAATTCACATCAGACCTTTTGTCTGACCTGAAGCTTTTGATTTCCCTCTAAACTCTCGGGTGCTTAATTTTGAATTGGGTAGGTGGAGAGTAGATTTTTCAAGTTTAGATGAATTAGCTTTGGGAGACGTGCAGGAGGCAAGCTACTACTTAGGAGTATTTTGCTATGCAGGGCTAACTGCTTTTATCTTATTGTTGAATGGATGTAACAACGGGTACTGTAAACGTCTACTATTTAAGACTTTGATCATCCAATAGGGCATCTTCATATGTTTCTCTTGGAATTATATTTGTAATATTTATATTTTATCAGAACGATGGAATCGTGGGGTTAGGTAATTGAATGTATTGAATTTGCAAAATGAATGAACATATTTTGTTCAAAATTTGAGAATTCTCGTGCTTTGGACGTTAATGATACAATAATCGATCTCATTTTGTTATTGGATAATAATGCTTAGGATGACTGCAGGATCAATAGTATATGTAACGACCCAGAATTTTTGTCAATTTAAATTTATTTATTTAATTGATTTTAAATATTAATAAGTAGAATTAATAAATCGAATAATTTAAAATTCGAATATCTGGATTTAATTGAATAATTAAATCAATAATTTAATAGTGAAATTCCAGAAATAATTGAAAATTGGGTTTAATGTGATTGAAAATGATTTATAAAGTTATATTAAATCATATTGAAGTTATAGTGATGTTATAGAACTTTTAAAATTGAATTAAAAGTTAAATTGTGAAAATTGAATATTTTAATATTTAATCGACTAGTGAAATTAGCCATTTTTTGAACAGTCTCAGAATTGGACGAAACTAGTTCCATTGGATCCATAATAGTTTGTTATTATCGGATGTCAATTTTCATAGCAATCGGAGTTGTCGTTTGACCGTGGCAGCTCGAAACGCATCGAAATTGTTTTAATATTAATTTGGCGAGTTAAAATAGTCATTTTTCAAAAAGTCCCGGATTTCAACGAAACTAGTTTCATCGGATCCGTAATGTGAAATTATTGTATAGTTTCAAATTTCGTGTCAATTGGACTTACCGTTTGTCCGGGGCAAGCCAAAACGCATCGAAATCGGTTTGAATCGGTTTAATTTAAATTTGATCGTTTAATTCCGTAACTCGCACAGATGGCCGAATTAGCTTCCGAAACACGTTCCATTGTGTTCGGAACGCGGGGTAAACCTTAGAAACGTCAGCCGACATGCTTCGTTTGGAGTTCGGAAAATCCGGGATGAATAGTGTTTGAGAAAATTTCTATAAAAGCCCCCTTATTTTCACTTTTGCAAAATTTCTAAAGCCCTAGGGTTTCAAAAACGTTACAGGCCGCCTCCATATACATCAATGGCCGAAATTCAACTTTGTTCTTCCTCATTTTTCTTGCAATCCACTAACAAATTCGCAAAACTTTCTAAACGAAAGTTGTAGAGCACTTTGAGTTCTTTATATCCAACGGTAATGATGGATTTTAGTCGAGTGGTCTGATGGCAAAACGAGCTTGAACCCATCACAGTCGCACGCGTTTTCTGGTGAAATTTCTCAACCGAGCTCCTCGAATCTCGGGCCGAAGGTGAGGATTGCAAGTGGCTTCAATTTGGTGTGTCCTGATCGAGTTATATGTCGACGAAGTGGTTGCGTCTATTAGGGTTTCGAATGATATATGGGTTCGAACGTCATTTTTTGTTGCCTGGGAAGTTTTCGAACGCGTTTGGGAAGAAACGATGGCCGGCCCTGATGCAATCTAAGAAATGTGCGGCCCAGATTTAATGTTAGGTTATAAAAGAAAAATTGAATTGTGAAATTATTATTTTAAATACGTTCAAACTTCTAAAATGTGTATCTTGTTGATACGAGGTCGGAATTTCACGAAACAAGTTGCATTGGCTTCGTTTTGTCGAGCACTACGCTACGAAACTAGATTGGAAGCGATTGGAGTCAGTGAAAATTTCGGGTAAAATTAAACGCCCGTTTAATTTTATTCGAAATAAACGCTGAAACTGAATTGAAATCAAGGTGAGAACTCCTCACTCAATCGAAATTGTTTCGATGTAAATTTTAAATAGTTAGATTTAAAATTGCTTGAATGTATGTTTGAATGATGATTGCTATCTATTCATTGTTAAAATAGACATTATACGCTGTTAGTAAGCGGAGGTTATTTATTAAAAACATATACCGCGATAATTTCACATTGAAGTGGAATTGGTATTATTTATGTATATAGCAATATATATATATTGGAATATGTATATATTGGAGTTGATTTCCCGCATTGTATAGCGGATGAGACCCTATTGCGCCGCATAATAGTGGATAATATTTATTAAACCCATATACCGCGATATTCCGTACTGGAGCGGAATTGGTATTGTGCTAACATCTGTGGATGCAGGGAAACAGGTTGGAGGGATCCGACTGGATTCCTCACCGTATTGTTTTATTTATAGATATTGTTATATATTCTGTTGTCATATTGATATATGGTGTTTGGATGTCGTGATTGATGATTGGTGCTGTTGCACCATCGGATCCATTTTTGAAGTTTAAAAATAACGATTTTGATTTTAAATTGGGATTTTTGAATTATTATGAACGATTTATATAAAAGATGTACAAAATTGATATTTTATAAAGTAAGAATACTGGAATTATAAAACGAGTTTTTATAAGTGTTAAAATGGAAAAAATGGATTTCATAAGTGAACGAAATTTATAGACTTATAAATTGTGAAGTTATAAAATGAATAGATGTTGTAAAATAAAAGATTTATGAGTAATTAACTTATAAATTGGATTTGACATTTTAATTGAGATTTTTGAATAAAGACAAATGGTTTATAGATGAGATTTATAAAATGTATATTTTATAAATCGAAATAATGGAATTCTAAAAGGAGTTCTGTTAATGTTGAAAATAAGGTTATAAATAAAATCTTATAAGTAAAAAGATTTATAATTTGTGAAGTTTTAAAAGAACGATTTTGTAGATAAATGGATTATAAGTTCTTAACTTATAATATGGACTTCCGGTATAAAATTGAGTTATATAATTTGAATTGATTTATAAAAAGGATTTTATAATTGAAGTTTTATAAATAGAAATGGGATTTATAAACATTGTTTATAAATTCGAAATCAATTAAATTTGATAAATCAAACATAAAAGTTATTAAAGGAGATATATTCGCGATTTTGGACAGCGAATTATCCTTTTAGTTAAATGTTGTAATAATAAGAGTTTGGTTGGGAATTATATTCATGATTTTAGACAGTGGATAATCCTTTAAATAAAAATGTGTAGAAACATTAAATAGGGTAAATAAAGTATATTCACGATTTTGGACAGTGAATATATTATTAAATAAAATGGATATGTTTTGGAGAAGTGATATTATGAAATGAAATAATTGTTTTAAAAGATGTTTTAAAACGTGTTAAGTATCGAAAACATAGATTTCAACATTCATTGTTGAAATAGACGTTTCGAGAAATAAGGAAATGGTGGACTATAACACTGTTGTTATAGTAAATGGTTTCCGAAAGGAAATGTTTTATATAGTATTGGGATTTATATATCTATCTTAATTTCGAATCCCTATACTAGTGATTTTGGGTCGTCGTAACGATGTTTTACGTAACATTCGTTTTGACTCAAATAAAATTTGTGAAAGAGAATGATTTCCTTAAAGAATGAAATATATACTTAATTATGATTTAAGTATATCGAATATTTTCCAAGTGTTGAAAATAAATGATTTGTGAATTACTTATTATTAAATAAGTATGGGAATATTTTCCAATATGAAATGAAAGGTTTGAGATTTATCGTTTAAAGATAAATTGAAAATGAATATTTGAAATTGATTTGAAATTATTTTTTTCAAATAGTTGAAGTGTGGAAATTATATATCTTGTAAAGATATTTTTGGAAGATAAATAATTTGGAAAATTATTTGGAATATGATGATGCTGTGAAGACCTATTCATAGTTAAATAACCGACTATCAATAATTACCTTGAATGGGTATTTGTTGTGATTTGCTTGAATTTGAATGCCACACTTATTTTTGAATAAGTGCTCACTATTCGGGTTAGCCGGGAAAGGACCTTTGGGTTGTATAACCCATTCCGAATATGTGATACGTCATAATGGATTGCATTTGATGACCGGTGTTGAAGACCGGATATTTTTGAAAACGGAAGGATTACCGTCGAGTTACTCTGCATCGGCTGATCTCCGATATAGAGGTTTTATCACCCTTAGTGACGGGAAGTCCGGACGTGATTAGAAATTATCTGGATTGCAAGGACTTCTTTTGAAGTGCCTTCGGTTCTGTTCAAGCCCGGAACAGACTTGTATGGTTGTATGTCTGACGTTACAAATTGAGATATAAAGCTGGTTTCTTTCAAATACATATCTGTTGGTGGCGGAGAATTTATTCTCTTAGCTTAACACCCTTCTCTGAGACATACGAGCTCAGAGGTTATGTAGTTGAAGGTTATCAGCGATATACTCCCAATTTGGTAACGTGGCATGCTGAGTGTTGCTGTGTAATGATCATTGTTTGATCATTTGTGATATGATCATTTGTTTGATCATTTATCTTTGTGATCATTACTTTGATCATTTGTAAAGCATAGCTTTTTTATAAAGCGTAGCTTTGTGGACGAGACTTCGTCGGACCTCACACCCGGAAATGGTCAAAACAGGAAGGATGCGGCAAGGTTATTAGGGGGTAGCGCCCCTTTAGTATATGTCATTCCTTCTGGATAGAGGTGGTATCATGGTATGGAGCCCAGATACTTAACCAATGTTGTTGCTGCAAATTTATTACTTTGTGGTTGTTGGAATCGAGGATCCTCGGGAAGATCGGTTACGATCGGGGGATGACATATTCGTGTCAGTAGTTACCCAGTTAGGGGTAACTCGGTCTTGTGTTGGCAGAGATCTAACCATAATGTTAGGTTATTTCTCGGGTCGTCTTTCCGGAGGTGTACCTATGTGGCAATGGGAAGTTCCTTGGCCTGACCATTTGTTGGAAATCCAAACTCCACTACGCACCTTGTATAGTATTAGTTGTAGAACCTGCCATTTACTTATGGTGGTCACCACTGTTTAGATGGTAGCTATAGTAGGCATACGATATTGGTCGTATGTTGGCTAAGATTAATATTATACTTTCGAAATGTTTTCTACACTATGCACTAATAATAATATCAAAAAAGGATTTGATTTTGCGTAGTAAGCATCTTTGACTACTATCATAAGAAGAAATCTCCTCCAATCCTGCGTTTGCATTGTGTGTGTGGCGGGAGGTCTTATGGTAGTTTCATTTTCCAAAAGCATTTCGAATTGACTTTAAAATTATCCTGTTGTTTGTTTTAAAGATAAACTGTTTTAAGTTCTCACACCAGTCACCATGACTGACCTGGAGTTTATTGTTTCCTTCCTAAACTCTGGGTGCCCACCAATTTCCACACGGGCAGTCTAGAGTTAGGTTATCAGGTCATTCTGGATTCAGGAGATACTATGGAGCTTAGTGGCGAGCTGGATGGCGAGACGTACCACTTGTATATGATATTATTTATTCCGCTGTGTATTATGTATGAGGACAAGTTATATAACTGTCCAGTGCTGTATTGTTGTTGTAAACTCTGATGATGATGTAATGTATAAAATGATATAGTTCTTTGATTTAAAGATTATTCATTTATCTATTATATGTTGTTCCACTACGAATGTGAGATTCTGATATCTTTTCTATTTCTGTGTTTTTCTGTTGTTTCTTCTTTCTTTTTCTTCTATCTTTTCTTCTACCTCTTCTTTTAAACCCTAAGAATTCGGTTTTTCCGGCATTCGTTTGCTCGGCAGTTGATATAGTGGACGTATTGATGTCGATATTCGGAAGTCGAAGAATCGGGTCCTTACAACGTGGTATCAGAGCATATGGTTAAGCGACAACCCTGCTCTGTTGGGTGTTATTAATTAGAGATAGAGTTAGTAGTGCTCTAGAATGAGTTGAGTGTAATAATAGATACGAGCGCGTATTTGTTTGTTAATATAAAATTGTTTTATATTGTGATGATTGGTTTGTTGAGTGGTATATGGATTCTAGTCGGTATTGTCCGTACAACTCTATCGATAGGGATCTCTAAACACTTATATAGAACAATTCGGCACGATATTGTTTTAAAATTGGGTAAATGAAATAATTTTACCTTGATTTTATTTTGTATATAAAGAAATAATTTTTCAGTGTTAAAGTGTATATAATTGATTGTTTGGTTGTTAAAAATGTATATATATACAAGTTAATGAAAGTTGTTTGAATAAGTTAAATAAAACAACAATTGTGAAAGAGTAAATTGTATAAGAAAATGAATTATTAATGTATGGGATTATAAATATATGATTTACAATTGTGAAATAAGTCTTATATATAAAAAGTAAAATTATATGAGAAAAGTGATTTATAAATGTGATTTATAAAATGAAATGAAATTTTTGAAAAGAATTTAAAGTACTGAATTCACTATTGTTGCTGGGAAATAGTACGGTGATGACTGCAGCATCATCAGTATCATTTTCGGGTTTTTGTGTGATTGATTTGCTACCATAGTAAATTGGAAATTGAAGTTTTGTTGTGATAAACAGATTTGATTTAAATCCAAGTGGAAACTTAAGTTAAGAAGTTAATTTGAACAAATGATGTTTGAAATTGGAAAATAACTTAAGTGATGTTGAACGAAGTTGATTTTGATATCAAAGTAAATTAATAAAGTGAATTTATTAAATGAATGTGAACTTGAGTTATATAAATGAAATTCAACCATATTTGCAAAATGAATTAGCAATTGAATTAATAAATGGATTGAATGTTAATCAATCGAATGTAAGTAAATTGATATGGAAAAATGAATGTAAGTGTAAATTCATTAAAGCTAATTGAAAGTGTTGAACCAAATTGAATGTAAAGTAAAGTAAATTTAATAATTTGGTTGTGTTGAATGACATTGGTTGTTATTTGATTGTTAGTTGATTGTATATAAATTCATTAAGTGTTAATGAAATTGAATTAGTGAAATTGAAAGCTATGTGATTGAATTCAAATTGAAAGTAAATAAATTTGAATATAATTGAATTTGATTCAAATAGGAAGTAAACTAATTTGAATTTAATTAGTGAATGTGAACTAGTTGGAAATGAATGAATATTAATTAAATCCAATGTTAATGAATCAACTGGGATTAAAATTGAAAACCAATTCAATGAATATTTATGAGAAATGAATGTATATTGATTTGGTTATGGATTTGTTGGATAATAGTTGTTTGATGGTTGCATTTGTTGTTTTGACGCATTGCTATGTTAGCACATGTAGTTATTATGTTGTTATATGATGTATATCGATATTATTTTCTATATATATGTTCTCATTTGTTTGATTGAGTGTTTAGTAGGTGCGGATGGCGTTTGCTTCGCATTTTGAGCTCGCTTTCACGCTATATTAGCCGTATGCGCTCGCTAATAATATATAAGGTACATATCTCGGATTAAATATCGTACTTTTACACTTTCTCCCTACGGGATGCCTCATCACTTGATGAGATGTATATTTGTGATATATATACACAATGTCATTTTTTTTTCGGATCGAGCCGCGCAAAGGAGGCTATGGCGAAATTTTCCGAAAATTTAAGGCGTTAGAATATTTTTGAGAAATTTGAAAATTTTGAAAACTTAGTAAAGTTGTTGTAAGAAGTTTAACTATTGGATTTTTGGAAAAGTTAAACACTTAAGAGATTTGTAAATCTTATTTGAACAGTTTGTTTGAAAAGTTAATGGATTTTGTGAATTTTTCTTACTTGGTAATTTCGAGGACGAAATTCTTTTAAGGGGGGAAATTTGTAACGACCCAGAATTTCTGTCAATTTAAATTTATTTATTTAATTGATTTTAAATATTAATAAGTAGAATTAATAAGTCGAATAATTTAAAATTCGAATATCTGGATTTAATTGAATAATTAAATCAATAATTTAATAGTGAAATTCCAAAAATAATTGAAAATTGGGTTTAATGTGATTGAAAATGATTTATAAAGTTATATTAAATCATATTGAAGTTATAGTGACGTTATAGAACTTTTAAAATTGAATTAAAAGTTAAATTGTGAAAATTGAATATTTTAATATTTAATCGACTAGTGAAATTAGCCATTATTTGAACAGTCTCAGAATTGGATGAAACTAGTTCCATTGGATCCGTAATAGTTTGTTATTATCGGATTTCAATTTTCGTAGCAATCGGAGTTGTCGTTTGACCGTGGCAGCTCGAAACGCATCGAAATTGTTTTAATATTAATTTGGCGAGTTAAAATAGTCATTTTTTAAAAAGTCTCAGATTTCGACGAAACTAGTTTCATCGGATCCGTAATGTGAAATTATTGTATAATTTCAAATTTCGTGTCAATTGGACTTACCGTTTGTCCGGGGCAAGCCAAAACGCATCGAAATCGGTTTGAATCGGTTTAATTTAAATTTGATCGTTTAATTCCGTAACTCGCACAGATGACCGAATTAGCTTCCGAAACACGTTCCATTGTGTTCGGAACGCGGGGTAAACCTTAGAAACGTCAGCCGGCACGCTTCGTTTGGAGTTCGGAAAATCTAGGATGAATAGTGTTTGAGAAAATTTCTATAAAAGCCCCCTTATTTTCACTTTTGCAAAATTTCTAAAGCCCTAGGGTTTCAAAAACGTTACAGGCCGCCTCCATATACATCAATGGCCAAAATTCAACTTCGTTCTTCCTCATTTTTCTTGCAATCCACTAACAAATTCGCAAAACTTTCTAAACGAAAGTTGTAGAGCACTTTGAGTTCTTTATATCCAACGGTAATGATGGATTTTAGTCGAGTGGTTTGATGGCAAAACGAGCTCGAACCCATCAAGTCGCACGCATTTTCTGGTGAAATTGCTCGACCGAGCTCCTCGAATCTCGGGCCGAAGGTGAGGATTGCAAGTGGCTTCAATTTGGTGTGTCCTGATCGAGTTATATGTCGACGAAGTGGTTGCGTCTATTAGGGTTTCGAATGATATATGGGTTCGAACGTGATTTTTTGTTGCCTGGGAAGTTTTCGAACGCGTTTGGGAATAAACGATGGCCGGCCTTGATGCAATCTAAGAAATGTGCGGCCCAGATTTAATGTTAGGTTATAAAAGAAAAATTGAATTGTGAAATTATTATTTTAAATATGTTCAAACTTCTAAAATGTGTATCTTGTTGATATGAGGTCGGAATTTCACGAAACAAGTTGCGTTGGCTTCGTTTTGTCGAGCACTACGCTACGAAACTGGATTGGAAGCGATTGGAGTCAGTGAAAATTTCGGGTAAAATTAAACGTCCGTTTAATTTTATTCGAAATAAACGCTGAAACTGAATTGAAATCAAGGTGAGAACTCCTCACTCAATCGAAATTGTTTCGATGTAAATTTTAAATAGTTAGATTTAAAATTGCTTGAATGTATGTTTGAATGATGATTGCTATCTATTCATTGTTAAAATAGACATTATACGCCGTTAGTAAGCGGAGGTTATTTATTAAAAACATATACCGCGATAATTTCACATTGAAGTGGAATTGGTATTATTTATGTATATAGCAATATATATATATATATTGGAATATGTATATATTGGAGTTGATTTCCCGCATTGTATAGCGGATGAGACCCTATTGCGCCGCATAATAGCGGATAATATTTATTAAACCCATATACCGCGATATTCCGTACCGGAGCGGAATTGGTATTGTGCTAACATCTGTGGATGCAGGGAAACAGGTTGGAGGGATCCGACTGGATTCCTCACCGTATTGTTTTATTTACAGATATTGTTATATATTCTGTTGTCATATTGATATATGATGTTTGGATGTCGTGATTGATGATTGGTGCTGTTGCATCATCAGATCCATTTTTGAAGTTTAAAAATAATGATTTTGATTTTAAATTGGGATTTTTGAATTATTATGAACGATTTATATAAAAGATGTACAAAATTGATATTTTATAAAGTAAGAATACTGGAATTATAAAACGAGTTTTTATAAGTGTTAAAATGGAAAAAATGGATTTCATAAGTGAACGAAATTTATAGACTTATAAATTGTGAAGTTATAAAATGAATAGATGTTGTAAAATAAAAGATTTATGAGTAATTAACTTATAAATCGGATTTGACATTTTAATTGAGATTTTTGAATAAAGACAAATGGTTTATAGATGAGATTTATAAAATATATATTTTATAAATCGAAATAATGGAATTCTAAAAGGAGTTCTGTTAATGTTGAAAATAAGGTTATAAATAAAATCTTATAAGTAATAAGATTTATAATTTGTGAAATTTTAAAAGAACGATTTTGTAAATAAATGGATTATAAGTTCTTAACTTATAATATGGACTTCCGGTATAAAATTGAGTTATATAATTTGAATTGATTTATAAAAAGGATTTTATAATTGAAGTTTTATAAATAGAAATGGGATTTATAAACATTGTTTGTAAATTCGAAATCAATTGAATTTGATAAATCAAACATAAAAGTTATTAAAGGAGATATATTCGCGATTTTGGACAGCGAATTATCCTTTAAGTTAAATGTTGTAATAATAAGAGTTTGGTTGGGAATTATATTCACGATTTTAGACAGTGGATAATCCTTTAAATAAAAATGTGTAGAAACATTGAATAGGGTAAATAAAGTATATTCACGATTTTGGACAGTGAATATATTATTAAATAAATGGATATGTTTTGGAGAAGTGATATTACAAAATGAAATAATTGTTTTAAAAGATGTTTTAAAACGTGTTAAGTATCGAAAACATAGATTTCAACATTCATTGTTAGTTACGCCTCCCATATGAGAGGTTTGAGGTTCGAGTCCCACCTGGGGAAGTGTGGGAGGAGATACACTTGTTCACACGGGAGGTTTGAGGTTCATTTCCCGCCTCCTTGACCAAGTCAACCGAAAGGTCGGGCTAGCCTGGAATAGCGGTTGTGGTAGGCCAGCCGTCTATTCCCTAGGTTTACTGTTCAGGAATCGCATGTCGATAATGATTGACCAGGTTTCCCTAGTTCCAAAAAAAAACATTCATTGTTGAAATAAACGTTTCGAGAAATAAGGAAATGGTGGACTATAACACTGTTGTTATAGTAAATGGTTTCCGAAAGGAAATGTTTTATATAGTATTGGGATTTATATATCTATCTTAATTTCGAATCCCTATACTAGTGATTTTGGGTCGTCGTAACGATGTTTTACGTAACATTCGTTTTGACTCAAATAAAATTTGTGAAAGAGAATGATTTCCTTAAAGAATGAAATATATACTTAATTATGATTTAAGTATATCGAATATTTTCCAAGTGTTGAAAATAAATGATTTGTGAATTACTTATTATTAAATAAGTATGGAAATATTTTCCAATACGAAATGAAAGGTTTGAGATTTTATCTTTTAAAGATAAATTGAAAATGAATATTTGAAATTGATTTGAAATTGTTTTTTTCAAATAGTTGAAGTGTGGAAATTATATATCTTGTAAAGATATTTTTGGAAGATAAATAATTTGGAAAATTATTTTGAATCTGATGGTGCTGTGCAGACCTATTGATAGTTAAATAACCGACTATCAATAATTACCTTGAATGGGTATTTGTTGTGATTTGCTTGAATTTGAATGCCACACTTATTTTTGAATAAGCGCTCACTATTCGGGTTAGCCGGGAAAGGACCTTTGGGTCGTATAACCCATTCCGAATATGTGATACGTCGTAATGGATTGCATTTGATGACCGGTGTTGAAGACTGGATATTTTTGAAAACGGAAGGATTACCGTCGAGTTACTCTGCATCGGCTGATCTTCGATATAGAGGTTTTATCACCCTTAGTGACGGGAAGTCCGGACGTGATTAGAAATTATCTGGATTGCAAGGACTTCTTTTGAAGTGCCTTCGGTTCTGTTCGATCCCGGAACAGACTTGTATGGTTGTATGTCTAACGTTACAAATTGAGATATAAAGCTGGTTTCTTTCAAATACATATCTGTTGGTGGTGAAGAATTTATTCTCTTAGCTTAACACCCTTCTCTGGGACGTACGAGCTCAGAGGTTATGTAGTTGAAGGTTATCAGCGATGTACTCCCAATTTGGTAACGTGGCATGTTGAGTGTTGCTGTGTAATGATCATTGTTTGATCATTTGTGATATGATCATTTGTTTGATCATTTATCTTTGTGATCATTACTTTGATCATTTGTTGACCCAAAGCATAGCTTTTGTATAAAGCGTAGCTTTATGGACGAGACTTCGTCGGACCTCACACCCCGGAAATGGTCAAAACAGGAAGGATGCGACAAGGTTATTAGGGGGTAGCGCCCCTTTAGTGTATGTCATTCCTTCTGGATAGAGGTGGTATCATGGTATGGAGCCCAGATACTTAACCAATGTTGTTGCTGCAAATTTATTACTTTGTGGTTGTTGGAATCGAGGATCCTCGGGAAGATCGGTTACGATCGGGGGATGACATATTCGTGTCAGTAGTTACCCAGTTAGGGGTAACCCGGCCTTGTGTTGGCAGAGATCTAACCGTAATGTTAGGTTATTTCTCGGGTCGTCTTTCCAGAGGCGTACCTATGTGGCAATGGGAAGTTCCTTGGCCTGACCATTTGTTGGAAATCCAAACTCCACTACGCACCTTGTACAGTATTAGTTGTAGAACCTACCATTTACTTATGGTGGTCACCACTGTTTAGATGGTAGCTATAGTAGGCATACGATACTGGTCGTATGTTGGCTAAGATTAATATTATACTTTCGAAATGTTTTCTACACTATGCACTAATAATAATATCAAAAAAGGATTTGATTTTGCGTAGTAAGCATCTTTGACTATCATAAGAAGAAATCTCCTCCAATTCTGCATTTGCATTGTGTGTGTGGCGGGAGGTCTTATGGTAGTTTCATTTTCCAAAAGCATTTCGAATTGACTTTAAAATTATCCTGTTGTTTGTTTTAAAGATAAACTGTTTTAAGTTCTCACACCAGTCACCATGACGGACCTGGAGTTTATTGTTTCCTTCCTAAACTCTGGGTGCCCACCAATTTCCACACGGGCAGTCTAGAGTTAGGTTATCAGGTCATTCTGGATTCAGGAGATACTGTGGAGCTTAGTGGCGAGCTGGATGGCGAGACGTACCACTTGTATATGATATTATTTATTCCGCTGTGTATTCTGTATGAGGACAAGTTATATAACTGTCCAGTGTTGTATTGTTGTTGTAAACTCTGATGATGATGTAATGTATAAAATGATATAGTTCTTTGATTTAAAGATTATTCACTTATCTATTATATGTTGTTCCGCTGCGAATGTGAGATTCTGATATCTTTTCTGTTTCTGTGTTTTTCTGTTGTTTCTTCTTTCTTTTTCTTCTATCTTTTCTTCTACCTCTTCTTTTAAACCCTAAGAATTCGGTTTTTCCAGCATTCGTTTGCTCGGCAGTTGATACAGTGGACGTATTGATGTCTATATTCGGAAGTCGAAGAATCGGGTCCTTACAGCATATGTTTTCGAGTCTCAAAATGGGGGATGTTACATCTTACTAAAAGACAAAAACATCAAGGCATGCTATTAAGAAAGTATCAAGGTGTGCTACTATACTAAGGCTATATGTCGCCTCTAGTTCATATACTAAAATCTTGTGGGTGTCTCTACTTAAAGCCATAGCTCAAGATGGCCGCAATCCAGAGTAAAGGCCTAGAGTGCCTCATTCAGTATACAAGACCAAAGTTGTCTCTACCTAAGGCCTAGAGTGCCTTGATCATCATAAGAGGCCAAAGTTGTCTCTACCCAAGGCCGAGAGCACCTCAATGTATAATAGGGATCAATTGTTGGGATAGCCTAAGATACATAAATGGCTTGGATAGCCTAAAGTTTATATAAAGAATGAGGATCAATATGCTAAAAGCTATATATAGAAATGTCGTGTCATCAATCTACATCAATCTATGAATATCCAAATGAAAACACATGTCCAAATCTTAGCAACACATTCAATATGTCAGTAATCCAAAAGAGAAGCTCTCCTCCAATTGTAAAGCTATAAGATGCCTATAATACAAGGCATAAACCCCCATATACAGGGATATTTCTATCTGATTGATAGCAAGCTCGATGATTGAAAAATCACTTGTAATCATATTTTAACTTTTAGACTAAAGCTTTTAGCGCAGAGACTTAATAGTAGATACCCCTACCTTAGACTTACAAAGCCATTTTGGCTATTTGACCGAGTGATAAATGTCTTCTCGGTAGTGGATGTAGGGACACAGCTCCCTTACCATTATAAACCTTCTTGTCTTTTACTTTACCGCACTTCAATTTTCTACTGCTTTCGGCCTAGGTACTCAATATTTGGCCAAACTTCTTAATTTTACTACAACCTCTGGAGTTAACCTTCAGAACCCTTGGGTTGGTGGTGATAAAAAATCACTCCAACATTGTTAGCTCTAGAAGAGGGCCTTTAACTCCGTTCTGTTCTATTGCTTTTTGTTATTTACTTTCAACCAAGTTTCAATATAGAAATGAAATCAAATCTTTCTAAAGAAAGAATCCACTGTCACCTACGGTTGAAGAATAAGCTAAGCTTAGATGGATATCATGTTGAAATGGAAAAGACCATTGAAAGTGCAGAGAAAACTTCTACCATTATTATTGACGAAGAGAGTTAGCCACCAAAAGTTGATAGAAAACCTAGAAAGAGACATATGACCAGGGAGGAAGAAGAAATTGAGTTTGATAAGACTATTGCTATTAAGATTCGGGGAGAAATCTCCCGAATAGCCAATGAGGGTCGACCTAGAAAGGCCCAAAATCCAAGCCCCAAAATAATAAGCCTTGGTGGACCAAATAAAGTTAGACTGGCTAGGATAAACTTTTATGTTTGACATACTAATAAGTTTGATATAAATGGAAACCGAAACATTGAGAGATTGCTGTTAAAATTGACTAAGCAAGTATAGAAATTCCAGGAAGAGAGGTATGGTTTGCAATAGAACCAAAAGTGAGAAATATCCAACCATTTTCTGAGGAAATAATGAGATCCCCATTGCCAATGGGATTTTAAATCTCTAAATTGCCTTATGACATATCCAGTGATCCCAATGATCATCTGGCTTTGGTTGATTTTCAAATGCAGGCTATTCAGACCTTCGATGAAGTGAAGTATGTGTTCTTGCCCATGAATTTTACTGGATTAGCTTTGAAATGGTTCCCGTGCTACTCCCTAAACTTGATAGGCTCATATAAATAGTTAACAACACAACTCTTGACCCAATTTTTTGCTTAGAGAGATGACTGGATTAGGGAAAGTTTGTTGGCCGACATCAAACAAGGGAAGCTAGAGTCCATTAAAGATTATTATATAAGTTTTAACGGTATTGCGCTAAAGTGAAGGGCGTGTCCGAAGAGTCAAAGATTATTGCTATTAACTTGGGGTAGTGGAAAAAGTACCCCATTTTTGGAAGACTTGATCTAAAAAGAATGTACTTCTTTGAATGAGTTCTTCTATAGGGCTCAGAGAGAGATTGATGAATGAATACATGCTTAGGGAAAAGTTCAGGAATCGAATGACGAAAAATTCATTCGGGTAAAGAAACCGAGAAAGGAGTTTCATGCCTTAGAGAGCCTTCCTTTAACTCACTCATATTCCCAAATTTATGCCTTAACTTAGGACCAGATTAAATACCTAGTATAAAAAGCTAAGTCTAGACAACTAAAACCAAACGGAGGAGGTGCATATTGTTCTTACCATAGATAAAACGATCACTAAACCGAAGTTTATATATTTCTGAAATCATTCATCAACAGACTTGTGCAAGAAGGAAGGATTAATGACTTCTTGAGGAATGAAAATGTGCAAGAGACACACCTTCGGTAGAACCCAAAACCATCCCCTAAACAGGTAAACTATTGATATCTTTGCTGATACCAAGGAACTTTGTCAATGAAATTTTGGGTGGACCACATGTAGCTAGAACCAGCAACATTAGCTAAGTACGTGGAAGAAGTACATAAATGAGGCCTGAGGCGAGAGAGTGTTTATGAGATTGGAAGGTCTGAGAAGGTGAGAAAGACAGAACCCAAAGTTACTTCGAGGACGTTGATAAGAGGGTGTTTGTCACCCCTACAATGATCCCATTATCATAACTACTCAGATTGTGCTATCCGAAGTGGCAAAGAAAATTTATACCGGAGCCATTGTGAACATAACCTTTAAGCATACTTTTGATAAGATGGATCTACATGTAAGCATTCTTAAACTTAACCCAACCCCCATATACGGCTTTCACGAGGAAGGAGTTATTCCTCTCGTGGAAAGCAACCTAATAAAAAAGTGGGTTTCGATTTATGCTCCAAGATCTTTGAAATTGTTTTAGTTGTGATGTACATCCCTTCTGTCTATAATCCTTTTTTAAAAAGGCCAGCTTTTGACGCCATTGATGGCTATATTTCTACAAAACACTTACTTATAAAATTCCCCATTGAAAATAGGAAGGGATGGGTGAAAAGAGACTAATGAGCCTCAAGACAGTTATATTATGTGAATTTGAATATGGTAAATAAAGGAAAACATCCAGCATATGTTAGTGGTATTAAGACTAAAGAAATTGCAAGTCCCTTCGCTATTAAGAGAAAAATAAAAATAAGTAATTAGTTTAATTTACCGATTCAAGTGGAAATACGACTCTTGTTGAAAAAAAAGTCGAAGGATACAGTAGTTGTATAATGCATTTGCTGAAACTACCGAATATAACCAGAAGTCTTAAAGAGTCCACCAAGATGCGAAAGTACTCCCATAGGAAGAATAGTCTAAGTACCTTGCTATCCTAAGTAGTTTGATGATATACAAATTAGAGAAAGTTGTAAATATTTCAATTGAAAGAGAAAGTGTGCCTATATTAGAGAGGAAATTCTAGAAGAGAAAGATATTATGGTTGAACTAAACCTGAGAATGTAAGACTAAAAAGGCTAAGGCTATTTAAACGCTCGATGAAATAGACTGAAGTGTTAATATTGGAACTTATCTTTATCCATCAGTCTAAGAGGAACCAATAGCATTCCTTCAAAATAGATTAGATGTGTTTGCATGGTCTCATGTTGATATGGTTGGAATCGAACCTTTAGTAATTTGTCATTATCTAAATAAAGATCCAAAGTATACCCCCGTAAGGCAAAATGATGCAGGCCAAGATATAATTTTCCAAGGCATAAGTCGTGACCGACTTAAGGAAATAAGCATGAGTCATACACGACTTAACGAAGGCAAGGAGATAAGTCATTCACGACTTAAGGAAGAGGTATTGAGTCGTCTTCGATTTAACAGTGCAGATGAAAAGGAGCTACGACTCAACTGGGGAGAAGACCTAACTCGTAACCGACCTAGTGAAACGATAAGTCGTGACCGACTTAGCATAACTCGGCAATGACTCAGTAAAGGTATGCGGGTTAGCGAATCTCTTAAGTCGCCAGGACGACCTACGGAGTTATGCAGTAAGAAGGCAGAGCAAACTGATGAAATGTTAGGTCCTGAACAACTTAACGAGTCAAGTGGTAAGTCGGTATCGAGTTACGACTTAGTTAAGTCTTAAGTCGTACCATCTTAGGTCGCAGAAGCCAGAAACCAAAGATTCTAATGCCGCGATAATCTGAACCGTTGGTTCTTTAAGTCGTCCAAAGAAAGATCGCTGCTGGAGTTAAGTCGTCTGTTTTAGGTCGCGTACGACCTAAGTTGAGTCGCGTAGAGTTGTTAAGTCGGCAACGACTTAAGTGTTGTATTTTCTGTTGATAATTTTCTGTTTTAAGTCGTTTGTACATATGACTTGAGTCGTAAGTCGCTGGCACTGTGTTGTAATATCACTGTTTGTGCTAGGTTGTTACTTTTAAGTCGTAAGTCGTGTGACTTATGTTGAGTCGTAAGTCGTGCATCAGAAGGTGAGTCGTAAGTCGGAGGTTGTTAGGTCGGAACCGACTTATGAGTTTGGACAGAATTGTGGATGAGTTGTAACGCCTATAAATAGGCCGTGTGAGTCATTTGTAATAGTTAGTTGATTTGAAATAAAACTCTTGTTTTGTTAGCTTTGTGCTTTCGCCAAATTGGTAGTTGAGTGTAATCTCCTATCTCCTCTTTCGGATAATCGAGTGCGCTCGATTCAACGATTGCAGAAGCCGATTCACGGAATCTAGTGCGCTAGATCAACGTGTGAAGAATCGCAGATCTTTGAACCCGGTATCGTGCCCGATCAACGAGTTCGGGATAGCTAGAATTCGGTATCTTCAGATCAACGAATTCGGGCATTTCAGTATCTTCCAATCCATCGATTGCTACTCTCATCGATCGACATTGTTTTTGATTAATCCGCTGCGTCAGTTTTGGTATCAGAGCTTATTCTAGCCAATCATAGCTAGATCGAGACTTGGAGCCTAATCATTTTGGAGTTTTGAGGAGATCAAGATCGGCCGAGACACATCCTTTAAGCCATTTGAAATTTGAAGTGTTTGGAGAACGGATCTATATCATTTCGAGAATTTTGTTCATCGTGTTCATCGCGATTTGCAACCAAAGTGGAAGTTTCGATCCATTTCATTTTGGATCAAAGTTCGAATTGTGTTTGAATTTGAAGAGTTTGTAAAGTTTCAAATCATGCCGCCAAGAAGAGCTAATCGTCACCAAAACGTAGAAGCTTTGTATCGAAGAGAAGAGGCTGATGAGATGGAGCAACGAATCAATGAAAACTTTAGTGAAAAGCTTAACGAAGGAATTGGTCGGTTAGAGAAGATGATGTTAGAGATGAATCAGAATCGGAGAAGGGTATCACCTGAATCTAATCATGGGGGAAGTAGAGTCTCGCCACATTCCAATCGAGACAGAAGTGTTGATGATGATCAAAGGCGTGGGGGAAACGTGAATGATCGAGAACGGAGGAATGTCGATAGAAGGGATGTTGGAGGAAGACGTGATGGTAGTAGAGATGTGGGTGGATGAGATAGACAACGATATACATCTGATTTTGAAGAGGAGTATGATGGTGGTAGTGTTCGAGGACAAGGACGAGGACAAGGAAGAAATCACTCTGAGTATGATCACAAGTGGGAGTCGGGGATGAAGACTGAAATTCCTGAATTCAAAGGTGGTATGCAAGCAGAGGAGTTTCTAGATTGGGTGGCTAATGTTGAGGAGATTTTTGACTTCAAGGAAGTTCCAGAACATCGTAGGGTGAAGTTGGTTGCTACAAGGTTGAGGGGTAGAGCTTTGGCGTGGTGGCAGCAAACCAAACTTACACGTGAACGGATGGGGAAGTCAAAGGTTGAATCATGGGAGAAGATGAAGAAATTGATGAAAGCAACGTTCTTACCTTACAATTATCAATCTTTGATGTATCAACGTTTGCAGAATTTGAGGCAGGGCACAAAGAATGTTAACGATTACGCGGATGAGTTTTATCAGCTTATTGCGAGGAATGATATTATGGAAACGGAAGAGCAACTGACATCTAGATTTATTGGGGGATTGCGAATGCAGATTCAGGATATGGTTAACATGTTTGATCCCAAATCTGTAGCGGAAGCACATCAGAAAGCGTTGGCTTGGGAGAAACAGGGACGACGAGGAAGTGGTGTGTTTACAAATTCCAATAATCAAGTGAAGGGTGTTACTGGAAGTTCTAATGTTTCAAAAGTTGTTGCAAAACCAGTTGTGAATGAGGTTGGGAAGATGAAAGTCGGTAATGGTTTCAAGTGTTATAATTGCCAAGAAATGGGCTACAAAAGTAGCGAATGTCCAAAGCCGAAGAAGAGAGCTATGATAGTGGAGGTTGAGGGAGAAGATGAAGAAGCTGAATGTTCCAATTCACCACCTGATGAGGAGGAAGAAGAAGTGTCGGGAGACGAAGGTTATAATCTAATGATGAAGAGGTCCTGTTTAACACCAAAGCAAGAGGAGGATTGTAGTTGGTTAAGGAGCAATATTTTTCAATCAACATGTACCATTCTGGGGAAGGTTTGTAAATTCGTTATTGATGCTGGAAGCTGTGATAATATAATTTCTTCAGAAGCTGTGAGGAAGTTAGCATTGAAGACTGAAAAACATCCGAAACCGTACAAGCTAGCTTGGTTGAGGAAAGGCGGGGAGGTGAAGGTTGGACGAAGGGCTTGTGTGAAGTTTTCAATTGGAAAGAAATACAAGGATGAAATCTGGTGCGATGTGGTAGATATGGATGTCTGTCATTTGTTGCTGGGGAGACCGTGGCAGTATGATAGGGCGGTGCAACATGATGGGCGTACCAACAGTTACAGTTTCATGTTTGAAGGCACAAAGATTACTCTAATTCCAAAGAAGCGACAACAGGAGGAAAACAAGTTGGAGGAGATTGAAGAGCTTAAAACTTTGTTATCTTTGAAAGAGTTTGTGAAGGAAGTAGAGGAGGAGCCTGAAGTGTTTTTGTTGATTGGGCGAGAGAGCAGTGAAGAGGTTGAAATTCCGGAGGAAGCGAAGCCAGGTTTGAAAGAATTTGACGATGTATTTCCGGAGGAGTTACCAACGGAGTTGCCACCGTTGAGGGATATACAACATCAGATAGATCTTGTTCCAGGTGCTCTGTTGCCACACAGACCACATTATCGAATGAGTCCAAAAGAACATGAAGAATTGAGGAGGCAAGTGGAAGAATTGCTTGAACAGGGGCGTGTGCAGGAGAGTTTAAGTCCTTGTGCTGTACCAGCTTTATTGGTACCCAAAAAGGATGGAACGTGGAGGATGTGCACAGATAGTAGAGCATTGAATAAGATCACAGTCAGATACAGATTTCCGATGCCGAGACTTGATGATTTATTGGATCAAATCAGTGGGTCCATAATCTTTTCTAAGATTGACTTGAAGAGCGGTTATCATCAGATTCGCATTAGACCAGGGGATGAATGGAAGACAACATTCAAGACGAGGGAAGGCTTGTATGAATGGCTGGTAATGTCGTTTGATCTATCGAATGCACCGAGTACATTCATGAGGGTGATGAATCAAATTTTCAGACCGTACATTGGAAAATTTGTGGTGGTTTACTTTGATGATATTCTGATCTACAGTGCTAGTAAAGAAGAGCATGTTCAGCATTTGAAGAAAGTGTTAATTATTCTTCGTGAAGAACAATTCTATGCTGCTACAAAGAAGTGTGTTTTTATGGCGAGGAGTGTTTTATTTCTGGGGTATGTTGTGTCGGAAGAAGGAATACAGGTTGACCAAAGTAAAGTCGAAGCTATCAGAGATTGGCCGCAACCCAAGACGATAACGGAAGTTCGTAGTTTTCACGGGTTGGCTTCATTTTATCGAAGGTTTATTCCACACTTTAGTAGTGTGATGGCGCCTGTGACTGATTGTATGAAGGGTAAATAGTTTGCATGGACGGAGGAAGCCGGAGTTGCTTTTGATCGAATCAAAGAACTCTTGATGTCTGCACCAATTCTAATATTACCAGATTTTCAGCTAGTATTTGAACTACATACTGATGCATCCAAGGTTGGGATTGGAGGAGTGTTGAGTCAGAGGGGACGTCCGATTGCATACTTTAGCGAGAAGTTATCAGGAGCAAAGATGAGATACAGTACATATGATGTGGAATTCTATGCTGTTTTGCAATCTATTAAACACTGGACACACTATCTATTTCAGAAGGAATTTGTTCTTTACACTGATCATGAGGCGTTAAAGCATTTACAAGGGCAAGACAAGATTCCAGCGAGACATGCATCGTGGATTGCATATCTGCAACAGTTTACTTTTGTTGTTAGACACAAGTCAGGGGTGACGAATCGAGTGGCTGATGCTTTGAGTAGGAGGAATCATTTGTTGACAACAATGAAGGTTGAAGTGATGGGGTTTGATATGTTGCCGGAATTATTTGTTGAAGATCCTTACTTTATGAAGTTTGTTGATAAAGTTAAGAATGGAGAGACGAATGAGTTCGTGATGGTAGATGGTTTTCTGTTCAAGGGAAATCGATTGTGCATACCTGATTGTAGTTTGAGAATGAAGATTGTGAAAGTGCTGCATGAAGAAGGACATGTTGGGAGAGACCGTACATTACAGTTGATTTCACAGTCTTACTTTTGGCCATCGATGAGGAAAGAGGTGGAGAGGTTTGTTGAGCGATGTCATATCTGTCAGGTTTCGAAAGGAACTGCGACTAATGCTGGTTTATATATGCCGTTACCTGTACCGGCTAAACCATGGGTTGATGTGAGTATGGACTTTGTGTTGGGGTTGCCGAGAACACAGCGTGGTAACGATTCCATTTATGTGGTGGTGGACCGATTTTCGAAAATGGCACATTTTATTGCTTGTAAGAAGACGGCGGATGCTATTCATGTTGCTCAATTATTTTTCAAAGAGATATATCGACTTCATGGATTGCCAGAATCTATTGTGTCGGATAGAGATACTCGTTTTCTGAGTCATTTTTGGCTAAGTTTGTGGAAGATGGTGGGAACGAAGTTGAACTTTAACAGCGCTTATCATCCGCAAACGGATGGACAGACCGAGGTTGTGAACAGATCATTGGGGAATTTATTGAGATGTCTTGTGCAAGACAATCTGAAGAGTTGGGATGTGAAGTTATGCCAGGCAGAGTTTGCTCATAATCATGCAGTGAATCGTAGTACGCGGTTCAGTCCATTTCAGATTGTATATTCTAGTTTGCCAAAGGGGCCGTTGGAGTTAACAGTCATATCACAACCAAAGAAGACAGTCAAACGAGCTGTAGATTTTGTTGAAGGATTGACCGAGTGTCATAGAATCGTTCAAGAACGATTGGAAAAGGCGAATGAGAAGTACAAACGTGCTGCAGATCTGAAGCGAAGGAGTGTTGAATTTAATGAAGGTGATTTGGTTTATGCTGTATTAACAAAGGATTGTTTTCCAGTGGGCGCTTATAACAAGTTGAAAGCCAGAAAAATTGGTCCTGTAGAAGTCGTGAAACGAATTAATGAAAATGCTTATAAGTTGAAGCTGCCGGAGGATGTATACACGTCGGATGTATTCAATGTTAAGCATCTCGTACCTTATCATGGGGATGAGTGTGTCGCGGAGGAGGAAAATGCAAATTCAAGGACGAATTACTCTCAACCAGGGGAGGATGATGCAGGCCAAGATATAAGTCTCCAAGGCATAAGTCGTGACCGACTTAAGGAAATAAGCATGAGTCGTACATGAGTTAACGAAGGCAAGGAGATAAGTCATTCACGACTTAAGGAAGAGGTATTGAGTCGTCTTCGATCTAACAGTGCAGATGAAAAGGAGCTACGACTCAACTGGGGAGAAGACCTAACTCGTAACCGACCTAGTGAAACGGTAAGTCGTGACCGACTTAGCATAACTCGGCAATGACTCAATAAAGGTATGCGGGTTAGCGAATCTCTTAAGTCGCCAGGACGACCTACGGAGTTATGCAGTAAGAAGGCAAAGCAAACTGATGAAATGTTAGGTCCTGAACGACTTAACGAGTCAAGTGGTAAGTCGGTATCGAGTTACGACTTAGTTAAGTCTTAAGTCGTACCATCTTAGGTTGCAGAAGCCAGAAATGAAAGATTCTAATGCCGCGTTAATCTGAACCGTTGGTTCTTTAAGTCGTCCAAAGAAAGATCGCTGCTGGAGTTAAGTCGTCTGTTTTAGGTCGCGTACGACCTAAGTTGAGTCGCGTAGAGTTGTTAAGTCGGCAACGACTTAAGTGTTGTATTTTCTGTTGATAATTTTCTGTTTTAAGTCGTTTGTACATATGACTTGAGTCGTAAGTCGTTGGCACTGTGTTGTAATATCACTGTTTGTGTTAGGTTGTTACTTTTAAGTCGTAAGTCGTGTGACTTATGTTGAGTCGTAAGTCGTGCGTCAGAAGGTGAGTCGTAAGTCGGAGGTTGTTAGGTCGGAACCGACTTATGAGTTTGGACAGAATTGTGGATGAGTTGTAACGCCCCGTGTGAGTCATTTGTAATAGTTAGTTGATTTGAAATAAAACTCTTGTTTTGTTAGCTTTGTGCTTTCGCCAAATTGGTAGTTGAGTGTAATCTCCTATCTCCTCTTTCGGATAATCAAGTGCGCTCGATTCAACGATTGCAGAAGTCGATTCACGGAATCTAGTGCGCTAGATCAACGTGTGAAGAATCGCAGATCTTTGAACCCGGTATTGTGCGCGATCAACGAGTTCGGGATAACTAGAATTCGGTATCTTCGGATCAACGAATTCGGGCATTTCAGTATCTTCCAATCCATCGATTGCTACTCTCATCGATCGACATTGTTTTTTATTAATCCGCTGTGTCACAAAAGTGTCGAACTCTCGATAATGTTTCGATATGCTACACTTTAAGAAGAAGTTGAGAAATTATTAAGGAACAATTTCATAATAGAAGTCCAATATTTGAACTGGATTGATAACCCAATGTTAGTGAAAAAGCCTAATGGCAAGTGGAGAACTTGCATTGACTTTACATACCTAAATCGGCTTGCCTAAAGTATTGCTTTCCTTTGCTAAGAATAGACCAACTAATTGATGCAACAAGGGGAAATCAACTCCTTTCATTTATGGATGCATATTTCTGGATATAATCAAATTCCGATGTTTAAGCCAAATGAAGAACATGCTAGCTTCATGACCTATATGGGATTATTATATTACAAAGTGATGCCTTTTGGTCTGAAAATGCCGGAGCTACCTATCGAAGATTATTCAACTAAATGTTTGCAAAATAGATAGGTCGAAACATGGAAGTATAGGTTAATGATATGTTAGTCATATCAAAGATATCTGAAAGTTATGTTTCAAACTTAGCCGAGATGTTTGAAGTTCTTCGAAAATACAAAGTGAAGCTCAATCCTAAAAAATATTCTTTTGGAATTAGGTCCGGAAAGTTTCTAGGTTTTATAGTAAGCGCATGAGGGATAGAAGTCAACCCCAAACAAATCAAAGCAATTAAAGATACGAAAGCACCGACTAATAGCAAATGACTAATGGGTTTGGATGAAAAGATCGCAACCCTTAATAGGTTCATAAGCCAATCAGCCGACAAATGCATTCCATTCTTTGATCCGCTAAAGAAGCATACTGAATTTATGTGGACCTCAAAATGGCAACAGACTTTTGAAGATTTTAAAAACCAACTCAAAAAGCCTACCGTGGCATCCAAGTCGAGTCATCCAAGCCGATATACAGAGAAGATCTCTTTCTTTATTTAGCTACTTCACAACAATCAATCAGTTTGATGCTAGTCCAAGATGATAATGGAATTTAACATTCTATTTACTATGTTAGAAAAAGGCTCGGTCCAGCCAAAAAGCATTTTCTAACCATTAAAAAGTTAGCATGTTGTTTAGTTTCACGGTGAGAAAACTTTGGCCTACATTCAAGCTTATTCAATCAAAGTCCTTATAGACCAAACATTCAAATGGTCTTTAGTAAACATTAGGGAGACTTATCCATTAGGCTATTGAACGTAACCAATATGGTATTTTTATGTTCCTAGAATTTCTATTAAAGGGCTAATAGTGGTTGAAATTATTTCTAAATGTGTAAGTCATGATGCCGAAAGTCCAACGGATGACGAAGCCAAAAAGCTTTCATGGAAACTCTATGTTAATGGAGCCTCCAATGAGCAGGGGTAGGAGTTGGACATGTGGTAGTCACTCCAAACAACTATCAAATCTATAATTCTATAAAACTTGCCTTTTTGGCTTTCAACAATGTGGCCAAATATGAGTCTTTGATTGCAGGAGTAAAAATGGACATTTCAATCAATGTTTCAAAGATTAGATTTTATAGCACTTCTCAGCTTATTGTTAATCAAGTCCTTAGAACTTTTAAGCAAGAAATCCAAGACTTTCTTTTTATGCAAAGCTAGTAAATTAGTTACTTAATGCTTTCATAAGCTAAAATATTGAAAGCATCCACCAAGACTGAAATGTAAGAGACTAGCTAAATCTGCAAGCTCCTGGGACGTTAAAGAATACAAATTCATTCTAACTGAGGTTCTAGAGAAGCCAAGCATACAAATGCATGAGAAGGTCCTTGTTGTAAATCGAGCTCAAGCAGCCCAAACAGAAACTCCTCAGCCAATAAGGGCTAAAGATAACTAAATGATTTCATACATATGATATTTAATTAATATTATTTTACCTTCGAATTTTACCAAAGCTAGACGTTTAAGTATAATATTCTAATTTTACTATTGTATATGGAGTACTGTATATCCGGGAATATGCAACCCCACACTCTCGGTGTGTGACCACGCTGATAACATGCAATTATTAGTGGAAGCCCATGATAGCAATTAAGGAGATCATTGTGGAGGTCAAAATTTGGCGACAAATTTTTTACTGGCGTACAATGAATCAAGATGCTTTAATATATACAGAGAAATGTGACCAATGACAAAAGTTTACTAAAGTTCCAAGAGCTTCCCCCAATGAACTAACCCCAATGATGAGTCTTTAACCACTTAATATCTGGGGAATCGATCTTATATGCCCTATTCCAATTGTGAAAGGTGGGGCATGTTATGCAATCATGGCCATAGATTATTTTACAAAATGGGTCAAAGTCGATCCCCTTGCAACTATCATGACACATCTAGTCATCAAGTTTGTCATGAAAAATATTATTACTAGATTTGGTCTTGCATACAAGATTATAACTAACAACGAAACTCAATTTGAAAGCCATGGGCTTATAGAATACTGTCAATACCATGGAATAGTTAAGAGTTTCTCTTCAATGGCTCATCCACAAGCCAATGGCGCTATAGAGGCCGCCAATAAGACTATCAAAACTTGCCTAAAGAAATGCTTGACATAAGCCAAAGGAAACTGGGTAGAAGAATTACCTTTTGTATTGTGGGCTTACAGAATAAGCTCAAAAACCTCGATGAGGCACACTCGCTTCTCTTTATTTTACAGCTATGAAGCCATCATTCTAGCAAGGCTTGAGAAAACCTCTCACTGAAGACTATATTACAATTCCCAACAAAATATATAGCTTTGGAATGAATCTCTAGATTTCTTTCCAAAACTCCTGGATCGAGCTACTACGAGAATATTGGAATACATCCAAAGAATGACTTTGTGATATAATCAATAGGATTGGACTCGAAAATTTAAGGAAGGGGATCTCATCATTTGAAATATAATGTCGAATACAAAGGATTTAACAGTTGGACCTCTCGGCCTAAACTAGGAAGGACCCATAATAATTATGATATAATTCCTCTCGGTGCATATAGAGTAAAGAGAGCGAATAGAAATTTAACACCCCAAACGTAGAATGCAGAGCATTTAAAATCCTACCATAGTGCATGACTACTATAGGTATGATTTTTTATATCGATTTGCCATGGTTGAGTAGTACCATGCAATGATACACATTTATATGTTTCAAAGTTGTTAGGCATGGCCAAGTAGTGCCATGCAATGATAAAGGCCAAGATGAATCTAGCTTGTTAGCTATGGCTAAGTGGTGCCAAATATTTAAATTGTTAGCCATGGCTAAGTAATGTTATGCAATTATTAGGCCCAAGGCTACCGCGAATAGTTTTTCAAAGAAAATACCAATAAGACTCAGTCTAGATGACTGATGCATGTTGTCAAAGTGTTTAATAAAATTGAAAAAATTCACGAGGCTGGACTATTTTCATATTAAATTGTTTTCAATCTACATTATGGTCTTTGAAACTAGAACTTAGACCCAAAATGATGTTGCCTTTGATCACTATAGTCATAGTGAAACTGATATCTATTAAAACAACGGCTTTGAGTCTTTCAGCATTACAGGTTGTCCAAAGTCGTTAATCATAAAACTAACTTGGTTCTGACCTCAAAAAAAATTCTATATTGGTATGTATAAATATGAGTCTATTACTCCCTAAAAGTTCGTATTTTTACTCTATGGTCCATGTAGTAAAGTACTGGATTACGATACAAGGGGCCATCTTAATAATTCGAAGGATGAGTCTACTACATAGTAAATAAAATTATGTTAATTCCATAACTAAAGTGGTTGATTTTGATTATAATATTTTAAAATCATGACAAGTATTTAATGGGTTGGAATGATTAATCGAACCCTCGAAAGCATTGGGAACAAGGCTTCCTCTCATAGAATCACACCTACCTAGAAGAAAGCTAAAACACTTAGGGCACCTTGCGTAAAATCCTTATGGATATTGGAAAGTTATCCAAGGAAACAATTAGATAGTAGCTTGGATGGGTTACCCTAAGTCTAGCAAAATCTAGCATTGACCGCATTACACAATGCTATAATCATCCTTCCTATAGCAGTAATCGATATGCTCTGTATACTACAAAATGAGATTAGATATGAAATTCATTAGACATTGACTAGTTTTAAGGTTATAGGAAGTTGGAACACACTTACAGAAATAGCAACAATAGCCAAGTACAAAAGTATAATCTAACCCCTCATTACAAAGTCCAAAGTTTACTTTGTATTCATCCACATTAAGTAAAATTTGGAGGGCATGTGTTATACCATAATATTTGTGCAGTTATATTTAACCTTTAGATACATAAGCCTAGACTTAAAAGGAAGATCCATAAGTATTCGTTGCATATGAATACTGAAAGATTCAACCCTTCGACTGAAACGTTACAACTCTACTCTATACTCGACCTTCCATATATATTAAATATCAATGAATACTTTATATACATGTAGTTAAAGCGTTCAACAGTTCTATAGCAATGGAGGTGCAAAAAGTTATAGTAGTGATAAAGCGGGGGTATAGTGGAAAATAGTAGAGGTGCATAAAGCTTTATTAGATATAAAACTAAGTATATAAAGTTAATTTATTCTCATTCTTACATTATTTTTATAGGAAAAAGGAATATTTTTTTAATCTTATATAACAAAACCGAGGAATATCATGATTTATGCAGATTAGATTTGGTGACTAAAATAGATTTATAACTTATATTTAGCATTTATGCATTAAAACTAGGTCTTTACCCTAACTTTATTGATTTGGTTTAAAAGAGAACTAGTTAAATCCACATTTGTGTATTAATGTTGCTAAAGCAGATGCTAAAAGCCTTGATTTAGTAAATGTAGCTGAAAATAAAGGGCTTAAAGCAGATTTACCATTTAATAGCACTAAATTAAAATAGCACAGCGGTCGAAGATAGCTACGCGGTATACCAAGGATTTTGCAGGGCTTTAACTACACTACTTTGTGTATAGCCTTGCATCGCCCCTTTCACTATATTAGTCCAAAGGTTAAGAACACAAGCCAAAGTATAGGCAGTGTCTGAGGGCTAGATTCCTGTATAGATGGCCAAGACGCTGAAGGATGGATGTAGAGCCCAAATCAAGATTAAGAGATCGGGTCTAGAATATAATGAAGACCGAGGATCACAGGTGTTACTCATGTAAAAGCATGGTCTTATGACTCAAGTCAAGCCACCCTGAAAGCGTATGCATAATACGGGATCACTCAAAAGAAATGGTCATCATGCAGGCCTAAAACCGAAAGTATAAGTTGCAAGGCTGACTTCTTACCAAAAGATGAAAGCATCAAGGCATGTTATTAAGAAAGCTTCAAGGCATGTCCCTACTTAAAGCCATGTCTCAAGGTGGCTGTAATAAAGAGGAAAGGCTAAGAGTGCCTTATTCGGCATACAAGACTAAAGTTGTCTCTATCGAAAGGCTAAAGCGCCTTAATCAGCATGCAAAACCGATGTTGTAATCTCTACCCAAGGTTGAGATAGCCTCAAGATACATTAATGGCACAGATAGCCTAAAGTTTATATGAAGCATAAGGATCAAGGTGCCTAAAGCTATATATATGCCACATCATCAATCTGCATCAATCTGCAAGTAGCCAGATGATGACAAGTGTTCAAATCTTAGCCCAACATGCAGGACATGTCAGCAATCCAAGAGAGAAGCTCTCTAACAATTGCAGAACTGCAAGATGCCTATAAATAAAAGGCATATATCCTCGTATATAAGGACATTTCTATTCTAATTAATAGCAAGCTAAGTGATTGACAAATCATTTATAATCATATTTTAACTTTTAGACTCAAGCTTTTAGTGTAGAGACATCAATGGAAAACACATCCATTCTAGATTTGTAAAGCCATTTCGGCTATTTGACTAAGTGATAATGAACCTCTCAGCAATGGATGTTGGGACACTACTCTTGAAACACTATAAACCTTCTTGTTTTTTACTTTCCAGCACTTTATTTTTCTACAGCTTTTAGCTTAGGCACTCAGCCTTTGGTCGAACCTCTTTCTTTTACTACAGCTTCTACAATTAAACTTAGGAAACGTTGCATTTTGCTAGTGATGAAAATTCGCTCTAACATTAAGTATTTACTTATATATATACTAATTCATTACTTATGGTTACGAAAACATTCATAACTACAATCATTTAAATACTTACTCATTGGGATTTCCTAATGTATGTTAAATGTAATTAACATTTTATTATAATATATGCCCATACAATAGAAATATAAGCGATAAAAACACATTTTCATTTCAAAAATATTCGCACATAAGAGCTAAGTGCACTATTACTTAACCAAAATTACATAGTTTCCCCTAGATCATACTTTCAACTCTATCAAAAACAAGGTAGAATGAGGGGATAAAAGGCATGGATATGGGTAAATAAGCAAGGTGGTTTGGCCTAAACTTTGGTGCAAGGAGAAGGAAGGAGGTATCTTAAGGAGCTAGCTTTGATTACAATTGAGTTTACTCACTTAACCATGCCATATACTATTTGTTATATGTGTATACTATGAGATGTACACATTATATTGTAATATTGTTGGATAGAAGTGAACTTTTATGTTAACATGACGTCTTATATTGAATGAAACAAGATGACAATTAAAAAGTGAGTTATTCGCTTATGCCCTTGTTGTTAAACTTGTTAAAGTGACCTTAATTATATGTTAACATGTGCGGTAATATTATATACTTGAATATGTACGTTTGGTTGAGTATATAATGTTAAAATGATATTTGAACAAGATGAATGAGTATGATATTCATGTGTTGGAAGGAGAAATTTTTTATCAAAATATTATAGTTTAATAGTGATTTAAATGAGTAAATTTAACATGATTTTTTGTATATATACTCTTAGGTTACAGTAGAATATAGTACATGAGGAGATATATTATACATGTAATGCTTTTGATATGTTAAGTCACAAGAAGTTAAAGAAGTTTTATAGCATTTTTGTAACATTTTTCTCTTAAAATGTATAGTGTTTAAATGAAGTTAACTTACTTGAAATGTTATGTACCTACTCTTTGGTTAATATGGACTGTGTTTCATAGGAAAATGTTTTATATATGCAAATAGTTTGAAAAGTTAAGTAACATAGAGTTCAAGAAAAGTTATAGAACTTTTTTCATTTTTGCCTCTTTAACTAGTTTTAAAGAAAACAACTTTTGCACTTAAAGAGATTATACAAATTCTCATAAATCATTAGGAGTTGGTTTATGATATTTTGAAAAGGAAATGAAAATCTTATGGTTAAATGGAAAATATAGTAAATTGATATAAGTTAAGGGTTGTTACGCTAAGTAAAAGATAACATTTATTGGTAACGTTTGCTTGATTTTGTTGCATTTATTATGTTTGACACAATCCCCTTAACTTACAAAACCGTGTTGTGCATAATATGATAATTTTCAAAGTGTTACTTTGACTTACCAATGGTTGGCTTTAGACCATTGAATTTTATTATTGATTGGGGAAGGATATAAAAGATATGTGATATCATATGGTTTAGAAACCTCTCGGTGAGGCTCTACCATTCGTAGATGTGTTTGGAAAGCTTTCGGTGACGCTCCACCACATATGTTGTTCACTTCCTTACAAAAGAATAGGAATTAGGTCAACCAAAAATGCATCGAATGATAGTTTAGAAATGACTAGAATTGAGCAAGTATATTGAAGTATCACTTGATCGATACCATTTTGTAACTAATAATGATTAAGCACGTGATACATCCTTAAGTCCCACAAGGAAGTTCGTAAAAGGAATCATGTTTGAGATGTTGAGTTCCTATGATGGGTTTGAGGGACCAAGAGCAGGTTTGGACATTGATGAATGTGTTGGAAGGTAAATCGGAAATAACTAAAAAGGACCAAAAAAGAGATAGATCGGTTATGCGGATCACTACCATTCAAATATATCTAATCCAAAGATATATTCTTATCTTATATATCTAGTCTAGATACATAATTTATCATATGATCAAGGGATAGTCCACCATTATCATATTGGAATCATAAGTATATATATTACGAAATGTAAAACTTATCGAGTTCTATTACCTGAAATGAACTGCAATATGTATGGGCATGTTACATTTCTATTACATTTTAAAAAAAGTACAAGACGCAAACACCTTTGGTTGATATTTATTTACTTAATACTAAGTGGTTTGGTACTTGTAATAGGAATTTTTTTTTAATGTTTAAGCAGCATGGTCTCACAATGTACTGTAATATGTATGTGTATATTACTAGAGTTTCTCACACCTGACTTATGTATAACTTGAGGTTTATCTTTTCCTTTAAACTCTTGGATACTAATTTTAGTTGGATAAGTGTATAGGATTAGGCTTGACATTCTAAAGCTAACTGGTGATGAGTAGGAGGCTTTGGATGTATGATGTATCTGCTATTTATTATTTCTACCGCATTAGTAGATGTACATGTATCAACATCGTGCAGATAGGTTGTGATAACCATCCATAGCCGAGGGTAGTACAAAATTAGTCGTTGTATGCAACCATGAGAACTATATTTTGGGGGTGGCTATATGTACTATCTGTTTTTGACTATGTTATATTATATTTCACTGATACAATGCAAGAACAATTTTGTTGTATTAAGTTTTATTGTTTTACTTTTAGCCCATCAATATTGCATTCGGATGCTTAAGTATCTTCACACAAGCACTGGTGGATGATATTAGGTGTTGACCTTGGGTATTAGAATGGAGGGTTGTTGCGTGCATTAAGTTGTAAATACCAAGCATGTGTCAATAATGATAACAAAATATCAAGTCCTTGAGGTGTTGGCTACTTGTTAAATCCAAGATAGGAATGTAATATCTAGTATGACATTAGCAAGTATTGAGGTCCAACCCTCTTTAATCGAGAAAATTTCTCCGAGTCAAAGAGATGAACCCATTATTGTTGATCATATTCACTGACTAGAAAGTGGTATAGAAGACGATAACTTGAAAAACTTTAAGCTTGACTTGTTGGGTTATCTTAGAAGAAAGGGAAGATTTGTGTACCAAATGTTGGCGATCTTTCTAAGAAGGTTATGGATGATCATTGTTCTAAATACATAGCACACCCAGGCTACAGTAAAATGTATCATGATATGAAGACCATTCTTTTGGAAAAGTATAAAAAGAGACATTGGTGAATATGTGTGAAAGTGCATATGTAACATCCCATATCTTGAGTCCCGAAGCTAAACGCTACAGATGCTGCAATCATCCATAATATTAACTTCCGATGACAAAATACGGTAATGTTAATGGTATCCATAATATTAGAAGCACATGAATATGAAATAAAAGCATCACAGATTAAAAATATAACTTTTCTGATTACATTCAAATCAATATTTCATATTCAATTACATAATCCCATGACCGATTCCCAGGTTTTTAATCAAATATAATTATTACAAACTACGCCAAGAGCGACATATGAAGATGCCTCCTTGGATGATCAGAGTACAATAGACATATCAATCTTAATACATAACAGCGGAAATAAAACCAATAACTCCTAAATAGCTAACTTTGCCTCTTACACATCTCCGGAAGATTTATTCGTCCACCTGCTAAACCTGTAAAACCTTAACTCTCAATCTACTCAAATTAAATTTTGAGCATCCGAGAGTTTATGGGAAAAAACATAAACTTCAAGTCAGACATAAAGCCTGGTGTGAATAATACTATTGCATCTCGATTTATTGATATTAAGTGAGATCACGCCGCCTAGCAGGATGGGTTTCCCCTTACTAATATCCCTTTAAAACATATCGTTTTGCAAATCAAAATCCTGCAATCAAACTGATTAAAACAATAATAGCAATATCATATATGCTCATAAATTAGGTAACAAATGGACTATCTGTCCGAAAAAAATATAGTTTGTTTGGCTAACTACCAACCATTGGCTGACTCGGGCCTACCAGACAAAATAAATAATCTAACATCTGTTAGACACACTTCTGGATAGTCTATCCTTAACTTACTTCTTTCAGGATCAACTGATCCTAATGGTTTTGCGGGCTCACCAATAACCTATCCTCCTTCTCTGTATACTCCTTTTAGTGTGTAACATTATTTAAGTCTTACCTGTGTCTAAGCCCTACACACTAGAATTTTGGACTAAATTAGCTAAGGGTTATATCTAATGTATAGGGTGTGACCCTTTACCAGTCTCATGTGGTATTTAAATATCCGAGTCATTTACCTAGGGTTAACTACCCATCAAATTTTCCTTGAAAACATTTATTTCAAATTGATTTAACCCTTTAAATCATACTTAAACAAGGAAAACATACTTTTGCTTTACTCAAATCTCTTTGCCATGCTATATGCTTGACACAAAACATTGTTGATGAAAACCTTCGAAACCCTTGTTTAAAATCTTCAAACAATCTCTTTCGAAACCATTAAACGTACCCCTTTCGAAATAGGTTAGCTACTTTACCTTGTAACACTAGGCCGAAAGGTAAAAACATACATTTCGAAATCATTTATAATAGACCTTTCGAAACCATTGAAAGTGTCCTTTTGAAAGCTTTATAAAACCTTAGACATCCTCTTGTGACCATGCTTTGAAAGGTTGAATGCGGCAGCATGGGTTTCAACCCCTTCAAAATCTTCTTTTTAAAACAATGGCAACAACCTCTTCCGAAAGCCTTTTTTCTAAATCAACTGACCAAGTCGAAAGCTATCTTCTTCGAAAGCTTCATTTGTAACCAAAATAGTTCTAAGTTTACAAAAGCTAATTCAACCCCTTCGAAAGCCTGTTTCGACTCCATACCCTTCGCCTAACTCTAATCCACTACGTACTGAAGCAGATACCATGTGTATTGGTTTCGAATTAGATGGACGCGGCAGTATGAGGTCGAAAGGTAGCTGCTATAAGTGGCGAAACAGTAAAACTTTAACAAAATTGGTTTTTAACTTTATAAAGTGATTTCTTTCCAACTAACTTACTTTGTTTGTCAGCATATGATTGGTTGCCAATTCTTTTTTATTAAATCTTTTCCAATAGTGCTGCCAAATTTCAGCAATTAAAAAATTAAAACATTTACAAATAGCCCCTTCTCCTTTATAAACATATAATACATTTAAGTCCCATACCTTAAATAATTTTATATCTTTAAAAAAATACTTAGGAAAATTCTCCAAAAATTTCCATAAATCAATTTTAATATATTTTCTAACATATTTAAATTTCTGACCCAAAACTAACATATAATAGTCGTAATTAATTTAAACCCAATTTAACCATTTTCTTTTCTAGAAAATTCACAATAAATCCACATTAATTCAGAAAATTATGAAACTTGAAACCCATCTCTAAAATAATATTTCTAACCTTATATAAAAAACGCAAGGCATTTGAATGTCATTTGATAGGTTTTTTAAATCAAATCTTATCATAAAATCTATATGAAGCAACATAAATCATCAACAAGCGTATATATATATATATATCCATTTAACCATCAAACCATGGCATAATACTTTGCAAAACATACTTGGATCTGATCTAGAAACCGAAAATAACAAATATGAGATGTAATCTATTAATCACCTTATCTTGTTGTTAAGGAGTTTGAGATTTGCTCTTGAATTAATTTAATTAAGCTTTTTCCTTTAATTCTTGTTTATCTTCCCCTTGCTTTCTCCTAATGGAGGCCGGCCAAGCTTGGTTTAATTTTTGTTTATGAACATTTGTAAATGAGAAAAGGAATGAGGGTTTAGGGTATAAGAATATAACTTATTCCTATTTTTCCCTTATCTATTTCATTTTAATTCTCTTTTGTCCATTGTTTAATTAGGCACGGCTAACCTCTAATTACACAAATCTCAATCCTTTAACCATTTACATTATTTCATTTAATTTATCTAATTAAATGTCCTAAATAATGTTAGTCAAAATTAGGGTCGTTACAGACTCCCCTCCTTAAAGAATTTTGTCCTCGAAATTAAGATAAGGTATTCATTAAAATCAATCATAAAGGTAAAACATACCATGAAACAAGTCAGGATAAGTATCTTGAATCATGCTCTCAGTTTCCCAAGTACAGTCTCTCTCATCGTCACTCCACTGGACTTTGACTAAACTGACTTTCTTTTTCCTTAGTCTCTTCTCATCTCTCGCGACTACATGAACAGGTTTCCTAATTATAGTCAAATTCGGTTCCACTACTCTAACATGGTCGGTGCTATAGTAGTCTTTGGATCTCGAATACACTTCCTTAGATAAGAAATATGAAAAACATTATGGACTCCTGCCAAACTACTTGGTAACTCAACTCTATATGCGAGTTTCGCAATCCTTTCTATAATAGAAAATGGTCCGACGAACCTCGGCACTAATTTTCCTGATTTTCCAAACCTGATTACACCTTTCATCGGTGATATCTTAACTTAGAATGATGGCATTATATTTTCCTATTTACTGATATTAAGTGAGACCATGCTGCTTAGCGGTTTATTGATATTAAGTGGGACCATGCTGCTTAGCGGAACGGGTTTCCCCTCACTAATATCCCTTTAAAACATATCTTTTTCCAGATTAGAATCGTGCAATCAAACTGATTAAAACAATAATAACAATACCATATATGCTCACAAATCAGGTAACAAATGGACTATCTATCCGAACAATATAGTTTTATTTGGCTAACAACCAACCATTGGCTGACTTGCGCCTACTAGACAACATAAATAACCTAACATCTATTAGACACATTTCTGAACGGTCTGTCCTTAACTTACTTCTCACAGGGTCAACTGATCCTAATGGTTTTGCGGGCTCACCATAACCTATCCTCCTTCTCTGTATATTCCTTTCGGTGTGTAACATCATTTAAGTCTTACCTGTGACTAAGCCCTACACACTAGAATTTTGGACTAAATTAGCTAGGGGCTATAGCTAATGTATAGGGCGCGACCCTATACCAGACCCATCTGGTATTCAAATATCCGAGTCATTTACCTAGGGTTAACTACCCATCAAACTTTCCTTGAAAACATTTCTTTCAAATTGATTTAACCCTTTAAATCATACTTAAACAAGGAAAACATACTTTTGCTTTACTCAAATCTCTTTGCCATGCTATATGCTTTACACAAAACATTGTTGATGAAAACCTTCGAAACCATTGTTTAAAAGCTTTAAACAATCTCTTTCGAAACCATTGAAGGTACTCCTTTCAAAACAGGTTAACTACTTTACCTTGTAACACTAGGCTGAAAGGCCAAAACATACCTTTCAAAATCATTTATAATAGGCCTTTCGAAACCATTGAAAGTGTCTTTTCGAAAGCTTTATAAAACCTTAGACATCCTCTTTTCAAAACATTTCAAACTTGCCTTTCGAAAACATTGGAAACCTTCCATTCAAACACTAAAGGCAAACCTTTCGAAAATATTGGGGAATCACCCCTTCGAAACCTTTATTAGCTACCTTTCGAATGCTTTAGAGTCCTTTATTTAAAACAAACCTTTCGAAAGCATTGGGTTCAAGCAAAAGTTTGTGGAACATAGTTTCGAAACCATTTAAAACCATTCCTTTCGAAACCTTTGGGTTTAACTTTCAATATATCAAAGGGTCTTAAAAGAACTGGGACGAGAGCATATCTTTCGAAAGCATTTTTCCTAAATAAAAGAAAGTGGATGGTGTCGAAACCAACTCCCTAGCATGGAGAAGCGGCTTTTAAGTTCAAAACAAAAAAACCCTTTCGAAAGCATTGCTTTGAAAGTGAATGCGGCAGCAGGAGTTTCGACCCCTTCGAAAGCTTCTTTTTAAAACAAAGGTGGCAACCTCTTTCGAAAGCCCTTTTTCTAAAACAATTTACCAAGTCGAAATCTATCTCCTTCGAAAGCTTCATTTGTAACCAAAATAGTTCTAAGTTTACAAAAGCTACTTCAACCGCTTCGAAAGCCTGTTTCGACTCCATACCCTTTGCCCAACTCTAATCCACTATGTACCGAAGTTGATACCATGTTTATTGGTTTCGACTTAGATGGATGAGGAAGTTTGAGGTCGAAAAGTGGATGCTATAAGTGGCGAAGCAGTAAAACGTTTTGACAAAACTGGTTCTTAACTTTATAAAGTAGTTTCTTTCCAATTAACTTGCTTTGTTTGTCAACATATGATTGTTTGCCAATTCTTTTTTAAAAAATCTTTTCCAATATTGCTGACGAATTTCAGCAATTAACAAATTAAAACATTTACAAATAGCCCCTTCTCCTTTTATAAACACATAAAACATTTAAGTCTCATGCCTTAATTAATTTTTTTATCTTTAATAACATACTTAGGAAAATTCTCCAAAAATACCCATAAATCACGTTTATTATGTTTTCTAACATATTTAAATTTCGGATCCAAAGCTAACATATAATAGCCGTAATTAATTTAAACCCAATTTAACCATTTTCTTTACTAGAAAATTCACAATAAATCCACATTGATTTAGAAAATTATGAAACTTGAAACCCATCTCTAAAATAATATTTTCGATCTTATATAAAAAACGCAAGGCATTTGGATGTCATTTGATAGGTTTTTCAACTCAAATCTTATCATTAAATCTATATGAAGCACATAAATCATCAACAAGCACATATATATATATATATATATATATATCCATTTAACAATCAAAACATGGCATAATACTTTGCAAAACATACTTGGATCTGATCTAGAAACCGAAAATAACAAATATGAGATGTAATCTATTATTCACCTTAGCTTGTTGTTAAGGAGTTTGAGATTTGCTCTTGAATTAATTTGATTAAGCTTCCTCCTTTAATTCTTGTTTATCTTCCCCTTGCTTTCTCCTAATGGTGGCCGGCCAAGCTTGGTTTAATTTTTGCTTATGAATGTTTGTAAATGAGAAAATGAATTTGGGTTTAGGGTATAAGAATATAACCTATTCCTATTTTGCCCTTATCTATTTCATTTTAATTCTCTTTTGTTCATTGTTTAATTAGGCACGGCTACACTCTAATTATACAAATCTCAATCCCTTAACCATTTACGTTATTTCATTTAATTTATCTAATTAAATGTCCTAAATAATGTTAGTCCAAATTAGGGTCGTTACAGCATAACTTGTCGGGTGAATATGGATTATATTTATTAGACTAACAAAACATTCTCGGTTTATCTGTAACGCTCCAAAAATAATAAATAGGGAATTTATTAAGAAAAATTAGTTAATTAATAGTAAAATAAAAAATGGAAATTGAGCAAACATTAGAATATGGCTACGGAACTTACATCATTGTGTTTGTGGCTATTTTTTGGACAACTTCCATATACAAAATTCATGATCGGAGTTCAAACGGAAAAGTTATTAGCATTTAAAGATTTAAAATCAAAAATAATTCAAAAATAATAAAGGAAAGAAATAAATAAAGGAGTTAACATTAATAAAATAATGTTAATCAGTCGACAGCTAGTATAGGGTCGGTTTACCCCTAACGGTCGACTGCCTCCTATTAACTGGTCATCCGGTCAACATTTGTTTTGGGTTAGCCTAGGCCTGAAAGATCCGGATTTTATAATATTAATCTAACGGTTGCTGTGTATTTCAGTAGCTATAAATAGGGACGTAACCCTTCACCGTTCTTATTCTGAAACCTACTCCTGCCAACAACAGTACGTTCAAATTTCCCTTCTTTTCCAAATTCTAAGACAAAATAAAAAATAGAATTAATATAAAGTCAAACTGAAGAAAATAAATCAACAAATAAAGAAGAAGAGAAGATTAAAGGTAAGCTAGGAAGGAAGCCTTAAGAGGTGAGTGTGTTAATTACGAAAAGATATTGTTTCATAAGTAATTGAATTTATTTATATTTCTACTTGATCTGGAATTGGTTTATTTAATTTAAGATAATAGTTCTCATTCAAGGTTTGTCTGAAATAATCAAGCTCATCTATGTATAAAAAGAAGGGGAAAATGTGAATTTTATAAATATTAAAAATTAGAGAAAGTATACTAGTCTAATTCCCTTTAAATCATATAGATCCTTGTTGATAAGAACTTAGATTAAATAAATAGAGCGAAGCTGAATAACCTACTATTTACCTTGCTTTGATCTTAAGATATATATATATATGTGTGTGTGTGTGTGTGTGTGTGTGTGTGTGTGTGTGTAAGTTTAGTTGGAGATAAGGCAAAAGCGTATCACATTTGAAAAATAAGGAAAAAGTTAATAGGGAAGTGAAGTCTAGGATAAGTAATGTTAATGTTGTTGACAATGAAGGACTGTAAATAATGAAAATGATAACAGGGTTGAGGGAACAGTTATGGAATGGATTCAGGTGTAACAATGAGTAATGTTAAAGGGATGGATGTAATTACTTCAAATAAATTTGCTGTCTTAGAGGAGAGTGATGAATTATTAAATGAAAATGAAGCACTAGAAGGATATGAAGATTTGTAGGAAGGTGAGATTAATATGGACAAGGAGAAATTTAATGCAGTGGAAGTGAGGAAGTTGTGGCAATAATTAGTATGGATAATAAAGAGCGAAATAGAAGGATTGGAAATATGTGTGTGCAAGGGCACAGATTGGGTGTGCAAGATGTACAAGAAGTGGGTCAGCAGCATTTAAGTGAACCTATGTTTTCCAACCACCAAGCAGAGAATGAAAAAGCAGATTCTCTTTATATGAATAATGAAATAAGCCTAGAACTTGAATCAACTTTTCATGTTGAGTTGGAAGCACAACATATTCAATTTATTGAATCCATGGATGCAAATAAACTAATTTCTCCCATTAACCCTATCCTCCCTGATATTCCTTTTAATCCTCCACCTTCAACAAGCCTATCACATACCTTAACCAAATCTCACCTTCCTGGTGAAGTCAATGTGCTGAACATAAAGAGCAAGACCTGCCCCTATGTTAATACAAGAAATCTGCCTTGCTGGTTAACCCCTCCTCCTCTCTCTAATGAAACCAATTACATCAAACCTTATGAAACAACTCTTACCGGCAACAAAGGAAAACCAGCTGAGAAATTAAAAGACCCTAAACTTCTGATTACTTTAGCTGAAAGCCTTGTCCTTGAAGCAAACAAAACTAACTCTCCTTTAACAAGGAGCAAGAGAAATCTCATCCTCCAATCCCTATAGTTTAATCCATGTTAAATCATATAGCATTGTGGAATATATGAGGCATGCATAACCACCTAAAGCTTGGCCAAGTTAAATCCCTGATACATCTCCATAACCTTCAGCTCTGTGTTGTCCTTAAAACAAAACTGAATTTATAGTTTACCACCTCGGCAGCCAAATACTTTAATCCTACTTGGACCCTCAATCACAACCATAATGAAGCCCCTTGTGGCAGAATTATGGTACCACATGATCCATTCATTCTCACCTTAACACTCATAATCTCTAATAGACAATTGATCCACTTCAATGCTTGCATCATTCCCTCAAACATTTCCTTTTACCTCTCCATAATCTATGCTGACAACTCAATAGAGTCTAGGCAATAGCTGCTTAACATGCTTCCTGCTTTAAAACAAGAAACACACCTATGGATTGCTCTGGGCGATTTTAATAACTGCCTTGATATAGATGATAAGCTAGGTGGTATCCCTCTATCTCCTAGGGATATTCTCCCACTTAACTATGTCATTAATGAATCTTGTGTCTTACCTATCAATAAATCTGGTGATAAGTATTCATGGAGCAATAATAGGAGGAGTAGGGTTAGAACCTTTTCCACAATTGACCATGCTTTCTACAATTTACCAACCTTATCAACTTGGCCTACCGTAGCTATTTTCCTAATATAACCCATTATGTCTGATCATACTCCTCTAATCTTATCAGTTGGCATGTCAGCAATTAAAGAAAAAACAAGTTTCAAATTTTATAATGCTTGGGTCAATGATCTAGAGTACACTAATATAATAACTACCGCTTGGTCTAACATCTTTTTTGGCAACCTTATGTATATTTTGTGCGAGAAGCTAAAAGTTACCGAGTCTGCTCTTAGGAGTTGGGCACACAGCAAATTTAGTGATGGGAATCTTATGTCAACTAAAATAAAGAACTGAAGGCAACACAAGATCACATGATGGATAACCTAGAGGATATAGAAGCAACAAAGGAGCAAGGAATTTAATGCTCTTGATGAAGCACTTGATATTGAAGGAAGCATGAAAAGATAGCAGCTTAATAATAAATGGGCATCTGAGGGTGACAGGAATACCGCATTCATGCTTCAATCAAGATCAAGCATGCTAAAGATCAAATTTTAACTATCTATGATGAAGATGGTTGTCTACATTCTACCCCTGCAGATATGGACTCTGCTCTTTTAAACTACTATACCAGTCTTTTAGGTAACTCCTTTGACTTTATACATGACTTAAATTTGTTTTTTGAACTTCAACTTCCAAGTTTAAAGCCGGAGGAAATAGCATTTATGGCATCTAAAATCTTTGATGAAGAAATAAAAAGTGCTTTGTTCACTATGAATAAAAAAATCTAGTAGAGGCCCGAATGGATTTAATGTTCTTTTATTTACTAATAATTGGGAATTAATAGCTCCTGAATTCTACAAATCTATTCAGAATTTCTTTGACGAATGTTAGATGCTTGGTAAGGTCAACGCGACTAATTTGGTCCTCATACCTTGTGACGACCCACCTTTCTGACCCCTGAGAACGACACTTAATACATCCATGGTATTCATGTATCGTTGCCCAAGTACCTGAAAGACGAATTGTCATAGGGTAAAATATAAGAACACAACAATAATCTCACAACGGAACGGTTAAATATAACATAAAAATAAGACAGTACATAAGGTTACTCCCAACATGGAGTTATCAGAGTTACAACAAAAGTACTACTATCAGTCTAGGTAGTTATAACAACCTGCCTTTAAATATACATACATAGAGCCAACATCTCATAACAGCGGAAATAAATAGCTAAATAGATAAGGAGCCTCCTGCTCGTCCACCATCTTCAAAAGAGCCCAAAGAAACCTGTCATTTCCGAACTACTCAAATATAAATGAGTACCCGAGAGTTTAGGGAAAACAAACAATTCGAGTCAGACAATAAGTCCAGTATGAGTAAACTCCAAATAAAAAATAGAACACACAAAATAACCGGTAAGACCACGTCGCAAAAATGTAGAACGGGTTTCCCCTCACAAGGACAACATCCAAGCATAAAATAATGGACACAAATAATTAACCATCGCGAAGAGCGCAAGACGCTTCCTGATGCAATTAAGAAAGAATCAATCCAAAGATTTGAATCAAAAATAAGGAAAAGGAATTTTTCCAACAATGACTAGGAGGGTGTGCCCCCCTTATCGAAAGTATACCTCTAGAAAATATACTTGAGAACTATGATGGCTCTCGGAAACCTCCAAGCTGGACCCCGCCAACGTTACCGAGTATCCGAGTATTTCACATCTCCGTGCGCATACAACCAAAACCAATCTAGAGTAGATGTGACAATACCCTAATGGGAGCAACCCCACATAGCTTGGCCCTCACTCGTTCTTTATTTAGTCATTTCCGATAAAGGATATCAATGCTCTAAATGAGCAACAAATCGTCTTAGATCAACGAAACAAAAACAAAAGGAAGAAGGGTATCGAAATTGATAGTCAAAATATCAACTATCGGGGATAACAAAACGATCGTATATAGAAATTAAATCTTATACTTTTTCAATGCTTGGAAAATATCCATATACTTATCTCATCGGTATAGGTATATTCACAAAACATTTGGGAGGATGTCATATTTCAAAACATCGGTATAAGTATATTCACAAAACATTATCTATAAGAAATGCGAATGTTTTCCATTATAATTATAAAGATCATTTATGGAAATCAAATCTCCTACACTTGTCACGTTTCCGATATTCTCGACTTACTCTACCCCTCGCCTAGAAACAAAGCCAGGTAAGTCAGGGCACTGGTTGCTCCTAGCCTTGCCTAGACACTTCGGTTCCAGATCTCACAGATAGAGGATTAATCTACTCATCGGCTTTTAGTGTCATGTATAGGACTACTTACTTTCCATAAATAACCTATTTAAATCATTATATAAATTTCAGAGCTCCTTTAAAATACTTTAAACCAAGATTTAAAACTTGCATTCAAATCATAACTTAAACCCATCATCTTTAAAGGAGAATACGACCAAGAGGGGTGAAGCTCCCTCTTAATCAAATGAGATAGCTAAAAGGGGTGTTATTTCCTTTTAACCAAAAAGTCACTAAATGTCAATCCTAAGTTAAAAGGTGGTGTAAGTTCCTTTTAACTAAATATCAAAGTTATTGCTCATAAACTGACCGAGCACAAATCAAACAACCAAACAAGAATAATAACAGACTCATTATTATTAACAATTTACAATCAATAGTTAACACAACATTTGTTAAAATGTGAATGAGTCAAAGGAAAGAGATTAAGATTACACTGACTGTAAAATAATTAAATTACACTCACAGAATAAGTTATACCCACTAAACTATGAAAACAAGGAATATACTCACAGAATAAGTTATACCCACTAAACTATGAAAGCAAGGAATATACTCACATCCTATTTGCTTTGATGGAGACTTGGAATACTTCACCTTTTATAATGAATTTTAGTTCTTTTCTTTAGTTTGTGAATGAATTAAAATGAGATATGGACTTGGCTATTTATAGGTGAAGAGAAGGGTACTTTAGTCATTTCCTATAGCCTAACCAGATTCGACCAGATTTTGGTCCAATAGAAACCACCCTTATGGCCTAATTTGATTCGACCACATTTTGGTCCAATAGAAAAAATCTTGATGGCCTAATTTGATTCGACCACATTTCGGTCCAATAGAAAACATCTTGATGGATTAATTTGATTCGACCACATTTTGGTCCAATAGGAATCCTCCTTATCAACTATGGCATAACATGATTCGACCGGATTTTGGTCCAATGGCAACCATCCGCATGGCAGAACTTGATTCGACCAGATTTGGTCCAATGTCAACCATCCGCATGGAATATAATAATCATTATGCTATTTTGTTTCATTAGGCAAGTAATTATATTGTTCTGTTTTTATTAGGCAAGTAATTATACTATTTTGTTTTATTATGCAAGGTTAATAATTCTCTCTTGTTTTATTAGGCAAGTAATTATACTATTCTGCTTTATTAGGCAGGGTTAATAATTCTCTCTTGTTTTATTAGGCAAGTAATTATACTATTCTGTTTTTATTAGGCAGGGTTAATAATTCTAGATATAAAATCCATTATTTAATCATTTAAAAACATATTAACTATTCATGTTCAAAGTGATTAAATTATGGGTCGTTACATCCTCCCCTCCTTAAAGGAAATTTCGTCCTCAAAATTAATCAGATAAATCTAGATATCAAAGAAACCCAAATGATATCATATATACTACACAAAGATACAAGGAAAGTGACCTTAACACAACTGGTGAGTACACTAAAAAGAAACAACAAAATACAAACAACAACTACATCAACTCGGAATAAGAATCCCTAATATAGTCCTCAGTTTCCCGAGTACAATCTCTAACATCTCCACTCCACTGAACCTTAACAAGACTCACAACCTTCTTCCTTAATCGCTTTATATCTCGAGTGACAATACGAGTAGGCCGCCTAAGAATGGTTAGGTTAGGCTGAACCTCTAAATCAACTTGTTGTCCTGGTTCTACTATCATCGAAGGGTCGTGTACATACTTACGTAAATGAGATACGTGAAATACGTTGTGCACATCTGATAGTCGATCTGGTAACTCCACTTTATATTCAAGTTTACCAATCCGGTCCAGTATGGGAAAAGGGCCAATATATCGAGGGGCTAACTTCCTTGTCTTCCCAAATCTCACGACACTTCTCAGAGGAGAGACTTTTACAAATACCAAGTCCCCGACTAAGAACTCTAGATCCCTACGCCTTTGATCTGCATAACACTTTTGTCGATCTTGCGCTTCCTTCATCTTTCTTCTAATATCAGCTACCTTCTCATTGGCTTCTAAGATTATGTCGGGTCCAAGAACAAGTCTATCTCCAGATTCAACCCAACACGAAGGAGAACGACATGGACGACCATAAAGAGCTTCGAAAAGGGCCATACCAATGCTTTCTTGATAGCTGTTGTTATAAGTGAATTCGACTAAGGGTAAATGATCTTCCCAAGAACCCCCGAAGTCTAGAATGCATGCTCGCAATAAATCTTCCAAGATCTGGTTCACTCTCTCCGTCTACCCATCTGTTTGGGGATGGTAAGCTGTACTTAGACTTAGCTCAGTCCCTAAAGCATTCTGCAGTCCTTCCCAGAACCTACTAGTGAATATCATGTCTCGATCACTTACAATACTACAAGGAATCCTATGGAGTCTCACAATCTCCTTCAAATATAAACTCGCCAAACTCGTAGCAGTCCTAGTCAGCTTAACAGGAATGAAATGGGCACTCTTGGTTAGTCGATCGACTATAACCCAAATGCCATCGTTACCTCTTCTTGACCTAGGAAGCCATCCAATAAAGTCCATAGAGATCTGCTCCCACTTCCACCTTGGGATCTCAAGTGGTTGAAGCAATCCAGTTGTCTTCTGCTGGTCACTCTTAATCTACTGGCAGTTTGCACAACGACTCACAAAGATTGAAATAACTCGCTTCATCCCCTTCCACCAGAATACCCTCTTCATATCTTTGAACATCTTGGTCACTCCTGGATGAAAAGATAACTTTGAATGGTGGCATTCGACTAACACTTCTTGCCTAAGTTCATCAAAGTCTGGAACACAAATACGCCCATTCATTTTCAATATGCCCCGGAGATCAATCTCAAAGCTAGAAACAACACCTTCTTCAACATCCTTCTTAAGTCGAACTAAAATAGGATATGCCGCTTGACTGGATGCAATTCTCTCTAATAATACTGACTTAACTTCTAGATTCGCAACCATTGCTACATTCCTACTCAATTCATCAGCAATGACATTTGCTTTTCCAGGGGTATAAAGAATCTCTAGATCATAAGAGGCGAGAAACTCCAGCCATCTTTGCAGCCTCAAATTCAAATCTTTCTGGGTAAAAAGGTATTTTAAAGATTTGCGGTCCGTGTATAACTCGAACCTTTCACCCAAAAGATAATGCCTCTACATCTTTAGTGCGAAGACAACAAATAAAAGCTCCAAATCATGTATAGCATAATTTTTTTCATGCGGCTTTAGCTGTCGACTCGCATAGGCAATAACTTTCCCATGCTGCATCAGAACTGCTCCAAATCCGGTTCCACAAGCATCTGTATACACGGTTAAACCTTCGCTCCCATTTGGGATGGTTAATATAGGAGCGCTAGTCAACTTCTCTTTCAATTCGTTGAATGCTTGATCACACTTAGAAGTCCAAACAAACTTAACGTCTTTCTTTGTTAACTTCGTCAGATGAGAAGCAATCTTCGAGAAGTCCTTGATAAACCTACGGTAAAAACCAGCAAATCCCAAGAAACTTCTAACTTCCGTCGCACTTTCGGGCTTATTCCCGTCTTGAACCGCCACAACTTTAGCTGGGTCCACTGATATGCCTTCTCCTGAAATAACATGCCCTAGAAACCTAACTTCTGATTTCCAGAAATGGCACTTGGAAAACTTAGCCTTCAACACATGGCTTCTTAAGGTATCGAGTACAACACGGAGATGATATTTGTGTTCCTCCTCTATCTTGGAATAGATAAGAATGTCATCAATAAAGACGAGAACAAATTTATTAAGAATGTCTCGAAATACTCAATTCATTAAGTCCACAAAATAAGCGGGTGCGTTAGTCAATCCAAACGGCATAACTAACCACTCGTAGAAATTTTCAGGAGTTCGAAAAGCTGTTAAGGGAACACTCTTCTCTGCCACTCTTAATTGGTGGAAACCGGTGGCAAGATCTAATTGAGAAAATATTCGAGCACCGTGGAGTTGGTCAAACATATCGTTGATCCTTGGCAAAGGATATTTATTCTTGATAGTCCTTTTGTTCAACTCCCGATAGTCTACGCATAACCTTAGAGAACCATCCGCCTTTGCAACAAAGACGACTGGTGATCCCTAACTCGAGGTACTCCATCGGATCAAGCCTTTCTGCAACAAATCATAAGTCTGCCTTTCTAACTCCCTCTTCTCTTTTGGAGCCATCCTTTGTAAGGGTTGTACAATAGGTCTAGTTCCCAGAACCAAATCAATACGGAACTCGACTACACGGTGAGGAGGTAAACCTTGCACCTCGTCAAAAATATCTATGAAATCTCGAACAACTGGCACATCTCCTAGATCCACTTTAGCCACTTCGAGTGAATAGAGAAAACTGCTCATTAACTTCTTAGGCTCTTCACAACTAATATCAACACCAACATCTCCTGCATCACTAACTCTAACGAGCCTTCTACCACAATCCAAGATAGCTTTAAACTTAGAAAACCAATCCATTCCCAGCAACACTCCAAAACCCATAAACCCAAGAACAAACAAGTCAAAAGGAAAGAGACGATTTCGATAAGAATAGGTACATTTAGACACACAGTGTCAAGATTTGTCGGACCTCCAATTGGGTTTGACACACAAAGAGGATTACTTATGATAACATATTTAAGGTTTATTTTGTCCATTAGATCATAAGAAATAAAACTATGGGAAGCTTCTATATCAAATAGCAACCTTACAGGAATATCATAGATGGATAATGTACCTTGCAACACTCGCTTCCCTTTTTGATCTGAAGAAGTGGATGGTATCTCTTCAATGGTAAAAGTCTGTCCTTCAGATCCCTTTTTAGGAAAAGGGGACTCATTCTTTATATGTCCCGACTAGTGTTAGTCCATGAGTTGATGGTTTTGATGACAACAACCTTAGAATAAGATTATAAAATATAAATACTAACATTATAGTTTAGATATATATGTATATGCATGATTTAACCATGTAGGTACCAAGAATGAAGACTGTACAGTATAGAGATTCAAGATATCCAAATTGAAGACTCATGAGTATCAAGAATATCAAGAATATCAAGATTATCAAGAGTTCCAGATTTCAAGATAAGTATCGAGTCTAGAATTATGTTAAAACTTCACAATAGCACTGAAATCTTCACTCCATTTTTCTTTTGGGATGGAACCCATTTCTACCTTTTTAGTGGCTTACAAGCCCACGACAAGTAGCTTACAAACCTACGACAAGTGGCTTACAAACCCACGAACATCCTGGTTTTGTACAAGTTCTCGAGTCCTGATATGATGAGATATTCTGCAGGAAGAAGCTTGCAAAACTAATTCAAAATGATTTTCAAAACTACTTCAAAATGATTTTCAAAACTGCTTTTCAAAATGTTTTAGCCTTAAAAATTATCTTTTCAAATGATTTTCAAAAAGATTTTTTAGCCTTAAATATTCTTTGTCTTTGTTTTTAATAAACTCTTGTTTTTAAACTTCGTTTGTTTTAAACTATCTTTATACTTAGATTTAAATATAAAATTATAGTAAAATTTTATATATATTATTCTCTATATTTATCTATGTATTTTATCTATAGTCAAGTATATTTATAAAGTTTAAAATAGTTGTAATATAAGATAAAGGTTATTTTCAAAGAAAATCAAATCTTCAAAATTTCCTTTGGGATGTCGACATACCCTAGTACCCCATGTCGACATAGTGTTAGTTAGATTCAAAAAATTGAATTTCAAAAGAAGTGTCTATTCGCCATAACCTTTGACGAATGGACATGACTGTTGTTCTTCTATAAATAGGGGTTAGTTTCAACGAATTTTATATCAGATTTTCTGGTTTTTCACTTCTCTTCTTCTTCCACATTTTCTTATTCAAAATCCTATCATCACTCTGCCGAAATCAACATTGAATCTAACTAGATTATCTCTAGTTTGATTCTCTATCACTATCTCAACAAGATCCAAGTGCTATTCAGAGTTATAGGCTTCTTTGTAATCTATCTAGCGAGAAAAGGTGTGATTGTAGCCTTGGAAATCAATCAAGCGAGAAAAGGTGTGATTGTAGCCTTGGAAATCAATCAAGCGAGAAAAGGTGTGATTGTAGCCTTGGAAATCAATTGGGTGAACTTGTTGCCCTGGAAATCAAGTATCTCTACCCAGAGGATTGTGATTCTGGAGGGTGTACCTCGTAGCCTTGAAACCGAGGGTTGTAATTGTTGAATTTCTTTTGAAAGGAAATCCGTACTTAGTTGTGCGGGACTGGATGTAGGGTAACTCCGAACCAGTATAAAATCCGGTGTGTTCTTTTCTTTACTGCATTTACTTTATTTCTGCATCTGTGTTTGTTTCTGTGATTATATCTGTGTCTGAAAATTACATTCATTTGTGTTCAAATTAACATAAACTCAAAAAGATTTAGTAATTTCTTATCAACACTATTCGCCCCCCCCTATAGTGTTATTCCTAGCCTTAAGATCCATATTCCGCATTCCTCACATTTGGTATCAAAGCAAGGTTTTCAAAAGTTTCATAATCTGTTTTTGAAAAAGTTTTTTTTAAATGGCTATGTTTAAGAAATTAGTTAATGCATGTTTAGAAATATTCAGATCATCGTTGTCTCTTGAGTCTGCATATAATCAATATTCGAATACAAGTTGTCTACTAAGATTGTTTGACGTACAGGAATCATGCTTTATGAGAATTAAGGAATCAATCCAGAAAAAACAAACTGTGCAGATCAAAAAGAACAAATGGACACTCGATAGTGGATGTTCTAGACACATGACTGGGAATTCAGATATGCTGAATGATATAATATACAAAGACGGAGGACTGGTTAACTTTGGAGACAATTCAAAAGGTTATGTAATCGGCATCGGCAAAGTCGGTAACTCTGAAACTCCTATTATTACTAATGTTTTGCTAGTTAAGAATCTGAAACACAATCTGCTAAGTATAAGTCAACTATGCGATAAAGGATATAAAATTAAATTTGAAAAAGATAAGTGTCACATTGAAGATAATAATTCAACCATAATATTTGAGGGAATTAGGAAAAAGAATATTTATATTTTTAGTATGAAAATTTCAAATGATAACTTGTGTCTTTTGGAAAATGCAAGTGACCCATGGATTTGGCATAAGAGATTTGGTCATTTGAATTTCAAACTCTTATCTAGACTGTCAAAACATGATCTGGTAAGAGGCCTCCCTAAAATGAATTTTAAAGTAGATAGTCTATGTGATGCATGTCAACTAGGAAAACTTAGAAAAAGTTCCTTTAAATTAAAAGATATGATTTCAACTTCAAAACCTCTTGAATTACTTCATCTTGATTTATTTGGTCCATCTCAAATTCAGTCAATAAATCACAGTAAATATGTTTTTGTAATTGTAGATGATTATTCTAGATTTACTTGGATAATATTTTTGAAACATAAAAGTGATACTTTTGAATGTTTTAAGAATTTTTCAAAAAGGGTTCAAAATCAATTTTCTCTAAAAATTATAACTATCCGTAGGGATCACGGTGGTGAATTTGAAAATGAAAAGTTTGAAGAATTCTGCAATAAAAAGGGAATAACTCACAATTTTTCTTTCCCAAGAACTCCACAACAAAACGGAGTAGTAGAACTTAAAAATAGGATGATTCAATAGTGTGCGAGAACTATGCTTTCTGATAGTAATTTACCAAAGTACTTTTGGGCAGAAGTAGTTGCCACCGCCTGTTATATTTTAAACAGAATTTTAATTAGACCTTTAACTGATAAGATATCTTATGAACTTATTTACTCAAAGAAACCTAAGGTATCTTAGTTTAGAATTTTTGGAAGTAAATGTTTTATTTTAAATACAAAAGATAACTTAGATAAATTTGATCCTAAATCCGACAAAGGTATCTTTATCGGATATTCTAATAGAAGTAAAGCATACAGAGTATTTAATTTAAGAACTAATACCATCGAAGAAACAATGCATGTTTCATTTGATGAAAATTTCAAATTTTTTGAAGAAATAAATGATGAAGAGGATTTAATCACTCAAAACCAAGAGTCAACTAAAACTAATAATGAATCAAATCATCCTAATAAAAGGATTAAACTTTTAAAAGATCACCCTATAGAAAATATACTTGGAGATATGCAATCTGTTGTTAAAACTAGAAACCAACTAAGTCAAATGAGTAATGTAGCTTTTATATCAACTATTGAACCCAAAAATCCAGAAGAAGCATCATCTGATGATTCATGCATTTTGGCTATGGAAGAAGAATTAAATCAATTCACTAGAAATGATGTTTGGGAACTTGTTCCTAGACCTGAAAATAAAACAATAATTGGAACTAAATGGGTTTATAAAAATAAAATGAATGAACAAGGAGAGGTTGTTAGAAATAAAGCCCGGTTAGTCTCTCAAGGTTAGTGTCAAGAAGAAGGAATAGATTTTGATGAAACCTTTGCCCCCGTAGCAAGATTAGAAGCCATTAGGATTCTACTTGCTTTTGCAAATCATAATAATTTCAAATTATTTCAAATGGATGTTAAAAGTGCATTTTTAAATGGTTTTGTAAAAGAAGAAGTATTTGTTAAACAACCACCACTTTTTGAAAATGATAAATTTCCAAATCATGTTTACAAACTTAAGAAAGCTCTATATGGTCTAAAGCAAGCTCCTAGAGCCTGGTATGATAGAATAAGATCTTACTTATTACAATCAAATTTTGAAATAGGTAAAGTAGATAATACTCTTTTTATTAAAAGAAATAAGAATGATATTCAACTAGTACAAGTCTACGTAGTTGATATCATTTTTGGATCAACTAATTTTGAAATAAATAAAGAATTTTCTGAAATAATGACAAAAGAGTTTGAGATGAGTCATATGGGTGAATTAAACTTCTTTTTAGGATTACAAATAAAACAATTAGATAATGGTATCTTTATTAGTTAAGAAAAATATGCTAAAGACCTAGTTAGTAAATTTGGTTTGACTACTACGAGTGGAAAACCCACTCCCATGGCAACCAATGAGTACCTTAGTAAAGAAGATCTCTCGAAAGATGTAGATAAAAAATTATATAGAGGAATGATTGTATCACTACTCTATATTACTGCAAGTAGACCTGATATCATGCATAGTGTATGTCTCTGTGCAAGGTATCAATCCCAACCTAAAGAAACTCACTTAAAAGCTGTAAAATGTATTATAAGATATGTTAAACACACCTATGATTATGGCTTATTTTATCCTAAAAATGATTCGTTTGACTTAATATCTTACTGTGATGCTGATTATGCTGGTTGTAAATCAGACCGAAAAAGTACAAGTGGAACTTGTCACTTTTTAGGGCATTCTCTGATTTCCTGGTTTAGTAAAAAGCAAAACACAGTTTCTCTATCAACAACTGAAGCAGAGTATATTTCTACTGCTTTGGCTTGTTCTCAAGTAATATATATGCAACAAACTTTAAAAGATTTTGGTTTAAATATCTCAAAATCACTAATTTATTGTGATAATACTAGTGCAATAAATTTATCCAAAAATACTACTCAACATGCTCGAACTAAACATATTGATATCAGACACCATTTTCTCTGAGATAATATAAGTAGAGAAGTAATTACTCTCGACTATATCAATTCTGAAAATTAAATTGCTGATATCTTAACAAAACCCTTAAATGAATCTACATTTACTAAATTAAGAAGAGAATTAGGTATTTGTTCATTAACTGAAATATAAAATATAAATAACAAGTATAAATTAAAAATTAATTCAAAATAAATTAAATAGGAAAAAATTCAAGAACCATGTCGACATCCCCCCTAGACCCATGTCGACATATAACGTTTTTTAAATTTAAATTTTTTTCCCACCAAAATTCAAATAAGTGGTTATAAATTTCTCCTATTTCGAAATTTTCTTCATTCTCTCTATTCTCTTTCTATTCTATCTTCTGAGATCAATTTATCAATGGCCTCCTCTTCCAAATCAAACTTAAAATCAACTTTTTTGTTCCCATCTACTACTTCTGGTCCGTTTCAACAAACAACGCTCACTCGTGTGACGAAAATGGAGGATTCTCTGAAGGATACCCTTCGGTTAATGACTGAAATCCAAGTGATGCAACTTCGAATGGCCAAAGAACAAGAGAGGCAAGGCAAAATCCTTAGGAATTTGCAAAAATTTCTTATGGATAATCATGCTAACCCAATCTTGATTGACGAGGACCCTTCAGGAGATCATGAACAAGAGGAAAGTGAAGAAGAAGAACCAATGGAAGAAGAGCTTGCGGAAGATAACGACAAAGTTGTTTGCGTTGGCGAAGTGTGCTTTGACAAAGATGGAAATCTTGTCGAAAAACGTGGAAATTTCTGTTTCCACTATCCAAATTGTTCGGTTCATAGATCTCCTATGTTCAAAGACATACATTAGTTTCTTCTCTTTCTTTCCTATTTGTTGTTTGTTTTTTTACGTTCTCTACGAAAATGTAAATATAAACAAATATATAATTAATAAATAATGTGTGTTCTTATATATGTTCTATTAAAAGTATTATTATATAAATTCTTAGTTAGGAGACTTTGTAATTTAGGACTAAAGTTTTAGTTTTATAATTGATTATGTATGATAACACTATCATTATAATCATATAGGATATTAGACTAAGAGTTATATAGTTTGGAGTTAGTTTGTTTTTGTTGATGACAAAGGGGGAGAAATATAAAATAGAAGAGTTAGGCATAGATTAAGGGGGAGTTATCAGTTTTAGGGGGAGTTATTAGGATAGAAGTAATATTTTATAAACAAAGGTTGTCATCATCAAAAAAGGGGAGATTGTTAGTCCATGAGTTGATGGTTTTGATGATAACAACCTTAGAATAAGATTATAAAATATAAATACTAACATTATAGTTTAGATATATATGTATATGCAGGATTTAACCATGCAGGTACCAAGAATGAAGACTGTACAGTATAGAGATTCAAGATATCCAAATTGAAGACTCATGAGTATCAAGAATATCAAGATTATCAAGAGTTCAAGATTTCAAGATAAGTATTGAGTCTAGAATTATGTTAAAACTTCACAATAGCACTGAAATCTTCACTCCATTTTTCTTTTGGGATGGAACCCATTTCTACTTTAGTGGCTTACAAACCCACGACAAGTAGCTTACAAACCTACGACAAGTGGCTTACAAACCCACGAACATCCTGGTTTTGTACAAGTTCTCGAGTCCTGATATGATGAGATATTCTGCAGGAAGAAGCTTGCAAAACTAATTCAAAATGATTTTCAAAACTACTTCAGAATGATTTTCAAAATTGCTTTTCAAAATGTTTTAGCCTTAAAAATTATCTTTTCAAATGATTTTCAAAAAGATGTTTTAGCTTTAAATATTCTTTGTCTTTATTTTTAATAAACTCTTGTTTTTAAACTTCGTTTGTTTTAAACTATCTTTATACTTAGATTTAAATATAAAATTATAGTAAAATTTTATATATATTATTCTCTATATTTATCTACGTATTTTATCTATAGTCAAGTATATTTATAAAGTTTAAAATAGTTTTAATATAAGATAAAGGTTATTTTCAAAGAAAATCAAATCTTCAAAATTTCCTTTGGGATGTCGACATACCCTAGTACCCCATGTCGACATAGTGTCAGTTAGATTCAAAAAATTGAATTTCAAAAGAAGTGTCTATTCACCATAACCTTTGACGAATGGACATGACTGTTGTTCTTCTATAAATAGTGGTTAGTTTCAACGAATTTTATATCAGATTTTCTGGTTTTTCACTTCTCTTCTTCTTTCACATTTTCTTATTCAAAATCCTATCATCACTCTGCCGAAATCAACATTGAATCTAACTAGATTATCTCTAGTTTGATTCTCTATCACTATCTCAACAAGATCCAAGTGCTATTCGGATTTATAGGCTTCTTTGTAATCTATCTAGCGAGAAAAGGTGTGATTGTAGCCTTGGAAATCAATCAAGCGAGAAAAGGTGTGATTGTAGCCTTGGAAATCAATTGGGTGAACTTGTTGCCCCGGAAACCAAGTATCTTTACCCAGAGGATTGTGATTCTGGAGGGTGTACCTCGTAGCCTTGAAACCGAGGGTTGTAATTGTTGAATTCCTTTTGAAAGGAAATCTGTATTTAGTTGTGCGGGACTGGATGTAGGGTAACTCCGAACCAGTATAAAATCCGGTGTGTTCTTTCCTTTACTGCATTTACTTTATTTCTGCATTTGTGTTTGTTTCTGTGATTATATCTGTGTCTGAAAATTACATTCATTTGTGTTCAAATTAACATAAACTCAAAAAGATTTAGTAATTTCTTATAAACACTATTCACCCCCCCCCCCCTCTAGTGTTATTCCTAGCCTTAAGATCCATATTCTGCATTCCTCACAGCTAGCCGTAATTAAAACATGTTGCAATTGGGCAATGATTTGTAAAGTGGCCCATCTTATTGCACTTGAAACAAAAAGAATGTTGGCCAAGTTGGTCTACTTCTTCTGTGCTGGAGCGCCATCTTTGGGTTTCTTCCCTGCACCCTGCTTGTTTCCCTTAAACTTACGCTTGAAGTTTGGTTTTCTTTCAACCGGTATAACTGATAAAGGCTTGGAACTTATTGCTGGCACTACACCCTTCTGGACTCCTTCCTTAATATCAAGAGCCTCAAACCTCAAAGCCATGCTAATAATGTTAGTGAACGTACCCATAAGATGATTGGTCATTTCACGATGGAACTCTGGTCGCATTCCATTCACAAACATTTCATTTTTCTTGAGCAGTGTGTCTATCAATCCAAGTCCAAAACGGGACAAAGCATTGAACTTATGCTCATACCACGACACAGTCATATCACCCTGCTTTAAGTCAATGAAACTTCTAAATAACTGAGTTTTTCCGACTTCTGGAATAAACTATGCTTCAAAAAATTCCTTGAACTGGGCCCAAGAAAACTCCCTCTCCGGAGTACTAGCTGTTTCTGAATCCCACCAATTCATTGCCGACTTTTGAAGTTGTCGCGATGCCAACAGCCGTTTCTCACATCCTCCACCACCAAGGCCCATCTCCTCCACCAAGGCGAAATGCGTTTGTCACATCCTTTCCATAGATTGAGTTGCTTCATCAGCTTTTTGGGTGGCCTCTATTTCAGATTTCCGAGAAGATTCAGCTTCATCATTGAGCACTTGGATAATACGGTCTTTTTGGGCGAGGTCGGTTTCTAACTTCTCAATTTTTTTGCTCGCTCAAAAGCCACCACCGACGCTTTATCCGCGGCTTTCATCCACTCCTTGTATTGGGTATAAATATCATGGATATAGTCATGCATCATTTGTTCAGCCTCATATGGGATTTTCTTTAAGTGAGGAAGTAAGATAAAGCTGTCAAAGCAAATGTTCGGAAAAAATTTTCTCAACTGGGCAATTTTAATAGCTCCTTCCCCCGTAGGCTTGGTAATAGCCTACTCAGTAACAGTGGGAGATGTAGCTTCGGTCCTGCGGTGTTGAGACTCAGACCTCGGAGCGTGAGAAGATGGTTTTTGGCGTGGAGGCTCCGGGGGATGTGTGCTATGAGTAGAAGGTTGTGTAGGGAATCAAGGAGGTGGAGAATGCGATCGGGATCGATATCTATATTCTCTGTCTCTATCTCTATCCCTCTCATAATGCTCTTGGCTGGAATAACCGCGATCGCGGTTTCTATCATCCTCCCTCCGGCGGACTCATAATACGAACTCGATGACTGGCACGCTGAACGAAGATTTCCAAGCATAGAATCTAGCCTATTCATTGTACCTGTAGAATAAAAGAAAAACAGAGTTAGTAATCTCCCAAAGCAGGCAACTTAAGATTGGAAACCGTGTAATTCCGTGAAGTGTATATGTGCGTGCTACCCCTCGACCAACCGGTAATGTCGATCGCACTTGTGGGAAGAGACTCGCTTAAATCTAGAGCACTTTGGAGCCCCTCCAATCCGGTGTTGTGTTGAAGTGACACATAGTCCGGAATCGGAATATCAGCAAGTCCTTCAAAAGGATTCTCTACTTGCGAGGGAGGAGCTTCCGAAATTCTAACACCGGAGGCTGGCAGGGACACTATTACGGATTTCCATCTCGAGGATTTGTGACGCTTATGTGCAACTGCCTTGCCTTTTCTCCTTCCATCTGAACCCTGAAAACTGTCAGAAGGCCCGGCTACTGGTTCATCATTCGTAGGCGTGTTTTCTTCATCACCCTCCTAAGCTATTACGACCCCGGGCACTTTACGCTTCACCCGCTTAGTCGGGACTGCCCTAAGCGCTCCTTCAAGTCTTATGCTTTGTTTTCGTTCGATCAGCCCAACGATCCCTAAGTTTCTGTCTGTTAGCACCGAGTCCAAATCTCTCATTTCACTCGGCACTTCCTGAAGAATTCGCACTATTTCTTTGAAGTGAGCACCTTCGGGTCGCGGAATTGCAGCTGTAAAGGAAATACGATATTAGTTTCAACATCAACTATGGCTATCTCGTTAACTACTGGAACAAGTGCAGCACTTACATCTGGCTAGCCATCGACTAGAAAACCCTGGAGGGCATCGAACATAGAACCACTCAGTTTTGAAATAACTAAGTCTGGTCCAAGATCCGACCACCACTTGGCAGTTCCTAACTGCCTCTAGAAATGTGAACGAAGGACTGTCTCCCCGACCCTTAACAATAAATAGATATCTGATCTCGATCGGGGTCGGGGGTGAAAAAGATGCTCCATGAATACAATGAATAGACTGTTCAGCAGTGCGTATCCATTGGGATGTAATTGTGAGGGGGTAATTTCGAAAAAAGCCAACACTTCCCGAATGTACTGGTTAAATGGGGGAAGTGTTCCAGCTGTGCACGAATGTCGATTGAAAGCAGTAAACCCTTCCGGGGGAGCATGCAGTCTGTCATTCGGTCCCGGTAATAAGACGTCGTCCAACGGCAGACCGTGCCTTAGGCATATCCGCCCCACCATATCTTCAGAGACGTTGAACGACACAGAATCTTATGGGTTCCCGATAAACCTGGCATCTGGCAGCTCGTCCGGAGCTGGATCTATAACTTCGGCCACGATGACCGGAATCTCTATTACTAGGGGAGCTGGACTTTGAAGCTCCTGCTGCTATGAACTTGTGGATTCCATAACTAATCAACTTATCAAAAACCATCATTAGATGATAATAAGCCCGTGTGTTCCCCAGTGTGAATTGCATGAGTGTGTTGTGCAGTGAAGTGCTATGTAATACTTAAGAAATTCTACAAAAATTCGAGGAATGTTAAAACGACAAGACTTCGAAATTCAACTGGAAGTGACCGTCATCGCTGACCGTCACAACCGTGCCATCCAGACTTTAAAGATCGATCTGAGTTAAAGTTCGTGAAGATTTTGTTAAGTTAGAGTTCCATCGACGAGCTTCAAAGGATAGTCAAATATGCAGTTTAATGGTCAAGTCCAGTTATGCAAAACTAAAGCTCGTCGGAGTCAAGCGTTCAAGTATGCAGAGGATAGTTGACTTCGTATCCATCAAGGTTTGAATGAGATCGTTCTCCAGAGGCCTAAATTCGTATCGATCAAGAGCATGGACCAATGACTTGTTCGTATCGATACATCGTATCGATACTCCATTCGTATTGGTCGATCCATGCGTATCGGTCGGCTCGTATCGATCCCCAATTTTCAATTTCGTATCCATCAGTCTTCACCGATACACACCGCCTCACTTCCCATATCGATACGAAGCAACTTCCACATCTCCACTGGTTGCCCTTCTTCTTCCCCAAGCTGCCAAGGTGCCATTGGAGTACCTCCTCGACCTCACTCCGGCTCCATTCTGACATCGGCGACGTCGGAATTGGCCGATACCCTGGACGAAATGGCGTCAAGACTTGAGTCTCGTCATTTTTTAAGAGGTGTTAATCGATCATTTACCTAGTTTAGAGAGATTGGTTTAAGGATTGAAAACTGGTTGTTTTGGGGACAAAGGCTTCTACGGTTCTATCTCTTTCCGAATCGATGCGAAGTGAAAAGTGTAAGTAAAGGAAAGTGAAAATTTTGTCTAAGTACGGAAGGTATTTATATGGATCCATTACCAAGAGAAAGGCGTATCGTATCCTAGTGGCAAAAAATCGATAGAAGCGATAAGAATACTATCAATACGAAGAACGACCTTCGTGTCCATCAACTGAAAGCAATCCAGAGCCTAGCACTTCGTGTCCGCCGGCTATCTATTTCGTATCCATCATAAGCCCATCGACACAAAAGTCACAACAAAACAATGTTTGGACCACTCCACACCATCGATCCAGAACGATCCGAAGTGCAGCTGCTCGTATCCATCCACTCGAAGACCACGAGAATTCATGCCCATCGATGTTAAATGTTCTAAAAGGCTAATGAGCTCGTATCGCCCACCATCGATACGAAAGCAAATTTTCAACTCCTCGAATCGATCCAGGAGAGGATCGATGCCAAAAAAACTCCAAAACAACTGTCAAGCATCGTTACAACTTGAATTTCACATCGATTTAGGAGAGGATCGATACAGAATTCGATACAAAAAAAGCTGACAACGACTCGTGAACGTACAAACGACAACGAGAGTCAGGTTAACATTTTATGCGCAACCGACTAACATTCAATTTTTAAAATTCACAGGAAGTGAATGCTTACCTAATGACAATTACAATAGCAAATGACAGTTTGCTATAGTTTGATACTCAGTTACAACAGTACACAGTACAACAATTGGCAGTCAACAGTTCATATTACTGAAGATCAATCAAAGGTTATATCATTCGATGAAAAGAAAACAACCGCTTAGCAAGTCAAATAAAACTGTTCAGGATGAAGATTGCAACTTTTCAAAGCACATCATGTTCTCACAAGACATACTCTTGGGGGCAAATGTTATTCCGCCTTTTGGCAAGGACGTGACACCAAGAACTCAACTGGAAATCGAGGACAGTCCGTCCCGAAGATCGGTTATACGCAGGCTCACTATGGATGTCGATAAATTTTGTCTGAATCCGGATCAAGCTACAATTGACAGGGCACGACGTGCAAAGCTATGAAATACAACGTTCCAAATTTCAAGTCAATCGGAGTTCGTATGCACAAGATAAGATCGACGCAAGCCAAGAAAATTGACTCATTCGTATCCATCAATTCACACGAATCCCTTTCGTATCGATCGGTTTGCAAGCCTCAATTCATATCCATCTAGGGAATCAGCCTCCTTCGCATCGATCCTGTTCGAATCCATCAACTGTGCACGGTTTTGTATCGATCAGTAGTAAGTGAGTCCACTTCGTATCCATCCAGATCCACTTGCTTCATATCCATTGACTGTAACACAAGTGTCCATTTTGTATTGATTAAGTTTCAAACATGCTTCGTGTCGATTGACCACAGATCGATACGAAATCCACACCTCCCATCGTTACGAAGTGGAACGCAAAAGATCGATACGAAGTGGAGTGCGAAAAATTGATACGAAGTGAGATGCAATCGATCGATACGAACAGAGCAAAGACAATCGATACGAACATAACAGTTGCGATCGATACGAACAAGGCTCAACTGGATCGATGCGAACAAGATGCATCCCTATAAAAGACTCAATCACTCAGCACGAAAGGTGGATCGATCCGAGGAGTTAGCGCCACGTCAACTTGCAAGCACGTGCCTAAAAGCGATACGAACAGATCGATGCGAAGGGGATCGATACGAATTCAACAGCCTACAGAAAACCCGAACTTGCATCGATTGTAACTCACAATCTACAAGTCCAAATGCCACCAAATTTTCATAGGAGCTTGCGTACATCCTTAACAACGTTCATGATAGATCTCGACTCGATTGGACGAAATTTTGATCGATACGAAATTCATTCGTATCGATCACGGACCAAGTGCAAATGTCATGGGATCGATCGTGTGGGCCCACCCACGTGAGAGAAGAGGTCATCCGAGATCTAAGCGAGATATTTGCAGCCTATACCTATAAATAGCAGCCCAAATCCTACAGAAAAGAGACTTTTGGCTCTTCTATGTCCAAACTCTACCGAAATCACTGTTGTACGCGAGTTTACTGTTGTAATTCGTTGTAATCAGCAAGCAAAATTTAATAAAAATCAACCATTTCATAGTGGACATAGGCAACATGCCGAACCACTCTAAATCTCTATGTTTCTTTGCTATTTTTCTGATTAATTTTGGTGTGTTTGTTAGATCTGCCTCCTTTTTCATTTATATTCTTCATTTTATCTCTTCAAACACATCCGAAGGGTGTTGTGCCCAATTTTGGTACAAACATAGTACACAATTTAATGCACTGCTGAGAAAGGATGACAGTACCTAGGTGAGATGGACATGGAAGCATAATATTAGAAGGAGGAATTTTTGGGTTATGGATGTACCACAAAGTTGCAGCTGGACGTAGAGGAAAGTGCTTAGTTTGAGAATTGTTTTCCTCCCTCTCATCAAATTATCTTTGTCCCCCAACTGAACCACCAAGTTTTGGGATGAACCGTGTGGTGCTCGTGGATTGATTCTATCAAAAGTTATCTCTTACCAGCAAATGCAGCAGTTTGGAAGTCATAAGGATGTAATGGCTAGTGATTATACGATTGAGGGACAATTTCCCCTTCCTAATACAAGCAACCAGGAAACCTGAGCTGTTTGGAATGCTCTTCAAGCTAATATATACCATGTTGTGAATTATGATTTCTTATTATGGTTTGGTAACAAGAAGGTCCATTTTATTCCTGTAGTGTACAAAGAGTTGGCTAAGACTGATCAAATGCCAACTTGTAGATGTTTTAGGAGAACGTGGCTTAATGTCTCTCCTCCTAAAGATAACAAAAGATAATATGATGCTCTGGAAAGTATTGAAGGAAGTGTTGTTAACCAAAGACAAACTAAACAGGTATAGGTTGTATATCAATCCACTATGTATGTTCTGCAATAGTGATTAGGAGAGTTGTGAGCACCCGTTCTTTAACTATGGAGATTTGTTTCATCTATGGAGCAGACAGATGGACAAAATTAGTAGGACGAATATGGTAAGGGTAAGTGAAGTTGAGTAGAACCTGATTTTCAAAACTACCAAATGGAAAACCACTGAAACTTACATGATATTGTTGAGTCTGAATAAATACTTGAAACTGGTCTTGGAAGAAAGAAATTTGAGATGTTTTGAAAATAGGTCAAGAAGCAGAGATGTTCTTTGGAAAATACTACAACATGAGGTTGTTTTGGTATGAAAATTTCTAAATTTGAGTTTCCTGAAGCTCTAATCTCTACCTGGTTATAGGGTTTATTTTGTTATCTAAGTTGTCTTAGTGTGTGTGTCTGTTGTTCTTTCTGCATGGTTTAATGTTTGTTCTAGGCTCAAAGCTTGTGTTAAGCTTATTTTATTTTATTTTATGTGCAATAAAATTTGGTAAGGGTCTAGTCAACACCACTAGCCTTGCTAAAAAAACTTTAGTGGAAGATATATAGTGAATTTACATAAAACGGTGTAAATACACACACATTATAAAGTTAATGGTTTGAATTTACGTAATAAAAAATTATTGATTATACACAAAAATCTCGTTGAATTATAGATAAAGTGAACAATGAAATAATTTAAGGTATAATAAAATTTAGGATCGACTAGAATAATTTACATTATAAAAATATACATTAGTATAATAAAATTTGTAAATAGGGTGACAAAACTTATGTATAAAATAACTTACGCTGGAATCAAAATCCACCTATCGATGGTGGTTCATAGTCGGTCAACAATAAGCGGTCGATCGCTAGATTATAAGCAGTTGATCTTTTATTGATGTAAAGCGCTAGTTGGACTTCGGCTTATGGCCTAGGTTTAATATATACAACAATCGTATAAGTATGAGAAATTAGTTCCCATTTCTTGACTTTTGGATGCCATAGAACTGAAGCAAACATGTACACAGACAATTAAGCTCGGACATTATTTAGCATGAGGGCATACTAGTAATTAGGGTAGTTTGATCACTATGGTGCATTGTGCATATGTACTAATGGGAGGTTCAGGCAATGCGGCCTAGACGCTATTTGTGCATACTCAGCATCGTGCATCGTTATGGGCACTAACGAAAGGTTCCTCGGTGTAAGCGGGCAACTCAACCCAGACACTGTTGGTAGATGTCTGACATGATGCATAGTTACGGCACCAACAAAAAGTTCCTCAGTGTAAGCAGGTAATTTGACCTAGACACTGTTTGTGGATGTCTGGCGCAATACATAGGGGGCGGTACTATTGAGATTGTTGACATAGATGCATAGATAAGCCCTAATTCATCGAGGTAGTAAGTTTGACCCAAGCCTGGCATTACAAGGTCTGTTCAGTGTGTAAACGCGATATATGTAGTTGTTATTTGGGTAATTCCAACCCAATAGTGATAGGAAATTATTCATGGCTTTCTGTACTAGGAGCAGTCCTAGAGATTACTAGTCAATCCGTTGTTCGACCCTTTAGTATAAACCTCATCAAGATGTTTTGGCTATAGGTATTATTAGGACTGTATTCCTTAAGTTATGGTAACCAACCCCAGGTAAGTAATTCACAAACACCCTAGTTCATGTAGACTGTAATAAAGCTAATTGCTTTTGAGCGCTATACAATAGTAATACAATTTATTCACCAGACATTTGTCTGACCCACCCCTTTCTTTCTTTTCCCCCATTGTTTGCACAAAAAAATAGGAAAATACCACCAATCGATTAGTTGTAGAGATGTGACTACCGGATGTATAACACAGCTATTATATTTGTTTTATGATTGATTTTCAAAGAGCAGATAACATAAAAGTTGTGCAGAAAGTAAGTTGCAGTAAAGTAAAGAACACAAAGATTTATAGTGTTTCAGCTAGAATGTGCCTACATCCACTGTCCATTTTTATTATTCTTCTTATAGGACTTTGATACAATGCCTGAGATACAAAATACAATGATATGTAGCTCAAAAGACAGTAATATATAGTTTAAAGGAGTTTGTTAAGCTATTCTTGTCCGGTTATTCCTGCATGCCTATTCATGTTCAGCTATATTTGATAGGCAGTTCATGTTAGACTGTTCTTGTCAGGCAGATCTTGCTAGGAAGATCCTACTAGACTATTCATATTAGGTAGATCTTGTTTGGAGGATCCTACTAGTCGATCCTACTAGGATGTTCTTGCTAGATGTTCCTACTAGGCTGTTCCTACCATACAGTTCTTATTTGAAGGATCCTACTAGACTGTTCCTGTTAGGTATATCTTGTTTGAAGGATCCAACTAGCCATTCCTGCTAAGCTATTCTTGCTAGCTGTTCCTGCAAGGTTGTTCCTACTAGGAAGATCTTGTTTGTAAGTTCATGCTAGATGTTCCTGCTAGCCTTTGAGTTGTCTACCATTACTACTATAAGCTTGACTCTCCATAATTGTCTCTTATCGTTGTTAGATGCTTTGGTTATAGGAGTGAAGAGGTGGTTTGATCAAAAGTTAGGAAATATCCATGTATATCTATCCCAGATGGAATATTCCCAAGTATTAGGAATATGCTTGATAATTTTCAAATATACGTAGATTTCATTCCATATATAGGATGTTTGGTTCGGTTGGAAGTCCTGTCCGGGGTAGGATGGTTCGGCATTAATGCACATGGAAATATTGTTAGGAAATATCTTGTCTTTGTGGTTCGATGGATTCCTACATGCATGGTTCGATGAGCTTCTGTAGGTGTGGTTCAGTGTGCACATCCCTCCTTGGTCCGTTTCTCTGAACAATGCCACCCCTCTTAACCGTGCAAGTGATCATGTTCGGTACCCTGGGCACCGAACAGAGGGAGGGGTGGCATTGCCTTTGCTTTCTCTCCTTACTTCCTTCTACTTTGCCTCGGTCTTCGTTTAACCTTACATTGGAAATGGTTAGGCACTCAGATTCCCTACCAGACCATTCCTCATGTTCCATAAAGTTAATTTGCTTGCCAGGACTCGAACCCGGGTGGGCTGGTTGAAGGGCACAAGTCTTCACCACTATGCTACACATGCTTTTATGCCAGCTTTTATGCCATAACTACTTCATTTCAAGTCAGAATTGAAGGAAACTTGGACCATTAACTTCATATCATAGAGTAGAGTATTTCAATGCCTCTGAATGTTCCATTTTTCGGAATGAGGTAGAAGCTCTTCAAGATGAGACCCGAGTCGGTTAGGTGGTGGACAAATTTTAAGATGATCATATTTTCCAATCCGTAGCTGAGATTAAGACACAGTTTCGACCTATGTGTATGTCCTGACCTTAGGAACATTTTTCAAGAGTTTTGACTATATTTTATGACTATGTCAAATTTACTGCTAGCGCTTTGCCTTGCCTTTGTGATTACATGATGATGGCTTCATTATGCACCTTCCAGCCGTTTCTATGCTCCTTAATGTACTTTCATACTCACCATGCTGTAGGAAAAAATGCCTACAACACTTTCTTCCCAAATCATATTTTCATAGAATATCAAGTGTGCTTTGTTTCATCCAAACTCGTCTTTCTTTCTCATGCGATGGTTATCTCGAATCTCAAATGTATATATCCTCATTCCCATCCTTGATAGGTTTTTCGCATCTAATATGTTGAAGAGCCTTATTCACTCGGGGAAAGCTTGTTGAACATTCCAAGACATCCATTATCAGTGTGACGTTCGTAGTTCATTCTTTCTTGGTAGTATAATCATCTAGCATGATTTCCCATTGATTCTCATCTCTGTTTGGTAGGCTTTCTCTCCCTTTGGTTCAACCTCCTTGCCCCCATGTCCTGAGGGTTGCATTTTGTCATATAAATGTTCCAAGAATGTCAAGGTGCCTTAAGAACAAGAATATACAATGGTTCCATGGCACGTGGATTTGACGAGGTGTATTTTGTTGCATTAATTGTAGTTTAGCCAACTAAGACTGGAAGTTGTGATGTATTTTCCTTACATGATTGTCAAGTTATTCCACTTATGATTCCTTTATCACCACCATTCATACTTGTATAGGTCAATGACCAAGATGCTTGGCTAGGCAAGTGGTTTCTTTTGAGTTTTGAAGGTGGGCTGATCATGCGCTTGTGCTGTGAAACTCTTCTTTTGATGTTTATGCATTGTTGCTTCTGATTTTATTCATGCCTATATTCTCCTTTTTTTTGGATAATAATCATGATATATTTTCTCTACATAATTGCTTGGTTTGCTTGTTCCATTAGCATCCTTACCTGCCGCTATCATGAATACTTGTATGGGATCAATCACCAATAAATTCGGTATAAGCAGTTTTTATGACTGATGCTTTCCTTGGCTTATACTTTATATTTCCTGTATGAATATTTACACAAGCGCATATGTATCTTATAGGAAATATAAATGAAATTACCATCCCCGACCAAGATTAGTTATTGTGTTGTGTTTATATAGTATCCTTGCTTAGCTATTAGCATGTTAGTAATCTTTTAATGCTTCCTCGCGTACTTGTACAAGGCCTATCACTGATAAGTTTGACATGGTGAGTATACTAGTGAAGTAGTTTTTATTTTGTTAGCTCTTCTAGAAACTCTTCCTTTGCCCCCGGCATATTTGCACAGGATCAATCAATGATAAGTTCGGCGAGGTGAACATAGCCTAGTGGAGTGTCTTTGTAATCCAGTTGCATATGTCCTTGTTTGTTTTCATGAACTTCCAGGATTCTAGTTTACTTATTATCACATACATATTCTATGCATACTTTAAACAAGTTTGCCCTAGTATCGGTCTATTGATAGCGTTCATGGGAAATTCCAGTATTGACCGCTTGCATTGAGCCATACAACTGAAAAGTCATTGCTGACAGAAATCCAGGGTCGAATGTCGTGCATGAACCAACCAGGTGGCTTCCAAGTCCTGATCCCCGGTAAGTCGGGTTCTTCGTAGCCATCCTAAACCTTATGGCCGATCATCAATTAGGGACACCTGAATAGGGATCTCTTTGGTCCACAACTGCCAGCTGAGAAGGTAGAGCCGATCGTCGGCTGTGGACACCCGAATAGGGATCACTCCAGTCCATCACCGCTAGCTAAAAAGGTTGAGACATTCGTCAGCTGTGGACACCCGAATAGAGATCACTCTGGTCTACCACTTCTGACTAAGAAGGTTGAGCCGATCGTCAGCTCTGGACACCCAAATAGGGATCACTTCAGTCCAGCACTATCGACTAAGAAGATTGAGTCGATCGTCAGTCATGGACATCCGAATAGGGATTACTCAGGCCCACCATTATAGGCTAAGAGGTTGAGCCGATCGTCAACCGTGGACACCCGAATAGGGATCACTCTGGTCCACCACTACTGGCTAATAAGGCTGAGCCAATCATCAATGGAGAACCCCATTTAGCAGTCATGTCCTGATCATGGGCTGATCTGGCTCGCCGTTGCCGACCAAAGGTTTGGGGCCAATCATCAATGGTAAACACCTATTTAATGGTCATGTCCTGACTATGGGCTGATCTGGCTCGCCATTTCCAACCAAAGGTTTGGGGCCAATCGTTAATGGCGAACACCCATTTGGCAGCCATGCCTAACCATGGGCTAATTTGGCTCACCATTGTCGGCCAAAGATTTCGGGTCGATCATCAATGGCGAGCACCCATTTGGCGGCTATGTCCTGACCATGGGCTGATCTGACTTGCCACTACTGGCTAAAGATTTGGGACCAATCGTCAATGGTGAACACCCATTTGATGATCATGTCCTAACCATGGGCCGTTCTGGCTCGCCACTACCGGCTAAAGGTTTGGGACCGATCGTCAATGACGAACACCCATTTGGCGGTCATGTCCTGACCATAGGTTGATCTGGCTCGCCACTACTGGCAAATAGTTTAGAGCTGATCACCAATGGTGAACATCCATTTGGCGGTCATGTCCTGACCATGGTATAATCTAGCTCCCCGCTGCCGGCCAAAGGTTTGGAGCCAATTATCAATGGCGAACACTTATTTGGCGGTCATGTCCTGACCATGGGCTGATCTAGCTCACCATTATCAACCAAAGGTTTGGGGTTGATCTTTAATGGCTAACACCCATTTAACGGCCATGTCTTGACTATAGGCCGATCTGGCTCGCCACTGCCGGCCAAAGGGTTGTCCAGGATTTTCATGATGCACCTGAGTTGGGTGTCCCTAGTATGTAGAGGACTTACCTATACAGTCCTAGAAATCGAGGGCTTAGTTTGGCATGTGATGGTTGCTCTTGTGGTGGTTTGGTAGTGCTGAGAATCTACCATAGTTTTGCATACCCCATCCATGTGGTTTCGTTAGACTAAGACGATTGACTAACCCACCTATCCATAATCCATGTAGTTGCCATAGTCAATGCACGAAACAGAGGTTTTGAGCTTTCCTTGTTTTCCCAGATACTGCTCCATCCATGATGATGAGAATTCAAGTTCCATTCCCTGGGTCCCTATTGATAAAATATAATCCTTCCTGGGATGATATGAAATATCATACTAACTCAGTTCGATATTCCACTTCAACAATCTCCTAGGGGCTCAGGTCATTGCAAGACCTGTATTAAAGGCTAGTCAGTCAGCACCTTAATTGGGTGAGCTTGGAAATAGGGATAGAGTTTTCTCAAGGTGATCAAAAAATAGTATGCCAACTTCTCTAACTTTGGGTAATTCCTCTCAGCCCCTGCCATTCGTTTGCTGACATAGTATATTGGACTTTGGATTCTCGTTTCTTCTCGTACAAGGGCACAACTCAAAGCATAAATGGATACTGCAAGATAAACGAATAAATCTTCTCCTTCCAAAGGATTTGACAAGACAGGCAACCTTTCCAGGTGGTCGACCAATGGTTGGAAAGCATCCTTGCATTCCTGCATCCGAGCAAAGTTTCCCTTCCCCACTTTGAGGACATTGAAGAATGGTATGTATTTATCTATAGCCCTTTAGATGAATTGGCTCAATGCGACTACTTTCCCATTCTGAATCTGAACCTCTTTAATCATCTTTGAGGCCTCCACATTCCTCAAGGCTTCAATCTTCCTTGGATTGGCCTCAATTTCTCTTGAGTTCATAATGAAACCCAAAAACTTCCCTGATGTAACTCCGAATGAGAATTTCAGCAGGTTGAGATTTATTCCATATTTTCATAGCATGCCAAACATTTCCAAGAAGTCCTCCAAATGGATCGTCGATCGCCACGACTTCATTAATATATCGTCCATGTAGACCTTCATTGATCATCTAATCTAATCTTTGAACATCGAAGTTACCAGTCTCGGGTAGGTAGCTCCGGCGTTCCTTGGACCAAATGGCATGACAAGGTAATAATACAATCCCAAGTAATAAAGCTGGCATGTTCTTGATCTGGGATGTGCATTGAAATTTGATTACAACCAAAGTAGGCATCCATAAATGATAGTAATTCATAGCCAATGATGGAATCTACTAGTTGGTCAATTTTGGGTAATAGGAAACTGTCCTTTGGGCATGCTTTGTTCATATCCGAATAATCGATGCACATCCTCCATTTCTCATTGGACTTCTTAACCAAGACCGGATTGGATACCTACTCCGGCTATAGAGCATCGTAGATGAAGCTGCTATCTTTTAGCTTATCCATTTCTTCTTTCAATGTAGCAAATTTCTCCGAACCTAAACTACACCGCTTCTGTTTCACTAGGATACACCTGGGGTTCACATTCAATGCGTGGCACGCTATCTCCGACGCTATTCCATACATGTCAGAATGTGTCCAGGCAAACACATCCAAGTTTGCCCGGAAAAAACCCATCAATTCCTTCCTCATCCTCATGCCAAGCTAGGATCCCATTTTCAAGACCTACGTAAGGACACCTGAATGACTGGGATGTAGATCCTCAACTCAGCAAGAGCCACCCTCGCATCCTTTGGCTCTTTCCTCAAATCCATAGCTTTATGGAACCTGCTATGCCGACCGAATCAGAGATTAGGAAGTGGTTGAAAGTGACTAAGGATCGTGTAATATGAAATATTAACTAAACTACTTACTTGTGTGGAATATAAATATAAAAAAGTAAATGACACCAGAGATTTTTATACTGGTTCGAACTTCCCGTTCTACGTCCAGTCCCAGACTCCTTCTAGATCTAATCGATACCCTCACTTAACCCGGAGGAACAGGTATTACACCGCCTAAGCAAATGAACAAGACTTCAACCGGCTAGACATTCGAATATGACTTCAACCGCCTGAGGATACTACAACAGTACTTCAACTATAAATAGCAGAAATGTATTTGACTGAGTATGCTCTTGAATAGCACTGATAAGTCAATGACGTACGTCCTTCCTATAATCTTCTTCTTTGTGGTATATCGTCTAGTTTGTGAAGAAAGGAAGTAATTTTGATCATAAGAAAATATTCTTGAATGATCGTGTGATCAAAAATATAAAGCGGTTCGGAATTTGAATGCTTGAGAGTTCAATAATAAAGATTGAGAGAATTGCAAATAGAATTAATTATGAAAACAATGAAATAATTTGCTTTATATAGAGTTTAATAGTTACAATCATTCGTGAAAAGTAACAAGCAACTCTTGATTTAAGCGATGTAACCCTTCATGAAGAAGAGGCACCCTTTCAGAAAACTAGTCGTTATACAGATTCAGCCGGCTAAATAGAGTGTGGCAGCCAACTGAATCGACGATTTTGAAATCAGCAAAGAAATAGTTCATTTTAGGCAGTTTTCAGCCAGCTGAATATTCAAAGATATTCATGTGTATATGCACAGATTCAATCGGCTAACCTGGGTGGTTCGGTCGGCTGAATTTCAAGTTTGTTGTGATGTTTCTGAAAATTCAATTTTTGAAAAATCATGTGTGTGTATATACCACATAGAAGAGATTTTAACAACTTTATGCCGCTAGACATAGATCTATGATAGATAACATCTTTGTAGCGTTATTTTGGTCTTCAGTTTGATATGTTTGTCTCTTTGTATAAAAGATATCATTTCCTGCAAAAGTGGTTAGTATATACAATATATACTTGTATGGTTGTAATTATCAAAACATCAAAGTATAAGGTTCTAACATTCTCCTTCTTTTTGATGATGACAACTATATAAGTTTAATTTAAAATTAATCAATATGCAGATAGTTCTTTCCCTAAGTCAATACTCCCCTTATCGATATGGTCGTATAGTTATTCTCCCATTTTGTCATCGACAAAAAGGAAATAGATATCAATAGGAGTAATACGAATGATTATAAGGGCAGAACTCTCTAACATAAATTTATAGGTGTACAAAATATTAAAATATTGTGTTTAAGATTTTAAAGAACATACCACTTACCATAGTCACAACTTTAACCATCACAACATCACATATCATACTCCCATTGAAAATTTGAACATCATATTTGTGGCTTCATTTCCATAAGTATTAGAAAATTTGGAATATATCTCCCCTTTTATATGTGGTGTACCCGCAAAAAATGAGATATATGTTATGGTACCCACTTCCTATGTAAGGGTCCGGAGGTTAGGTCTTGGGAAGCCATACCTATTTGGGTGTGGTTGAACCTTTATAAATATAGTTTTCATTACAAATTACATTTTTATAATAGTTGCTAATATAAAGTTGTTTATCATGATCAATCGTATTAGCTGGAATCCGTATTCTAATACTATTAGTCATTAGCTTAGTACTTGAAAAAAAATTCTATCATTTCTAAATAGAGTACTATTATGATTGTAAGTGGTTTTACGACTATATTGTTTACTAGTACTAGCACTAAAATTAGTATACATGAATGCATATCAAGTATTATAATTACTTTTAGCTTGTTTATAGCCTAAACCGCAGGAAGATAAGATATCTTTATCTTTGTTAAAACTTATGCTTTTTTCATTTAATCTTTCAAAATTTGCTTTAGAATCATAAACTTCTTTTTGCAAAATATTACTATTATCTTTTAAAATCATATATTATTTAGATAATTCTAAGTTCTTATTAATTAAAACTTCATTCTCTTTTTCAAGAGAAAAAATTAAAGAGTTATAATTATTTAAAGAATTTTCCAAAAATATATTTTTATTTTGCGAAACATCGATTTCCTTCAACAGGTCATTATCTTTAGCTTCTAATTGCTCATTTTCTTTTTATAGAAAATCATTTTGTAAAACAAGTTCTTCTACTGTATTTTCAAAAAAAATAGTTTCTTTTACCCAAAATTTATTTCCCTCTTTTAAATTGGAAATTTCTTGCTCATGGTTTTTTAACTTAGCTAATGCAATTCTATTAACTTTATTCAAAGTTTTACAATCTTTTAATAATTCATCATGTGCTAACAAAAGATCTTTATATAAAGAATATAAGCATACCGATTGTGATCTGAGTTTAGCCATGAAGCATTTGCTTGTCTGCTCCTTTGATTCTTCTTTATTGCTCTTCCTCTTTATATTGCCTTGACTAGATCTCTTTATGGTCATTTCTAAGATGTTGTTACGATCTCTAGAATCCCATGCACTGATACCAAATGAAAGTGACTAAGGATCATGTAATATGAAATATTAACTAAACTACTTACTTGTGCGGAATATAAATATAAAAAAGTAAATGACACCAGAGATTTTTATACTGGTTCGAACTTCCCGTTCTACATCCAGTCCCAGACTCCTTCTGGATTTAATCGAGACCCTCACTTGACCCGGAGGAACAGGTATTACACCGCCTGAGCAACTGAACATGACTTCAACTGCCTAGACAACCGAATAGGACTTCAACTACCTGAGGATACTACAACAGGACTTCAACTATAAATAGCAGAAATGTATTTGACTGAGTATGCTCTTGAATAGCACTGATAAGTCAATAACGTACACCCTTCCTATAATCTTCTCCTTTGTAGTATATCGTGTAGTTTGTGAAAAAGGAAGTAATTTTGATCACAAGAAAATATTCTTGAATGATCGTGTGATCAAAAATATAAAGCAGTTTGGAATTTGAATGCTTAAGAGTTTAATAGTAAAGATTGAGAGAATTGTAAATAGAATTAATTATGAAAACAAAGAAATAATTTTCTTTATATAGAGTTTAATAGTTGCAATCATTCGTGAAAAGAAACGGTGAAAAGTTAGGAACTGCAACTCTTGATTTAAGAGATGTAACCCTTCATGAAGAAGAGACATCCTTTTAGAAAACTAGCTGTTATACAGATTCAGCAAGCTGAATAGAGTGTGGCAGCTAACTGAATCGACGATTTTGAAATCGGCAAGGAGATAGTTCATTTTAGGCAGTTCTCAGCCGGCTGAATGTAGTGATTCAATCGGCTGAATATTCAAAGGTATTCATGTGTATATGCACAGATTCAATCGGCTCACTTGGGTGGTTCAGTCGGCTGAATTTCAAGTTTGTTGTGATGTTTTTGAAAATTCAATTTTTGAAAAATCATGTGTGTGTGTATACCACATAGAAGAGATTTTAACAACTTTATACCTCTAGACATAGACTCTATGATAGTTAGCATCTTTGTAGCATCATTTTAGTCTTCATTTTGATATGTTTGTCTTTTTGTAAGTGATGTTATTTCCTGCAAAAGTGGTTAGTATATACAAGACATACTTGTATAGTTGTCATTATCAAAACATCAAAGTATGAGGTTCTAACAGTGGTTGCTATGCATCCATTGTCCTGACGTAGAGAGTCTTCTCTATGTCTTTTCCTTTCTTGTGTCGCTTTGCTTACTTTAGCTTTACAACATAACATTCACATCCGACACTCTAGTCTCCTTGAATAACGCCTACCCCATTCTCTGTAGGGAATTTCATTGTTAAGCACCATGGGGCAAGGGCTATTTGAAAGCTAGCTAAGGCCGGTGGGCCTAAGAAAGCGTTATAACCAAAAAAAATGCCCATCATCACAAAGGTCACAACTCGCACTCTCTTGTGGGCATTTTCATCTAGAACGATCGGCAAACCCACAGGCTCTATTGCCACTCTATTAAATACCTAAATTTGAGATTTGCACGGCTTCATATTATGGCCATCTATTAGCATCTTATCATAAGCTATTTTAAACAAATGTTCATCAAACTACCACAATCAACCAGCACCTTTCTCACAGTCTTTGGCCCCATTATGGCCGATATCACTAAGGATCTAGCATAGGCGCTTCGATCTCGCCAACATCCCATTTTCTAAACACAATATCATCACTCATTATCTCGAGTTGCTTTGCTCATGCTTCATCTTCGATAGCGAAGAAACTTTCATGCATGGCGTACTTCAAAGAACTTGCATACCTCTTAATCTCATTCCATCTCTTCGCGGCCGAATGAGGCCCATCAGAAATCGTGTTGATAACCAATCTTTTCCCAAACTGCCTAGGCTCGTCATCACTAGGCCCAGCTTGACACTTTGGAGTAGTTGCCCCAGGGGTTGAGCATTCTCTTGCCTGCCATCCCACATGGCTTTTACATACTATTGAAGCTTCCTTTTTAGATCAGATCATCAATCACATCTCGCAAGTGTTTGCATTCATTCGTGTTATGGTCATAGATCTTGTGGAAGCGACAAAACTTCCCAGATCTCTTCTCTCTCTCAGTTGACTCCCTATAGGCTGACTTCTTATATTGCTCAGTACCCCACGTCGCAAGGTATACATTCTCAACGGAATTGTTTAGTGGTTTTTAATTTTTGTATTTTGGACATCTCTTGAAATCAGGTTCCTGCCTCCATCACCTTGATTGTTTTTCTTCTGGCTATTAATTTTATTTCCCATATTCATAGCTACATTTCTGGAACTTTCACCGGATCATTTCACAGCCACATTACTTTAAATTACTTCAGCCGATCGATAACTATCGTCCTTTCCAGCGGTTGTACTTGCCTCTTCCAGGTGCAAGAACTGAGTCGCCTTCCTGTAGAACACATCCATCGTCGATGGGGGTTTTTATCTTCAACCACCTTCCAAAATTTGTACCAGGATGTATCTCCCTGATCAAAGCCATTAACACAACGTCCTTTTTTGTCATTGCTTACCTCTATTATCGCCGTATTAAACCTGCTCAACAAAATCCTCGGCGATTCTCCCACTCCTTGGAAGAGGTTCAATAATGACATCATGTCTTTGTGATAGGTTGTGTACAAACGGAATTGCTCAACAAACTTCCTTGCCGGCTGATCGAAATATAATATGAACCTCGATGAAAGTCGAGTAAACCACATCGTCGCTATACCTTTAAGAAAAATTGGAAAACATCCATATCTCACGGCATCCGTCGCCCTTGCCATATCCATAAGCCATTTGTATTTCAACAAATGCTGCCTCGGATCTATTATTTCGTTATAGGACGGCATTGTTGGCATTGTGAACCACCAAGGATATTCCACATGTAGTATCTTCTCGGTGAATGGGTACTGCTAGGATAAGAGCCCTACTCATTGTTATTTATGTGTTGGTTTTCACTCATCAATTTCCTTACCATATCCGCTAGTGACTCTAGCTTGACTTGATCCATTGGGTGACGATAACCATAGCCAGTCCTGAGCATTTGACTCCGCAAACAGTCTTGATTAGTTCCACGATAATAGGGTTCTCGTATCTCTAGGAGAACCGTTCGTTTAGTTTATGCCTTCTTATGGTTTCTATGGGGCGGATCAGCAGCAGCCGCCTGACTTCCAACATTCTGGCCATCGGCAACACGACCAACATCATCACCAACATCACCATCCAAATCGACAGCATCTCCATTACCAAGTCAAGAACTCGGGGTTTGGTACCGATACCTAAATAGGGTTCGGTACTAATCCCTAAATATGGTTCAGCTCGATCCATGGCCCTTTGTTTCGAGCACTGTCTGGTCCATCTTTCGAGGTTCATGTTCCCTTTCGCTTCATCTTCTATTTTCCATCTTGATGTTTTTTAGCGAATGAAGAAGAGCTGTATTCCTTGTCATTAGGCGATAAATCTCTCCTGCTCCTTCTTCGACTACGGGTTAACTGATTCAGTAAGTCAAGACTCTCCTTCATTTGCCTTCTTAATTCATCCTGACTTTCTTGCACCTTATCATTCATCTGCTCCATCATCATGTCCATCTCAACCCACATTATCATATCCGTAGGATTCTGAATTTCAGTAGTTACGGGTTGAGAAACTTCTTCAATATGCTGAGAAAAGGCGTTCTCAACATCGGCAGTAGGCCTGGAGATAGCTGATTTCTCCTTTTGTGGGGCCATAACTTCAACTTAGCTTGTGACAAATTCTATGAAAATCCAAACAGTCACGGATTATAGCAACAAACAAACAGATCTACCTCGTGGATTTAAACAGCCTAAAAGTAGAAAATAGATTCTAACAGTTTGAGATCAATACGCTCTCAATGAAAGCACCAAAATGATTAAGCCAAAAGTTGGCACAAACACCCAAAGATTAATAGTGGAGAATTACATGAAGAAAATAACTTGAAATGAAAAAAACAGCAACACACAACAATTATAGTGGTTCGGCTAATCAAAGCCCTACGTCCACTTAAACTTTGTTGGAGTTTATAATGAGCTTTTACAAAACTGTCCTTGGAGATGAGTGATGATCCATAAAATTACAAGGAGAATACAAAAAATTGTTAAATAGCTAAAAAGATCCCCAAGACTGTGCCCATAACCTTCTATTTATAGATGCGGGTTGATGAAAATCACTTGCACATGTTCTTGCCCACGTTCTGGAGTGTGTTACGTAGGAGATTGTGGCCATGCCACGATCAATCAGGGATAGATATCGATCCATGCTTAGGGATCGATACCGCCATGCACTTGATTGTTGGATCTCCATTTGACTCCTGTAGATGCTTGTTTTACTCTTGCCTCCATCTTTATTGTTTCATTTGCATTGTTAAAGGCATGGATCTAGAAGAATTTCTTGTTCAGGGATGGAGTAATAGTGTTTGACTTATGCATTGGTTGTGGTAGCTGACACAAACTTGCGAAGACTTACTAAATCAGTTAACCTGTAGTCGCAAAAGGAGTAGGAGAGATTTATTGCCTTCCAACTTGGAACACGGTTCTTCTTCATCCGTTAAAGAACATCGAGATGGAAAACAGAAGATGAAGTAAAAGGAAATAGGAACTTCGAAAGATAGGTTGGACAATCCTTGAAACAAAGGAATGTGGATCGGTACTGAACCCTATTCAGGGATTAGAACCGAACCCCGAGTTCTCAACTTAGGTAACGGAAATGCTGCTGATTTGGATGGTGATGTTGGTGGTGATGTTGGTCATGTTGCTAACGTCCAAAATGTTGGAAATCGGGCAGCTGCTGCTGATCCGCCTTGTAGAAACCGCAAGAATTCATCAATAGGATGAACGGTTATCCCAATGATAGGAGAACCCTGGTATCATAGAACTAACCGAGACCATTTGTGGGGTCAAACACTCGGGGCAGGCTATGATTATAGTCATCTAGTGGATCAAGTTGAGCCAGAGTCACTCGCGGATGTGGTAAAGAAGTTAGTGAGTGAAAACCACTACAGAAGTAATGATAAGTGGGTCTCTTCCTTAGCAGGAACCCATTCATCAAGAAGATACTGCATGAGGACTATTCCTGGGGTTTCGTAATGCCAACAATTTCATCCTACAATGGAACGACGGATCCGAGGCAGCATTTGTTGAAATACAAATGGCATATGGATATGGAAAGGGCAATGGATGTCGTGAGATGTAGACGATTCATGATTTTTCTTGAAGGTGTAGCGATGATATGGTTTACTCGGCATCCATCGAGGTCCATACCATTTTTTGACTAGTAGGCATTCTCCAAGCTTGTGTTAGATAGCATGTGGACCTTCCCAACTTGGGCGCATGATCATTGGACCAATAAAGAATCTTTTAAGAATGAGATCATCGATCTCGAAGGTCCAGTTCCTAACATTTGTGTTGTAATTCCAAGCCACTTGCTTCCAATGAGCAGCGACAGTAACATCCTACCTCGATACCCACATTGACAAAGGATGTTGCTGGGTAATATCATCTATTGATATAGAGAATAAGGCCGGTTAGGAGCGACCAACCATGAATTTTACTCTGGACTAGTATCAACATGTCTGTTCACGTAAAAAAATTCATTTGAATCAATATCGACATGTACGATCCAGACGCAAAGCAATATCATGTTGGCTCATTATGCTTAGAATAATATATAATATCCCAGAACATAGAATCACATAAGGCAGCGGTACACAGGTGCATGAAAATATATATACATTCATAGTAAGTCTACAAAAGGTGGTCACAATAGATCCACATAATATACATGGTAGAGTACAAGCCTAAACCCAAAAGAATATACATCTCAAATGTCACTATCTCAACAAAAGGTGTACACAAACTCAAAGATCTAGACAAAATGATAAAGATATCATATATGTAACTTTCTTCAAGCAAAGTTAACTCTAGAAGTCTTTGGGTAGTGGTACTTGAAATATCTCGATCTGACCTGAATATTATATAGATAATAAATGGGTCAGTCTAGTTCTAATTCAAATGAGTGGGATGGAGATAAAATAAGATATGTGAAGTACAAAACAAATGTGAGATCATAAGTGCAACATAAGTAACTATAAACACTATAGACAACTGATTATCTGCCAACATCCAACTAAGAAATGACATAATCGCAGTAATTCATCGGGTTATAAACAGATCTTGCTTCCTAAAAGCAATTCTCTCAAATATAGTGAATGGTAATATCTCACAATCTGAATCACAAACTTATATAAAAGCAAGTCAACCTTAATATACCTAAAATTGGTTAATCCAAAATATTATAGTCAAGATCTAAAAATTTGCCATATAAAAATATAGCAAATGGCATCATCACAAAATTCCATCATCAGAAAATCACCATGTCATAAAACTCAAATTTCCTTTCATAGGCAGACCCAAAAATATAGCGATTCACATAATACTAATCAAAACACAAGGTTTCAATAATAAAACACGAAAGGGGGTCAACACAAGATGAGCATGAAGGCTTTGCCGAATCACTAGACGAGCATGAAAGCTACGCTGAACATAAGACGAGCACTAAGGCTACGCCGAACACAAGACGAGCATAAAGGTTGCGCCTTATACAAGACGAGCACGAAGGCTGGGCCGAATACAAGACGAGCATGAAGGTTGTGCCAAACACAAGACGAGCATGTAGGCTGCGCCGAACAGAAGACGTGCTGCCGAACACAAGATGAGCACGAAAGCTGCGTCGAACACAAGACGAGCACGAAGGCTTCGCCGAACACAAGACGAGCATGAAGGCTCCATCAAACACGTGACGAGCACGAAGGCTATGCCGAACTAGATAAGTGAAATATACTTCAAATTAGTAATTAAATAAGTGTCACCCAATGTCCGATAACCACTTGACGATACTTAAATATTTACTAAAAGCTAGTAAATTCCACTCGTGTGTAGAAGATGCTCAATCGAACTAGTCTGAGAATTAACCGATGAAGTAAACGCAAATGTTCAATACCACTTGTTTTACTAGACCATTTAAATAAGTTTCTCATTCAATTGAGGTCATGAATTTGTTTAGGAAAATAGTTTATTTCAAAATTTGTCTTGAAATATTGATTTTGAAAGGCTAGAATTATATAATAGAAACTATGGTTTTACATATAGATATTTAAAAAAAAATCTTACTTCACAAATGTTTTGAAAACTATAACATTTATATGTATTTACTTTTCCAATATCATTCCTTTTAGAAACTATATACATACAGAAATATCCTTTTATGTAATTTAGTTTCAAAATATATCTTTATAAAAACACTTGAAAATTAATGCATAGAAATTATGTGAAGGTAAATGTATCCATAGAGTAAAGCCTTTATGGAATTAAAAGCAACAAGAAAGTAATTCATAAATCAAAAATAGGCAATGATATATCATCAAAACAAAGCTCAAATTGCAGCAAAACAAGCACACAAAGCATCAAAGAAAAATGCAAAGCAAGCAGCACAAGAGAGGAGAAGAAGCTGCTTGGAACACATGTTAGGCCTGTGAAAAAGAAATGCAGTTTCGACCCATTAAAACTTTTGCAAAACTCTAAACATGAAAATTCACTACGCCATAAATGGCCTACTGCAACACAAAAAAAATGTTGGCTCAGGTCCGAAAAATGTTGCCATAGGTCTATGGCAACACTTTTAGGGTGATGCAATTTTTGCCGTTGCCTTAGACCTCAAAGGCAACATTTTGACTATCTAAGGCAACATAAGTAATATTGTTGCAATAGAACCCTATTTGGGTCTATGGCAACACCCATAGGTATCTGTAGCAACATTCCAAAATGTTGCTATAGATATGAACTTTTTGAATTTGTGGGGCCCACAATGTAGAGCATATTTGATTTTTTAATAAAAATAAATATTTATTTAATAAAATGCTATTACACAGAATTTGATATTTAAACAGTAATTTATTTAAATAAATATTTTATTTCAACATTTGAAATAGTACAAATTCCTGACTCCACTATTTTACAATTCAATGATATATAACACCGATATTCACATATATAGATATTCCTCACTACATCACTCAGTTCACTCATTACATATGCAGTTTCAATTTATACATACACCGACACTGACAAATATATGCCGAGCCGAAGGCGAGCCGAGTGCCGAGCCGAAGGCGAGCCGAGAAGCGGGTCCGGGCGCAGCGCCGGCGGGGGTCCGGGGCACCGCAGTCCGATTCATCCGATTTTGGAAGATCGAGCCTTCTTTGAAACCTGTCTTCAGCTCATGCATTCATACACTCATGCACATTTGATTTGACTCTGTCTTCAAGCTTGTATCCAGCTGTCCAGTCTTCAATACCTGTCACATATAATTCAAAAGCAGTAATCTGGAAAATAATATTTAACTCAAACAGAAAATGAAAATATTTTTGTTATAATATTTGCCTCAGGTATTTGGGTTGTTTCTTTTCATAAGTGCATAAGCCAAACATGAATGCAACACATGGATACAAGGACACGGCACAAGGTCAAACCCGAGTCATCGACTGGATTCAACTCAGGGCCAAGCAACCAACAAAACAAACAAGAACCAGGTTCAGCAAAATATAGACAAGCCGGTGCAAGAACACAGCAGTACACATAGGCAGCCCATCAAGCAAAAACAGTGAATGCATCAGGCATGTACAAGAGAAACATAGGCAGTAATATGATATACAGAGGACTTGGAGCACCAGTTCATGTTCTAGTTTAACAAATGCAGCAGAAAGGAGCTAACAAGCTCAGACCATACATCATCGCAATCCAACATACCAATACATCATCGCAATCCAACATACCAGATTTATCAAAGTCCAACAGAAAGATTAAACCCGAGATTATAGGAAATAAAGCCTATAAATAAATCCCAATTCATCATCGGCAAAAGCATGCGAGTGTAACCAAAATCGAGAATAATCAAGTAAACTAGAAGGCATAAAACATACCAAATAATATCACATCGCACCCGACGACGAAGTCAAAGCAATTCGAGCAATCAATCAAGGAATTGAAACTGGTTTTATGATTGCTGGCCAATTTGAAAATTTAAGCGGCATTCTCTCAAACAAGAAATCTGCGTTTGACATCTTTTTTGAATCCGAAAATGGTACTTTTTGAAGCAATCGAGCAAAGCTTCATCAGAATCGAACTTCTTCTGAACATTGGCGAGAAAGATTCAAGCATCAGATCTGGTCGAAGTATCATAAATTGCCAACCCTGCCGTCACGAAACCACCAGATTCGAGGAACAGCGGCTGAGCCACAACTATCGCCGACGTATCCTCCTCGATGGGTCCGTTAAGGCAGATGACGCGTTCCTTGAGAAGACGGGAAAAGATATCGCAGGCACGCTGGCCACGGGATGTGTGCTCGATGACCATCGGAATCAGGCTGTAGAAACGGCGGTGGGGTAGTGGAGTTTTGTTGGGGGCTGCGGTTGGTAGGATTTGGGAGAGGTTGCGTATCGACATGTAGGCAATAACAGCGAAATTGGGGGTGAGAACGAAATGGGAACGAAAATATGATTTGGAAATTAGGGATTTGGAAATTGGGGATTTGGATTTGGAAATTGGGGGTGAGAACGAAATGGTATGAACAGTAAAGCGGGAAAACGAAAATTTAGGGCAAAATGTAGCGGTGATCCATGTTAACAATCAGATTAAATGTAGACCATTGGATCGTATTCACGCGGATTGCTAATTTTATTAATTTTTTAATTTGAAAACATCTATAGCAACACTATATAAAAATGTTGCATCGTGTTACACTTGTTTAGCTAGAGCAACACATTTTTATGGCTGAGGTAACACTAAAAATACAACGTTGCAGTAGGACCAAAATTTTATAGCTATCGCAACATTTTAGCTGGCAACACCTTGCAAAAATGTTGCAGAAGGTCATTTATGGCGTAGTGATTGTAGATAAAAGTATAAAATTTCAAACAAGAAAAAGGTCATCAAATTCGGACTTACGGTTCAAAAGTTATGATGAAAATAAGTTTCAGGTTTAAATTTCTTAATCTTGTCTTTCATTCTCAGGGCTGCGACCCAAAATGCGATTTCAACCATTTAAACCTCAAAAGTTTGCAAAAAAACATGGAAGTTATAGATAAAAGTCTAATCTTTCCAACAAGAAAAATATCATCAAATTCAGACTTACGGTTCAAAAGTTATGGTCAAAATAAATTTCAAGTTTAAATTCCTTTATCCTGTCTTTCATTCTTAGGGCTGCGACTCAAAATGCGATTGCTACCATTTAAACCTCAAAATTTTGCAAACTCAAAACATGAAAGTTGTATATAAAAGTCTAAGCCTTCTGAGAAATAAAAATTAAAATATGACCAGAAACGAAAAAGATATGGCCACATTACAACGGTGTTTGACTAAGAAAATGTAAATTGACAGCCACACCACCATAGTTTACCCAAAGGTTCATATACAATCAAACCATTTCAACATGCAAATACAATAAAATTAGATGTGAGAAAAACTCACGTTTTTGGCCTAGAATTACCCGCCTAAACTCTTGTGTTTTAGCATGTTTCCTCTCAGCTGCAAACCCTAACAATTCATGCAAAAGAAACCCAACACCCAAATTTAACTACTGTAAAAGCTAAAACAAAATCCTCTAAGATGTAAATCTTGAGTTTGAGAGTGTTACCTGAATTTAACAGTTTCCAAAATTCATTAATTTAACTTGAAAATTTGATTAGGAGTGTAGACTTTTGATTTAGGGTTTGTGGATGAGGTAGAAAGAGTCACTACTCTTTTGTTTCTGAAGTGGTGAGATAAAATGAACATACATGTTGAACTCCAGGCCACTTCTTTTCTCTTGGGCTTTTGTTTTTGGGCAAAAAGTTATAAGTTTTATTTAATGAAATAAATAAAATTACACTTATCAAATTTCCAAAGAAAATGGGCTTAAGGTTGCCAAGTTCAATTAACATAGAAATCAATTTACTTTAAACAAATTTCAACTAGACGGGCTTGAACCCAATTATCTTAAAAATAAGGAAAATGCAAATTTATTAATTTCATTTAATTTGTACTGAATGGCTTTAAGTTACCAATTCGAATTTTAACAAAAAAATTATTCTTATTAATTCCAACTAATTACAATAAACGGCCTATGATTACAATTTTTAATTTTAACAAGAAACCATATTCTTATTATTTTCAATTGATTTTTAATGAACGCTCTATTAATGAAAATGTTTTAAAGGTGATAAAATAGATTATTAAAAACCAATCTTATAAAATAAGAGTTGTTTCATAAATCCTTTTAAACCCTTTTCCTCTCCAATTTCGCTTGATTTATCTTTTCCAAAATTCCTGTTATTGTAAATAAAAGACTAACTTATTTAATCCTCCGGTATTTCTTTAATACAATGTAATAAAATAGAGTCCTAATATATAAAATGTTTATTTACAAAATAAACATTTCTCAACACTAATCTTTAATAATTTAAAAGATTTAACCAAATAAATTCTCTAATTCCTTATGAAATAGACTAATTTTTAATTTCCAAAATGTTAATCCCATCTCTTTAAACTTCCTAATCAACTAAACTTTGAGTTCACATTCCATAAGTATCTTGTTTATATATATATATATATATTCTATATAAAAAACAAATTTCCAATTTTCTTCATATCCCAAGTACTTAGGAAGATTTAATTTCTCACTTAAATCACTAATCTTAGTCATTATCTATTTTATTAAAGAAATAAAACATGGTTGTTATAGACTCCTCCCCTTAAAGAAATTGCGCCCTTGCAATTCCATTATAGAGAAAAGTATGTAATATACATACATACATACATACATACATATACATATACATATATATATATATAGACACACACACACACACCAACACATAATACACATTCTCATTAATTCTAATTAGAGTAATCCTATAATAAAAGATTCTTTCTGTTCTTAAACTTATAGAGTCATTTTAATTTCTTTGCAATAATAAATATCTGACTTATAACCCATTCTTTAAAATGTAGATGTTAATAGTCTAAGAATCCATTTACATGTATATTTTTCCCAAAAATGATTTCCAAGAATTTTGTATTCTCTTAGTCAACTCTTCATTTCCAATTCTAATATTTATTAACAATTAATTCATTCCATAGCATTTTAAGTTTCAAACCCGCTTCTTGAGAAATAAGAATTTACATGGCTCAATGTCTTGTTAGAAGAAAGTTAGTTTAAGAGTTATAGGAGTTCCTTTATTATAATCTTCATTTACAGAAGTTAACTTTTTCTAAAATAATAAGTTTAAAATATTTTCTTAATTTTAAACACTCCCTTTAGATAGATCTTTCTCTGTTTTTTCCCTTTTTCTTTCTTTTTTTCATAAGTGAAGAATGCACCAAAAATCAATTATTGCTTAACTTTACTTTCTTCTAAAATAAATTTCTATATTTGAAATTCTTAGATTGGGGCCAACTTCTAATGAAAATTTGCCCCATGTTGACTTAAAGGATTTATACTTCATATACTCATTTTTTTTCTTACTAAAGAATTTTTCTTATAATCTCCCTCTTAAATATATTTTCAAATTCCTCCACTTCTTACTCATAAGTGCAGTTATTCTTTAATTATAAAGATATGAGAATACTTTACAAAATCGGTTGTAAAACCTTTTGTACTTGAATAACTCAATTTAAGATGCTTCCCTTTGTAATACACTTCATTTGTACTTTTTCCATATAAAAGAAACTTCATTTATTCAACATTTTTGTTAGAATCTTGTAATTATTCCTAGAAACAAGTACTATACTTTAAAACTTGAAAATCCTTCCAATGGTTTTTAAATGACTTCTAAAATCAAAGCCCTTTGAAAACGTATAATTTCTTTTATGTTATATATATTCTCCTCCTTCCAATATATTTGATCTTTGAAATAATTTCAAACATTTTATATAACACAATATATAACATCTGTATTCATAAATCCCAAACCTCTTTTCCATAATTCTCCTTTTATTTACTTTATAAAGGTTATTTTATATCATGTTATAGAAAAACAAAATATTCTTTATTTACCAAAAAATTTAGAGTATTCAAATAATTCATCAACATAGTTCAGTTATATAAAGATAGAACTACAGAGTTCACCCCTTCAATAGAAAGACAATTTATAAGGTTAAAGAAATTACTTTATTTCTAATTCATTATAATTTTTACTTCCCTAAAAATTCCAAGAATATCTCTTTTCTTTTAAAGTTTTATTCATCATAAAACTTGTTTTTTCAACTAATCTTGTATTTGGTAGGAAATCCGACCTTCTTAATTATATTTCTAAGACATACTTTAAATAACACTTGTTCATATTTATATCTTATACCTTTCAATCGAGTAAGGCTTTTCATTGAAGGGTTAAAGCTACATAACTCACCCATTTTAATAAAAAGGTAAATTATAAAGCTAAATAGATTACTCCCATTTTGTTTAATTCTCAAAGCTCGTTTATTACAACTTCTATTTTCTACGAGGTTCTAAAAATGCTTTTTAATCTATAAAATATCTCATTCTGGATGAATTCCTTTCTTATTAACAAGTCTTGGAACTTTGAATTTTACAAATAATATATTTGCTTTCCAAATTTTATTCATCATCAAAATTAACCTTGTTAACATGATTTATTTCCCCAGATCCCCAAAATACCAAGCTACTTGCTTCAACATTTTCTTACTTTAAAATTTCCTAAAATTTGTTCACACAAATACTTTACCTTCTTTATACTACCGATACCTTTTACAATTTAAATCACTACAGTTTAAGGTGTCGAAGATATTAAATTTAAGGTATTATATTTTCTTTATTATTTTGATTTATAATGAGGAGGTGAAATTAAGGAAAACCTCTTCATAAATATTTTAACCTTTTATAATTCCAGACCTTCTAATCACAAAAACTCTCATATATATAGGTCTTACTTTACAATTAAATAGGGAAGGCACAACAAACTTCTCATTGTTCAACACCTACATCTCTTCAAATTAAGTTCCTACTTCTAAGATTCATGAATCAGAATATACTAATCTCCTTAAGTGGAGTTGTATTTATAAATCCATATTTATGTAAGATGTCTCTTATTCACAAAATAAACTATCTAAAGCTCATTGTCTCAAATTAATTAAGTAAAGAGATTATGTTTTAATTCAACTTTCTTTGATTTAATACTCATAAGGATTTATGCTTTATCGTTTAATTTCTAAAATATCTTCTCAGGTATTATTATCTAATATCAAACATTTTCTCTTAGAATCTTTGCATGTGCATGTGTACATATCTTCAAAGTAACATTTCGTTTTGACTAATACTAACTTCAAAATTTTATTTTCTCTTTAATTATTATAGTTTTGAAATATTATAGCTCAAAGCACTATTTTATTATTCAAAATATCATGTCCAATTGTCTCGTTCCAGTGTTTAGGAATCCCTATCGACAACGTTGGCCCGACGTCTCGATCAGAACTCTTAAAGCACTCAATGGGTAATTTAACACATACATATTTTTGAAATTCTTTTAAATATGATATACAAACATCATTTGCAATCTTACTTTTACCAATATTAATCTGCTTATATTAATCATAATTAAACACCCCCTATAGGTATGTTCTTTGTCCAAATTCAATTAGATGACTACTTAACTAACAGGCTTCCCAATTAACCTCAATGTTTATAAACAACACATGATTTATTTATAATAATTCATTAATAATCAAACACCACATTTTAACTTTATTTCCATTTGATTAATATATATATATATGCTAGGTGATTAGTAATATGAATACACCGTAGGGTCTAATTATTAATATCAAGTAGGTTACTAACTCAAGTGTTGATTCCTACTCAAGTTAAAAATTTAACTATTGTTTAAAATTTCCTAAGTAACCATGCATCCAATAACCAATCAAGTATACATATATAAAACAACTGATTAATGTTCTCAGTAGAAAGCATTCCATCTGCTTTCGATGTGCAACTCTGATCACAAAGGGGTCAGGACACAATAATTCATTCCTAAGCCATTTAAGGTCTAGTTTACACCATCTATAATAACAATTTATATAACGATATAAAATCTTGCCAATAGTCCCTGACAGTTATTCCTTAATAATCATCTATATTCCTATCCTGATTAGGGGACAAATTTTAAATTTCTAACCAAACTGCCAAAGGGATGGGTTTCTAAGTTTGTCCAGACCAAGATTTGTGCCTTATATATTGTATATTGTTCTGAACGCAGCTCTGATACCGAGCTATAACGCCCCACCTTGATACATTAACAAAGGATATTACTAGGTAATATCGTCTGATGATATGGAGAATAAGGCTGGTTAGGAGCGATAACCATGGATATTATTCTGGGCGAGTATCGACATGTCTATTCATGTAAAAAAAATTATTTGAATCAATATCGACATGTACGATCCAAGCGCAAAGCAATATCATGTTGGCTCATTATGCTTAGAACAATATATAATATCTTAGAACATAGAATCACAAAAGGCAGCGGTACATAGGTGCGTGAAAATATATATATTCATAGCAAGTCTACAAAAGGTGGTTATAATAGATCCACATAATATACACGGTAGAGTACATGTCTAAAACCAAAAGAATATACATCTCAAATGTCATTATCTCAACAAAAGGTGTACACAAACTCAAAGGTTTAGACAAAACGATAAAGATATCATATATGTAGATATCTCCAAGCTAAGTCAACTCTAGAAGTCTTTGGGTCATAGTACCTAAAATACCTCGCTCTGACCCGGGTATTATATAAATAATAAATAGGTAGCTTAGTTCTAATTAAAATGAGTGAGATAGAGATAAAATAAGATATACGAAGTACAAAACAAATGTGAGATCATAAGTGTAACATAAGTAACTGTCAACACTATAGTCATAACTAGATTACATGCCAACATCCAAATAAGAAACGACATAATCACAATAATTCTTTGTGTTTTTGGTTAATCCAAAATGATATAGTCAAGATATAAAAATATGCCATATAAAAATATAGCAAATGGCATCATCACAAAATCGCATCATCATAAAAGCGCCATGTCATAAAACTCAAATTGCCTTTCATAGGCAGACCCAGAAATATGGTGAATCACATAATATTAATCAAAGCACAAGGTTTCAATAATAAAACAAAAAAAGGGTCCAACACATGACGAGCATGAAAGCCTCGTCGAATCACAAGACGAGCATGAAAGCTACATCAAACACAAGATGAGGACTAACGCTACGTCGAACACAAGATGAGCACGAAGGCTATGCCGAACATAAGACAAGCACGAAGGCTATGCCGAGCACAAGACGAGCGTGAAGGCTACACCGAACACAAGACGAGCATGAAGGCTATGCTGAATATAAGGCGAGCATGAAGGCTACGTTGAACTGGATAAGTGCAATATACTTCTAATTAGTAATTAAATAAGTGTTACCTAATGTCCCATAACTACTTGATGATACTTAAATATTTACTAAAAGCTAGTAAATTTCACTCGTGTGTAGATAGGTGTTTAATCGAACAAGTCCGAGAATTAACCGATGAAGTAAACACAAATGTTCCATACCACTTGTTTTACTAGACCGTTTAACTCAGTTTCTCATTTAACCGAGGTCGTGAGTTTGTTTACGAAAATAGTTTATTTCAAAAAAAAATTCGAAATATTGGTTTTAAAATGCTAGAATTACATAATAGAAACTATGGTTTACACACACACACACACACACACACACACATATATATATATATACATACATATACATATTCATACACACACACACATATATATATATATATATAAGTGTGTATGTGTATATTTTAAAATCTTACTTCACAAATGTTTTGAAAACTATAACATTTATATGTATTTACTTTTCCAAAGATCATTCCTTTAGAAACTATATACATGTAGAAATATCCTTTTAGGTTATTTTGTTTCAAAATATTTTTTTGTAAAAACACTTGAAAATTAGTGTATAGAAATTGTGCGAAGATAAATGTACCTATAGAGTAAAACCTCTATGGAATTAAAATCAACAATAAAACAATTCAAAAATCAGAAAATAAGCAGTGAAATCTCATCAAAACAAAGCTCAAAGTGCAGCAAAACAAGCATGAAAAGTAGTAGGGAAAAATGCAAAACAAGTAGCATAAGAGAGGAGAAGAAGCTGCCTAGAACACATACCCAGGCCTACGACAAAGAAATGTAGTTTCGAACCGTTAAAACTAAAAATTTTACAAAACTCAAAATATGAAAGTTGTAGATAAAAGTCTATGATTTCCAATAAGAACAATATCATCAAATTCGGACTTACCGTTCAAAAGTTATGGTCAAAATAAATTTCAAGTTCAAGTTCTTTAATCCTGTCTTTCATTCTCAGGGTTGCGACTCTAAATGCAATTTCGACCATTTAAACCTCAAAATTTTGCAAAACTCAAACCATGAAGTTGTATATAAATGTCTAAGCTTTTCTAGAAATCAAAAATTACCGAAATCCGACAAGAAACAAAAAGGATATGCCAAATAAATAACAGTGTTTAACTAAGAAAATGTAAATTGACAGCCACACCATCATAGTTTACCTAAAAGTTCACATACAATCAAACCATTTTAACATGCAAATCCAATAGAACTAGATGTGAGAAAAACTCACCTTTTTGCTCAAGAAATAGTCACCTAACAAAATCTTATGTCTTAGCCTATTTCCTCTTAGCTACAAACCCTAACAATTCATGCAAAAGAAACCCAAACACCCAAATTCCTATAAAAGCTAAAACAAAATCCTATAAGATGTAAATCTTGGGTTTGAAAATGTTACCTGAATTTAATTTTTTTCCAAAATTCATTAATTTAACTTGAAAATTGGATTGGGAGTGTAGACTTTGATTTAGGGTTTGTAAATGTGGAAGAAAGAATTACTGCTCTTTTATTTCTGAAGTGGTGTGATAAAATGAACGTACAGGTTGAACTCCATTCTACTTCTCTTCTCTTGGGTTTTTGTTTTTGGGCCAAGAGTTATAAGTTTTAATGAAATAAAATTACTCTTATCAAATTTCCTAATAAATTTGGCCTAAGATTGCCGAATTCAAACATAGAAATCAATTTACTTTAAACAAATTTCAACTAGATAGGCTTGAACCCAATTATCTTAATAAGGAAAACGCAAATTTATTCATATTATTTAATTTGGCTTTAAGTTATTAATTCAAATTTTACCAAAAGAATATTCATCTTCTTAATTCCAATTAATTGCAATAAACGATCTTTGATTACAAATTTTAATTTTAACAAGAAACCATAATCTTATTAATTTCAAAAGATTTTTAATGAACACTCTATTAACGCAAATGTTTTAAAGGTGATAAAAGTAGGTTTCAAAAAATCAATCTTATAAAATAAGAATTGTTTCATAGATCGTTTTAAACCCTTTTCCTCTCCGATTTTTCTTGATTTATCTTTTCCAAAATCCTTGTTATTATAAAAAGACTAACTTCTTTAATCCTTCAGTATTTCTTTTATATAATGTAATAAAATAGAGTCCTAATATATAAAATGTTTATTTACAAAATAAACATTTCTCAACACCAATCTTTAATAATTTAAAAGATTTAACAAAATAAATACTCTATTTCCTTATGAAATAGACTTATTTATAACTTCTAAAATATTAATCCTATCTCTTTAAACTCCCTAACCAACTAAACTTTGAGGTCACATTCCAAAAGAGTCTTGTTTATTTATTTATGTATATTATTTTCTATATAAAACACAAAATTCCAATTTTCTCCATATTCCAAATACTTGGAAAGATTTAATTTCTCACTTAAATCTCTAATCTTAGTCATTATATATTTTATTAAAGAAATAAAATAAGGTTGTTAAAGGGACTCTAAAATTAGCTTCATCATGCTTCTCATCGATCATGTCGAGGGACTTGAGCAGGAGTTCCTCATTCTTTTTGGGATCATAGTCGATCTTCTGATAAGATTTCACTTCCAATTCAATTGGAGTCATGGCCTTCGATGTGTAGGCCAAAGCGAACGACATGTGACTAATCATGGATTTGTCAGTCATTCAGTAGGCCCAAAGTGTTATTCATCGACCTACTTGCCTTTGGTCTTTGTCAACTACTTTTTCATGACTTGATGATTTTGTTCACAGCTCACCTATCCATTTGCTTGTGGATGCACTACTACAGAGAATCCTTTCTCAATTTGATACTCGTTGCAGAAGTTCTTGAATTCTGCATTGTCGAATTGGGTCCTATTGTCGGTGATGATTGTTTATGGGATCCCAAAATAATAGATAATGTTCTTAACTATGAAGTTGATCACCTTCTTCGTGGTGATCATGGCAAGCGGTTCTGCCTCAGCCCTCTTTGTAAAATAATCAACCACAACAACAACGTACCTGCCTTTTATTAGTTGAACCACTATAATTGTCGTGTGTTGCTGTTTTCCTCATTTTTAAGTTATTTTCTTCATTTTATTATCTACTATTAATCTTTGGGTATTTGTGCCAATTTTTTGTTTAAACAGAGATGATTATTGCTTGATGTGTTTTATCAAATACTTCTACATGAATATTGGTTGATTTAGTATATTAATGATGATGATTGCTTGGTAGCCTATCTTGATTGAATTGCATGTAGAAAATATTTGGAATGGTTGATTGTTTGAAATAGATAAATATTGGTTGAATGGTATGCTATATATAATGCTATTGATTGTTTTGGACGATGGAAATTTAATTAAAATGAGTGATTTGAATTATTTCTATGAAAAATAGGATATGAGGTATTAAAGCTATTATAGTCGTTGTCATCGAAGGCTATCATCTCCTGCTCCCAACGGGGAGTCTTAGCTCTCTGCTCCTCGCCTATTGCACATACATAGGCATCTCTGTTCTTCAATGATTTTGCATATTTCTACATCTCTCCCCAACTTCTGTCCACCACATGGGGTCCACCTGTTATAGTGTTGATCAGCAGTTTCCCATCTTTCTCGTGGTTCGCACTGGGCCTTTCACCTTCGTTCCCCGATGGAGGTTCCTTCGTGGCTGGTTCCTTCATGGCTGGTCCTCAAGAGTAGGGAGTACCTTCGGACTTTTTCCCACTGTTCCAGTTTTCGTCTTTTGATATGCTCCTCAATCACATCTCGTAAATGATGACACTCATTAGTGTTATGACCGTGAGACTCATGAAATCTACAGTATTTCCCTGTGTTATTCTCAGCCTCAGTTTCCTTCCTTGGGGCTGGCTTGTTATATTTGTGCTCGGTTTGAGTGGCCAAATAGATGTTTTTGATGGTATTGTTCAAATCTGTATAGATTTCAAACTTGTAGCCAGGTTTGAACCTCTTCCAATCATTCCTTCTTCCGTTAGAGCTGCCATGTAACGACCCGGTATTTTTGGACCATTCAAATCGACAATAATCCACACATGTCCGACTTGAATAGTTCAAAATATCAGATTGTTAATTTAAAATTTGGCAAACTCAGCGTATACAGTAAATAAATCAATCATAGAATCACAGACACAGAGTAATACAATAATACGCAGCGGAATAAATAAATAGTAGTTCATGAAGCTACTATATAAACATCAGAGTTAGAAATAAAATACAACAGAATATCTCAAATGCAGTGAAGTCTTCGGTACGAATAGATGACCTCTCTGAACAGATCAACTGGAAAGCTGAAAGCTGAATCAATAGTTGGATCTCCAAATGAAGCTCCAAACTCCAAGGGCGAGTCTCAAATGTTGTATCACTCAGTCTGACCCGAGCGTAAAGCAAAACACAAAACAATCGAGTCAGGATTAACATTCTTATACTAATAAATCCAACTCAAGTGAAATTTCAACTGAAATACAAGTAACTTAAAGGATGTTTGGGATAACCATCCTCTAAGGATCCGTGGAACTATCTATAATGTAGAAATATACACTATAACACCGTGGTCATTTCAATTTAATTTATACTTCAAAACCCAAATATCATTTCATTTCAAATATGTCTATTTTCCAAAATAGTATATATATATTAAATGATTTAAAAAGTAAAGTATTTCTAATTTCCTCAAGTCTCGCAAATCGATTCAAATCAACTTCAAATTCCAAATTCACATTTATTCAAAGCTCAATTCATCAATTTAATTTAGTTCTAAATATACCATTTATTATTCAATATATTTCAAAGCTTTAATATTCAACATTTTCAAAGTTAGATTTAACAGTTTCATATAGCTCTTGATTTAACTTCATTATTATTTAATCAAGGAATATTCACTTAATATATTCAATATCATTTACTAGCCTTAAATTACATTTTTACTAAATATTTCCTTAAATTTTATTTAAACAAGAAATATTCATTAAATTACTTATAAATCAAACCCAAGTTATAAATCATATCTTACATCTCAATTTCAATAAGTTTCTAATCGGTTTAATTAAATAAAATTCTTTATTGAATCAATTTCAACTAAATTCAAATTATCTTCCTAACCTTAACTTATTCAAATTTTTACCAAAATCTATTTTGAAATATAGATATAAGTACTTAACCATATTATATGTATTCAATCAATCTTAATTAAATTTAATATTATAATTAAATCTATATATATATATCATTACCATTTATATATAATAATTTAACAATCAACATTTATTTAACCCATATATTTCTTCCCAAATCCATAGAATTTATTTTCAAAATATTTATATATATATGGACCAACGGTGTCGGTATATATATCTATCATATAGTAAAGTGATACGGATATTTATCATTTCAATCCGTAATTTAAATATATACGGGTAGATATCAACCCGTAATCCCAATTTCAATTCAAATGAAAATCGCTTGGGTTTATCATTTCAACCCATAACGATTTTCTCCTAATCTAAAGTCCGTTCGGGTATGTATCATTTCAACCCATAGTGATTTCTAAACTACAGGGAACTTGCAGAGTGATAACAGATAATACAATAAAATAACAGGCATATATCATCAATAACAATATAATATAAACAACAGGATATGGTGTCATATCCCGCAGGTGAACAGTTACAGATAATAGCATATATAACAAATTTAAATAACTACAGCAGCATATTTCAATTGTCGTTTCAATTGAAATCAAATTTAATGAATAAAAGAATGTTAATCGTGAGTGATTGCTCACCTTTCGAGGCTAGAGAAATTTGACAATGAAATGAGTTATGAATCCAAGCACGAACTTCAAAGCTATTTGGATTGGCATGAATTTGACGTTCAAAGCTGACGACACGGAATTGACGAAGTCGAGTTAGAGCTGGATCGATGAAGATAAATGGTATGAGTGAACTTATATCTATATATGTGTACAACTATGCATAAAACTATCTATGTATCTCAAAATCATATTCTGAATTCAACGCCAATTAAATTTTAATATATATGTATTTTTCAAAATCATTGTGTAAAATAAACATATATAATAAAATAGACACATTTACATAATATATAGTTTGAAATAAATACATATATATACTTTATTATATATATATACATACTTTCAAAAATCAAAATAACTTTGCTTTATTTTAATATATAAACTATCACCTAATATAATAAACCCACACATTAAAGTAGAGTCCATATACATATATATATACACATTTTCAAATAGATACTAAATATAAATACCTATAAACAATATATTAAGACACATATAAGTTGAATTCAATATATGTGAAAAATGTATATATAAAATAAGCTAAATGAACCAAGACCAATATGTATACATATGCAGACTTATGATATGATATGTAACCTAATGTGACCAAAACCTCTAACATATATAGCTAACAACATACATTACATGACATATGCACTGACGTGAACTACTTACTATCATATCATAAAATTTTATAAAATCTATTATATATATATTGTACAAAATTTTGAATACATTAGGCTTTGTAAACTGGTATACAAATACTACACATAAGACTGATATTTATAACCTCTCGAACTTGCAAAGCTTCCATAACTAATGTATATGTGTGTATATATACAGCTTCTAAAAAAAATAACGACGTAAATTTATATGATTAAACTTATAGTTTCTTCTCTGTTATATACTAAAACACGTACCTTAACCTATAAAAGCTGTCCTATTAACTATACATATTATAACAAATCAAGCATATACAAACGTCTTATCCAAATCATTATATGAAAAAAAAATGAAATGACAATCGCGGCTTGTAATTCTATATATACATAACTTGCTGTATACCCAATGTGAAAATATAAAACTCATATTTAAAATAAAATATACATACTCTTAAACATAAATAAACACTGTAACCATTTATATATGCTGCAAAACATTATTGATGCATTTTCTATATGACATACATTATAAACAACTATATGCATATATATATATATATATAAATTTTAAAACCAATATCTACCAAACGAATATATATTACCCTTCAAAAAATGTCCTGTAATTTATGCAAACCATGATGTGCGAAAACAAATATAATTACGGCTATTCAACCAAATATATACGGCCTATATTTTCAACATCTGCAGACTACCTACCAAATGTACTATTTACAATATTTTACTCATATACTTAGATATATATAACAGTTACAGAGCATTGAGCGAGACTACTTTCAGCAGATGAGAAGAATATATTTCAAACAACAAACGAAGCTCACAAAACTAATATATAACCTTTATATATAAGTATACTTATAATAAAATACATATATTAATAGAAAATATATAACAATATCATCACCTATGGTGGGATGAAATGATGGGCGGCTGTCAGCGACGGAGATTTGACGAGGGGGAGGAGGTGCGGTGGCAGGCGAACAGATCTGGTGGCGAGAAGTTTTGGGTCGAAGGGAAAGGGGTTGATGGGTTATTGGGTTGTGTCGGAGGGTGGAGGTGGTTGGCGAGTTGTTCAAAAGGATGGAGGCGAAGATGAATACTTTGGTGAAGGAGCAGCTGGAGCCAGATAGGGAAGTGGCGCAGGTCGGTTGCCGATTGGAGGTTGTGGTCGCGGAGGGGCTCGGATCAGTGAGGGTGAGGTCGAGTCAGGTAGCGGGCCAAGGCAGTGGTAGGGAAAGAACAGAAAATGGAGGTGGGAGGAAGAAAATGAGGAAGGGAGAGGGTAGTGAGAAAAATGGCAGAGAGAACGTGAAAGATGAACGGTTTTCTCAAATAAGATTGTTATTAAATATATAAAATTTCAACTGACCTGCTACGAAATAAAGAGTATGGAAACGTTAGCAATAAATTTGAATATAAAGGACCGTGAAAGTAGCACGGGAATTCAGGCCAATTATTAAAGACCAATTACTGTTAGAAATTTGAACGTTTGAAATTCGAATGGACAAAGGAAAATTAAACGGATACTGATGCATTGGACCGTTACGCAGTTTTCGTCGCGTACCGAACTTCAAAATACAAGGTTGAATATATCGTAGAGATCAGCACGACGAGATGATCAAAACGGTATACAGATGTCATTGGTACGATTATCCTATCAAAAATCGATAATCGGTACCGAAAATGCTGCTATTTCGTACGGGAAAATCCAAACGGAGCTAGAAACGTCCGAATTTCGCGAAACGAATTTCGCAGTCTGATTTAGAATGCTCTAAATAAATTTTCTCTTGTTGACATATTTAGGTTTCGGAAAACTTTTAAATTCAACTGTTATTAACCGGTTTAAATTGAAATAAGATTTCACCGGAAAATAAACTTCAATATTATTAGATGAAAATTTACCAGTTGCTATATTAAAATAGACGTATTCCAAATAATAAATTTTTATTCTCAAATTTTATTGTTTAAAATTTCCCAAAATTTCAATTAATTTAACAAATAAAATCACTAAAATTTTGGGTCGTTACACTCTCCCCCACTCAAAACTTTTCGTCCCCGAAAAGGAAGGAGGTAGGAGAGTAGGAACAACAGGAAAGCAAAAATAGATTGAAAGACAAGGATAAACAATTAATTTAAAACTATATAAATTTTACTTAAATTTGAAAACTTCATTTGCAATTCAATTATCTTATATACTTTAAAACCTTTCAAAAATCCATTTGTAAAATTTCTCGCTTCCTTTATAAATACCATTTATATGTTTAAATGACACCTTTATAAATATATGAAAACCATTTGAAAACAATTATTTACATTATTACTTATATTTACAAAGAAGCTATTTGAAAACATTAAATCCATAATTCATAAATTTATTAATTCTATCTAAAATACTTTTCAAATATTATTAATAAATCAATAATCATTTACTTTAAATATGTTTTATTTAATTAATAACTTCTAAAATATTTATAACACAAAAAAAATATTCTATTAAACCATATAATATATAAATAAACAATATTTAAAAGGATATAGTCAACAAGGAAAAGAAGGAGGACTTGGAAAAACAGAATATAGGTAAATAAATAAAGCTGAGCAGATAAGGTAGATTCAAAAGAATAGTATCGGGCATGAATAATTAATTCAAACCATAAGGATTTCAATTTCAAATATTAATACAAAATTTCTTTATCGGAAATACTTTTTATAATAAAATACCTTTATAGTCGAAACAAATTTCCTTTCGAAAATACTTTTATAACTCGATGTCTCAACAAGTTTATCCTCGTTCCTGCAGACTCTGGTAGTGCGTTGATCAGGCGCAAAACTAGAATTCTCTAGGTACTTAGTAGACCTGTTTCAACACCCAGTGAAAATACTGGAAAACTTTTAAAAACAGATATGGAAAGTACAATCCAAACAAAAAAACAAACAAATCATGGATCGCAGATACACAATGGTTACACTTGGGTCCCCCAGGAAACATCTGTACCTTTTAAGCATTCACTGCCTTGCGAATTCGCCATGATAACAAAACTGTGGACCGCAGGATACATAACAATGGTTACGCCTGGATCCCCCAGGAAACATCCATACCCCTTAAGCAATCTCTGCCTTGCGGATTACGCCACTAACACGACCATAGATCGCAGATACACAATGGTTACGCCTGGGTCCCCCAGGGAAACATCCGTACCCTTTAAGCAATCACTGCCTTGTGAATTACGCTATGTAGTCGAGTTCGTAAGACCATGGGTAACGCCATGGAATTCGAAGGACACTCGAGTATCATATCCGGAAAACCAAAAATCAGAGAGAATAATATCGATAGAATGAATCCAAGATGTGGCCACAAATCGGATATCAAGCAGAATGCACTTTCCATATCTTTACTTCGAAAATATGTATCATATAGTACCTTTTCAAATCACTTTCAAATATCGTACTTATATAAAATCCATTATATATAAGATTTAATTTTCAAATCAAATACTTTTCCAAAATCAAAAGTATATCAAATCACACTTATATAGACTTTAATTATATAAGATTTCACTTTTCAAATTGAGTACCCTTTTTCAAATCCATAGTTTTCGAATCAATTTCATACTCATACAAATCAATTTTATATAAGTTCGACAACCCCCAAATCAAGTATTTAATCAAATACAAGGTTCTCAATTCAATTTGTTTCATATCAGTTCAGTTTCAAAATCATATACAATTTCACCAAATTATTTCTTCTCAAATTAAATATCTTCAGTTTCAAATTTTTCAAAATAATAAATTTAGAAAATAATCCAAATTTCTAAATCAATATCATTTAAGTCAACCAATTCATTTCCAAAATCAATGGTTTTAAAAATCAATCTTATACCTACATAAGGTCCATCTTATATAAGGATCAAATTTTACCAAATAAATTTCGCTGTATGACGAGCCATATGGGATTGAATATCTTTGCTTTATGGGTTATATATCTTTGTAATTTAAATTGGAAATTTTCTTTTAGTAAGCAAAGATATTCTAATCCGAAAGCTTTCAACTTCAACGCAAAATATATCACTGATATTAGAATATAAGATTTACATACGTCATCATTTCGCAAAATCACATTTGATCGCTCGCTCGATCACACAAGTTCGCTTTCGAACTAGTATTGTCCATTCGACTTCCCTAATGCGGATTCCGATATGGTTTCTCGACTAGAAGCCATCAGTCTCCTTGCATAGCCATATACTATGATAGAGAATTCTAGAATCAAGCCCAAAATCCACATCAAATATTCGCCATCCAGAATCAAATGAAAAATCCTAACACGAAATGGTGTAATTCACCTCGAACTTGTGTACTCAAACCTAGATCAAATTAATTATGCGAATAAAACAGCATACGTACAACTTATATATTTATTCCAACTTGTTAAATATATAGTTTCATAAAGATGTTACTAAGTTAAAACATTTAACTAAACTTTATTCAAAATATTTTAAAGACCAAATTCTTTTCAAAACATTTCAAATCTAAATTTCATATTAGAAAAAATTTAAATTGCCTTATTCATTTACTTAACAAAACAGTTTCAGCTTATTTAAATCATATTACTACATACTTTAAACATACATACCAACTTATATACTTTATACTTCAAAATTTCTTAGCTTTTGAAAAGTTAACCTTGATTTGGAAGTGCTCGAACCTTCAAAATAGTTGAAGAAATCATTTTCAAATTCAAGAGTTGGAAATCAACAACAAATCAGTAAATCAATTTCAAAAGATAGGTTTATATCAAATTCGAAACTCGAGGACTGAACACCGGCTTACTTCAAATCATTTCAAATATATATACATATATCCTTTGAATATCAAATCTTATTTCGGAATTTGATATCAAAATGGTTTCCCAAAATCACTCGCATAGCAAAGCTACTGAAGTGGCCTATCCCCCACTCTGAAACTCGAAAATCAATGTCGATGATGCGTGCACTCATCACCGAAATTATTTTCCAGCGACATAAGTGAGTTCTGGACTTCTATTTTCTCAAACTTCTTTTGAAATTTCTTTGAAATCATTCGAAACTCATTAGAATCATTTGAAACATTTCTTATTTGGAAAAATGCTTTTAAATCATATTATTATTATATATTTCAAAATCTTAAAACCAATTTCGAAACACCGGGGTTCAATTCTCGAATTTCAAATTTAAAATCCTTCAGTTATAAATCATTTTTAGATAAATCAAATTTCTTATATAATTTTTCCAAATTACAAATCCTTTCGAAACCTCAAATTCTCATTTTAAAAAGGGTATATAATCTTTATCGGAAACATTTCACTTTTATATATAGAATATAATCATACTTACCAAAATAATAATTTCGGTTTAGAAAACAATTTCTAAAATATAAACAAACCCGATTTTCAAAGGATGATTCACGAACGGATTTCAGAACAGAGATAGAGATTCAATTTAAAAGAACTCTAATCAAATAAAATTCTGATTCGAAGATAGGCTTGAACGAAGATGAGATAATTAATTACAAAACAGTAGATGGATACACTTATATAAATCACGGGCGACCTTAACCGGGTCAACCGTGACTTTAAGAATATAATCGATGTGGAAATCTAAGGCAAATCGGCATTTGAGCGCCAGAGATAGAATTCGACATAACCAGAGATAGCAGCATCTGAACCGAGGGATATATAAATCTCCGATGAATCAATGCCAATTGTAAAGGAGTTTCACCCCCTTTACCAATCATTCAAAGATTGGCGGGATCGCCTATTCTTATAGAGATCATTCGAAGTGGAGTTATGAGATACTCCAGAATCAAAAGAATACAAATAGGAAGAGACAAGAATGAATTTTTGGAACCGCAAGGAACGTTCCAAAGTTCAGAGGAAATTGATTCATAAGGAAGAGATTCAAACTCGAACGAAAGTGATTCTGTAAATAAATTTACTATATATGCTACGTTTTGCCTAGAGCCAAAGCTCTGATACCAACTGTAACAACCCGATATTTTTGGACCATTCAAATCGACAATAATCCACACATGTCCGACTTGAATAGTTCAAAATATCAGATTGTTAATTTAAAATTTGGCAAACTCAGCATATACAGTAAATAAATCAATCACAGAATCACAGACACAGAGTAATACAATAATACGCAGCAGAATAAATAAATAGTAGTTCATGAAGCTACTATATAAACATCAGAGTTAGAAATAAAATACAACAGAATATCTCAAATGCAGTGAAGTCTTCGGTACGAATAGATGACCTCTCTGAACAGATCAACTGGAAAGCTGAAAGCTGAATCAATAGTTGGATCTCCAAATGAAGCTCCAAACTCCAAGGGCGAGGCTCAAATGTTGTATCACTCAGTCTGACCCGAGTGTAAAGCAAAACACAAAACACTCGAGTCAGGATTAACATTCTTATACTAATAAATCCAACTCAAGTGAAATTTCAACTGAAATACAAGTAACTTAAAGGATGTTTGGGATAACCATCCTCTAAGGATCCGTGGAACTATCTACAATGTAGAAATATACACTATAACACCGTGGTCATTTCAATTTAATTTATACTTCAAAACCCAAATATCATTTCATTTCAAATATGTCTATTTTCCAAAATAGTATATATATATTAAATGATTTAAAAAGTAAAGTATTTCTAATTTCCTCAAGTCTCGCAAATCGATTCGAATCAACTTCAAATTCCAAATTCACATTTATTCAAAGCTCAATTCATCAATTTAATTCAATTCTAAATATACCATTTATTATTCAATATATTTCAAAGCTTTAATATTCAACATTTTCAAAGTTAGATTTAACAGTTTCATATAGCTCTTGATTTAACTTCATTATTATTTAATCAAGGAATATTCACTTAATAGATTCAATATCATTTACTAGCCTTAAATTACATTTTTACTAAATATTTCCTTAAATTTTATTTAAACAAGAAATATTCATTAAATTACTTATAAATCAAACCCAAGTTATAAATCATATCTTACATCTCAATTTCAATAAGTTTCTAATCGGTTAATTAAATAAAATTCTTTATTGAATCAATTTCAACTAAATTCAAATTATCTTCCTAACCTTAACTTATTCAAATTTTTACCAAAATCTATTTTGAAATATAGATATAAGTACTTAACCATATTATATGTATTCAATCAATCTTAATTAAATTTAATATTATAATTAAATAAATATATATATATATATATCATTACCATTTATATATAATAATTTAAGAATCAACATTTATTTAACCCATATATTTCTTCCCAAATCCATAGAATTTATTTTCAAAATATTTATATATATATGGACCAACGGTGTATGTATATATATCTATCATATGGTTAAGTGATACGGATATTTATCATTTCAATCCGTAATTTAAATATATACGGGTAGATATCAACCCGTAATCCCAATTTCAATTCAAATGAAAATCGCTTGGGTTTATCATTTCAACCCATAACGATTTTCTCCTAATCTAAAGTCCGTTTGGGTATGTATCATTTCAACCCACAGCGATTTCTAAACTACAGGGAACTTGCAGAGTGATAACATATAATACAATAAAATAACAGGCATATATCATCAATAACAATATAATATAAACAACAGGATATGGTGTCATATCCCGTAGGTGAACGGTTACAGATAATAGCATATATAACAAATTTAAATAACTACAGCAGCATATTTCAATTGTCGTTTCAATTGAAATCAAATTTAATGAATAAAAGAATGTTAATCGTGAGTGATTGCTCACCTTTCGAGGCTAGAGAAATTTGACAATGAAATGAGTTACGAATCCAAGCACGAACTTCAAAGCTATTTGGATTGGCATGAATTTGACATTCAAAGCTGACGACACGGAATTGACGAAGTTGAGTTAGAGCTGGATCGATGAAGATAAATGGTATGAGTGAACTTATATCTATATATGTGTATAACTATGCATAAAACTATCTATGTATCTCAAAATAATATTCTGAATTCAACGCCAATTAAATTTTAATATATATGTATTTTTCAAAATCATTGTGTAAAATAAACATATATAATAAAATAGACACATTTACATAATATATAGTTTGAAATAAATACATATATATACTTTATTATATATATATATATACTTTCAAAAATCAAAATAAATTTGCTTTATTTTAATATATAAACTATCACCTAATATAATAAACCCACACATTAAAGTAGAGTCCATATACATATATATATATACACATTTTCAAATAGATACTAAATATAAATACCTATAAACAATATATTAAGACACATATAAGTTGAATTCAATATATGTGAAAAATGTATATATAAAATAAGCTAAATGAACCAAGACCAATATGTATACATATGCAGACTTATGATATGATATGTAACCTAATGTGACCAAAACCTCTAACATATATAGCTAACAACATACATTACATGACATATGCACTGACGTGAACTACTTACTATCATATCATAAAATTTTATAAAATCTATTATATATATACTGTACAAAATTTTGAATACAGTAGGCTTTGTAAACTGGTATACAAATACTGCACATAAGACTGATTTTATAACCTCTCGAACTTGCAAAGCTTCCATAACTAATGTATATGTGTGTATATATACAGCTTCTAAAAAAAATAACGACATAAATTTATATGATTAAACTTATAGTTTCTTCTCTTTTATATACTAAAACACGTACCTTAACCTATAAAAGCTGTCCTATTAACTATACATACTATAACAAATCAAGCATATACAAACGTCTTATCCAAATCATTATATGAAAAAAAAATGAAATGACAATCGCGGCTTGTAATTCTATATATACATAACTTGCTGTATACCCAATGTGAAAATATAAAACTCATATTTAAAATAAAATATACATACTCTTAAACATAAATAAACACTGTAACCATTTATATATGCTGCAAAACATTATTGATGCATTTTCTATATGACATACATTATAAACAACTATATGCATATATATATATATATATAAATTTTAAAACCAATATCTACCAAACGAATATATATTACCCTTCGAAAAATGTCCTGTAATTTATGCAGACCATGATGTGCGAAAACAAATATAATTACGGCTATTCAACCAAATATATACGGCCTATATTTTCAACATCTGCAGACTACCTACCAAATGTACTGTTTACAATATTTTACTCATATACTTAGATATATATAACAGTTACAGAGCATTGAGCGAGACTACTTTCAACAGATGAGAAGAATATATTTCAAACAACAAACGAAGCTCACAAAACTAATATATAACCTTTATATCTAAGTATACTTATAATAAAATACATATATTAATAGAAAATATATAACAATATCATCACCTATGGTGGGATGAAATGATGGGCGGCTGTCAGCGATGGAGATTTGACGAGGGGGAGGAGGTGCGATGGCAGGCGAACAGATCTGGTGGCGAGAAGTTTTGGGTCGAAGGGAAAGGGGTTGATGGGTTATTGGGTTGTGTCGGAGGGTGGAGGTGGTTGGCGAGCTGTTCAAAAGGATGGAGGCGGAGATGAATACTTTGGTGAAGGAGCAGCTGGAGCCAGATAGGGAAGTGGCGCAGGTCGGTTGCCGATTGGAGGTTGTGGTCGCGGAGGGGCTCGGATCAGTGAGGGTGAGGTCGAGTCAGGTAGCAGGTCAAGGCAGTGGTAGGGAAAGAACAGAAAATGGAGGTGGGAGGAAGAAAATGAGGACGGGAGAGGATAGTGAGAAAAATGGCAGAGAGATCGTGAAAGATGAACGGCTTTCTCAAATAAGATTGTTATTAAATATATAAAATTTCAACTGACCTGCTACGAAATAAAGAGTATGGAAACGTTAGCAATAAATTTGAATATAGAGGACCGTGAAAGTAGCACGGGAATTCAGGCCAATTATTAAAGACAAATTACTGTTAGAAATTTGAACGTTTGAAATTCGAATGGACAAAGGAAAATTAAACGGATACCGATGCATTGGACCGTTACGCAGTTTTCGTCGCGTACCGAACTTCAAAATACAAGGTTGAATATATCGTAGAGATCAGCACGACGAGATGATTAAAACGGTATACAGATATCAGTGGTACGATTATCCTATCAAAAATCGATAATCGGTACCGAAAATGCTGCTATTTCGTACGGGAAAAATCCAAACGGAGCTAGAAACGTCCGAATTTCGCGAAACGAATTTCGCAGTCTGATTTAGAATGCTCTAAATAAATTTTCTCCTGTTGACATATTTAGGTTTCGGAAAACTTTTAAATTCAATTGTTATTAACCGGTTTAAATTGAAATAAGATTTCACCGGAAAATAAACTTCAATATTATTAGATGAAAATTTACCAGTTGCTATATTAAAATAGACGTATTCCAAATAATAAATTTTTATTTTCAAATTTTATTGTTTAAAATTTCACAAAATTTCAATTAATTTAACAAATAAAATCACTAAAATTTTGGGTCGTTACATGCTAGGATTGCCGTTTTTATTTTTCTTCGTGGCTTCTCCTTCATCATTCTTAATCATTGCCTTCACACTGCTAGAAGTTTCTAATGGCTTGGTTGTTGTTTCAGTCTGCCTTCCTGCTGCAGCTTCCTCAAGTCGCATGTATTTCACGGCTTCAAAGAAGAAGTCTTGCAAAGTAGCAGGCTTATCCTTGGTTAACCTTTAGGCCATCTTTGTGTCTGGATGAACTATACCACAAAAGGCCATAAGAGTAAGGCGCTCATCAACATTTTGAACGCTGACGGCGACAACGTTGAAGTGGGTCAAGTATCGCCATAGAGTCTCATCCTTTCCTCGCTTAACATCTGACAAGGAGTACAAGTCCTTGGGCTACTCTACAGGAACTGGAAACTGACCGATGAATCTTTCTTTCAACATTTCCCATGAGTGGATTGTACCATTGGAAAGATGACAGAACCAAATGGTTGCTAGATCCGTCAAGAAAAAGGGAAAGCATTTGCATATAACTTCCTTCGTTGCCTCGCTCATCAGCATATATTGTGTGTACCGCTATAGATGTACTATAGGATCAGTCAAGCCCAGATAAGGATCCATAGTGGGAATCTTGAAACTCCTAGGGTTTTGACTTCTTTCAATTTCCATGGAGAATGGACTGCCAACCTTGGCGCTAATTCCACGTTCCACCTGTTCGTGGCAAACACATTCCCTTATAAGTCGCTCCAAGCGATCAGCTTCCCGCTCAGGGGACGAATGAAGTTGAGTTGACTTCCCCTGTTGAGGAAAGGGGCTTCTCCTACTCCTTCTATAGTGACCGGCTCTATGATCCAGACTTCGCTCCCTACTTTGTGATCGCTTACGGCGGTAAGCTTGCCTTCCATCATTTACTACTTCTGGTAGGAGTGGGGAGCCCTGCCTAGGTCGTGGAGGTTCAACTGCAGCCGACCCTAGTATGTTGCCTCCACTGGTTGGTTCGGCGCCGGGCCGTTCCTCGGGTGCAGTGTAAGGCTGTCTCCAGGTCGTCCTATATCCACGGCATTCGCTTGCCAGCTCCTTGATTCTCTTGGTCTGATCCGCCACCGGATTGTGATTTTCTTCGTCTCCGGGATCCCCGAGAAAGAGATCTTTCTCTAGTCTCAACGTTGTGCGCGACTGGCTGCACCTTCCCCCAAGCATGTCATGATTTGATCCACAGTGGTTGTTGTTGGGTAGCGAAGCGAGTATCAAGGTCTGCCATAACTCTGTCCGGATCACCTCTGGTGATAACATCTGATCCCGATATGCTGGATGACTGGTTGTCTTGATTTTCCATAACCGGATTGGCGTTCCTATAGGCACCGCCAGCCGTGCTCTTAGACTTCGGAGGTATGTTGAAAAATCTTTTAGCTCTTAATGAAAGCACCAAAAATGTTTGCACAATAGATGAGCAAACACCTCCAATTAATTTTTCAGAATAGAGTAAATGAAAAGAAATTCGAAAAAAGGTAAAGAACATCAGAATTTATAGTGATTCAGCCATAATGGGATACGTCCACTGTTTGTTTTTATTCCCTTCCTTTATATTTCTGATCTACAAGTAAATGCCAAGTTGTACAATAATTTATAAGAAGATATGATGATCTAGAGGCTCTGCGCAGTTAATCTTGTTGCTTGGAACACTGTAGATCTAAAAACATGTGTGATTTATGATGCCAAAGGTCTTGTATTTATATGGGTAGATTTGAGGTATGTTTAATGTGGAAATTTATTATGTTTCCGTGTATATCTTAGTTATAGGGAATATTCTTGGATATGCCATTTGTAGTGATTTTTTTCTAATATACGCTGATTTCCTTCCTTATTCGCACTACTGGTCTCGGCTGGGAGTTTGGTTCGAGGGGTGTTGGCCTGGTTTGGATGGATGTGGATAGGTTGTAGTCTAAGTTCCTTTGCTTTAGCATGGCGCGGCACCAATCTGGTCGGTGGGTCAGATGGTTGGCTAGACCAGCTCCCCACTTCCCTTGGTTCAGGCTCTATAAAGGCATGAGGTTGGATGCGCTAAGCACCAGACTTAGAATTTCGGCTGCTACCATAGGGTACCGACCTAAGAATGTCGATACCCTTGGGTACCGGCCTAAGAATTCTTCTTGGCACCTTTGGGGTACGAGTGCGGAGTAGGATGGTTGGTTCTTGTCTTTCGATTCTTTCTCCTCAATAGTCTTCATATAGTGTTGTGTACGTGGGCGAAAACGCACCTAACATATATCTTTATAGTTGAATGAGTGCTTTAGACAAATGTTTTAAGAGTCAAGGGTTTGAGCCCTGAGACATCATAATGAGTGCTCTACTTGAATAAAGTATCACTATTGTTATTAAAAAATATATATTAGTTAACAAAATTTATTTAGTAACTTAAAATTTGGATTATGTAGTTAATCTAAATATATGGAGTTAAATATAAAATATTAGGAGGTAACTAATACATTATTTGTAAATAATTGTATAAGCTTTAAAATGTCTGACCAAAATATAAAATGATGGGAGAAAATTGGTAAAATAAGTGTAAAACGATAAATTAAATAATTTGAAAATAAAATATCTAGAGAAATTAATGAGAAGAGAAACTCTTCTGTTTTACTACTATTTTGTTACACTCCAACCAATGGTGATACATCTCATCAGCCGTTGATAGTGAGGTTGCCATTAAGGAGAAAATAAGCTGTGCAAGTTAATGAAATAGTGAACATACATTTTATTGAATAACTAGTTAGCAACTTGTATTTGAGATATTGTAATGGGCCGGTTTATAAGGTCCAGTGTGTTTTGCTATAAATACTTTTGTATTAGGCTGTGAAATACTGGAATGAATAACAAATCAGTTCATACCTTTTTCTTTCCCTCCAAATTTCTTCTTTTCCTCTACTTAAACTGTCTTCTTCCTCAAATATTCTTCTTCTTCTTCAATTCTCCTCAACTCTCCACCAACACTCATGCCTCTAAAAGGAAACAAGAACCCTCCGCTGCCACGCATGGTATCAGATTCAGGAATTGAGCATGACGATAAAGAAATTTCTATCAGATCGACACTGGAAAGTTGGAAATTCAGTTGCAAAAGCAGGAAGCATTGAATACTCATTTTTCTAACCAGATCCAATCGAATAATGAGCTAATCCATTCATCTTTTTGAGAATTTCAATCTTCATTGCAGTTGATCTTTCAAGAATTGAAGGAATTAAAGAAACCATAGGATTCGACAAATCAACCTACATATGAAATTAATAATTCAGCTCGTGTTCTTGGTTCTAATCCAATGGAAGGTAATAGATCTAATATAGTTAATGGATCTGTTAATCATGCTCCAATTAGTGGTAATGTTGTTTCTGGAAATGATAGAATAAATCCACCACAATCACCTGTTCATAAATCTTCTCACTCTAATTCTCAAAATTCATCACCATTCTTACATCAAAAATTAATGAAACTGGAATTCCCCATGTATAATGGTTCTGGTGATATACTGGCTTGGCTGAAACAAACTGAACTCATTTTCAAATATTTTCGATTACCTGATAATGAGAAAGTTCAGATATGTTCATTTCATCTTAGAGATGAAGCACTACAATGGTATCATTAGTTTTCAATCAATATTGACAATTATTTTGAGTAGGAAGTTTTTAAAGAGGAGATCCTTCTTCATTTTAGCACACTTGACTTTCAAAGACCATTTAAAACATTATCAAATATTAAGCAAACCACTTCAGTCAGAGATTACCTTAGCAGATTTGAACAAATTTTGAGTTTGTTGGATAAACTGCCTCCAAAATATGTTTTAGATAGATTTGTAGGTGGTCTGAAAAATGATATTAAGTATGAAGTATTAACTAGCCAGCCTACATCATTGAAGGATGCAGTTACTTTAGCCAAACTTCAAGAAGAAAAGTATTTGCAGTTGAGCAGACCATTTAGAACTCCTTATTCTCCTTCTAACCAAATTAATACTTCACCAAAACTTAAATATCCAAATTCCAGTCCACTAATTGATAATCAAAACAAGTTGAATACTAGTTCTAATACCAGGAAACTTACTTCAAATGACATTATGCATAGAAGAGGTCAAGAGCTATGTTATACTTGTGATGAAAAATGGTTCCCAGGCCATAAATGTAAAGGGAAACATGTATTCATGTTAGAGGGTTTACTTCAAGGAGCAGAACCAATTTTACAAGTCACTGTGGACAATTTACAAGAATCAAAAGATGAAATTTTACCACCTTCGGTCTCCTTAAGTGCTATCAGTGGAGTTTCCACAAATAACACTATTAGAGTGCAAGACTATGTGAAAGAACATCCTATATATATATATATATTCTTATTGATTCGGGATCTACACATAATTTCATTAATGAAGATTTAGCAAAACGATTGGGCTTGGACATTGACTTTACCAAATCATTTGATGTGCGCATTGCTAGTGGTGAGAAGCTACAAGGACATGGCAGTTGTTCTAATGTGTTAATTTCAAGCCAAGGTATAAAAATATATGCAGACTTTTTCTTATTACCTATGGGTGGTTGTCAGATGGTTCTGGGGGTGCAATGGATGAGACATCTTGATGAAATTACTTTTAATTTCCAAAAGCTTCAAATTCAATTTACTCTACATGGCAAAACTATTACTTAGCATGGCATTCGAACTAAGGAAGCTACAATTGTTTCTGCTAATACAATTACAGAGGATAGCAGTTACCATTGCTTGAGTTTCATGATTCACATTGCTGCAATTTCTGATAGTGAACAACCACTGAAACTTCTCCACAAACAACCACCATTGTTACAAGCTCCTATTCCACCAGAACTTCAAGCTATCTTAGACAAATTTCCACCAGTTTTTCTCCAATCTCTTACATTCCTACACCAAGGCAGTATGATCACAAAATTCCTCTTTTACCAAATTCCAAACTAGTTTGCTTGAGGCCATATAGACAGTCTACCACTTAAAGAATGAAATTGAAAGTACAGTCAAAGAAATGTTGGAAGCTGGCATCATCAAACTAAGCTAAAGTTCGTATGATGCACCTATAGTGATGGTAAAAAATCAGATGGATCATGGAGAATGTGTATAGATTACAGAGAATTAAACAAGCTAACCATTAAAGATAAGTTTCCTATTCCACATATTGATGAACTACTTGATGAGTTAGCTGGGTCATTATTTTTTTCGAAATTAAATTTAAAATCTGGTTATCATCAAATAAGAATGGTAGAATCTGATATTCACAAGACTACTTTTCGTACTCATGAAGGACATTTTGAGTTTATTGTAATGCCATTTGGTCTTACTAATGCCCCATCTACCTTTCAAACACTAATGAATGCAATATTTAAACCCTATCTAAGGAAATTCAATCTTGTGTTTTTTGATGATATTCTTATATACAGAAAGACTTGGGATGAACATTTATTACATATCTCTGTAACATTTGGGGTTTTGCAGGAAAATCACTTGGTTGTCAAATTATCAAAATGTAATTTTGCTCAGTCCAAAATTTCATACTTAGGACATGTGGTGTCAGCTCAAGGCATAGCAGTAGATGAAGAGAAGACATTGGCAGTGCAAACATGGCATGTACCAATAAATCTGAAAGCTCTTAGAGGTTTTTTGGGTTGTCAGGTTACTACAGACGATTTGTAAAGAATTATGGTACTATTGCCAAGCCACTTACCAACCTTTTGAAGAAAAACTCTTTTTCTTGGAATGAAGAAGCTCAGCTTGCTTTTGAAAGCCTAAAATCTTGTCTGATCTTCCCTCCAGTGTTAATCATGCCAGATTTTACACAAGACTTTACTATTGAGTGTGATGCTTCGGGTGAAGGAATTGGAGCAGTTCTATTACAACAAGGAAGACCAGTTGCCTTCGTTAGCCAAGCACTTAAAGGGAACAACTTATACCTATCAATTTATGAAAAAGAATTATTAGCTTTGATGTTGGCAACAAAGAAGTGGACTCAATATTTATTAGGAAGAAAATTCATCATCAAAACCGATCATAAAAGTTTGAAATACTTATTAGAACAAAAACTACATTCAAGCATTCAAAGCAAATGGTTGGCAATGCTTCATGGTTTTGAATATATAGTGGAATATAAAGCAGAAAAAGAAAATATTGTAATAGATTGCTTATCTAGACGACATGGAACTGATCATATAGGCAGCCAAAATGATGTGCAACTCAGTGCAATTTCAACTGTTTACAACATATGGTTAGAAGATCTTAAAGCTGAAATTCTCACTGACCCATTTTTTTTAGACTTGGAGAATAAGATAGAATCTGCCCATATTGATACTTCAAAGTACAAGAAGGTGGATGGTCTATTTTTCTACAAAGACAAAATAATTATAAACCCATCCGATCAAGCATTGAAACAGTTATTGCTACATGAGTATCACGCCACTCCTCTTGCTGGCTATTTAGGGGTTGATAAAACACTCAAAAGACTGAAACAAGTTTTTTTTCTAGGTTGTTCAAAATCAGATGTCCAATATTATGTACAAGCTTGTGATATATGCCGAAGAGCAAAATCAGAGAATGTTAAATCTCCAGGATTACTTCAACCATTGCCTACTCCAGAGAAGATATTGGAAGGCATTAACATGGACTTTATTATTGGGTTGCCTAAATGTCATAGGTTCACTGTTATCTATGTCGTTGTGGACAGGCTAAGTAAATATGCCCATTCTTTCCCTCTGGCTCATCCTTATACAACAGTTCAAGTTGCTAGAGTTTTTTTTGATGGGGTATATAAACTACATGGTCTTTCTCGATCTATAGTAAGTGATAGAGATGCAATATTTACTAGTCAATTCTGGACATAACTATTCAAAATACAGAGATGTTCTTTAGCACTTAGCACTGCCTACCATCCTCAATATGATGGTCAATCAAAGATTACAAATAAGGCCCTTGAGTGTTACTTAAGATGCTTTTGTAGTCATAAACCTCATGAATGGGTTAAGTGGCTCAGTCTAGCTGAATTTTGGTTAAACACTACATGGAAATTACCTATAAACTGTACACCTTTTGCAGCAGTTTATGGCAGACCTCCCCCATCTTTATTATCTTATGTTCCTAAATCTACAAAAGTCTACCAGGTGGATGAAGACCTCCATGCTAGAGATATTGCGTTACAACTCTTGAAAGACGACATTAACAAGGCTAAAGAGAGAATGACCAAATATGCTAACACTAAGAGATCGGAAAGGGAATTTAATGTAGGTGATTGGGTATTTCTAAGGCTTCAGTCTTACAGACAGATTTCAGTGGGTTGCCAAAAAACATCTAAACTTTCACCTAAGTTTTTTGGCCCCTATGAAGTTGAACAGAAAATTGGAACTGTGGCTTATAAGTTGAAACTTCCATCTTCTTCCAAATTACACCCTGTATTTCATGTTTCACAATTAAAAGCAAAAATTGGTTCAAATATTGTCATTCAAAGAGATATACCTGACTCGAATGTTGAGTTGATTATGGAACTAGAAAGTATCTTAGCTCGTCGTCCAGCACTATCAAATCAGGGTACCGTTATAGAAGTTCTGGTGAAGTGGAAGCAAAGGTCAATCGAAGAAGCTAGTTGGGAAGACTACTAGAAATTAGTTGCTTGTTTTCCAGCTTTTGACCTTGAGACTGTGCAGTTAAAGCGCTCGGTGGATTCAATGCGGTAGAGGTGCAAAAAGTCATAGCGGGGATGTAGCGAAGATATAGCGGGATATATTGGATTACTCTAAAATAGCATATAAATCCCATACTTGTTGTTTTTACAAATATATAGATAGTAATTATGTGAAAAATTAACATTCAATTGAATTATAAATAATACAAAAATAATTTTAAATAAAAATATGTGCAAATGTATTGTAAATGAACGTAAAACTGTTATATAACTTAATTTAATTTAGTAGAATATTAGAGTATTATCATTTCTAAACATATATAAAAAATTCAATGAAATTAATTAATTTCATAATTTTTATAGCGTATAAATATCATTTTTCAATCCAATTTTTTATAGAAGATATAGCGAAAATAGCGGAATATAGCGGAAATAACGGGATATAGCGGAAATAGCGGGGATTAAAGCGGAAAGGCTATATGTTGGGGATATATGGAAAAATCGTAGCGGTAGGAATCCGCTATAAGATATATCGGAGTTATAGCGGGGATATAGCGGGGCATTAACTGCACAGCCTTGAGACAAGGTCAAAATTCGATGGGCGGGGCAGTTGTTACACTCCAACAAATGGTGATACATCTCATCAGCCATTGATAGTGAGGTTGCCATTGAGGAGGAAATAAGTTGTGCAAGTTAATGAAATAGTGAATAGACATTTTATCGAATAACTAGTTAGCAACTTGTATTTGAGATATTGTAATGGGCTGGTTTATAAGGTCCAGTGTGTTTTGCTATAAATACTTTTGTATTGGGCTGGAAAATACTGGAATGAATAACAAATCAGTTCATACCTTTTTCTTTTCCTCTAAATTTTTTCTTCTCCTATGCTTAAACTGTCTTCTTCCTCAAATATTCTTCTTCCTCTTCAATTCTCTTCAACTCTCCACCAACACTTATGCCTCCAGAAGGAAACAAGAACCCTCCGCTGCCACATATTTAATAGAAATGATGGAAGAAAATTTATAAGATAAGCGTAAAGTGATAAATTAAATTTTTTTTAAATAAATCATCTAGAGAGAATCAATGAGAAAAGAGAAAACTTCTAAAATTAATGAGAAATCCAAAAATTCTTCTGTTTTACTATTATTTAATAGATTGATTCAAGAGAGAATATTTGAGATAGAGTGATTAAGAGATAAGCAGAAATCATTCTTTGATTTACTTTTTCAGAATTGAGAATCAAATTCAAGATGAAATAAATAGATGGGAGGAGGAGTTTGGGCAAAACTAATGAGATGATATAGACAATGATGATATCATTAGTATTTGAGTTGAATGAAAATTAAATTATACGAACGTAAATTAATAGTCCCTCAAATTCTCTCACCAAGAATAAAAAGAATCGTGGAAAAGACACAAGGGCGAAATATTCTGTTTTTTAAATAGACAGACTATATAGATGCGCACGCAATTTAGGTAAAAAGGTCCTCTTCCTAATTCGCACTTTTTACATTCGTAACCCGAATTCAATTCTGACATCCCTAAATTTTTGAAGAAGTTGATCGAGAGGTAATCAATATTCAAGCTCAGTTTGCTCTTATTTTGTGTTTTTGTCTTCTTAATTCGGTAGAAACGCTGATCCGAGTTATCTTGTGGGAAGTAAGTGTTAGTCATCTCAGTTTCTGATTTTCTACTTTGCGAGGCTGTTTTTCAGTTACTTTCTCGTTATATTTTAGTAGAAAGCGCACAATTTCAGGTAGATCAATCAGTTTGTCATTTTTTATACAATTTATTTAAAATGCAATCAGTTTTCCGTAGACAAACTAAGAGTTCGTGATTTCGAAACGTTGACTTAACATTGTAAGTGAAAAGTGTTAACTTAGACCAATCAATCGAACCCATATCTTGCCGTAGTGATGGTAATCTGGTTGGATTTGGAAAAAAAAAACAATTTTGGCTGTTTTGTTCCAAACCTTTTCCTTTCTTTTATTGAAACGAAAGTCTGCTATATGATGTAAATTCCATCATGTATTTCGACTTTTAAAAAGCAGTCAAATGTTAACCTTTTCAATTTCTTATCAGATCTACTCAGTACATTTAGATTTAAAATCTTAATTCTGGATTTTACCCTGAAGTAATGGATAGCAATAAAGATGATGCATCTAAATGCATTAAAATTGGTAAACAAGCTTTAGAAGCGGGTGATGGAGTTCGTGCTCTGAAATTTCTTAAAAAAGCCCTGCGCCTTGATCCATCTTTACATATTGACGACCTAATAGCTTTTGCTGAAAATTCATCTCAAAACCCTAGCAATGGTTCTGAAACCAAAAATAAAGACAATGCTGTGCCAGATACTTCATCTTCAAACCCAACCGATGCTTGGGTTTCTTCATCAAAAAATTACACCGAAGAACAGTTGACAATTGTAAAGGAGATCAAGAAACAGACAGATTACTACAAAATTTTGAGTTTAGAGCGCAACTGTACTGTAGAGGATGTTAGAAAAGCTTATAGAAAGCTTTCTTTGAAAGTTCATCCTGATAAAAACAAAGCACCAGGTTCGGAAGAAGCTTTTAAAGCTGTTTCAAAAGCTTTCCAGTGTCTTAGTAACGAAGAAAAAAAGAAAAGATACGATCTTGTTGGGTCCGAAGAGCCCGGTTATGGCAATAGAGCTGCAACTAGACAATACAGCAATGAGACCAATGGGTTTTATAACAATGAGTTTGATTTTGACCCAGATGAGATATTTAGGAACTTTTTTGGTGGTAGAGGTCCTCAGACAACTACTCCTTTTGGAACTTCCCATTTTAGAACTGGTGGTCATACTAATACTAATTTAGGTGGTGGGAATTTCCGAATGTTGATACAGATAATACCTGTTATAATAATAATCCTAATGAGCTTTTTGCCTTCAATGGATCCAGTTTATACATTGTCCCGTAACTATCCATATGAGCATAGACTTGAAACTTCTAAGGGTGTTGCATATTTCGTTCAGTCTTCAGCAAAATTTGTTGAAGATTATCCTTATAATAGCTCCGAGCGAGAAAATTTAGAGCGACATGTTGAGAGGGATTATGTTGGGGTTCTTTCGCAGCGTTGTCATGCTGAGTTGCAAAGAAGGCATTGGGGATTTGTTAAAGAAATGCCTCATTGTGACATGTTAGAGAAGTTTCAGGCAGCTGCTTAAATCCATGTATCAGGTACCTACCCCTTTTTTCTTAATCGTACAACTTATTCTTGATGTTTGATGTACGTGTATGATACATGTCTTTTATAAGTCCGTATTTGAATTGGAAGTTCAGTTTGTATGAAGTAGCTTTGTAGTTGGATTCTGTGATTTTTGGCTTTGATTTATTTATGTTTAAGCTCCAGACCTGGGAGATGCACGCTGTTACTAGTTTGAAAATGGTAGAATGACTTTAAAATAGAGCTGCTTACAATTAAGTCAATTTTTCTCTTTTTTACCATGAATTGGTGCTAAGTTTCATTTGTTTACATGTCCGCTGATATTCATGTCAAATTGCATTTTTAAGGTTTGAATAATTACTGCCTACTGGTCATAATATTTTGTCTTGCTTTATTTAAGGAATTAATTCTTTGAGCAACCCATTTGCAGTTTCAGTAACTCTTATTTTTTGTGTAAAGTGAGATGGGGGGTTGTTGATTTGAAGACCACTATTTTTAGTTGAACATGCATAAGTTGTGAAAGGTCATACCCCTAATTTGAACACCGTTGCTATTTTTATGTCAAGTAGAAAATTCCTGCTGGCATATCTGAGTTCTGCGTATTTCACACCAAAATGTAAATGTGGAAATTATGTATATGCCCTTGTTTATTTTCAAAAAAAGTCGATCCTCCTTTTCCTTTTGATGTTGTAAATCGTCTCCCTGAAATGTAAAGCGGACCTTTTTTGTAGAAACAATGATGCATTCTTACAATGCAATGTAACTAAAAGTTAATTTACACACATGCACACATGCACACACATATACATACACACGCACAGATATGTGTGTGTGTGAAAAGCTCATGTAGTATGTTATTGTCTTATGGAAAGAAATGATGTATGATCATGAATGATATGAACTGCAAAATTTTCAAAGTCGTGTCGTTTTTTAGGATTTTGTGGTTTTGTTTTACATTGCAGTTTTATGATGCGAACTATCAGGAACTTTTGAATTTATATATTTTTGCAAATGTTTTTGCATTATGTGTAATTAAAATAACATGTTGAATGAAAACAGGTTAAAAACTAGAAAGTATCCATAATAATGTATTTTTGTGCAATTTTGATTTCTTTTACTACACAGTGCATTTTTTATAGTGCAACGTACATGTTTATGTTCTTTATGTTCGGTTCAGATCATTGCATTTTTAAAATGCAATTTACGCCCAAAAAAACATGTTTTTGCTAAAATAACTTGGATTATATTGATAAAAATGATGATACGTTTCGTGCATTTAAATGATATAAACGTGATGGTGTTCAAAATATTATAAATTGTGCGCTTTTGTTTATTGCGTTGTACGTTGCATTTTAAACATTGCAAGCACTAAGGCGGTCTCAACACAATCAGTGGCCATAAGCCAAGATTATTTATGATCCCTAATAAATAAATACATTATATATTGTGTTCTTAATTTTAGTAGTAATTTTTTACTTGTTTACTCGTTTACTCGTTATACACAACAAAATAAAACAGTATGTAAATTGATTTTATATCTGTTTATACTAATATTTATTAGTTAATTAACTTCTTTTATGCCTTTTCAAATCAAAAATTATTTATTAAATTAAAATATTTTAAATTCATTTTTCCAATTGACGTTAATGTTAAATCATTTAAACTTTATTTCGACAAATTCTTCTCAAGTAAAATTTTATAACTTTTCAGTTGGAAATCTTTCTTAGTGAAAGCAATTGTTATAAGAATTGTTGATACAATTCAGGAAAACTAAAGTACCCAATCAATTATTGCTAGAAATAAATCCTAATAATAATCATAACAACACCAACAATAACAATTTGACTAATTTAATAAGTAGTGATTATTTAATCAACATCAATATAGATTAGTAAATATTAGTTGTTTTTTGTGCTTATTTAATGTGAATATTGTTTGTGCAAAACGTGACGAACTTCAGGCTCCGCCTGGACTCTAAAGCCAATCTTAGTGTCCAACGCTCGGCACCGCCTTAAACAGCATAGTGTTTTATAAACAATTACAAATTTATCCTTGTATATTTAATACTTTGTACCACATCATGTGCATTCCTAAGCGCTAAGTACTTGAATATGAATTAAATTCCAAGCAAAGTGAACTTCAGCTTACATTTAGTTATTTTGGTTATTTGATTGTTCAGCTGAAATTAGTATGATAATTTTGAGAATTCTTGAGTCTCATCAAAATTGCGAGGCTTCTCTAAGGTGAAGGCTCTAGGCCGTTGCATTATAAAAAATTATTGCTGCATTACTGTCAGCTGCCGGCAGTCCTTTTCATGTTATTTGGAATTCAGCGGCAAACTGAGTTGAGTGAGGAAAGAAAGAGTCGAGTTTAGGTGTTTTAAAACCAACATTTTATTTATATATGTCTACAGTAGAGTCACTTATTTTATCCAACTGATTGTTTATTTAGGGATGTTGGTGCTATTATACTTTGAAGCTCCTTTGGTATTAAGCTCATTTATCTACTTGGCTGAGATATTTAGATGAATCCAATGTTACCTGAGGTATTATCCATAGATGATTCCAATGCTACCTGAGATGTTGATATTATCAATAGATAGATCCAATGTTATAATATTGTCAGATAATAATAATAACAATGAAACAACGTTGACCCTCATCGGTTGCTAGATATGTCAAATGGTAGGGCTGTATTTGCATATCCGTGGATGTCAATTGGTTTTTTGTTTAATTTCAGAACAAGTAGAACATTACTTGTTGACATATCTAATGAATATTATGCATTGTTCTCCTTTGACTCATTTGGTTACCTCAACTCATGTGATTTTTTTATAACCAAACTTGTGTTTACTTTTATCCTTTTTGCATCACAATGATTTTACCATGCTCTCATCAAGTTTGTTATTTTTAAGGCAGGTAGGCGGAAAGATATCGGTAAGCATTCTACTTAGCTGGAATTTTTAAGCTTACTAATTACTCAAAGGAAGCCAGATAGAAATGCAAAACTCTTTTTGCTCAGTGTTGGTCGCATGATGCGTGATCATACATGTATATCAATATTTTATATACCAATTCCATGCAGGTTTATTCACAGTTTATTATATCGATGTTATCTTAGGAATATAAACCTATTTCTTTCTTAAATTTGTATAAATTTACCACTATTCGCCATTCATGTGTGCATCGTTTAGTGAAACTACTGGATAATTTCTGGGTTTAAATTTGCCATTTTATGACGTCATTATTATATAATTTTTATGCTTACTACTGTAAATCTCATATGTTGGTATTTAAAGTCTGAGTATGATGATGTATTGTTTATCTTATTAATTTTAATTATTATTATCTATTTAATTTAGTCACTGTTATGATCAGTTGAGTAATTATTTAAATTAAAAATTTAATTAATAATCAATCCGTTTATCTTACAAGCAGTAATGCTTAACAATGCATAAGTGATAATTAATAATGTAATTTCAATAACTAATAATTTTGTTTCTAGAATCAATAATTCAATATTTATACATTTTTAAAACAGAACATAAATAAAATCAAATGATTTATTATTACTTTTCTCAAAAAATTTATGATATATCTAAAAATAAATTTCAATATTTACATACAGAATTATAATATATTTAATTTTTAACTTATTTCAACTTTAAGAATTAATTTATAGGCTTGCTGTAGACTTAATTCCCATCTAAACTTTCCACATTGAATAGTTTAGGACGGTGGATTACAAACGCTAACGAAAATATCGATGTGTTTTTTGTTACCTTGATTTAAGGCTCTCTGAATGTAGTTAATTGCGCAATGCAACTACAGTAGAAATATCCAATGAAGGCTTATGCAGTATGCTGGAAATTGATGTTCTGAATCCTGTATGCAATCGGTTTATTTACCTATATCGAGCAGTTTCCGTATGATATGAACAATCGGATTATTTTCAGTTATTAGTTCATATAGATCATAAAGAGAGCTTTTGACATACATCCTCCGTATGCTTTGCAAAAACATAAAACATCCCTTCGTTTTTTAGATAAGTTTTCAGTCTCTATTTTTAAAATCGAACCATCTAAAAGACAAAAGTACCATTCCGTTGTAATTTCTTTCTACACTTCATCGTTCCTGTAAAAATGAAATCGGTAAACAAAATCGAATCATAATCTAGTGAATAAACTGAAATCAAGGTGACTAGAAAATTGATTTAGAAAGAAAACGAAACCAAATACTCATTTTAATTAATCGAGAAGAATTTGAAATCAAATAATGGAAAGTATAATAATCAATTAGAACATCAAAATCAAACATTAAAATTGAAATAGCAAAAAAAAAACAATAATTTGTATGAAAACGAATTCATTCTTCACAAAATTAAAAAATTATAATATGTCTGCAACAATCTAAGAATACTTGCAGCTAAAAATGCAAATATTAATAATAGTTGCAGTTTTTTCTGCAAATATTCTTATTATTTGCAGTTTTAGTTGCAAACACATAGAAAATTTGCAGTAAAATTTTTGATTACTCGATAAAACACTCTTACAGCTCTAACATATATTATTACATGTTTTACTGCAAAAATTATACATATTTGCAGTATTGTAAGCAAAAATTCACAATATTTGCTGATTTTTCTGCATTTATTCAGAATAATTGCAGTAATGAATACTTGCTAAAAAAACACTTGCAGCTTCAACATATATTTAATGATAGTTGTAATAGTTTTGGTGTCACACTTTTTTGGTATCAACGTGAACTACCAAAAACGTCATTCTATATTTTATCAAATCTTAATCACTTAAAAATATGTTCTATATTAACCTTTTACAAATTCAAGCGCCCCTAAAAGTAGGATCTAACAATTAAACATGCTTTGTAAATTTAAAACACTTATAAAAGTAGGGTCTAAATTAAACTTTCTTTACAAATTCAAAATACTTTTTACAAATATACAAATCTTAATATCACTTGAAAATAAAAAATCATTTTTTTAACTAATTTAAAAATATACAATTCATAAGAAAAACAATTCACGCGCGAAGTGCGTGCCATAACACTTGTATTATTATATATTTTTTTGCAAAAATACCGAACATATTTGCAGTATTATAAACAAATATTCTCAAATTTTATAGATTTTTCTGCAATTATTAAGAATAATTGCACGCATAACTGCAATTATTCATAATATTTGTAGAAAAAGGTAAAAATATTCATAATATTTGCATTAGATTTTTTAATGCAAAAATTGACACTATTTGAAGTTTTTACGCAAGTATTCTCAATATTTGCATATTTTTCTGCAAATATTGAGAATACATGCAGAAATATTTAAAATATTTGAATATTTACAGATTTTTATGCATGTATTTTCACAGATTGCGGTTTTTAATGCACATATTTGCAAGTATTCTCAGTAAATGCAGTTTTTATGTATGTATTCTTAATTATGAAGATAAAATTCATCTTCCTAACTAATACAGTATATTGAAATTAACAATTGCAGAGAAAAATTCTTACAGAAATGCATATTTATATACAAAAATTTTCAATATTTGTTGACTTTTTTGCAATTATTATGAATATTTGCACCAATGTCTGCAAATATTCTTAAAAATTGCATATTTTTCAGTAGTTATTCTCTATTGTTATTCACAATATTTGCACCAATTTCTGCAATTATTGAGAATAATTGCAGATTTTTCAGATATACATGCAAATTATTCAGAAGAATTGCAGACATACATGCAATTATACATAATAATTGCATATATCTCTGCAATTATTTTGAATAATTGCATACAAAGATGAATACAAATGATTTTAAGGGAATAATTGCTGATTTTTCAGCAAGCATATATTATGAATATTTGTTAAATTTTAAGTGAATAATTACAGAGGAAAATTCCTAAATAAAAGCATATTTATATGCAAATATTCCCAATATATGCTGACTTTTTTGCAATTATTATGAAAATTTGCACCAATGTCTGCAAATAATCTTAAAAATTGCTGATTTTCCAGCAACTATTAAAAATATTTGCAGGAAATAACTGTATGAATGTTATTCTAAGTAATATTTGCAGTATTTATGCACATAACTTCAAATATCAAACTGCAACCATTTCTCATTATCATTAATGAATTTAAACATCAAAACAACACCAACAATCCATAAAAATTCAAAAACAATTCATATTTTTGTAAACAAGATTGATTCATCTTCAAATAGTTGCATTTTTTTTTATTGAAATCGAGAATTAAACACTTGTCTGAAGAAAACTCAGCTCGACTTTCAATTTGATCAGAGGAAACTGAAGAAGAAGAAGAACCACGGCTCGACTTTGAAGCGCATGGGTAATTTAGGAAAAATATAGGCGTAAAACAAAAACAAGGTCGTAGAAAGTATGTTTTTTTTTGACAATGACCGGCGTTGAATTAAGTATGGTTTTAGGGATGCGTGCCTGATATTCACGATTATAAATCCTTTTAATTTTAATTTTGTAGAATATATTTTCTCTATTTTAAAAGTCCTCATTGATTCACTGATTAAATACATGACCGTCTCAACATAGTCACAGACCATGAACGAAGATTATTTATGACCCCCAATAAATGTATACATTATATATTGTGCTTTTTATTCTAATATTCTTTCTTTACTTCTATAAACTCAAATAATTATTAATACGAGTATTAAGGTACGCGCTTCGCACGTGATTATGACAAACTCTTCGTGCATGAATTTTTTTTTTCTACAAAGTATATATGTTTAACACGTTCAAAAGAAAATGATTAAAACAATTATTTAACCAATTTTTACATTAAGGCTCCGCTTGGGAGTTTTATAGTACCAGTTAGGAGAGGTTTTGAGAATACCGTTTTTGACCTTAAATGATCGTAGCGATTTTGATTTATTCTCTAGTTTTGTGAAGATGAATTCTACAATATAATTAGCGGTGCATAATTGGAAAAAAAATTTATAACCCCTCAAAACACCCCAATTTGATGGGTTGAGAATTGTCATGAAAATTATACTGCATCGGTTTTTACCGATTTTATAACCAACAACAGCCGATGTGAAAAAAAACTTACAAACAAAGGTTATGATAACACTTGAAATACAGAGCCGTTCAAAACCAGTCAAAATTGGTAGAAAATAAACTCTCAAGTGGAGCCTAAAATAATTAGACGAAAAAACTTGGATGCTGCTAGTAGCACAATAAAATCATGTATAGTTAGTTTGAATTTTTATTTCTACGTTGTAAAATCTAAATTTTGTTAGTTTAAATTTTTATTTCTACGTTGTAAAATCTAAATTTTGTTAGTTTAAATTTTTATTATTATTCAGTAAAATTAAATTTCTAAAGAAAGTTTATTTGTTAGATCTTATTTTTAAGTGATAAGAATTGATAATATTTGTAGACGAGTGTTTCTAAATTTATAAAGGAAGTTTAATTGTTAAATCATATTTTAAGTGATTACTATTTGTAGAGCAATGTTTTGAATTTCTAAAGAAATTTTAATTATTAGATCTTATTTTTAAGTGATATTAAGTTTTGATTATATCGATAGAGGAATTTGTTAGTTCACGTATACACCAAAAAGTGAGATACCGGAGGTATTACAAATATTATTAAAAATTTATATTGGGTACCTACGGCACATGTTTATTTGTCCAACACAACAAAACAAAACAATAAATGAATGAGTTTTAAAGTTATTTATACTACTATTGGTTAATTAACCTTTTTAATCTCTTTTTCTAAAGCAAAATATTTATTGGATCAAAATATTTTAAACTTCATTTTTTTTTCGATGGACGGTGTTGTTAAACCACCTAAAAGTTATTGTAATGCATTCATCTCAAGTAAAATTTTATAATTTTCGTTTGGAAGTTTTTCTTAGTGGAAACAATTGTTATAAGAATTGTTGATACAATCCATGAAAACTAAAGTACTCAACCATAATAAATCCAAATAATAATGATAATTTGATACATAAATTCTTGGTTTTTGAATAAAGGGTGGTATATTAAGAAGATTAAAGAAACATATTTCAAAACATTATAATAGTACGTAGTGGAAATATAAAAAACGTAGATATAAAGTAAAAAATACTTGAGAGCAGAAATCATTGCTACCAAAACTATCAATGCATGAAGAAAAAACGAGCAGGGACATGTTTCAATTAACACATCTAACTTCTTTGTTTTATAAACAATTATAAAAATTTTCTTATATAATGGGTATGGACATTACTATCTACACACACCAAAATATCATCTTTCACTCGTTATTCCCCTACCCATTTGAACACTACACACACCCATTTACACCCACCATTTTTTTTTGACGCGCAGGCTTTCGTTTTCTCTTCTTAATAACAACGTAAAATGCAACCCCTCCAAGCTCAATTCCCCAATTTCAAAAACTATTTCATTTTCAACACCATTGAACGATCTCTTTATTAAACATTCTCTCATTTCAGTGTCACAATTTCTGAAAAATCGCGATAGAATTCGCCTATTCCATTGACCCAATTGAAGTCAGCTACCATGGTGAAGACGAAGGAAACACCAATAGCTGGGGAAGGATAAGTTCAACCTAGTAGTACGTTAATTTTTTGTTTGTAATTGATGCTTCTATACTATTGATCTCGTTAGTAATAAAATTATTGGATGATCATTGGTAAAATTGGGCAGTTAAACTGAATAGATTTTGTTTTATTCATGGAATTTTATTGATTCGATTATTCCAAATTGGTAGATTTGAATTAATTTGGTTTTACATCACCAGATATAGTAGGAAGAATAATTATCTCTCGGCTTTTACTTTCGCTAATGATTAAGTCAATAACCCCAATTTTAATTGTAATATTCAGTATCAATTTAGCTTAGTTTAGTTGTTTAAAACTTTAAATGTTGCATTTGTATTATTTTGTATAATTTTCAGTGTGCATACGATGGAAACATAAGTTATTGTATGAGTAGCTGGCGGTTAAGTAAGTGAAGTTGGCTACAAGTTTAAAAAAATATCATTTTTAATGAAATGATTTTCAAAATATTATTAGAAGTGGATTAGTGTACTCCTTTAATTTTTGGTTAGAAGGCACTAAGGTGTGAAACATAAAAAAATTCAAGTTGATTACAAGTTTGGTGGTTGTTGCAAGTTTCAATTTATCGAAAATGGAAGCTGGTTACTAATAAATTAAGATACATTAAATGTAGAAGTAATTGTGATTGGATATACTACGACGTCTCGTTGAATTAATTGGATTATGGTAGATTAATTCTTCGAAAATAATATTGAACAATGACAACAATATATCGTTAATCCTCTGCTTTCGAAAGCTTGAAATAAGTTGAGCTGTTTTGGTAAATTGTTGTAGCGACGCTCACAAGTTAGAGGCTTATACATTTAATGTAACAAATAACATTGCGATGTTGTCTAATAAGACAACCTCTAGTTCTTTTCATACATGTTCTTTTCTTCCTCAATTACTTTTTCTCCAAATATTGCAACTCTTTATCAAGATCTTCAATACTTTGTTTATAAGCATGAGTTGGTGAAGAATAAGTAGTGGTGTGAATCCTAACAATGATTTTATACTGAAGACGATGTAGAAGCTTGAACTCAGTAAAAAGCACATTTGTGTCAATGCAATTGTATTCTAAGGATGTTCCCTATAGTGTGATTCTCTCTTTCAATAGTAAATGGCGTTGCATTAACTATTTTTATGTCTCTCTCGAATAAAATCTTTTGATGACTTAAGGAATGATAGAACGTTCATAACTATCAGGTTCATTCATGATTACTGCTATTAGTTGTTGTTGACCAATTTATAGTTTGAAATTGTGAAGCAGGCACCAATTTACCCTACTCATAAAGTGCTCATATTGTGTTTTCTGAGATCTTAGTTTTATGAACTATGGTTTTAATTGTATAATATAAAATATGTTTTCATTTTGTATGTTTGTAAGGTGCAAAGTATTGGTTCATAGATTTGTGCTTTCTATAATCACAAGATGAGTAATATTCTTTTAGAAACTTGTATTTGTTATAGGTTTTGTATTTGAACATCTTATCTACTCCAGTGACCATTTTCCTCCATGTCGGTATTTATCAAATGATTGTTCAATTTTGCAGATTAGTTTGTTTTGTTAGTAGTACCAATTTACTAAATACACTTCCTTACCAACTAATCTATCAGTTATATGCAAAAATCAGTATTGTGGTACTAGTTCGTGGTTGAGTGCATTGTATCATACATTAGTAATCAAACTGTCCAAAGATTCACATTTCATATTACATCCTTGATTGTAAAATCACTTTGAGGTGCATTTGCTACATATTTTTATCTCTTACATCAATAGTTTAATCACCTTTGTGCTTTCCGAATCATTTATGCAATATTATGGGAAAGGTAGGAGCTTCCAAGAGAATCACTTCAATTAACCCGGTCATAGTTGATGATCTAAAAATATTTTATTATGTTTGGTAATTAGGGTTTAGTTTGTTTTATTTTCTTTGCTCGGTTATGCACAACCGAATAGCTATTTTTCACTCGGCTTTGCATAATTCGTCAAAGTGGGTTTTGATAGTATTCGTTCTCAATTACTTTTAGTACACTTTTAAGTGGAGTTGGTGATAGTTTAAGTGTGTGTAAATAGTAACATCCTATATAATTAGTGCTTATATATTATTAGTGGCACATATGTTCATCCCTAAGCATTAAAACGTTAAATAGGATTTAGATTCCAAAAAAAGTGGAGTTGCTCAACTTATGTTTAGTTACTTTGGTTATTTGATTTTTGAGTTGAAATAACTTTGATAATCTTGGGTGCGAGAGGTTGGATGTTGTAGCATTCATGGATAAAATTTGATTAGAGATTGGATAGAAAATATATATTTTTTATTTGTATATTGTTTAATTTTTATTTGCAATAATTAATCATTAATTAATAAATATTTCATATTTAATATTTGACATGCAATAATAGAAATTCAAATTCAAGTGCAAATTATATAACACCCGCTACAATTTAGATATAAAAAATTCACAAAAAGTACAACTAATAAATGATATTACGCGATAAAGATGTGAACAATCTCAAGAACTGTCTTTGGACCATCAATTTCCAACATCGACGTGACCAAGTCTAGTTTTCCTAGCTTCAATAACATGATACTAACAGTAGCCATGTCCTATTTAGATAACCGATCCATATCATGAAGTTTTGTTATAACTTCCTTCTACCGGTCGGAGGTTACAATAGCAGGAGCAGGAGTAGTGGAGGTCCAACAACACCCCGACGCTTGGCCTTTCAAATAGGTCGATGGTGTACAATAGAATGAGGCGGGGGAGTCGTATCATCTGGAGTGAAAGATAAATCTTCAAACCGATGCGGATCTCTAGTCCCATTATTATCTCTTCCGTCACTCCTTGTCGCCCTAATAAAATGCATAACTTTATTATAGGAAAAAATGGAGTGATAGTGAAATCAATCTGATTATGGAACAGACATGTTCTATTAACCAAATGTCTCCCAGCAGATAATCCATCATCTCTCAGCCTATTGGAGAACAAACTCTAAGAGTATTAAGAAACAGAACATCCCGTGCTTTTGCTCTGGCCTAGAAATCATCATCACCTGTGATGACTTTCCTATCAACGTCCTAGACAGCTCCCTCCATCATCATCAAATTTTGAAAATGATTGCAAAGTCTAACATAGTTATCACATTTGCAAATAAAGACAATAACCATGTACTTTGTGGCATAGTGGTCGAGTAGATATTTTCGAACACCGGACATGAAATCGATCTTCTTTCCGAATAGAAAGATTGAGTGCAAGAGAAAACAAGTATCCACAAGTCCGGCGTTTCGAGTTCTGACCATTCTTGAATGATTTTTTTAGTGGACGGGACAGAAGATAATGAAGCCATTTTTGATTGTTAAACGTTATAGATGAAAGAAAGCTACGAGTTTTTATATGTATTTCCTAGCAGCTCTCGATCATTCTTATAGAAGGAATTACGTCTGATATCTTAGATAAGTCGTACGAATATGTTACGGCTTGCCCAATCACTGCAATTTTGAGAGTTCAAACGCTTTTCATTAAGATGCTGACATAACAGATACATCAGATTTATCTAAGATAAATCAGATGTAATTCCTGCACTGCTTTTTCATAAGGATTTTCTTTGTCCGTGAACATGGGTATTGTTTAGTTTCAACAAAATAATGAGACTGCTATAAGCAGTTGCCTCATTTTCCTAAACGTCAAGCCACCTATGATGTAACATCTCGTAAAAATTAATAAAAAAACAAATAAATTAGATAAATTAATTAAATAACATAAGGTTGAAGATGGAAATTTGGCAAAAGTCAGAATTTTGACCATGGAAGTTATATCATTGTGTTCATGGCGAAATTCTGATGGATTTCCATATATAATATATTGAAAACAGAGCTTAAACGGAAAAGTTAAGAACGTTTGAAGTTTTCAGATTCAAAATAATTTAAATAGAATTCAAATTCAAATAATTCTTAAATTTGAAATTTGAAAATTAATAGTAATTAGACTTGGGGATTAAGTAATCATTAAAATTAACATTAACATTAACACTAATTACGGAATAAAATAAAATTAACAACAGCAATAAAACAATGTTCCTAAAGAAGGACCACCGGTCGTTGCCTATATGGGCCAGTCGACCGCTAGCGGTCTACTGGTCCTTGTGTATCGCGGCTAGGGTTTTCTGCATTTTGAACGTATCGGCTTATATTATTTTAAACCAACTTAAATCTGACGGTTCTTGTGCATTTCAACCACTATTAATAAGAGTCTAGCCCCTCACTTTCATTCACAAATTATTCGGGGAACCTAACGAAGCTCTGCTAGTCCATCTCTTCCAAAATTCAGAAAACTTCTTTATGGTTTCAAGTAAGAAATCCTATATGTTTATTTTTGTTTATTGTTTATTTTCTAAACCTTTTCTCCTCCAAACATCTAATTTTCTGAATCTAACGTATGTGCAAATCCCTTGCTGTATATATAAAAAAGAAAAGATCTGAAAGAAATCATTGAAGGCATGTCAAATCTAAAAGAAGGCAAAGCTAAGGACCTACAGTGAGTGGAAATCTTAGTCATTCTAACTTAGGATTAGTGTAGTTTGGATTTGAGTTATGCCTTGGGGAGTTTTGGTTCATGAAAACTTCATATTAAAAATCTCCAAAATTTCCCTAAAGAGAACTGTCAATTCTAGGTTAGAATCTCAATTGTTTATATACTAAAATAATGGGAATTGTGTAGATTTGCAATTTTAAGGTTTTTACTTTCTATTCCACTTCTTATTTTTTTTTTCTTTGGATTTGATTAATGGTTTTAATTAGGAAATGGAGTGTAAGGTACGAATTCTTATTCGTAGTTTGCACCGCTTATTTTTAAAATTTTAATAGAATTCTCTGTCTAATTTCATGTAAAAATAAGTTGAATAGAGTATAAAAAGGAATTAAAGTTATAAGTTTATTGATTAATTCCATTGTTTTAATATAATAGGTTGAGTTTGAATTTTATTTTGCATACAAGTTTGTTGATTGGATTTTTGGATATTGGATTTACAGTATGTTAATAATACGGAAATGAGACTTATATAATTTTGAAAGAGTTGACATTTAAACGTAATGTAGGGTGTAAACTCTGCACGCATAGAAAGTCCTAGGCGCGCGCACGTGCATGCGTGTGTGTATGTGTGTGTGTGTGTATATATATATATATATATATATATCTGTGTGTATGTGTGTATTAGCATAAATGACATATAATTATAATGTATTAATTGCGTAGTTAATAGGCTAATAATTATTATTAAATCCCCTTATTAAAGAATTAATTATGGAGGCGAAATTAGAAAATCTCTTATAAGGCCTTAATAATGGATGCAGTGAGATGTGTGATAATATATGTAGAGAGTGTTATAGATTACGACTAAGTTATAAGGATGCGAGAGCAGTCAAAAGCACATGGAAGTCAGCTCAGCTAATCTGGCTACCAACAGTATGACTTTAGGATTGATGTGGGACATCGCCTATCATAAGTAACTACATATGACATGAGATTTGTCCCAAATTTTATAGGGTAAATCTGCTTAGCTAATCTAGCTACCAGTACCTATGAATAGTCAGACTAATGTGAGACGTCACTGTGAGGTACGGGTCATAATATGAAGGACCTGCTTTAGGGATTGAAGGTATTAAGTGGTTGTATAAGGGCTCACCTCTTCCCTATGTAGGAAACAGTAAATGGTCGGGGTTATAGTTTAGGCACAGTAGAGGATATCTCGGAAAAGGACCCGCTTCGATATGAAGTATAGAGTAGCTGAAGAGATTCCATGCAGTGTCAGCTAGATAGTTACTAGAGAGGAGTCCACCTTGGGATAGGTATTAAGGGACATTGACCTGTCTTAAAAGAGGTATCAAATGGTAAGAGTGCTTAGATCTCATTAAAAGGTATCAAGTGACTTGGATGTTGTCTCTTACATTGAGAGGACATTATCGACGATAGATATAGGTAATTTGTTGAAAGTGAGATGGCTATGGGCTTGTATTTGGAAAGGCTTTTTGACTTATATTTTGAAAGACTTAGGATGTAGATAAAATGCGAAAGACATATTTCTATCTAAATTATACTACCTATGTACTACTATAGTAAGGCTCAAGGTTTTTATTCACTAGACATATGTTGTTCCGACTCCCTCCTTATTACAACACAGGTTAGGAAAGATGATGATGTTGAAAGTGAAGGCATGGAGAAAGCTTGTGGCGGTCTATCTATTTATCTATTTATGATATTTTCAGATGTACCCATTAGAAACTGTTGTATTTTGAATATGATGTACCATGAATATGTAACGGTTATTATTGGTTTTTGTGTTATGGTTTTTATGACATTTTGAATTTATAATAAAATGGGTACTATTGTTATTACTATATGTTATCCTTCCGCTGTGAGATCTGAATGTCTAGATAAATAACTCTAGTCTGTTCTTTTTACCAACCAACAGTCAGCTTTAAAATGAGTCTAAGTTTCAATGAGCCTTTTCTGGATCGAATTTTAGGTCTATTTCAAGGAGGGTTGTTACATTTGGTGTCAAAGCTTAGGTTGCCCGATCAATGGGGATAGGTTTACGTATGAGAGCCGTATTTGTTATTTTTGAAAGTATTTTTCAAAAATCCTACTATATATATGTGTGCATGTATGTGCACGCTTATTTTAAACGTACGTAAAAATACTAGGCAAATCTTTACTTCAACATATAATATTATCTTAGGAAATGTAGAAGGAAAAGATTGCAACTCCAAAGTCAATAAGGTAATAAATGTGCAATAAACGTGGAGTTATAAGAATTTAATAAGGATATAAAGGGACTAATTAAATAGATTATTAGGGTAATTATGGAGAGATAAAGAAGGCATAATAGGAAAAAATTAGAATGAATAAGTAAATGCCTTTAAAAATTGTCCGTTAGAATAATAATCATTACGGACAATTGACATTTATAGAAATAGAAAATAAACATATTAGGTTGTAATTAAATATTATAAGGTAATATAATCGGCATTATTGTAAATTATATATATAGCCTTAACTATATAGACAATGATAAGTGGGCCTAGCCCAATACATAAAAATAAAAGGTAGGTAAGAACCTATGTGTTGTAAACATTCGAAAGTAAAGAATGATAGGAGTAAGCAAGATGTAGTTGAGCAAGTTCCTGTAAGAAGGCGTACATTAATCACCACAAGTAGACAATCGGATTTTTCTAAAGATTTAGTAGGAAAGAAAGAAAGTTCAAAAGAAAGGACAATTAAAGTCAATTTCCAAATCCAACCGCATGGGAAAGAATTTGATTAAATTATTTTTGAAAAATTCCTTGAAATGTTCTAAATTAGTTTTCAACGGATTTACTGGGAAGTAGTTATTTTGAAAAAGTAAGAAAATATGGAAAATCATAATTTAAAAAAGTTTGACTCAAATTTTTTTGATTAAAAGGTTTTTTGGTAAAAAATGATTATTCATTTTTAAAATTCTAGTTTAAAATTGGTTGTGTTAATTTTTTTTTGATTTTTGAAGAAAGAGATTCTTCATTTTTTTAAATAAATAAAACGTAGGTTGGACTTGATAATTTTTCTTCGATTTCATAAATTTGGAAGTTCTTTTTTTTAAGAAATTCTTCTTAAAATGGGGAATAAATGGAAATGAAACTTAATTAAATTAAAGAATAGAGAATAGAAGGATAAGAATATCTAGGACAAGAATAACATTTTCGTATAAGGAAAATACAGAGAATAACAGCTGAAGTAGGACCCAATTTGTTAGGAGAAATTAAATAAAGGCAATATTGGAAGATTTGTATAGAAATAGGATTGATAATCTAGTTAGAAATTAATAAGATATAAGCATTATCTACTCCACTTTATATTGTTTAAGGTTACAGAAAATGTGTTTGAATTTTTTTTACAATTGGATGGAATTAAATGATGATAATTAATAAATGAATTGGGTTAATTTTGTGAATGTTATAAGGAAAAGCATTTATGCGAGGATGACAATTTTATATATACAATTTTCTATTTAGAACTTGTTTCAATAAGAATAAAATACCATTGAATTTAAAATGGTAATGAAAGAGAAATAAATTAGGATTGATAAGAAAAAGATTGCAAAAGAATATAGGAGTTTAAATAAGACTTAAATAAAGTTATCAAAAGTATTTAGTTAAGTGATAGTACATTCTGAGTAATAAAGCAATAGAAGTTGATGTATATTTTAGAGATAATATAACAACTTGAAATTAGGAATTTGGCATTCATATAGTCTATTAAAATAATTGTCTTGTAATTACAAATAACTTTGAAGTAATGAATGTCTAATAAAGCAAAACATGTTATCATGATATGTTATTGATGTTGTAATCTTAATTGATTTAAAAGGAGCTAAATTTGAAAAATAATAATAATATATCCTTAAAATGGTAGTCAATGAACTTTTCATAAGTACAGACCATAATTGCATGGAGTAATAAGTGCTGATTTCAAATTTAATGTAATATGTTTATTTGTATAAAAATAATTTATTGAAAATTATTTTGTACGTTGTAGAAATTTTTTGAGAAGAGAAATTAATTTTCTCGTTTATAGAATTAAGCAAATTTTAAAATTTTGATTTAATAATGGTTGGTTTAATAATTGAATTTTAAATGTTTGGAATTAAAAGTCCCACTTGTGAAGAAATAAATCTCCGTTGTAAGAAGTTCTTAAAAAGAAAAGGTTGGTTAGAAAAAGGAAAATTTTCATGGTTCCTTTTGGGAACTACGCAATTTATAAAATTGGTAAAATGAGTTTCCAAGTTCATATTTTTAAAGATAAAGGTTGCGGATTGGGTACTTTACAATTGTGAAATTTTAGTTTTAAGAATGGTGAGGACTAAAGTAAAAAATTTATGGAGTAGATAGGGAACACTACCAAGATAAAGTAGCATAAAGGTTTTAAAATATGAATAAAACATGAATAGTATATACAACCCGATCTGGAAGTTTTAAATCGGTCTCAGATATTTTATTGTAGAATATTGGTAAAATTATGAAGATATTCCAGATTTATAATTGGGTTGTAAGTTAGGTTGCCCTAGTTGACTTGGAATGTGAATTTCTGTGTTTTGATTTATTTGGAGCAGTTTCCATTTAACTTCCATTAATTTTCCAATTTCGAAATATGTATAAAAATATGGCATTTGAATTAATAAGAAATATACCAAAAATGAAAAGAGATGTGTAAGGTATGAATATCCTTTTCCGTAGTTTACACCATCGTTTTCGTTAAGAGGATAGAAATAATTCATTGTAATTTCAAACAAAGCAAAGATCTCACTTTGGTTAATTTATGGAAAATTATAATAGTAACCATGTTTAGAAAGATAGTTTTGATGAATTAAAATGGGTAAGGAATGTTCTAATTTAGAAATTAATTATTAGAAATAAGAAATATATATACACACGTATAACCACGCTTAGCATATAAAAAAGAAATATATAAATAGCTTAATTTACGACTATATACGTATTAGTTGGTAATTAACGAATTAGGATTTATGGACATTAATTACAAATTTAACGGACAATAAATTTGTAATTAATGAAAGGAATAAATTGGGGACCGGTTAGGGAATTTAACATGACATTTATGGAGGAATTGAATCGATATAACAGAGGGATTTTAAAACTGATAAAAAGAAAAGGGATTAATTGAGGATTTATTAGAGATGGTCCAATTTTGATAATAATGATCAATTATTAAAGGTATATTAACTGAAGTAATGAATGGACCACATTTATTAAAAACCAAAAAAGAAAATTAAGAAAGATGGAGAATTAAGTGGAATAACATACTAAGAATATTCATCTTAACTTAATAAGGAGTATTAGGGCCCCAACCCCAACATCATTAACACCAGTTAATGACAAATGACAACTTTCAGCAAAAAATTATTTTAGAGTTTTTAGGATTGTCATCGCTAGTTGTCTCTTTTAGGTTATTGGAAATGCATATGGTATGATATAAGATACATTCCTGATTTATCATTGGGTTGATTTTATGTATGAGACTAGACCGCCAGATAAATATATATATATATATATATAACATCTTGGAATATTAGAGGGATGAATGCAGATGACAAGGTCTATCATGTATTCAAACTTCTGAATCCCCACAAACTCACGATCTTGTGTTTGGTGGAAAATAAATTAGACTTAGCCAGTATCTACATATTTCAAGCATTGTTACCAAAACAGTAGGAAGTTACTCATAATAACGACTTGGGTTGTAAGGGTCGCATATTAATTCTTATTGATACAGCAGAATGGAGCTAGGAAATTCTATTCAAAAGTGAAAACAAATGACATTACACATGACTAATAAAGGGGGTTTTGATTGTGCTTTCATTTTTGTTTGTGCTAGTAATCTATATAACGAGGGAGATGCACTTTAGGAGCATCTATGTACGAATGCCCCTACTGTAGAATTGCCTTGGATGGTGATGGGATATTTCAATAACGCTTCCAGCCCAAAGGATAAAAAGGGAGGGCTTCTAATCCCTTTTTCCTATCTTACTAACTTTAAAAATTATATGCTAAAATGTGGTTTGGTTGAAACTACCTTATAGGGCTGCTGCAAATTTACTTGACGAAGGAGAGGAGTGGCAACTAGTATTGATAAAATACTTGTCAATCATGAGTTGCTAACTAAATTTCCAAATCTAGTAGCAGTTGCTCTGCCTGACCAATATAGTGACACACCTCCTTCTACTACTTAAAGTGCAGCAGCAGCATCCGAAAGGAAAACCTTTCACGTATGTGAATACTTGGAATCAGACTGAAGGCTATGTTGAATGTATTCAAGACGGGCTTAAAGCGGAAACATGGGGCACACATTTTTTGCACAAATTTATAAACATTTTGCAAAGTATCAAAAACAATCTTAAAACCTGGAATAGAACAAGGGACAAAGCTAATTCTTTGCATTAGTCAGAGGATGCATATAATATAGCTTTTCCGGACATCGATGCAAACCCAGATAATGAAGATAATTATAATAAACTATTGGCATTGCACCTTCGGCTTAAGGAACAAAGAAGTTTGCAGCATATTTTTAATCGGCAATTAAGTAAAATCTTTTAGCTACAGTGTGGAGATACAAATTCTAATTTTTTTAAAAGAAAAATGGCTATCATAGGATTAATGTTCTGCTAGATGGTGAAGGCAAATTTACATACGACCAACACAAAATTACTGAATAAGCAATCAACTACTATTCAAATTTGTTCAATGGACACACTGGTGTAGATTTCCTCTCTGTGCATCCAAGATAAATTATAAATGATGAAGGGCAAAAATACTTCTCTGCAGCTGTTTCCATGAAGGAGATTAAAACTGCTATTTTCTCCATCGAAGATTTTAAAAGCCCTGGCCGGATCGATTCTCATCTTGATTCTTTAAGCTACATTGGGAGGAGCGAAACTTCCTTTATTGCTACCATTACTTCTGCCTTTCAGGAAGGAAAGCTTGCTCATGACCGCAACCATAATTTCATATCGCTGATACCTAAGAAAGATAAGCTACAACACATTACATACTATCGTCCCATATCTTGTGCAAATGTGTGTATAAAATAATTTTTGAAATTATTTGCTTTCGAATTAAAGATTTGCTGCTTTATCTCATTGTAGAAAATTAATCCGCGTTTGTGCCCGGTCGTAACATTGGGGAGAACATATTGTTGGCTCATGAATTGGTTCGCGATTTCAAAAAGAAAGGCAAGCCTAAAATGTGCATCAAAATTAACTTGTAAAAGGCCTACAACATGGTGAATAGAGAATTTGTTTGCTACATGTTACATCCTATGGGATTTCCAATATCTACGATCAATTTGATCTATGAATGTAATAGCACACCAACCTTTTCGATAATGGTAGATGGTACTCCTCATGGTTTTATTACTTCTACTAGAGGACTACGACAAGGTGACCTGTTACCTCCTTACTTATTTTGTGTTGCCATGACTGTTGATGGAAGATGCACTCACATTTCATCAAATACAGCCTATTTCTATAGTCTAGCCTATAGTCTCACACTTATTGTATGCTGATGATGTAATGACATTTCTAAGTGCTACAACTTCTAATGCAGCTACTATGAATACCATAATTAACCAACTTGCTAACACAGTGGGATAACATATCAACCAACTTAAGTCCAAAGTGTACTTCAGTAGAGATGTTATAAATAAAAAACAAATTGTCAAAGTATTGGGAATGGTTGAGGACACTCTGCCCGTTAAATATTTTGGCGTGTCGTTGTCTACTGACTACATTCACGCATCGGAATGTACAACCCTACTAGACAACGTATTCCACAGGTTCGAGGGATGGGATAGCACACTATTGTCAACGGCTGGTAGGGCAGAACTAATACAGAGTACTATTACATCGATTGTCCTATACTGGCTTCTTATTTACCATTTACTGACTTTGGTGCTAACCAAACTAGAAACTATGTGTGCTGATTTTTTTTGGGGGGAGGGGGGTAGAGTGCACAAGATTTCATGGGGATTACTATGCAGACTTAAACTAAGGGAGGAATAGGCCTATGACTTTTACATGACTTAAGACATATTGCAATGATTAAACTCCTCTAGACTTCACTAACCAATAACAGTATGTGGATCTTATGGATGGGATACAAATATTTGCAACATTAGCGATTTTGGTTGATGACTATAAATAATAACTTCTCCTGCACTATGAAATATATTTTACAATCAAGAGATTCTGCTGCAGTATTAATGCAAAGATTTATAGTTAATGATGAAGATATATCCTTATGGTTTGACCCATGGTTGAATCATAAAATAATGGTGGACTTACTAGGGTGGCACATACTTAGAGCATCTCCAACAGTTCGGAGTGCTGAAATTGGATTTTCCGAACTACGAAATGTTGAAGGCCTCATTTCTCCAACAGATATGAGGCTAGGCGCCTGAAGACTGAACAGGCGTATGTTTGACTAAATGCGCATGTTGTACAGGCGCCTAGAAACCAGGCGCCTGGTATATAGATGCCTGTTAAATAGGCACTTTGTCTGATCCGTAATCCCCAGCCTTTCGCCCCCATTTCCACACTATCCAAAAATGTGCATGCTGTGGGAGTTGTTTTTCGGTGCGGATTTGAGATTTTTTGATCAGTTGGAGATGCTCTTATGTTATCTCCTATACCTAATGCTACTGTTAGCTGCAATGTTTCGGAGGGTTCACTACATCCAGAGTATTTATCATTTACAAGAGAACTTGCCTCTTTAATTCAAAGCATTAGATTTGATACTGATAATAATTGCGACTACTGGAAGATAGCAGGTTTTGATAATTTCAAATTTTCATCCATTTGGCAACAAATTAGACAAATTTCAGCTACTATGGCATGGGGAAAAGTTATCTGGCACCGTACTGATGCTCGAAAATTTTGTCTTACCTCGTACAAAGCATGTACGGGCAGACTAGCTATAAAAGATAGATTAAAGGCATGGGGTGTAATGAATACAACTAACTAGGTCTAATGCAGTCAAGAAGAAAAGTCTCATTATTTCTTATTCTTTGCATGTAAATACAGTTCTTAGCCATGGAATCAGATTTGTGGTCGTCTCTCTCTCCCTTCGGCGGTAGAACCCAAGCTCGTAGAGGAATTGGATTACATCAACCATCAGTTTGGAAGGATTAGCTTGCTTCGGGATGTGGCGTTGACCGCTGTTTGCACCGTTATTCACCAGATATAGCAAGAGCCTAATCGTAGATTATTTGATTGGAAAAGTTGTTCTATAGAGCAGATATTGAAGTTGTTCAATTTGGAGATGAAGGCGCGGTTTCACGGACGAGTGGGAAATGTTAAAGACGAAGACATGGATACAATTAGGAGCTGGAATTTTGACTTCGACCCAGGTTGATTGCGGCTGCTATATTTTAGGGTTGTGAGATGTTTGTTTATTTGGGCTAGGCCGGGTTGCGAGAAAGATTGTTGGTGATGTTTTTTTACTTTGATGTGTATTTTAATTATGTGTTGTATTTGTAAAAAAATGTTTAAAGGTTGTCGCACTCTCTTTCCTTGCTACATTGGCAAGGTTTTTTAAGGAGGTGGAATCTTCAGTGTTTTTTCATCATTAATAAAGAACCCATTTTCAAATATAAGTGTGTATACGTGTGTGTAAATATATATATATAAAGTAACAGCGTAAATAAGAAAATTTCATAAGGGCACTTAACTAGCGATAAACTGTAGGTAAGACTGGGAGTTAATAATGAAATTAGGTTAGTAACTAGGAATAAAGGATGCCTTAATCCTAAGAATTTCAGGATTTTGGGAAAAATAAATTTTAGATTACGGAGTGATACCATACAAAGATAAGCCTTCACCCCAAAGGGGATAAGATAAATAGGGATTTAAGAGAATTTTCTATTGGATATGGATGAAGAAGAAGGGGGCAGAATTTGCCACTGGGTGTTTGACATGCAAAATAGGAAAAGATAGAATCGATCAGGCAGCAAATGAAGGCCGCACAAGATCGCCAAACATCCTATGCAGACAAGCGAAGGAAAGAGTTAAAGTTTGAAGTAGGTGATATGGTGTTTATCAAAGTTTTCCCTCTTAGAAAGATTGTAAGATTTGGAAAGTCGGAAAAGTTGGCACCAAAATTTGTTGGGTCCTTCCCAATTTTAGAACGAATCAGAAAACTTGCTTACTGCATGGAGATACCGGATAAGTTGGCAGGAGCCCGTGACGTTTTTCAATTTCACACTGGAGGAAAAGCTTTCATAGTACAACCACTGTGGTAGAGCCTAATCAATTTGGGGACATTGAGATGGAGCTAATAGCATCTCGTTCCACCACACGCAGTGTGAAACTCGGATAGGAAACTCCACAACAAAGAAATTAGGTTGGTTCAAGTACAATTGGGGAAAACCAAGTGGCCAGTATGAGGACTTCTCATCCTAAGCTTTTCACTGGTAAACTTTTTCTTTCCAAAATTAGGTTTTGGTTGCATCGTGATAGCTAGATTGGATGGTAGGAGATTGTTGCTATACTTTTCACTTTCACTTTGCACTTATATAGAAATTTTATGCATGTTTAGAATGTTTTCGTACACAATTATATGTCACGATCATACACTCATGCTAGGATTGAGTTCACTTATAGTATGACTGCACACAAAATCACATTGCATTTTTGCACTTTTGGTTGAGTGGATGGTTGTGTAGATAACTTGGTTGTATAACATGAATGTTTATTGCGCGTTACGTTGTTCGCCCTTAAAAAGATTTCGGGGACGAAATCTTTTAAAGGGGGGAGAATGCAGTACCCCATACAAATTAATAAGAAACATATAAATTAGGTAGATTAATTAAATAAGATAAGGCTGAAAATGAAAATATTGTAGAAGTCGATATTTGATCACAGATGTTATGCCATTGTGTTTGTAGTGAAATTTTGATCAATTTCCATATATAATATGTTGAAAACAAAGCTCAAACAGAAAAGTTATGAACGTTTGAACTTTTCGGATTCAAAATAATTTAAATAGAATTCAGATTCAAATAATTCTTAAATTTGAAATTTGAAAGTTAACAGTAAATAGACTTGGTGGTTAAGTAATCGTTAAAATTAACATTAACGTTAACAACTAATCAAGGAATAAAATAAAATAAACATTAACGTTAACAACTAATCAAGGAATAAAATAAAATAAACAATGATAATAAAACAAAGTTCCCAAAGAAGGACCACCAGTCGACTGCTTATATGGGTTGGTCGACCGCTAGCGGTTGACCGGTCCATGTGTATGGCGGCTAGGGTTTTGCGCATATCAGATTATATTATTTTAAACCGACTTAAATCTGACAGTTTTGGTGAGTTTCAACCACTATAAATAAGAGCCTAACCCCTCACTTTCATTCAAAAATTATTTTGGGAACCTAGTAAAGCTCTGCCAGTTCATCTCTTCTAAGATTCTGAAAACTTCTATATGGTTTCGTGTAAGAAATCCTATATGTTTATTTTTGTTTATTATTTATTTTCTAAACCTATTCTCCTCCAAATATCTAATTTTCTGAATCTAACGTGTATACAAATCCCTTGCTGTATATATCAAAAAGAAGAGATCTAGAATAGATCAGTAAAAGCATGTCAAATCCAAAAGAAGGCAAAGCTAAAGATCTACAGTGAGTGGAAATCTTAGGTCTTCTATCTTAGTAATTGATTAATGTAGTTTGAATTTGAATTATGCATTGAGGAGTTTTGGTTCATGAAAACATCATATTAAAAATCCCCAAAATTCCCACAAAGCGAAATGTCAATTCTAGGTTGGAATCTCAATTGTTTATATATATTAAAATAATGTGAATTCTGTAGATTTGCAATTTTTGTGTTTTTCCACTTCTTATTCTTTTTCTTTGGATTTGATTAAGGGTATTGATTAGGAAATGGTGTGTACGATATGAATTCTTATTCGTAATTTGCACCGCTTATTTCCAAAATTTTAATAGAATCCCCTCTGTCTAATTTCATATAAAAAGAAGTTGAATAGTGCATAAAAATGAATTGAAATTATAAGTTGATTGATTTATTCCATTATTTTAATATAATAGGTTGAGTTTGAATTTTATTTTGTATACAAGTCTATTGATTGGATTTTTGGATATTGGATTTGTGGTATGTGTTAGTACCTTAAATTTTGGTTTTGATGATAACAACTATAGGACATTATATAAAATATCGACACTAATGTTTTAGTGCAGGATATTAGATAGGTGTTGATTAAGAAGACTATATAGTATCAAAAGTAGATTCAAGATGATGATATCAAGTGTAGATACAAGATGATGATAATTGAAGACTCATGAGTATTGAAGAGTTCAAAATTTCAAGTTATTCCAGATAAGTTATAGAGTCATAGAATTTTTGTTAAAACCTTGATAGCACTTTCTTGATCTCTCTCTCTCTCTCTATTTCAAATAAGTTTTAAATATTTTTCAAATATCCTGGTTTTCAAAATAATCTTTTCAAACTTCTATTCAAAATATTTCTCAAAATAATTTCTTAATCGTTTATATCTATAATGATATTATATTAAGTTTTTAAATGTTTTTTAATCTATTTTTTTTGGTATTTTAGTTTATATCTCCCTTATGTTTATTTTTGATATTTATATTTTGATTTTAGATATTTACTTATTATTTTGTAACTATATTGATTTTATATATATTATTTACATTATATTGAATACTCTTATTAAATCTTACAAAATTATTTTATAAAGTTTTATTGAGTTATAATTTGATTAAAATGTGTATAACTATATTTAAATGATTCTACAAAGTATTAAATTATTTTACAAAGCATCGAATTTTCGAAATAATATTTTTAAAGTGTTTTTCAGTTTTTTGAAGAGTATGTCGATATACGTATGTTGACATAATGGACGTAATTTTCAAAATTCAAATTGGAATGGAAGTGTCTTTTCGTCGTATCTCTTCGCGAATGGACATGACTGTTGTTTCCATATATATATATGTATATATATATACATACACACGAGACTTCCAAATGAATTTTTTACATCTACTTTCTTATTCATCTCTCCTCCTTCTGCTCTCTCATTTACTAAATCAAAATATACCCAAACTCTGCCAAAATTCAACCAAGATCGAATTCAATCATCACTAGTTTGATTCTCCTTCATTTACTCTCTGATTTCTCTCATCTCTCTCACTCAAACCAAATCAAAGTGCTATTCAAGAGTTATAGGATCAATTGTAATCAAGATCGAAGATCCATGTCTGTAAAATTCTATCAAATCATACTGCTATACTTATGGATGTGACTGTAGCCCGTAAAATCAATTGGGTGTGCTTAGTAGCCCGTAAATCTAGTGAGTGTGCTTATAGCTCGGAAATCAAGTGAATCTACCCAGAGGTCGGGATTTTGGAGGGTGTGTCTCATAGCCTTGAAATCAAGATTGTATTTGCATTTACTAGTTGAAAAGAAATCCACACAAGGAATTGTGCGGGACTGGATGAAGGGTAACTCCGAACCAGTATAAAATCCTGGTGTGTTCTTTCCTTTTTACCTTTTACTGGATTTACTTTTATTTGCACTTTGATTCTATGATTGTTTCTGTGATTGTTAATAACATCATTCCAAGTAGAATCTTAAAGGATTTAAAAAATATTCATATAATCAATTAAACACTATTCGTCCCCCCTCTAGTGTTAATTTAGCCTTAAGATCCTTATTCCGCTGGCTCAGAGTATGTTGATAATATGGAAATGTGACTTGTATATTTTTGAAAGAGTTGACATTTAAACATTAGTATAGGGCATAAACTCCACAGGCTTAGAAAATTCCTAGGCGCGTATTAATTGCGTAGTTAATAGGCTAATAATTATAATTAAATCCTCTTTAGGAAAGAAATTAATAATAAAGGCGAAATATTTTTCTTTTCTTATAAGGCCTTAATAATAGATGGGGTGAGATGTATGATAATATATATAAGGAGTATTATAGATTATGATTGTAACGACCCAGAATTTTAGTTATTTGAGTTTGGAATATTTAATTAATTTTAAATATTGAAAGGTTAATTTCATAGATTAAATAACTTGAATTACAAAAATAGCGATTTATTGGATAATTTAATTGTTAAACTTAATAATTGAAATTGGTTAAATAATGAAATTTGAGTTTTAAGTTAGATTAAAATAATTTCAAAGCTTATTTAAATTCTATTTATAAGAATGGAGATAATAAAACTTTTTAACCTGATTTAAAAGCGATTTACCCGATTTTGAAAATAACTCGTTATAAATAACATATAAAAATAGCCTTCCAGGGCACTATCTCGGATTTCGACGAAACCAGTTTCATTGGATCCGTAATAGTGAATTTTATTACGCCGTCAAATTTCACGACAACCAGACGTATCGTTTAATCGTGGGAGATTGAAACGCGTAGAATTTAATATTGAAAGTTTAATATAATAATTGGGTTCAAAAACCTATCTTCTGCATATGATTGAATTAGGCCTTGAAACTAGTTCCATTGTGTTCGGAATAGGGGTATAACATATAGAACGCCAGGCGGCATGCCTCGATTAAGGTCCGAAATTATATAGCTAGATATTTTTGAATTTTTAAATAATATATATATATTGATTTGACCATTCAAACTCAAGCCCACCCCCTTTGCCATGTTTTATCTCCATCAACCCAGACCATACCCTGAACAAGCCCATACCCCTGTACGTTATCTCACATCCATCCCCTGTTATTTAAATATCGCCGGAAAAAATGAACATTTGAAAAATTAATATCTCAACATTTGCTCAATAAAAAAAACTTTAATACGCTTTAAAAATCATGGTTTGATGAGAGCTTCATGCTGATATGGGTTTGGTGTTGTTCGATCATGCTTTGGGCAGTGGCCATTCGGGGAGGCAGAGCTAGGGTTTGAAATTCTGGAGCATTGGGTCGTCGATTGGCGAAACGAAGATTGGATTCGAACTCGTGGGGAAGAGTAGCACCTTAGCGCGGAATTTATCAACGAGCGGTGCTGTGTTTGGTCGAGCGACCTGGTGGTGCTTGCGTGAGTATGGTGTAGGTCGCATGTGGAGAGGGAGGCCTTCGGGCGTGGTTCTTGGTTCGAGCAGGTGCGGTTCGAGTAGAGCAAGTCGTTGGCGAAATCCTTTCGTCCAATGATGGTTCAAAGCTCCATGTCAGTGCTTTGCCATGCACTAATCAATGGGTTGGCTGTTGTTTTCGTGTACATGGAATCGTTTGGGGAAGAAGATAGGAGCAGGGGGCAATTTCGTAAATACTTTACAATTGTTTTGATTTAAATTAAATTAATCGATAACTTCTAAAAGGTATAACTCACTCATACGAGGTCGGATTCGAATGCCTTTTTTGTGTTGGACTCGTGTCATCGAGAGCATCACAATGTAGCTGGTTTGGTTGGATTTGGAGCAAGTGGAAATTTGGGTGAAAATCGGATGTCGTTCGGTTTTATTTCCAAATCGGAATGCCTCGCCGACAACAAAAAATTTTGGTGAGTTCAACTCACCTTTTTGGGTTAACTAGTATGATATATAGTTGATAAAAATTGTTGAATGATTGTTTGGATGAATTATTATATTTATTAGATGGTTTGAATATATTCCCGCTTATTGGAGTGGATGAGACCCTATTACGTTCCCATGTAAGAGCGAATGACCCTTTGTATACGAATCCCGCCTCAAGCGGTTGATTATATTTTATGATTATATAACGTTTGTGATGCGGGGGAAACAGGTTGGAGGGATTCAACGGGATTCCTCGCTATTATTGAATTGTTGCAATAATATTTATTTTATATAGATTATTGAAATGAACCTGATTGTGGACATTATGGTTATAACATTGTTATATGTTGAAGACTAAAACCTAGTAGTGACAGAAAATCGATATTGATATTAGTTAAGTGTTGGGTGATTATTGGCCTCAAATTAGTATTTTAAAAATCGTATAAATCGCCGCTTTAATCGGAATTGATTTTTTTGACAAGAAATGATTTTAAAATCCAAAATTGGGCTTCGAAAATATTTTGTTTAAGGATTATTTAATTAATTATATTAATATTATTTTAAGTTAATTAATTATATTAATATTATTTTTAAGTTATTTAATTATAAATATTATTTTAGGTTATTTAGTTATAATAATATTCTTTTAAAGTTATTTAATTATATTAAAATTGTTTTAAAGTTATATAATCATATTAATATTGAATTATTTTAATATTGGAAAAATTTATTTGTTTGTAGTTGATATGTTTTAAGAATTTATAAAAAGGTTGATAAATTGAAGGATTAATTATTTAAGAATAATTATGATTTTGAAATTAATAATAAGGATTATTAATAAGGTTCTGGAGATAAATTATTATTATTTATAATAATGGTAATGATTGATTAATTATTATTATTTAATTAACAATATTTTTAAATTATTAATTATTACTTTAAGATGTTTAAAAGTTAATAATTCCCATTTATTTATAATGTTTATTATTGATAACCATTATTATATAATGATGTTTTGAAGTAAAAGATTTTTAATTATTTATAACTGTTTCTGAGACCCATGGATGGAGTTGAAAGACTTAGATTTTATAAAGGAGTTATAAAATGGTTTGAAAGTTTAAGGAAAGGTTATTTGCAAGGTGAAAGAGTTTATAAATGGTTAGAAACGAACTTTAGAAACGGGTTATAGACTTATAAAGGAAGTTTTATAAATGGTTTATGGATTCGTAAAAGGTTTATCAGTGATCTTTGAAATGTACAAGAAGCTTATAAGTGATGGAATTATTATAAAGGGAGTATAAATGGTTTACGGAGATTTATAAAATGGTTTGGAGGATTGTAAGGGAATTTATAAATGATTTGAGAATTGAATGGAAAGAACATCTTTTTCGATATTGTGTATATACTTATACCGTTGAGATAAGTATATGGATATTTTTTTAGGTATTGGAAACATAGGAATTGGTGGATATGCCTTTGTAAAGGTATTTTTGTGCAAGTAATTTATAAAGTGGTTATATTTATAAAAGACTTTTTAAAGGAGGCTAGTGATCACTTATGTGTTTAACCAATGTTGGTTTTTCCCTATGAAATAAATTATTGATTGAATGTTGTTATTCGATGGTTAAATAACCAACTATCAAAATTAGACCAAAATGTAACTTTGGAAATATCCAGGAGAAACACGTGAGTTTTATGGCACAGTCATCTCCGATGATGCGTGTAAAAATCTCGTTTCGTTCTTCTAAGACAATGATAAGGAAAACCGTCCACTAACGGTTAGGAGGTGATCTTCGATCTTATCTTTGACTGTTTATTTCCTAGAGAACTGAGGTTGAGTTTATCGGAAAATATCGAATGTTGTTTCGAAGAGACCGGGATCGGATATGTTATCCGAAAACCACTTCGACCCAATGAGTGCGTTTCGAACTAAAGACATTGTGAAGAGTATGGAATCGAAGATAGAGAGGTGAAGTGCAAGGGCTAACCGCTACTAATCCTGAGGGTGATTCCAAAATGGATGTAGTAGGAATTATGCCTTCGGTTTCGTTCAGACCCAGAACGGACTTGTATGGATGAATGTTATCAACACATTGTCATTGGAGGGCAATGAGCATTCTAAGTATGGATGTTCTTGAAAGTTAAACATAGCCTCAAGCCTCATCAATCGGGAATGACTAAAACATGGAAGATGCAGCAGGGCTATGTGGGTCGCACCTATTAGGGTATGTCATCACCTTTCTAGATGACCATTCATATTTCCAGATTCAGTTGTGCATATGAGCTCAGTAAAATGGTTGGGAACAACCGGGGTAATGGCATATTCGGTACTATCCAGCAAGGGGTAGGCCGGTCCTATGTTGGTAGGGGTTGTTAGGTACGATCTCAGTACATTGATCTAGAGGTGTACTATGACGGGCGGTACCCCAGTCATTAGTTGGAATCCATTCTCTAATATGAGCTTTACGGTTTTAGTTGTATACCTAATATGTTGGGATGTGAGATGCAAGCATTTCAACTATATTCATATTTTACTTTGACCCCTAGACATTATTATAATATAAGTGGATTTTATATAGAAAACGTTTTGGTTATCATAAGGTAAAAACCCGTCTGTGTTTATGTGCGGCGTGGTCTTATGAGATACCTTTTGATTTCAAATATTTTTATATAACTTTAAAATCCAGTTGGGTGTGGTTTTTCTCACGCTGGTTTTCCATACTAACTCGGGTGTTATTTTATTATAATGCTCGGGTCAGACCGAGCATATTACAGATTAGTTTGGATGCTTGGAGCTTCAAGAGATGAGTTGGAGTCCCAGAGACGTATTCACCTAGATGGTTATTTTCCGCTGTATTCATTGTTGTGTTTATCAGCAATTGTGAGGATAAGTTGTTATAACTGTCTTGGCTGAAATAGATTAGTATACTCTGATTGATGTCTGTGTATACATATATTACAGTTTTGTTTTTATGTAAAGATTTATGGTATATTATAGATTATTCGTTCCACTATGAGATTCTGTGTTGTTAGTTTTCTTCTTATCTTCTTCCTTCTTTCTTTTCCCTAAAAATCGGGTCTTCCGACATTCGATTACTCGGCATGTGATACAATGGACATATTAGTGTCGATTTTCGAGGGTCGAAAAGCCCGGTTCATTACATTTGGTATCAGAGCTGAAGGTTTAGCGAGAACCTTGGCTTTGGTGGGGTAACTCATTAGAGATTGGGTCAGTAGCACCCTAGAATGAGTTTGAGTGTGTGTGTGTGTCTATACATATATACATATATACATATATACATATATACATATATACATATATATATACATATATACATATATACATATATATATACATATATACATACATATATACATACATATATACATATATATATATATGAGCGCGTATTTGTTAGTGATATAAAAATTGTTTTATATTTTGTTGGTTGATCTATTGAGTGGCTTATGGCAAGTAATTAACGTCATTGAATAGAGATCTCTAAACACTTGAACAGAGCAGTTCGACATGGTATTGTTTTGAAATTGGGTAAATGAAATAATTTTACCTTGATTATTTTTATATATAAAGGAATAAATTTTCAGAAACTATTATGGTATATATGGTGTCTTGGTTGTTAGGAAATGATAATGTTAAACTATTATCATTTGTTGTTTGTTGTTTTGATCGAATAAAAGTTGTTATTATAATGAAAGCAAGATTAACAAGTAAGAAGTGTTTTATTATAACCAAAGTTAGATCATTTATATATATGATTTTTAAATGTGATTTATAAATTAAATTGAAATTTCAGAAGTATATTATATAAATATGGGTTATAAAAACGATTTATAAAGGATTTAAAACCTGGAAATTTAGGAATTTAAATCCCGTTGGTTTTGAAAATGTTTTTCAAAGTTTTGAAAAATAATAACAGTATTCTTTGGAAAATATTTTTGAATAGAAACATTTAAAAGGAATAGAAAGCATTAAACTCACTTTGGTCGGTGGAAAATAATTTCGGTGATGAATTCAACATCATCGATGTTCATTTTCGAGTTTCCAAGGGAGAAATTGCTATCATTGGAGTTTTTGGTGGTAAAACTAGTTTTGATTTTAAAGTCCAAAAGAATGATTTGATATACCAAGGGATTGTGTATATATATATATGATTTCAAAAATAATTTGAAATACTTGAGGATAAGGTGTCTGAACTCTGGGAATTTTCAATTAAAGGTTTATTGAAAATATGATAAATAAGTTGATAACTTATAAAATTTGAAAATTAGCAAGTTAAAGCAATGTTTTAAATTGTTGAATATGAATTTTAAGAAAAGTAAAATTTGAAGTGAACCGGGAATAAAATTTAACTAAAGATAAGTTAAATAAAAATGAATTTTGAAAAGAAATTTGACCTAAGTTGGGCTGAATGCAATAATTTTGGAAATAAAATTGATTGAGATTTGAAATGAATTAATGAAATGAGCTAATTAAATTAATTAGTGAATTGGATATGGTTTGGAATGTTGGTTGATAAAAGTGAATGTTGAAATTGGAAAATGAAATTGAATTTGGTTAGAAATGGATAAGGACTTAAGTTGTGAAGTGGTAATAAACATAAGAACTTTGGTATAAAATGTTTATAATAGACTTAAGTAAAATTCGATGGAATAGAGTGAAATTAGTATTGAAAGGAATATACTAAGTAAATAATGAATGTGAATAAGAGAATTCGAGATAGCTAAGAAATTAAATGGAAATAAATCGTAAGTTGTACATATATTATTTTATTCGCATAACAATTTGATCCGGATTCGGGTACATGATTTCGAGATGATTTACATCGATCCGACTTAGGATTTTTCACTCGATTCTCGACGGCGAACACTGGATGTGGATTTTTGGTTGATTCTGGGATTCTCTATCATAGTATACGGCCATGCAAGAAGAATGACAGTTTCTAATCAAGGAATCATATCCGAGTCCACACTAGAGTGGTTATGTGAACGATACTAGTTCGGAAGTGAAATCGTATGATCGGGTGGGCGATCAGATTAGTTGTATGTACGGTTGATATATGTACATCGTACGGTTTTAGTAAAGAAAATGTTGAGAATTGGAATTGCAGAATAATATGTTTATGAACTATATGATTGTATGTCATTGGTAAATAAGATGCAGGTATATAAAAACGAGGGCTAATTTGATGCCTTTGATTTCATAAGAAAATTTGGTTGCCCGACTAATAGGTACATATTTAAATTGTTGTTTGAATTTGATGGTTTTATGATTGAGCCACTTTCCTTTTGTTTTCTTTTGTTGGTTTGGGCCCATGGTGGCGACTTCTGGTTGTTCTGATCTAGCCACGCAAAGGAGACGTTGGAAAAAATTTCCGAAAATTAAAAGAGTTAGAAATTTAGAAGAAATTTTTGATAACTAAAATTTGATTTTTGAGTTATAACCTAAAATGATTGAATGAGATGATATTAGTTGGAAATCTATGAATGAATTTGGAAATTTAGTAAAAGTAATAACAAGGTTTCAACAAATTGGTTTTGGAAAGCTAATGGGTTTGGGGCATTTTTCTTACATTGGCAATTTCGAGGACGAAATTATTTTAAGGGGGAAAGAATGTAACGACCCATAATTTTAGTTATTTGAGTTTGGAATATTTAATTAATTTTAAATATTGAAAGGTTAATTTCATAGATTAAATAACTTGAATTTCAAAAATAGTGATTTATTGGATAATTTAATTGTTAAACTTAATAATTGAAATTGGTTAAATAATGAAATCTTGATTTTTAAGTTAGATTAAAATAATTTAAAAGCTTATTTAAATTCTATTAATAAGAACAAAGATAATAAAACTTTTAAATCGGATTTTAAAGTGATTTACTCGATTTTGAAAATAACTCGTTATAAATAACATATAAAAATAGCCTTCAGGGGCACTATCTCGGATTTCGACGAAACCAATTTCATTGGATCCGTAGTAGTGAATTTTATTACGCTATCAAATTTCATGGCAATCAGACATATCGTTTGGTCGTGGGAGATCGAAACGCGTAGAATTTTATATTGAAAATTTAATATAATAATTGGGTTCAAAAACCTATCTTCTGCATACGATCAAATTAAGCCTTGGAACTAGTTCCATTGTGTTCGAAATAGGGGTATAATATATAGAACGCCAGGAGGCACGCCTCGATTAGGGTCCGAAATTATATAACTATATATTTTTGAATTTTTAAATAATATATATATTGATTTGACCATTCAAACTCAAGCCTACCCCCTCTACCATGTTTTATCTCCATCAACCCAGACCGTACCCTGAATAAGCCCACACCCCTCTACGTTATCTCCCATCCATCCTTTGTTATTTAAACATCGCCAGAAATAAATTAACATTAAAAAAATTAATATCTCAATATTTGCTCAATAAAAAAATCTGTAATATGCTTTAAAAATCATGGTTTGATGAGAGCTTCGTGTTGATATGGGTTTGGTGTTGTTCGATCGTGCTTTGGGCAGTGGCCATTTGGGGAGGCAGACCTAGGGTTTGGAATTCTGGAGCATTGGGTCGTCGACTGGCGAAACGAAGATTGGATTCGAACTCGTGGGGAAGAGTAGCACCTAGGCGCGAATTTTATCAAGGAGCGGTGCTATGTTTGGTCGAGCGACCTAGTGGTGCTCACGTGAGTATGGTGCAGGCCGCACATGGAGAGGGAGACCATCGGGTGTGGTTCTTGGTTTGAGCAAGTGCGGTTCGAATAGAGCAAGCCGTTGGCTATATCCGTTCGTTGAACCGTGGTCCAGAGCTCCGTGTCAGTACTTTTGTGTGCACTATCAATGGGTTGGCTGTTGTTTTCATGTACAGAGAATCGTTTGGGGAAGAAGATAGGAGTAGGGGAAATTTCGTATATACTTTAAAGTTGTTTTGATTTAAATTAAATATATCGATAACTTCTAAAATGTATATCTCGCTCATATGAGGTCGGATTCAAACATCGTTTTTTATGTTGGACTCATGTCGTCGAGAGCTTCGCAATGGAGCTCGTTTGGTTGGATTTGGAGCAAGTGAAAATTTGGGCTAAAATCGGACGTCGTTCGGTTTTAGTTCCAAATCGGAATGCCTCGGCGACAACAAAAAATTTCGGTGATTTTTGGGTTAAATAGTATGATATATAGCTGATAAAAATTGTTGAATGATTGTTTGGATGAATTATTATATTTATTAGTTGGTTTGGGTATATTCCCGCCTATTGGAGCGGATGAGACCCTATTACGTTCCCTGTAAGAGCGGATGAACCTTTGTATACGAATCCCGTCTCGAAGCGTTTGATTATATTTTATGATTATATAACGTTTGAGATGCTGGGGGAAACAGGTTGGAGGGATCCAACGAGATTCCTCGCTACTATTGAATTGTTGCAATAATATTTCGTTTATATGGATTATTGAAATGAACCTGTGTGAGGACCCGTTTCTTCGACTCCCAGAAATCGACACTAATACATCCTCGATATTCACGTGCCGTAAATCCAAGTGTCAGAGAAGCGGATTCTCAAGGGTAAGAAAGAAAAATAAGATAGAACAGAATCACACATATGTTATTTCAAATAATCTTTACAGCGGAAATTAAAATAAATTTATAAGAGTTAAACATGGACAGCTATAAATTCATGTCCTTACAAATGCGGAATACAATACTACAAGAATGTGGTGCAAATAGACAAAAAAATCTTCAGAAAATCTTCAGACTCCATGCTTCGAGCTCCATCCAGCTTTCTTCTATACTAAACCTAACTACTAAGCTGCCCGGGGAAAATTAGGGTACCCAGAGTTTAAGGAAAAGGGAAAATAAACTCCGGGTCAGTCATGGGACTGGTGTGAGAACTCAAAATACGCATTTTCAAAACAAAAAGGTGTCTCATAAGACCACGCCGCACATAAAAACGGAACGGGTTTTTACCTTATGATAACCAAAACATTCTACGTCAAAATACTTGGTATTATTTTTAATGACATATCTTTATAAACATTTGCAAGTAAACTTATCAATCATAGCCGAAATTGTTATATTGATTAAATTCCAACAATACTAGCCACAAACGCGGGTTCTACAAACTAACTTGTAGGCACTTATTGGGGAATGGATTCCATACAAATGACCATGTGAAGGGACTACCTTCCAGCAGTACATCTCTAGAGGAATGTACCGAGGCCCAACAGATGGTCCTCTACCAACACAAGACCGACCTACCTTTCCTTAAATAGTACCGAATATGTCATCACCTCGATCGTTATCGACCTATCCGAGCGCTCGATTACCATACACCACATTAATTTACATCCCAAACGTCATAGCGGAAAGAAATATATCTAGAAGGGGATGATCATACCCTAAGGTTGCGAACCACATAGCCTTGCCGCATCCAACCCTGTTTCGGTCATTTTCGGGTGTGAGGTCTGAGGTAACGATTACCTTTTCACATAGCACATCATCTTCCTTTGAATGCCACACTACCATTCCATCGACCACTTGTTGACTTCCACAAACATACAATCTTCGAGCTCATACGTCACAGAGAAGGGTTTTAAGCTAAGAGAAGTTGCCTTCTCCGCCACCAAATAGATGTACGTTTATAAAAGTCAACGACGTAAATCTCAAGAATGTAATGTCAAACATCCGTCCATACAAGTTCATTCTAGTATTGAACGAAACTGAAGATACTCTCCTACCACATCCTGTCGGGAATTTACCTTAGGATTAGTAGCAAGAAGTCCTTGCAACCCAAAGAATTTCAAAAGTGAAAGGACCACTGCTACTTTGTATTTGGGAGCTAACCAGAATTATCAGCAGTCCTTTCATCCCGAAAATCCCTAGTCTTCATTCTTCATTCTATCTGTCGGATCTTTAATTTTCGAATGCATACATTGGTTCAAAGTGGTTTTCGGATAAGAATTATCCAGATCCAACCCCGGTTCCTTCGAATCCAATCGTCGATAAAAAGTGGTTTTGTGAATAAGGAATCATTATTTAATTGATTAAGTTCTTTTTATCAAAAATCTCCCTCGGAGATATATATTTCTAAAACATTCTTTCCAGTATATACGGAATTATCAAACCTCTCTTATTAAATCTTTGATTACTTAAAACCCTTTTTAAACTTGGACTAATTCGAAATCATTTCTTTATACTTAGGGAAATATTTCCAAAATCATTTCATTTAAATCTTAACAAAGATTTCTTAATTTAAAACTCTCAATTTCAATTGAGTTAAAACCACATTATTTAGGATGTTAATCCAGAAACCAGTAATTATTAAGTGAGAAGAATCTATAGAAATCATCTAATTCTACTCAATATCAATCCCCGTATTCAACAAATACTATGGGCGGAATAACGGTGAAATCACCTTTTAAATTCCATGAATAGTACGAATTCCCTCTTTGGGCTTTAATAGCATGTATAAGAAGATCATCTCCATAAAATCCAAGTTGTATTTAAATTTAGAAAATTTAAATCTTTTTGTACTTAACTCGTTTCTGACATTTTGACCTTATCTATCCCTCGCCCAAGGAAGAGGCAAGGCGAGCCAGGGCACTGGTTGCTCCCGAACATCTCCTTAGTTTAAGCCCCTTACATCTGGATCTCACGAATAGAAAAATCCAGTCTACTCGTCGGCTTTTAGAGCCAAGATTAAACCACTTATTTATAATAGCTTTTCTTTAAATCATTTATTTGAACTTTCTTCAATAAGCTAGAAAACCTCCAAATCATTTTTAAAACTCTTAATTACCCATTTGAAAACACTTATAAAAGATTTGGACAAGAATTGTTATGTTTAAAACTATATTTCAAAAGTTATAGAAAAGTGTCGTAGAAAAGTGCTGTGGAAAGTGTTTTTTAAGCTATATTGATCAAAACAATTTTTTATTATTTGAAAATCCATTATTATTACTCAAATCTCTTGTAAGACATTTTAAAAGATTTAAAATATTTATTTCACATTTTTAAACAATTTAAAACATCTTTTTCCAAGAAATCCAATTTTGGATTCCGAACTGCAAATTCAAGATTTTTCAAAAAGCTTGTTTTACTCATATTTCAAAATCTACTTATCGAAATATCAATTTTCTTTCTTCATTGGAAAACTATGGATATAATAGTTTGGAAAATTCTTATCTCGAAGAATTTCGAGCTATATTCCATCTTTTACACTTGTTTGACCTTTATAGCACGAAATTGTGAACTACCGTTACGCGACGTGCTTATTTTTAACTAAATTTTCCATTACTTTTCAAACTTCACCAAAACACTTTTAAATGTTTATAAAACATTTCAAATATATTTTAAACTATTTATAAGAAGTTTAACACTTCTATATACACCATTTCATTAATTCAAGAAAAGTAATTTCCTTTGTGCTTATCGACGTGTATATTCGTGACTTGCATATATATTCAACATTCATATGAAAACAACAAAACTTGATGATCAAAGCATATTAAACATCCATTTGTAAACATCATATCATCATTCAACATATAATATAGTAGCTTAGGAGTTCTCACCATTGATTTCCTATCGGAAAAAGACTATAGCTTCACTAACTCATGATCCGAGCTCACGAACCCCAACACCTTGCCTCCTAGTGTGCTCGGCCATTCCATGCCAAAAGTGGTACTCGGCCAAGCATGGGAAATGAGGTGTAGGACTTGGATTATCGTTGAATTTACCGAAAACTAGACCTAAAAATAGGTCATTTTCTATCAGCTTTTTGGACACTCAACTCTTTGAAATTGGAAATGTGGTCAACATGAAAATTGTAGAAAATTCTTTTCTCTATGGTTAAAAAAAAATCTTCTAATTTAGGTTAGTTATTAGGAAGTTATGGGTAAGAGAAGGAGAAGTATTCTCGGATTCGTCAAAACAAAGCCCGAAAATGCACTGTAAGAAACTGGTATTTTGACATAGTTCGACTCAAAACTAGTAAAAGTTCTCAAGATGAAAGTTGTAGACACTGGAATTTCACATAATTTGAAAAAAATAATCACCTCATTTGGATCTGTTTTGGAGGAGTTATATTCAAATGAAAAAGAGGTATTTTCGGCCATTAAAACTGGGCTCGAAAATGCTTTGGAGAAAATGGAGTTTTGAGCATAGCTAACATTGAAATGAGAAGAAGTGGTCAACTAAAAAGTTATAGCGACTAAAATTTTTAAGGATGTCAAAAAAAGAAATCCCTCATTTAAGTCTGATATGAGGAAGTTAGGCTACAGTGAAGAAAGTGAAAAAATGTGATGAGAGGGTGAGCTATTTATAGCCAAAGGAAGAGTGCAAAGGAAGCCATACACACATCATCACTTCGTGGCTTCTCCAACACACCTCCCCTCCTTCCTGGGCCAGCAAAAGCCTTCCCCCATGTGCCCATCACTTCCATCCACTTCATGTATCACAAGTTGACTTAAGAAACCTTAAGGAAGAAGCTTTATAAAAAATATCTTAGATTTTTATATTATGTATGCATTTGTAAGTGTATAAGTATATATGTATGTATACATATGTTCATGTTCATGTTAGTGGATGCATTTGTATGTTATGTATATGTACATAACATATAAACAACGTTGAATTGATTCCGAAAAACTTTCGTTCGATAAACCGTTGCCGATCGGAGAACCGATTCCTGGTCACATTTTCACTTATACTTTAACGTACATATATTTATAAACCAAATTCCAAAATAATTTCTTATCATTTTAGATGAATTAAAATGGTCATATTTGATTTATAAAACCATATAAATTTATATTAATAATTATTTACAAAAATTGCTATTATATCGATAAAGCGATATCGATTTTTCCTTATATTTTCAAATCAATTATATCTCTTTATACAACTATTATAAATGATTTATTATCACTTTATAACTATTCAAAATGAATTATAACCTTTTTAAAATCATTATTTGAATAATTATAATTATTATTTAATCATTAAATCTCAATTTAATTTAATAAATCAATTATCATATCTAAGTGCATTACTACTAATGTTATAAACACCTTTTGTTTTCAAAAACAAACCAATTGATTTTATTTCATATTCTTGTTTAATTATAAAAACAAGTGTATGTATTCAGCTCCGTGCATGATGTTTTACGATTACAGTGCTGGTTATCGATAAAACAATTTTTAGCCATTTTATCAATTTAGATTTCTAGGAAAATATTTTTGTAAATATTTATTCAAAATAAGATTACTATTACTTATTATTACTTAAAGCAACATTATTTATATTATCAATCTTTTATTTAAAAATAAATATAATTTATCAAAGTGATAAATTGACAGGTCGTTACAACCAGATTGTGGACATTATGGTTATAACATTGTTATATGTTGAAGACTAAAACCTAGTAGTGACAGAAAATTGATATTGGTTAAGTGTTGGGTGGCTATTGGCCTCAAATTAGTATTTTAAAAATTGTATATATCGCCGTTTTAATCGGAATTGATTTTTTTGACAAGAAATGATTTTAAAATCCAAAATTGGGTTTCAGAAATATTTTGATTAAGGATTATTTAATTAATTATATTAAAATTGTTTTAAGTTAATTAATTATATTAATATTGTTTTTAAGTTATTTAATTATAAATATTATTTTAGGTTATTTAATTATAATAATATTCTTTTAAAGTTATTTAATTATATTAAAATTGTTTTAAAGTTATATAATCATATTAATATTGAATATTTTAATATTGTTAAAAGTCATTTGTTTATAGTTAATATGTTTTTAGAATTTATAAAAAGATTGAAAGAGTTTATAAATGGTTAGAAACGAATTTTAGAAACGGGTTATAGACTTATAAAAGAAGTTTTATAAATGGTTTATGGATTCATAAAAGGTTTATCAGTGATCTAAGCTTATAAGTGATGGAATTTTTATAAAGGGAGTATAAATGGTTTACGGAGATTTATAAAATGGTTTATAAATGGTTTGGAGGATTATAAGGGAATTTATAAATGATTTGAGAATTGAATGGAAAGAACATCTTTTTCAATATTGTGTATATACTTATACCGTTGAGATAAGTATATGGACATTTTTATGAAGTATTGGAAACATAGGAATTGGTGGATATGCCTTTGTAAGGGTATTTTTGTGCAAGTAATTTACAAAGTGGTTTTATTTATAAAAGACCTTTTAAAGGAGGCTAGTGATCACTTATGTGTTTAACCAATGTTGGTTTTTCCCTATGAAATAAATTATTGATTGAATGTTGTTATTTGGGTGTGTTTTTCTCACATTGGTTTTCCAAACCGACTTATGTGTTATTTTATTATAATGCTCGGGTTAGACCGAGCATAATACAGATTAGTTTGGATGCTTGGAGATTTAGGAAACGAGTTGGAGGCCCAGAGACATATTCATGTAGATGGTTATTTTCCGCTATATTTATTGTTGTGTTTATCAGCAATTGTGAGGACAGGTTGTTATAACTGTCCAGGTTGAAATTGGTTAGTCCACTCTGATTGATGTCTGTATTTACATATATTACAGTTTTGTTTTTGTGTAAAGATTTATGGTATATTATAGATTATTCGTTCCACTGTGAGATTCTATGTTGTTAGTTTTCTTCTTATCTTCTTCCTTCTTTCTTTTCCCTAACAATCGAGTCTTCCGGCATTCGATTGCTCGACATGTGATCTAATGGACGTATTAGCGTCGATTTTTGAGGGTCGAAAAGCCCGGTTCATTACAATGATTAAGTTATAGGGATGCAAGGTCAGTCAAAAGCACATGGAAGTCTGCCCAACTAATATAGCAACCAGGAGTGTGACTTTAGGACTGATGTGAGACATCGTGTCACATACCGAAATTTTCGACTTTCGAAAATTCGACATCGATACTCACTTTATCGACCGTCGAGAAATCGAATGTCGGAAACTCCAATAGTGAGGGTTTTAAGAAAGAAGAAAAAGACAGAAGAAAAAGAAAAGAAGAAAAACAGAAACAGAACAATATCAGAATCTCACATATCGCAGCGGAACAATATATAATAGATAACACTAGTCTTTTAAAACAAAGAACTATATCAGTTTATACATACATCAATCATCAGAGTCAATATACAACAATGGACAGTTATATAACTTGTCCTCATACAGAATACACAGCGGAATAATACAAAAATATAGGTGATACGTTTCGCCATCCAGCTTGCTTCCAAAGCTCCAGAATATCCAGAATATCCTGATAACATAACTCTAGGCTGCCCGTGTGGAAATTGGTGGGCACCCAGAGTTTAGAAGGGAAACAATAAACTCCGAGTCAGTCATGGTGACTGGTGTGAGATCGTAAAACAGTTATTCTTTAAAATAAACAACAGGAAGATTTTAAAGTCAATTCGCAATGCTTTTGGAAAATGAAACTACCATAAGACCTCCCGCCACACACACAATGCAAACGCAGAATTGGAGGAGATTTCTTCTTATGATAGTTAAAGATGCTTACTACGCAAAAATCAAATTCTTTTGATATTATTATTAGTGCATAGTGTAGAAAACATTTCGAAAGTATAATATTAATCTTAGCCAACATACGACCAGTATCGTATGCCTACTATAGCTACCATCTAAACAGTGGTGACCACCGTACGTAAATGGCAGGTTCTACAACTAATACCGTACAAAGTTCGTATTGGAGTTTGGATTTCCAACAAATGGTCAGGCTAAGGAACTTCCTATCCACGATGGGTACGTCCCTGGAATAGACGACCCGAGAACCTAACCGGATCTCTGCCAACACAAGGCCGGGTTACCTCTGCAAAAATAGGTAACTACTGACACGCGTATGTCACCCCCCGATCGTAACCGATCTTCCCGAGGATCCCCGATTTCCAACAAACCACATAGATAATAATGCAGCAACCACATAGGTTAAGTATCTGGGCTCCATACCATGATACCACCTCTATCCAGAAGGAATGACATACACTAAGGGGCGTTACTCCCTAGAACCTTGCTGCATCCTTCCTGTTTCGACCATTTCCGGGGTGTGAGGCTCGACGAAGTCTCGTCCACAAAGCTACGCTTTCTACAAAGCCATGCTTCGGGTCAAACAAAAATGATCAACCTATGATCACAAAGATATAAGATCAAACAAATGATCATATCACAAATGATCAAACACTGATCATTTCACAGCAACACTCAGTATGCCACGTTACCAAATTGGGATATATCGCTGATGAATTTCAACTACATAACCTCTGAGCTCGTACGTCTCAGAGAAGGGTGTTAAGCTAAGAGAATAAATTCTCCGCCACCAACAGAAATGTATTTGAAAGAAATCAGCTTTATATCTCAAATTGTAACGTCAGACACACAATCCATACAAGTCTGTTCCGGGATCGAATAGAACCGAAGGCACTTCTCACGAAGCCCTTGCATATCCGGATAAATTTCTAATCACGTCCGGACTTCCCGTCACTAAGGGTGATAAAACCTCTAAATCGGAGATCAGCCGATGTAGAGTAACTCGACGGTAATCCTTCCGTTTTCAAAAATATCCGGTCTTCAACACCGGTCTTCGAATGCAATTCATAACGACGTATCACATATTCGGAATGGGTTATACGACCCCATGGTCCTTTCCCGGCTAACCCGAATAGTGAGCGCTTATTCAAAAATAAGTGTGGCATTCAAATTCATCCAATTCACAACAAATACCTATCTAAAGGTAATTATTAATAGTCGGTTATTTTAACTATCAATAAAGATGCGCAACATCATCAGATTCCAAATAATTTTCCAAATTATTTATCTTCAAAAATATCTTTATTAGATATAAAATTTCCACACTTCAAAAATAAATCAATGTTTATTTTTAAACAGAATTATCATTCCTTTTATAAATTCCATAGTGAATTTATATTTTCAAAAATATCTACTGATATACGATTTCCAAATCGATTTCAAACATTCACTTTCAATTTATCTTTTAAGAAGATAAATTCTCAAAAACATTTCCTTTCATTTTGGAAAAGCATTTCCATACTTATTCAAAAATAAGTATTTCGCAAATCTATTTATTTTCAACATTTGAAAATATTCAATATACTTAAATCAAATTAAGTATATATTCATTCTTTAAGGAAATCATTTATTATAACAACATTTATTTGAGTCAAAACGAATGTTACGTAAAACATCGTTACGACGACTCGAAATCACTAGTATAGGGATTCAGATTTTAAGATAGATATATGTAAATCCCAATACTACATAAAACATTTTCTTTTGAAAATCATTTACTATAACAACAGTGTTATAGTCCATCATTTCCTTATTCCTCGAAACGTCTATTTCAACAATGAATGTTGAAATCTATGATTTCGATAGCATAATACATTTTAAAAACATTTTTATTAAAAATGTTTAACTTCATTTTCAATGTCACTTTTCCAAAACTATCCATTTTACTTAACGATATATTCACTATCCAAAATCGTGAATATACTTCACTATTTTCTACACATTTTATTTCAATAATAATTCGCTATCCAAAATCGCGGATATATCTTCTTTAATAACCTTCTATATTTAATTTATCAAATTCAATTTATTTCGAATTTATAAAACAACGCTTATAAATCCTATTTCTATTTTCTAACAACTTTGATTTATAAATCTCCTTTATAAATCAATTCGATAAATATTCCATTTAAAGGCAAAAATCCGATTTATAAGTAAACTTCTTATAAATCTTTTATTTTAAAATTTCATTCATTATATAACTTCACAATTTATAAATCTATAAATTTCATATCAATTTAACTTCAAAATTTATAAATCTATAAATTCCATATCAATTTTCCAAATTCGTTTCAATTTGCCAATTAAATTTCTAATTGGACTTCTTACTTATTTCTTTTTAAATAAATTCCTTTTAAAGAAAATAAATTTCTTTGTCTCTTTCAATCTATTTAAAAATCCAGATTTTAAATTAATTTCCTCAATTTAAAATCACTATTATACGAAATTCATTTATTTAACATTTTCACTTGATTCTTGAATTAATTCAATAAGATTTCAAAAATCAGCCTTTATTCTTTTAAATTCTTTTCTTCAAATTTATTAAATTTCTAAAATCAATTCACTTAAAAATTTCTACTTGAATTTCAAAAATTCAATTTCGTTTATTTTTGGAATCCAATGATATCAAACATCCATTCAGCTAAATTTTAGCTTTCAAACAATTTCCAGATATCAATATGATTAATAACATCAATATAATCATTCACAGATTCATATCACAATAGAAATAAATTCAATCAATGTGAGGGGTCCAGTTGGATCCCTCCAACTTGTTTCCCTGCATCCAAAGATGTTAGCACAATACCAATTCCGCTCCAGTACGGAATTATCGCGGTATATGGGTTTTATAAAAATCCGCTTACTAACGGCGCAATAGGGTCTCATCCGCTATACGAGGCGGGAAATCAATCAATCCAATATATACATATGCCAATATGTATATATTGCTATATATATAGATATATCCTATCATATCTAATACCACATCCAATAGCAATCAATTAGTCAAATTAATAACTGTAAAATCCACTTTTCAATCGAGTGAGAAAAATCTCACCTTTGCTTTTAATTTGCCATCCATTTCTTTTTCGGCTCGACTTCCTTGATTTATACCTTGTATAAATATTTTACACCATTTATTAATATTTGAACAGATCGAATAATAAATTTTCATTTCAACAGATTTATTAACCCGTGATTTTATTTGATTAACAATTTCTTTTTAACGATTTATTTAACTAAAAAAAATTAGATTTAAAACTAAATTTCCTTTAATAAATTCCATTTTGAATATATATATATATATAAACTTGTCAATATACTAAATTCGTATTTATTTATCTTTTCAAACCCAACTACTTAAAATAATTCCTGTTTTTATCTATAGCTTACTGAAAAAATACCAAAATAAATACAATATTCAAAACTGCATATATCTTACTGCATATAAATTTTATTAATATTTTTTTTTTTTCAAACCAAAATTCCTGATCTATATTTTATTTTCTTTCCATAATCTTTCCTATATATATTAAATTTAAAATGGCAGGAATATATATATATATTTAAAATTCAATTGAAATAAAACAACCCTATATACATATCTGTATTTATATCATCTTATTTTAAATGAAATTTTAAACAACTGTAATTTTTCCAAAATTATGTATATCTACCTTACTGTACTTGCCAGAGACGAGTATCGTGACTTCCAGGCGATCGCTGCTACCGACCACCACGAAGCCCTAGCTCAAACGCCAGGTATCGCCGAAGCTTGCATCTCTTCACGCACGTGAGCCACCACTGCGAACTCGAGCCCAATCGACTTCGTCGCCACCAGAACCCATGCAAACGAACTCCATTCATGCGCGCGACCACGAAGACAGTCGCGACATCGCCTCGCTCGAGTACGGCGCCTTCGCCATCAAATCGAACGCTTGCCGCCTTCGTTCGACATCCCCTAGAGACACGCCCCTCTGCCACTACAACGCGCTCTTGCGAACGAACCCTAGGCCGCGACTTCAATCGCAATTAAATTGAGATGCTCGGCTGTGATTGTTGAGGAGAGGAATAGGAGGTTGATATTCCAGATTATCGAATTAAAAGAAAGTGAGAGCGACTCGAATGAAATAGCAGCCGTGATTTATTTGAACGGAGAGCGGCCATGGATTTGATTTCATTTTGAATTCTTGTTCGAACGAAAATTTGAAGTGGACGCCATTTTTCTTTTGATTTAAACGAACAGATCTTGATTTTGAGCGAAATAATTTCGTATAAGATTTGTAAAGGGATAGGGAGACAAGGAGTACTCGACTTTGCAGAGAGAACGTGATTTTTCAGAGAAAAGATCGTGTGCCTTACTTTTGATGTCGGCAAAAGTTTAAATTTTAAAATTTAAATCGAATTTGATTAAATTTCAATACGTTTATTCACCGTACGGTTACATAACAACTCCGATCAATACGGAATTTGAAATCCGGTAATAATACAATATTACGGACCCAATGGAACTAGTTTCGTCGAATTCCGAGACTGTGCCTCGGACGGCTATTTTTAAATATCGGTTGAACGATAAAATTTCCAAAGCTGAACAAAACAGTTTGAAATTACATTCTGAAGCTTCTATTACCTTCAGTATCATCAATATAAATTTTAAAAGCTTTTGAAATATTTTTCTTCAGCTCAGAATTGAAGATTCAAATTTTTATCCAGTTCAATAGATTAAATTATATAATTTAATCGCCAAATTCAAAGTTATATTGGGGATTCAAATCAAATTATCGTTCAAATATTTAAAATTAATTAAATATTTTCAATTTAATTTGTTCAAAATTCTGGGTCGTTACAGACTTCCCTCCTTAAAAGAATTTCGTCCTCGAAATTACAAGTCAGGAAGAAAGGTCCTTAACTCGTCTACTATTTTTCACAATTCAATTGTTTTATCAATTTATCAAAACAAATCTTTCTACTAAAGATTCGTTATTAATTCCACTAATTTTCTAAACATTTTCATAATCTTCAAACAACATTGTTTAACTTCTAAATTCAAATTCGAGTTTAAATTCAAATTTTAGCTTCAAAATTTCTCAAAAATTTTCTAACGCCCCAAATTTTCGAAAAATTTCGCCAGCGTCTCCTTTGCGCGGCTAATACGGCACGACTACATAACGTCCCTACGGACTCTCAGATTTCAAAAAGAAAAAGAAAAAGCCAAGCGGCTAGAGAAATAAGTCATCAAATCTCATATTCAAATTTAAATACATACCTTTTCGAGCAAATTCAAATTCATCTTTGAAATCAAAATCCCAATTCATTTACACCTGTATATCCTACTAGCCATAATATCTAGTTACACTATTCAAACCATTTTGCAAATTCCATTACAAAAATTTTCAATGCTTACTTTTATACATCTTTACTTCACTATCGAAGTTACATATTCATTTTCATTCAATTTTACATTTCAAATTCCATTTAAATTCAAATTCACCATTTCAATTCAATTTAACTTCTGAATATTGAATTTATCAATTATCTTTAGTTCATAACTACACTATTTAGATTAGTTTCATTTACTAATTCATCACAAATTCTAATTCATTTATTCAAATTTGTCTTCAACATTCAGTTTCAATTCCAGTTTTATCTTCATTCAATCATCAACTTAGAAAAATTTCAATATCAGATTTTACTTAAGAATTTCGCTCTTCATTTCTTAGGTTCAATATAAATATTCCATGCAGACATTATATTTATTTTCGATTTACCACTTTGGTTCATAACTACTTATATTAAACTGGATTTCCAATAACATATGAATTTTAATTCATCTTTCAATTTACATTATTCAATTCAATTCATTTGCTTACGAATTCGAAATGAATTTCAACATTTAATTTCACTTCCATTAAATTGATTCGCTTGTATTTACATTCATTTAACTTCATTCTTTAAGCTTAAATTTATTCTATCAACCTTTCAAATTGTATAAGTTATCAACTTGATAATCTTTCATAAATATGGTATCCCAGAGTCTTACCAATATTTCAAAAATCATTTTGAAAACAAATCAAATTATCTTTTGAATTTCCAAAACAAAATCCAATTTTCCGAACAACTTCCATTTAAAACAATTTGGCAGCAATTCCTCTTTTGGAAACCCGAAAATGAACACCAACGATGCCGCGGTCATCATCGAAGTTATTTTCCAGCGACCGAAAAGAGTTTAGAGCTTTTATCCCTCTAAAATACTTTTCAAACCTTTGAAATTCATTTTCAACTCTAAAAAGATTTAAACTTTCCAAATCCCCAAAATTTTCAAATTCTTTCAAAACATTTCCAAATACTTCTCTGGAATTCCGTTTAAATTACAATTCACATTTACAGTTTACATTCTCAAATTTCATTTGTATATGAATTTATTTCTTAACTTTGGAGTTACGATTTCAATTTCTCATTCAATTTTAGTGATGATAATTCACTATTATTACTTCCTAACACCCATGCAACCATATACTATAGTACTTTATAGAAAAACATTTCTTTTCTATACAAAAATAGTTTTGGGCAAAATTATCTCATTTACCCTATTTAAAACAATACTGTGCCGAATTGTTCTATTCGAGTGTTTAGAAACCCCTTCGATCCAGTTGCGCAGACTGTGCCGACGAAGGTTCATATACCACTCAATAAACCAACCATCACAATATAAAACAATTTTATATTCAATAACAAATACGCGCTCATATCTATTATTACACTCAACTCATTCTAGAGTACTACTGACTCTATCTCTAATGAGTAACACCCAACAGAGCAGGGTTGTCGCTTAACCATATGCTCTGATACCACTTGTCACATACCGAAATTTTCGACTTTCGAAAATTCGACATCGATACTCACTTTATCGACCGTCGAGAAATCGAATGCCGGAAACTCCAATAGTGAGGGTTTTAAGAAAGAAGAAAAAGACAGAAGAAAAAGAAAAGAAGAAAAACAGAAACAGAACAATATCATAATCTCACATATCGCAGCGGAACAATATATAATAGATAACACTAGTCTTTTAAAACAAAGAACTATATCAGTTTATACATACATCAATCATCAGAGTCAATATACAACAATGGACAGTTATATAACTTGTCCTCATACAGAATACACAGCGGAATAATACGAAAATATAGGTGATACGTTTCGCCATCCAGCTTGCTTCCAAAGCTCCAGAATATCCAGAATATCCTGATAACATAACTCTAGGCTGCCCGTGTGGAAATTGGTGGGCACCCAGAGTTTAGAAGGGAAACAATAAACTCCGAGTCAGTCATGGTGACTGGTGTGAGATCGTAAAACAGTTATTCTTTAAAATAAACAACAGGAAGATTTTAAAGTCAATTCGCAATGCTTTTGGAAAATGAAACTACCATAAGACCTCCCGCCACACACACAATGCAAACGCAGAATTGGAGGAGATTTCTTCTTATGATAGTCAAAGATGCTTACTACGCAAAAATCAAATTCTTTTGATATTATTATTAGTGCATAGTGTAGAAAACATTTCGAAAATATAATATTAATCTTAGCCAACATACGACCAGTATCGTATGCCTACTATAGCTACCATCTAAACAGTGGTGACCACCGTACGTAAATGGCAGGTTCTACAACTAATACCGTACAAAGTTCGTATTGGAGTTTGGATTTCCAACAAATGGTCAGGCTAAGGAACTTCCTATCCACGATGGGTACGTCCCTGGAATAGACGACCCGAGAACCTAACCGGATCTCTGCCAACACAAGGCCGGGTTACCTCTGCAAAAATAGGTAACTACTGACACGCGTATGTCACCCCCCGATCGTAACCGATCTTCCTAAGGATCCCCGATTTCCAACAAACCACATAGATAATAATGCAGCAACCACATAGGTTAAGTATATGGGCTCCATACCATGATACCACCTCTATCCAGAAGGAATGACATACACTAAGGGGCGCTACTCCCTAGAACCTTGCTGCATCCTTCCTGTTTCGACCATTTCTGGGGTGTGAGGCTCAACGAAGTCTCGTCCACAAAGCTACGCTTTCTACAAAGCCATGCTTCGGGTCAAACAAAAATGATCAACCTATGATCACAAAGATATAAGATCAAACAAATGATCATATCACAAATGATCAAACACTGATCATTTCATAGCAACACTCAGTATGCCACGTTACCAAATTGGGATATATCGCTGATGAATTTCAACTACATAACCTCTGAGCTCGTACGTCTCAGAGAAGGGTGTTAAGCTAAGAGAATAAATTCTCCGCCACCAACAGAAATGTATTTGAAAGAAATCAGCTTTATATCTCAAATTGTAACGTCAGACACACAATCCATACAAGTCTGTTCCGGGATCGAACAGAACCGAAGGCACTTCTCACGAAGCCCTTGCATATCCGGATAAATTTCTAATCACGTCCGGACTTCCTGTCACTAAGGGTGATAAAACCTCTAAATCGGAGATCAGCCGATGTAGAGTAACTCGACGGTAATCCTTCCGTTTTCAAAAATATCCGATCTTCAACACCGATCTTCGAATGCAATTCATAACGACGTATCACATATTCGGAATGGGTTATACGACCCCATGGTCCTTTCCCGGCTAACCCAAATAGTGAGCGCTTATTCAAAAATAAGTGTGGCATTCAAATTCATCCAATTCACAACAAATACCTATCTAAAGGTAATTATTAATAGTCGGTTATTTTAACTATCAATAAAGATGCGCAACATCATCAGATTCCAAATAATTTTCCAAATTATTTATCTTCAAAAATATCTTTATTAGATATAAAATTTCCACACTTCAAAAATAAATCAATGTTTATTTTTAAATAGAATTATCATTCCTTTTATAAATTCCATAGTGAATTTATATTTTCAAAAATATCTACTGATATACGATTTCCAAATCGATTTCAAACATTCATTTTCAATTTATCTTTTAAGAAGATAAATTCTCAAAAACATTTCCTTTCATTTTGGAAAAGCATTTCCATACTTATTCAAAAATAAGTATTTCGCAAATCTATTTATTTTCAACATTTGAAAATATTCAATATACTTAAATCAAATTAAGTATATATTCATTCTTTAAGGAAATCATTTATTATAACAACATTTATTTGAGTCAAAACGAATGTTACGTAAAACATCGTTACGACGACTCGAAATCACTAGTATAGGGATTCGGATTTTAAGATAGATATATGTAAATCCCAATACTACATAAAACATTTTCTTTTGAAAATCATTTACTATAACAACAGTGTTATAGTCCATCATTTCCTTATTCCTCGAAACGTCTATTTCAACAATGAATGTTGAAATCTATGATTTCGATAGCATAATACATTTTAAAAACATTTTTTTTAAAAAAATGTTTAACTTCATTTTCAATGTCACTTTTCCAAAACTATCCATTTTACTTAACGATATATTCACTATCCAAAATCGTGAATATACTTCACTATTTTCTACACATTTTATTTCAATAATAATTCGCTATCCAAAATCGCGGATATATCTTCTTTAATAACCTTCTATATTTAATTTATCAAATTCAATTTATTTCGAATTTATAAAACAACGCTTATAAATCCTATTTCTATTTTCTAACAACTTTGATTTATAAATCTCCTTTATAAATCAATTCGATAAATATTCCATTTAAAGGCAAAAATCCGATTTATAAGTAAACTTCTTATAAATCTTTTATTTTAAAATTTCATTCATTATATAACTTCACAATTTATAAATCTATAAATTTCATATCAATTTAACTTCAAAATTTATAAATCTATAAATTCCATATCAATTTTCCAAATTCGTTTCAATTTGCCAATTAAATTTCTAATTGGACTTCTTACTTATTTCTTTTTAAATAAATTCCTTTTAAAGAAAATAAATTTCTTTGTCTCTTTCAATCTATTTAAAAATCCAGATTTTAAATTAATTTCCTCAATTTAAAATCACTATTATACGAAATTCATTTATTTAACATTTTCACTTGATTCTGGAATTAATTCAATAAGATTTCAAAAATCAGCCTTTATTCTTTTAAATTCTTTTCTTCAAATTTATTAAATTTCTAAAATCAATTCACTTAAAAATTTCTACTTGAATTTCAAAAATTCAATTTCGTTTATTTTTGGAATCCAATGATATCAAACATCCATTCAGCTAAATTTTAGCTTTCAAACAATTTCCAGATATCAATATGATTAATAACATCAATATAATCATTCACAGATTCATATCACAATAGAAATAAATTCAATCAATGTGAGGGGTCCAGTTGGATCCCTCCAACCTGTTTCCCTGCATCCAAAGATGTTAGCACAATACCAATTCCGCTCCAGTATGGAATTATCGCGGTATATGGGTTTTATAAAAATCCGCTTACTAACGGCGCAATAGGGTCTCATCCGCTATACGAGGCGGGAAATCAATCAATCCAATATATACATATGCCAATATGTATATATTGCTATATATATAGATATATCCTATCATATCTAATACCACATCCAATAGCAATCAATTAGTCAAATTAATAACTGTAAAATCCACTTTTCAATCGAGTGAGAAAAATCTCACCTTTGCTTTTAATTTGCCATCCATTTCTTTTTCGGCTCGACTTCCTTGATTTATACCTTGTATAAATATTTTACACCATTTATTAATATTTGAACAGATCGAATAATAAATTTTCATTTCAACAGATTTATTAACCCGTGATTTTATTTGATTAACAATTTCTTTTTAACGATTTATTTAACTAAAAAAAATTAGATTTAAAACTAAATTTCCTTTAATAAATTCCATTTTGAATATATATATATATAAACTTGTCAATATACTAAATTCGTATTTATTTATCTTTTCAAACCCAACTACTTAAAATAATTCCTGTTTTTATCTATAGCTTACTGAAAAAATACCAAAATAAATACAATATTCAAAACTGCATATATCTTACTGCATATAAATTTTATTAATATATTTTTTTTTTCAAACCAAAATTCCTGATCTATATTTTATTTTCTTTCCATAATCTTTCCTATATATATTAAATTTAAAATGGCAGGAATATATATATATATTTAAAATTCAATTGAAATAAAACAACCCTATATACATATCTGTATTTATATCATCTTATTTTAAATGAAATTTTAAACAACTGTAATTTTTCCAAAATTATGTATATCTACCTTACTGTACTTGCCAGAGACGAGTATCGTGACTTCCAGGCGATCGCTGCTACCGACCACCACGAAGCCCTAGCTCAAACGCCAGGTATCGCCGAAGCTTGCATCTCTTCACGCACGCGAGCCACCACTGCGAACTCGAGCCCAATCGACTTCGTCGCCACCAGAACCCATGCAAACGAACTCCATTCATGCGCGCGACCACGAAGACAGTCGCGACATCGCCTCGCTCGAGTACGGCGCCTTCGCCATCAAATCGAACGCTTGCCGCCTTCGTTCGACATCCCCTAGAGACACGCCCCTCTGCCACTACAACGCGCTCTTGCGAACGAACCCTAGGCCGCGACTTCAATCGCAATTAAATTGAGATGCTCGGCTGTGATTGTTGAGGAGAGGAATAGGAGGTTGATATTCCAGATTATCGAATTAAAAGAAAGTGAGAGCGACTCGAATGAAATAGCAGCCGTGATTTATTTGAACGGAGAGCGGCCATGGATTTGATTTCATTTTGAATTCTTGTTCGAACGAAAATTTGAAGTGGACGCCATTTTTCTTTTGATTTAAACGAACAGATCTTGATTTTGAGCGAAATAATTTCGTATATGATTTGTAAAGGGATAGGGAGACAAGGAGTACTCGACTTTGCAGAGAGAACGTGATTTTTCAGAGAAAAGATCGTGTGCCTTACTTTTGATGTCGGCAAAAGTTTAAATTTTAAAATTTAAATCGAATTTGATTAAATTTCAATACGTTTATTCACCGTACGGTTACATAACAACTCCGATCAATACGGAATTTGAAATCCGGTAATAATACAATATTACGGACCCAATGGAACTAGTTTCGTCGAATTCCGAGACTGTGCCTCGGACGGCTATTTTTAAATATCGGTTGAACGATAAAATTTCCAAAGCTGAACAAAACAGTTTGAAATTACATTCTGAAGCTTCTATTACCTTCAGTATCATCAATATAAATTTTAAAAGCTTTTGAAATATTTTTCTTCAGCTCAGAATTGAAGATTCAAATTTTTATCCAGTTCAATAGATTAAATTATATAATTTAATCGCCAAATTCAAAGTTATATTGGGGATTCAAATCAAATTATCGTTCAAATATTTAAAATTAATTAAATATTTTCAATTTAATTTGTTCAAAATTCTGGGTCGTTACACATCGCCTCTAATAAGTAACTACAAATGATGCGAGGTTAGTCCTAAATTCTATAGGGCAAATCTACCCAGCTAACCTGGCTACCAGTACCTACGAATAGTCAGACTAATGTGAGACGTCACTGTGGAGTATGGAGCATAATACAAAGGACCTGCTTTAGGGATTGAAGGTATTAAATGGTTGTGTGAGGGCCCGCCTCTTCCCTATGTAGGAAGTAGTAAATGGTTACGGTTATGTGTTAGGCACGGTTGAGGATCTCTAGGAAAAGGGCCCACTTCGATATGAAGTATTAATTAGCTGAAGAGATTTCGTGCAATGTCAGCTAGATGGTTACTGGAGAGGAGTCCGCCTTGGGATATGTATTAAAGGATGGGGACCTGCCTTAAAAGAGGTATTAAATGGTCAAAGCCTGCCTAGTTTCCATTAAAAGGTATTAAGTGACTTGTGCACTATCTATTACATTGATAGGACATTATTGATGATAGATATGGATAATTAGGTTGAAAGAGAGATGGCTATGGGCTTGTATTTAAAATGCCTTTTTGACTTATATTCAGAAAGACTTAGGATGTAGATAAGATGCAAAAGACATATTCTTATTTAAATTATACTGCCCAAGTACTACTATAGTAAGGCTCGAGGTTTTTATTCACCAGACATATGTTGTTATGACTCTCTCCTTATACAACACAAGTTAGAAAAGATGATGATGTCGAAGGCGAAGGCGTGGAGAAAGCTTGTGGAAGTCTATTTATTTATTTATTTATGATATTTTCAGATGTACCCATCGGAAATTGTATTTTGAATATGATGTACCATAAATATGTAATGGTTATTATTGGTTTTGGGTACTTTTGTTATTATATTTTATCATTCCACTGTGAGATTTGAATATGTAGATAAATAGCTCTGGATTGTTCCTTTTACCAACCAATAACCAGCTTTGGAATGGGTCTAAGTCTTGATGGACCTTTTCTGGATCAGAATTCAGGTCTGTCTCAGGAAGGGTTGTTACATATGATCAAATACATAACTAAGCCACACAACCTACAACTTTAAATAAAATGAAACCAAGATTGATAATGTACATACCATATTTTTTCCATTTGTCCATTTTTCATTATTTAACCATTTGAACATATAACTAAACCAAAAGTCATGGGTTCGTGTACCAACAAATGCAATCATTTAATACTAATATGGTGATACAAGTACTCTTTGATCATTTTATTTAACTTTCTTATTAATTAATCCATGATCAAAATAATCTACAAACTTTAATATATTTCTACATTAATCAAATATCTAAAAAAATCAATTTAAGAATTTTATTCGTGATAAATAAATAACTTTTTGCTACTATGAAAATAACTAATCTTGATATTCAAAGAATAAAATTGTTAATTTTTTAAAACGTTTAAAATCCCGAGAAGATAATGATATAATGGAAGTTCATTTAATAAAATTAGTTTTCAACAAAATAAATAAAAGAAAGTTTTATCAAACACTCTTCTAAAAGTTCCAGAATACTTTCGCTCCCTCCCAAAGACTGGTTTCACGACACGCCTTGTAATTATTTTTAGAGAAAATTTACAATTTTTAATGAAATTTTGCACTAAAAACTGAAAATATTGCAGTCTTTGTGGCAAATATTTGAAATTTTTACAATAATTTTTTATACTAAAAATTTCAAATTTTCGCTGAAAATAATTACACGTAAGTTTCGTGAAACTTGTTTTTATGCAGGAGTGGAAGTGGAATAATTTGGAATTAAGGGTGCATACCTAATTTCCACTTAAAATTACAAAATGATTTGTTTTGTAAATATTTTATTATTACAATAATATGCCGATCATAAACACTTCACACTTTAAAATTACTCAAATTACGAAGTTTTTGTTCTTTATCAATCAAAGTAAGAGAACATTTTCAAACATCATAATAATATCATTTAAAGCATAGTTATAAACTGAAGAAAAAAATTCTTTAATTTGCAAATTAAAAGCATAATCGTTCATTATACAATTATTGTAATTTTAATATCACAATATTTTTAGCACCATTCGTTTTCAACACATGAGTCACGCAGAATTTTAAGAACTAAGTTAAGCTGAAGTTTAGATATCTGGGTTTAATAAATAACCCATATCCATTTCTTTCCAAACATCACAACTTATCAATTGCAATAAGAATTTCCTAAACTCATTTTGAAATATTTTCCACGATTCTTTCATGGCCGCCTTTATATATTTGGAGCCTTTAAATAAATTTAATAAATAACCCCTATTAATGTTTTTGTCAATATCAAGAGAATCTAAGTGCCCTTTTCATACACATGTGTGTGTGTATACATATGTATATGCATGTATTTATAAGTCTTAGGATCCTCATGTTTTATTCTTCCAAAATTCCACAATCTATTTTTCCATATAAGTACCAGTTTGAGCTAATTTTTTTGTATATATATCACTCTTATTATATACACTATGAGATCATAAGTAGATCGTTTATGGCCTAAATATACTATTAGACTTATATATTAATATTTTCCAATAAAGAAAACAAACTCTAAGTGCAAAGTAAGTAAAATGCTAAGAGAGACAAATTCAGTAGATGCGATAGTAATTAAAAATGCATAATTGATTTTTATACTGGTTTAGACCACATGTCATACGTTCAGTCCCAAAGGTATTATTTATACTATCAGTAACACAAAACACCCTTGCTTGCTTCATTCGAAGAACAAGTTTACAACTGTATGAACAACCCAAACATGACTTCATCAAAATAGCTTGAAGATCTCCAACATGACTTCAACATCTTGTTTGAGACTCCCACACAAGGCTTCAACAATAATAATCTTTGTAAAGGTTCTTCAACAACAAATTGTGCTTTTAATACACCAATGTGTCGATATTGAGTACAAGACTATGTACAACCCTCGCAAAGACTAGAATACATGAATGTGGAACAGGAAGACAAAAATCAGGAAAAATGAACATATTGAATTCTCAAGTGATCAAACAAGATTATGTGAGCGTTTGAGAAATTGAAGGCTTTGGAATCACAAAGAGAGGTAGAAATAATTAACACTACAGTAAAAGTTATTCCAAAGCCTTTGTAGAACTCTATTTATAGTAATGAAGAGTTACTATGAGGAACTGTAACCATTAGAGAAGTGTTGTAACCATTAGAGAGTTCCAACGAGTAGAAAAAATATAACTTCCACTTCAAGCCTTACATATCCCATCAAATCTTTGGTTGCCACCCTGCCCTACACCAATTGTGTTCAGATGCCACTTTAGCCCTTACCCAACATTTGACTGCGGTTGCCACTTTAAGCCTCATACCTTAGCTTTCGATTGCGGTTACCATTTCAGGCCTTTCACTAACGTTAACGATCTCTGTTGTCATTCCAAGCTTTATGCTTTTGTTTTCGTCCACATGTGTCATTTAGGCCATACTCCTTTGCTTTCGGTCCCTTGACTGCCACCTTAGACCTTAGGTCAACTACCGAATATACTACCTAACCATTCACTATTACGCTTTTTACTTAACCATTCATTAAGCTAACACTTAGTCAAGCCGCCTTTCGGCTAACAATATTACTTACTACATTATCATCAATGTTTTAAGTACTAGTTCCGGCTATCTTATGCCTCATCCTAAAATCTCCCCCGAAAGTCACTTAGTTTCGGTTTCAATTATCCTTTCGGGTGCTAAACAACCCTTGGGAATCACTGCCTTCAGTCTCATTTTAGGAAGCCTATCTCATTTCAAATTTAATGACTTATGATACTCAAATCTTTAACTTTCTACTCATCTACCCATAATTCTACCTTAGCTTTAGCCCTCGGCGGCCTTTGGCCCTCGATTAACGCATTCAGTTTATTAACCCTAACCTTTTTACTTAACTTTTCTTAGCTTCTTACTCAAGTCCTTGTACTTAAGGTTTTGGTTCATATTACTTTCAGTTTTACACCATATCTTTTGGCATTGCCTCTCGGTGTACATTGGGAACGGTTTTTTGCACCTCTAACTCTATCTTTACATGTGTTGACTTTTGATTCATTTGACTTAGTCCTTTCTTACTATTATTTTGTACTTTACTGAAACGTTCAGCACAAAATGCGGATCCGGTCTATTAATCGATTATTTAATTCTTATAATTTAATAAAGTTACTTCCCGGCCCCCTTCTCTCCGGCATTTGCTTTCTAATACCCCATTTACACCTCCAACTAAGCCTAATTCTTTTGGAAATTACTTGTTTTATTTTTGGAAAATCATATAAATATATACATGTATTTATTTTACAAAATTTCCCCAACTCCTTAATTCTAACTATTTTGCATATTATACAACACTCAATTAATTCATACCAATTTATTTATTTATGGAAAAATTCTATAAATAAAAATCCATTTCTAATAGTACTTTCCTAACATCATATTAAGTTCTTTGGATGGCATAAATTATAAGAAGCATAGGAATCATCATAATGAATATGTCCGTGAAAAATTTAGGGGAGAAAAGGCATTAGAGAATATAATACTCGCTTGTATTTTGTTGTTGATTGATATTTTTAGTTGATCTTCTTCTTTTTCTCTTCTTCTTTGTTTAGGCCGCAGTCACCATTAAAGAGCTTCAAAGTTTTATTTTAGTTTTGAGGATAGAATAAAATGGAATGAGGAAAGTGTTATCTTTATTCCAATGAATAATCGAGCCGTTGTCCCATTCCCATCTTCTTTATTTAATTCTTTTTGTTAAGCCCTACTAAACAATAATCTTAATAAGTAAACGTATACCCAAATACTTATCACATTTTATTATTCAATTTCATTATCAAATCATTTAAAACCTTGGTCACATAATTATTCTTTAATCAATCATTTTATTAATTTATGGGGTGTTACATACTTCTCCTTTATAGAAAATGTGTCATCAAAATTCAAAAAAGGTGTGATAGTGATTCTCGGCCCTTCACATGCCCACTCTAGCATATGCATATAAGTTTCCTACCCATGTGCTACAAGTAAATTGTACTGGTGCATCCACCAATATAGAAAAATATCAACCATCATATCATGCATATACTGGTTCATAATGAAACATAGCAAGCATACAAGCTAATCTACACAAACAACTTGGGATAAGTCCTCTTTACTTTATCCTTCGTTTTCCATTTACAATCTTCTCAATCCTTACTCCACTGGACCCAAACAAGCTTCACCGCCTAATTTCAAAGCCTTTTCTCATTTTGATCTATAATCCAAATAAGCTTCCTAACATAAGTCATATTTGGCTCAGCAACCAAGTGTTCCATTCCTCTCGGAATAACAATGTCCTTAAGGTCTCAGACACACTTCTATAGATGCGATACATGAAATACATTATGGGCCCAGCAAAAGCATTCGGCAATTCAACTCTACAAGCTACTTCTCAATTCTCTTTAGTATAGAAAATGGACCAATATAACTCTATGCTAACTTTCTGGCCTTTCCAAATCTCATAGTGCCTCGCATTAGTGACACTTTAACAAATGTATGACCCTCCAGATCAAATTCTAAATCCATCTACCTCCTATCGGTATAACACTTCTTCCTTAAGTAAGCATACTTCATCCTTTTCCAAATCAACTCAACCTTCTATGCTTCTTCTCTTAAAAGATTTGGTTTAAGGACAAGTCTATCTCTTGTCTTGCACCAACTTACTAGTGACTTACAGGGTCTTCCATATAATGCCTCAAAAGTTGTCATCCTAAAAGTTCATTGGTAATTATTGTTGTATGAAAATTCTACTAAGAGCAAATGATATTCCCAAAATCCACTAAAGTCTAATAAACATGCTCTCAACAAGTATTCAAGTATCAGTTGACCCTCTAGGTCTGAACATCTGTCTATGGATGGTAAGCATTGCCTCCAAATCATTAGCACAATGATAACTGACACTAACTCTAAATCATGAGTTGGATACTGAACCTCATGGGGTCTCAACTGCCTAGATGCATAAGCTATGACATTTCCTTTTCACATCAACATTGTCCCTAACCCTGATCCCGAAGCATCCGTGTACACTTCCATATCTCCATTCCCTTCTGGCATTACTAATATTAGAACTTCTATCAGTCAAAGCTTTAAATTTTGGAAGGCTGCTTCATACTCCCTCGTCCAAACATATCTTTAATTCTTTCGGGTAAGTCTGGCCAACGGTCCTGCTATCCTAGAGAACTCTTTAATGATTTCCGATAGTGTCCAGCCAACTCTAAGAAACTCCATATCTCAGTAATAGTCTCTGGCCTCTTATAATCATTCACGACTTCAACCTTCGAAGGATCTACGTTCAGTCTCTCCTTCGAAACTACATAGTCTAGGAACTTAATTTCCTGCTTTCAAAAATGAAACTTGGAAAACTTCGCCTTCAACTTGTGCTGTCTCAATGTCTCCAATACCAATCTAAAATGAACTTCATGATTTGGCTCATCCTTATAATATTTTGAAATATCATCTATGAAGACCAATACAAATAAATTCAACTAATCACAGAAGACATAGTTCATAATATCTACAAGGAATGTTGGACCATTATTAGCCCAAAGGGCATGACTAACCACTCATATGAACCATACCTTATACTAAACGCGGTCAAAGGAATATTTTCTTCAGCAACTCTTAGTTGATGGAACCTTGTAGCCAAATCTAACTGTGAGAATACTCTAGCTCCACTCTACTGATCAAATACCTCGAGAATAGATAATGATTTTTCAGTGTCATCTCATTCAACTTCCTATAGTCGATGCACATCTAAAGTAATCCATTGAACTTCTTCACAAATACCGCAATCCCCATGGATAACTACCCAGCCTTATAAAACTCCAATGATCAAGTTCCACTTGTTGATTTTCAACTCTTCCATTTCCTTAGGCAGCATTTTTCTAGGAGGTCTACTAAATGGTTATGCCCATAGTACTAAATCAATATGAAATTGGATCGCTCTTCTCGGAGTTAAACCCATCACTGGCTCAAAGACATCCAAAAATTTCCAAACCATAAAAACTTTAACTATCTCTTCTAGGCTTTCCATCGCACATAACGAAGCCCTAGACCTTCTTGTTGGGAATGCGAATTACGGATCTTAAGGTAGAATTAACACTAGAGGGGGGTGAATAGTGTTTAATTAATTTTATGAATCTTTTCGAAATCCTTTCAAATTAAACCCAAACAGATGCAATTCACAAACACAGAATCAGACATAGATGCAAATAGTAAATAAAAGCAGTAAAGGAAAGAACACACCGGAATTTTATACTGGTTCGGAGTTACCCTATATCCAGTTCCATATAATTTCTTGTGCAGATTTCTTTTCAAATATAATGTTGATATTACAACCTCGATTTCAAGGCCACGAGATACACCCTCCTGTCTTCGAGTCTAGGGCAAACTCTCTTGATTTAACCGGGCTACAAGATCACCTAATTGAATTACGGGCTACAATCACACCCAATTGATTTACAGGCCACAATCACACCATTTCCAATCACACTTTGATAGAGAGAGACTCGATACATTTCGATAATTCGATCTTTGATTACAAATGATCATATAACTCTGAATAGCATTGAGATCTTTGAGAGAGAGTAGCAGAGAATCAAACTAGAGATGATCGAGTTTGATCCACTTAGGATTTCGGTAGAGTTTTGTTAAAATATAAGAAAATATTTGAGTGGAGAAGGAGTGAAAAAATGAAGAAAAACTAACTTAAAATTCATTGACAACAACTGGTATTTATAGAAGAACAACAGTCATGTCCATTCGTAAAAGGTTATGACGAATAGACACTTCATTTGAAAATTTGAAATTTGAAATTCTACGGTCACCAAGTCGACATGGGGGGATGGGGTATGTCGACACGCCCTAGTGAATTTTGAAAATTGATTTTTTTTTAAAAAGATATTTTCTTTCTAAAATTTGTCAAAACAATTTCTGAAGTTTTTAAACCATTTTGAATATAGTTTAAACTTATAAAAGAGATTTAAAAAGTAATCTTAAAAATATATAACTTATAATATAAAAGTAATATTAAAAAATAAGTATAGAATATATTTTTGAGATTTAAAGCTTATAATATAAAAACTAGGAGATAGTTTAAAAACAAGCGATGATTCTGAAATCAAAATATAAAAGATAATAAAATAGTTTAAGGCTAAAATATTTAAACCGAGAGAGATGATTTTAAAAAAAAATTGGAAAAATATTTAAAATAAATCATTTTGAAAATTTTATGGATTCCATTCCACTAGAGAAAGTCATGGGTTCCATCCCACTAAAGAGGTCGTGGGTTCCATCCCACTATTAAAGCGAGAAGGTGGATTCCATTCCACTATTAAAATCAGAATAAAGATTTTAGTGTTATTACGAAGTTTTAACATAAATCTAGACACTATTACTTATCTTGATATCTTGAACTCTAGAAATCTTGAACTCTTAATACTCATGAGTCTTCAGTCTTGGTTTCTTCAATCTTAAATTCGTCAGTCTTGAATCTCTATACTCAATCTTGAATCTTTATACTGTCATTCTCAGTACCTGCATATATATATATATCCTGCGTATACATATATCTCTAGACAAGAATATTAGTATTTATATTTTATAACAAGTCCTAAGGTTGTTGTCATCAAAACCATCATCTCATGAACTATCAATCTCCCTCCTTTTGATGATGACAACCTTTGTTTATAAAATCTACTCCATAAAACTCCGATTCTACTTTAACTCCCCCTTATTCCAACAACTCCCCTTTAACCTACTAACTCCCTCTTAATCTAAGCCTATCTAACATATTTTATAATTCTCCCCCTTTGTCATTAACAAAAACTAAGCCTAAACTACATAACTCCCCCTTAAACTAATACTTATGGAACTAAATACTAATAACGAAGTATAATTAAGCGAAACGTAAACATAATTTTATTATATATATATATATATATGTTGTTATATTACACATATAAACACAAATATATACAAAGCCACACAATATATAAAAACATTAACATAAAAACAATTTAATGAGAGTCTTTGATAATTGGTGACTTATGAATCGAACAATTTGGGTAATGGAGACAAAAGTTTCCACGTTGTTCGACCAAATTACCATCTTTATCAAAACAGACTTCCCCAACGCAGATAACTTTATCGTCTTCGTCCATTTGCACTTCTTCTTCTTCTTCGTCGTCGTCTTCCTCTAATGGATTGTGAATATGAATGTTAGAGGAGTCATCTTTAATCACGATCGGGTCCGCATGATTATCCATTAGAAATTTTTGCAAATTTCTAAGGATTTTGCCTTGTTTCTCTTGTTCCTTAGCCATCTTTACTTGCATGACTTGCAACTCAGTCATCATTTGCAGAGAGTCCTTCAAAGTTTTCTCTATCTTCATGACTCGAGCCAGTGTAGTTCGTTGAAATAGACCAACATTTGGAGAAGGGAAAGAAAAGGTCGTATTTTGGTTTGATTTAGGAGAGGAGGCCATTATTTTATATTCTCAGAAGTTTATTACAGAGAGAAATGAAGTGCAAGACAGAAGAATTCGAAATATAGAGAATATATAACTACCAAACTAATTTTAGAGGGAAAATCAAAATTTCAAATTTTACCGTTGTATGTCGACATGGGGGGTAGGGAGATGTCGACATTCTTATGGAAATTTTGACAATTTTATTTTTCTTTATTTATTTAAATATATATGTTACTATATCTATATTCTATATCTCAGTTATAGAGCAAATACCTAGTTCTCTTCTAAATTTAGTAAAGGTTGATTGATTCAAGGGTTTGGTCAGAATATTAGCTATTTGATTCTCGGTGTTGATAAATTCAAGAGAAATAATCTCTTTACTTACATTATCTCTGAGAAAATGGTGTCAGATATCAATATGTTTGGTTCTAGCATGATGAGTAGGATTTTTGGATAAATTTATTGCACTTGTATTGTCACAATAAATTGGTGATTTTGAAATATTTAATCCAAAATCCTTTAGGGTCTATTGTATATAGATAACTTGAGAACAAGCCAAAGCAACAGAGATATATTCTGCTTCAGTTGTTGATAGTGAGACAATAGTTTGCTTTTTACTAAACCAGGAAACCAGAGAATGTCCTAAAAAGTGACAAGTTCCACTTGTACTTTTTCGGTCTGATTTACAACCAGCATAGTCAGCATCACAATATGAGGTTAAATCAAATGAATCATTTTTAGGGTAAAATAGGCTATAGTCTAAAGTGTGTTTAACATATCTTAAGATACTTTTAACAGCTTTTAAATGGGTTTCTTTGGGTTGAGATTGGTATCTTGCACAGAGACAGACATTATGCATGATATCAGGCCTACTCGCAGTTATATAGAGTAGTGATCCAATCATTCCCCTGTATAGTTTTTGGTCGACATCTTTTGACATGTCTTATTTATTCAAGGCTTCATTGGTTGCCACAAGAATGGGTTTTCCACTCGCAGTGGTCATACCAAACTTATTAATTAGATCCCTAGCATACTTTTCTTGACTAATGAAAATACCACTATCTAATTGTTTTATTTGCAATCCTAAAAAGAAAGTAAGTTTACCCATATGACTCATCTTAAACTCTTTTGTTATTATTTCAGAAAACTCTTTGTTCATTTCATTGTTTGTTGATCCAAAAATTATATCATCTACATAAATCTGTACTAATTGGATATCATTTTTGGTTCTTTTAATAAAAAGAGTATTATCTACTTTACCAATTCAAAATTTGATTGTAATAGGTAAGATCTTAGTCTATCATACCAGGCTCTAGGAGGTTGTTTCAGACCATATAAAGTTTTCTTTAATTTGTAAACATGATTTGGAAAATTTTCATCTTCAAAAAGTGGGGGTTGTTCAACATAAACATCTTCGTTAACAAAACCATTTAAAATGGCACTTTGACATCCTTTTGAAATAATTTGAAATTGTTGTGGTTTGCGAAAGCAAGTAGAATTCTAATGGCTTATAATCTTGCCATGTGTGCAAAGGTTTCATCATAGTCTATTCCTTCTTCTTGACAATAACCTTGCACGACTAACCGAGCTTTATTTCTAACGACCTCACCTTGTTCATTCATTTTATTTTTATAAACTCATTTAGTTCCTATTATAGTTTTGTCTTCAGGTCTAGGAACAAGTTCCCATACAACATTTCTGGTGAATTGATTCAATTCTTCTTGCATAGCAAGAATCCATGAATCATCAGATGATGTTTCCTTTGGATTTTTGGGTTCAATAGTTGATATAAAAGCTACATTACTCGTCTTGTTTAGTTGATTTCTAGTTCTAACAACATATTCAATATTTCCTAGTATATTTTCTACAGGATGATCTTTTAAAAGCCGGGTCCTTTTATTAGGATGAACAGTTCCACAATTTGTTTCATTTGATTCATTATTTAAAGTAACAAAATCATCTTCATCATTTATTTGAAAAAAATCTTTGAAATTTTAATCAAAACATGCATGCATTGTTTCTTCAATGGTGTTAGTTTTCAAATTGAAAACTCTGTATGCTTTACTTCTATTAGAATATCTGATAAAGATTCCTTTGTCAGATTTAGGATCAAATTTATCCAAATTGTCTTCTGTATTTAAAATGAAACATTTACTTCCAAAATTTTTAAAATAAGATACCTTTGGTTTCTTATTGAAAAGAAGTTCATATGGTGTTTTATTGGTTAGAGGTCTAATTAAAATCATATTCAAAATGTAACAAGCTGTAGCGACTGCTTTAGCCCAAAAATTTCTTGGTAATTTACTATCTGAAAACATAGTTCTTGCACACTCTTTAATCGTCTTATATTTACGCTCTACCACTCCGTTTTGTTGTGGAGTTCTTGGAAAGGAAAAATTATGAGTTATTCCATTTTGATTATAGAAATTCTCAAAATTTTCATTTTCAAATTCTCCACCGTGATCACTACGAATAGTTTTGATTTTTAAATAAAGTTAATTTTGAATTTTTTTTGCAAAAGTTTTAAATAAATCAAAAGCATCACTTTTAAGTTTCAGAAAAATTTCCCATGTAAATCTAGAATAATCGTCTACAATTATAAAAACATATTTACTGTGATTTATTGATTGAATTTGAGATGAACCAAATAGATCTAAATGAAGTAATTCAAGAGGTTGAAGTTGAACTCATATCTTTCAATTTAAATGAACTCTTCCTAAGTTTTCCTAATTGACAAGCATCACATATACTATCTACTTTAAAATCCATTTTAGGGAGACCTCTTACTAAATCAAGTTTTGAAAGTCTAGATAAGAGTTTGAAATTCAAATGCCCAAATCTTTTATACCAAATCCAAAGGTCACTTATATTAGCCAAAAGACATAGGTTATCATTAGAGATTTTCATACTGAGAATATAAATATTTTTCTTCCTAATTCCTTCAAAGATAATATTTGATTTATTATCTTCAATGTGACACTTATCCTTTTCAAATTTAATTTTGTACCCCTTATCACATAGTTGACTTATGCTAAGTAAATTGTGTTTTAGATTCCTAACTAACAAAACATCAGAAATAGTAGAAGTTTTAGAGTTACCGACATTGTCGATGCCAATCACATATCCTTTTGAGTTGTATCCAAAGTTGACCGGTCCTCCATCTTTATAAATTATGTCATTCAGTATCTTCGGATTGCCAGTCATGAGTCTTGAACATCCACCATCAAGTATCCATTTATTTTTCTTGATTTGCACCATTTGTCCATTGAGTGTTGATTCACCAAAAGCCATATAACACATCTGTTCCTGCACAACACACCAATTCGGTAGATAACTTGATTTTCTATAATAACAATATGCAGACTTATGAAAATAATGATGGTATGGACAGTTTTGAACTAGTGTTTACAAAATCTCAAAAAATTACCATTTTAAACTTTTTCAAAATTCAGATTATGATAACTTTGAAGACCAATGCTCTGATACTAAATGTTGGAAATGCGGATTATGGATCTTAAGGCAGAATTAACATTAGAGGGGGAGGGGTGAATAGTGTTTAATTAATTTTATGAATCCTTTTGAAATCTTTTCAAATTAAACCCTCACAGATGCAATTCAAAAACACAGAAACAATCATAGAATCAGACACAGATGCAAATAGTAAATAAAAGCAATAAAGGAAAGAACACACCGGAATTTTATACTGGTTCGGAGTTACCCTACATCCAGTCTCATATAATTTCTTGTAAAGATTTCTTTTCAAATATAATGTCGATATTACAACCTCGATTTCAAGGCCACAAGATACACCCTCTTGTCTTCGAGTCTAGGGTAAACTCTTTTGATTTAACCAGGCTACAAGATCACCTAATTGATTTACGGGCTACAATCACACCCAATTGATACAGCCCACAATCACACCATTTCCAATCACACTTTGATAGAGAGAGACTCGATACACTTCGATCTTTCGATCTTTGATTACAAATGACCCTATAACTCTGAATAGCACTGAGATCTTGGAGAGAGTAGCAGAGAATCAAACTAGAGATGATCGAGTTTGATTCACGTAGGATTTCGGTAGAGTTTTGTTACAATATAAGAGAATATTTGAGTGGAGAAGAAGGAGTGAAGAAATGAAGAAAAACTAACTTAAAATTCGTTGAAAACAACTAGTATTTATAGAAGAACAACAGTCATGTCCATTCGTGAAAGGTTATGACGAATAGACACTTCATTTGAAAATTTGAAATTTGAAATTCTACGGTCACCAAGTCGACATGGGGGGATGGGGTATGTCGACATGCCCTAGTGAATTTTGAAAATTGAATTTTGTTTTTAAAAGAGATTTTCTTTCTAAAATTTGTAAAAACAATTTCTGAAGTTTTTAAACCATTTTGAATATAGTTTAAACTTATAAAAGAAATTTAAAAAGTAATCTTAAAAATATATAATTTATAATATAAAAGTAATATTAAAAACTAAGTATAGAATATATTTTTGAGATTTAAAGCTTATAATATAAAAACCAGGAGATAGTTTAAAAACAAGAGATGATTCTGAAATCAAAATATAAAAGATAATAAAAATAGTTTAGGGCTAAAATATTTAAACTGAGAGAGATGACTTTTAAAAAAAATTAGAAAAATATTTAAAATAAATCATTTTGAAAATTTCATGGATTCCATTCCAGTAGAGAAGGTCGTGGGTTCCATCCCACTATTAAAGCGAGAAGGTGGATTCCATTCCACTATTAAAATCCGAATAAATATTTTAGTGCTATTATGAAGTTTTAACATAAATCTAGACACTATTACTTATCTTAATATCTTGAACTCATGAAATCTTGAACTCTTGATACTCATGAATTTTCAGTCTTGGTTTCTTCAATCTTGAATTCGTCAGTCTTGAATCTCTATACTCAGTCTTGAATCTTTATACTGTACAGTCTTCATTCTCAGTACCTGCATATATATATCATGCATATACATATATATCTTGACAAGAATATTAGTATTTATATTTTATAACAAGTCTTAAGGTTGTTGCCATCAAAACCATCATCTTAGGAACTAACACTTCTCTTCGTCTCGTCCAAATGTACAAGGACCGTTTCTTCTCCCTTCAGGTTCCATAAGGCAATAATTCTTTTTAGACAATAGATCCTTGTGTCATTATGCACTAGAAAATCCATACCCAAAATTATCTTGTACCCTTCAAAGTAAAATATGAATGCACCACAGAAAAATAAATAGTCACAGAAATTAAACTGTAATCTAGTGCACTTTAACCTGAGGGTGCATGTAACGACCCATATTTTTAATAATTAAAATATTCAACTAAATAAGACTTTGGAATTTAATATTGGGAAAATTAAAATCTATGATTTATTAATGGAAAAAAATTATTAAAATATAAGTTAATCATGTTGATTGGATGTAATCGACAACTATTTAATGTAATTTCAATTAATAATGGTAGTTAATATGGAATAAAATAAATGTTGTATTAAAAAGAGAAATCATAGGTTATTTAATTTAGTTGGTTTTAACATGCAATAAGAAATCAATTATTTAGTACGTAGATTTAGTGACCTTTATTTGTAAACAATAAATTTTGAAATGCATTTATATTAATTACTAAGATGTAACAATTGTTTTTCTAATTTCGTTATTAAATCCGTTTGAAATTTAATGTAATTAAATATTGTAGTTAATATAAGAAAAGATGTTAACTGTAGGGTTGAGTGAAATAAAATGGAAACTTATGCTAATAAATAAATTACATAAGGAACTGTGGATTTAATATAAAGAACACATAAATCAAAATAATAAAATTTGTTGAAATTTAAAATATAATAAACCGTGGTTTTATTACCATTGTAATTTAACATTGTAATTAATTTAATATTTAAATCGTGAAATTAACATGAAAATTGATTTTCAAAAGATCATTAAATTTCGGTGTAATCAAGAATGATAAAATGGTTAACTTTTAAATTTGAATTTGAAAGAGATTAATGTGTAAAATTAGTCTTTTTGGGCACTGTCTTGGATTTCGACAAAACCAGTTTCATCGGATCCGTAATAGCGAATTATTATAGAATTTCAAGTTTCGTAGCAATCGGACTTATCGTTTGATCGTGCGAGCTCGAAACGCGTAGAAATAAATTTAAGGAATTTAAATGAATATAAATTAATTTTAAGAGCTAACTTCTATATACGATAGAATTAGGGTTTGAAACTAGTTTCATTGAGTTTAAAAATATTGAAAACGTATGTTCCGTCATATAGGATGACTTATTTTCGTTTCGGGAACGAAACGGGCTTTTCGGGTCTTTGTTATCGCTTCGACCCCATTCGATCTGTTCTATCCATTCTTTTCAATCTCTGCCTATATATGTTGTTGTAAACCCTAGCAGCTTCTATTCTAATTTTTGTACGTGCTTGTTATTCTCATTTGCTCCTTCCCAATGGTAGACCATCTCAAAATCCTAAATTACAATTCCCAAATCAAATCGAAAAATCCAGACTGCTCAAACCCTATCATATTTTATATCATCGTGAAGCTCTCGACGAACGTAATCTACGTCTGTAGTTCGTTTTTGCAATCAAATCACGGTTTGGCCAGAAATTGGCGAAAGATTCGCAGCCGTTGGAATTAGGGTTTCGCGATCAATGGTGGATGTCGACCAATCGACAATCGGGAAGCGCTGCAGTGTAGAGGAGACGCGGGGCTATCGATCCATGGTGGCCAATCATCGTCTAGAGGCTCGAATTCGTAGCGAACTGGAGTTAAATGGCAGCAGTGATGGAGCAAAGTAGGGAGACCTGAGGTGGTCGCGTCAGGGGCGGAGGTGCAGCCTGGCGAGATGGTTCCATCAGCGATGTTAGGCCTTGGCATGGAGGCGGGTAGCAGCGTCATTAGATCGAGGTGGGTGGCAGTTGTAGTTCGACTGCAGCAGGGTGTCGTGCGCGCGCTAGGGTTTAGGATGGTGAGATATTTACGATTATTCCCTTATATTATTTTTAATTTAATTTTAAAAATTCAAACTTCTAACATCAATTCCTTTTGCATACAAACTCGGATTCGCACGCGGTTTCTTCTATTGGGTTCGTATCGAAATTCCAAACAGCATGGATTTGGTTTTGTTAGATTTGAAGACTTTTGAATTTTCGGGCGGTTATTGGATTTTAAATGGGCTTTAAATCAAAGGTGAGTGATTTAACCCACTCACGCAATACTAAAGTTTCTTATGTTAGTTGAGTTAAATTTATAAAGTGATAAAAAAATTGGTTGTTGTTTGGCAGTTTAAATTTGACATTGTAATTGAATTTTATATTGAATTAAATTGACATTTAAATTAATATTGTGTTTAATTGCTAGTTAAATACCTTATATTGATAACCAGTTAATTGTTGTGATATATTGGTTGATTTGGATGTTGATTGTGATGGATGTCTATTTGTTGACGTTTTGGATGATTAGATGTTTATTTATTTTTTCATATCCCTATTATCACTTTGTATATTAAGTGACCGCATATAACTATTATCTGAATTATTTCGAATAAATTAAGAAATAGGTTGAAATGATATATACCTATGCCACTTTGATTTGGATTGAAATGATATATATCCATCCATGTAATTAAAATTGAAATAACTGGTCACTTGACCGTAGGGTAGAAAATTATATACGGACACCAGATTGGTTAAATTAAATGGTTTAAAATCTTGAATTTGGATTTTGATTAAATGACATTGTTTTAAAGGAAATATATTGTGGATTTAAATGAATTGAATTATTTCTAATTCAATCTTTGAAATGTTAAGACTGAAATTGGTTAAAAGGAAATCGTTTTAAAGAATTGAATTGGAAATGTAAGGTTATAATCGAAATATGACTTTAGTTCGGAAAATTTAATTATTTTAAAGAATAGGATCTTAAAATTGAACAATGAGGTTTAATTTGATTTAAGTGTTTTAAATCAGTAAATTGAAATTGGACTTGAAATCGATATGAATTAAAATGGTTTAAAATAAGAATTGGATTGAAATTTAAATCATTGAATTGAATTGTTGAATCGAATTTGAAGTTAGAAATGAACGTTTGAAAATTGAAGTTAATTCGAATTGAAATCGAAATTAAGTTGATTTGAAACTAAATCGAAATTGAGTCAATTGAATTGAAAGATTGGAAATTGAGTTTTGTTGATTTGAAATCTGGACATGGGTCCAGATTTGTTGAAATGGAAAGAAATAGTTTGATTTGATATTATTTTCAAAATAAATTATTTTAATATAAACCATTTAAAATTTATTTTTTTAATACTCAAATTATTTTGATTTTCCAAACTACTTTACTATATAAACCATTTTCGATACTCAAACTATTTTATGTTAAACTATTTTAAGTCTCTAAACTATTTAAACTATTTATAACTACTCAAACTATTTTCTAAAAATTTCAAACTGTGCAAGTTGGAATGTTTATATTTAAATCGTTGATTTAAATGCGAATGTGGTTAAATGAGGTTATAACCTAAGTTGAAATTTGGAATGATATTTTTAAGTGAAAATGACATATTTTGAGTAAATATAGTATTTTGAAATGAAATGATATGTTTGAAGTGAATATGATATTTTGATATCAAATATGAATTGTTTTCGAAATGTAAAAGAACCAACCGGTGTGAAAAATGACGTTTGGTTGTTAAAGAGATTGGGGCCTCTAATTGGCATACTCTCTGTCAATATGGGAACCACTTTAACAACTGTGTACGCGGTGGATGTTACCCAAATGAAGTGGTTGAATTGAAGGCGTTTGCTGGATTTGAAGAAAGAGAATGATGATCGATGACCCCGACACTTATATAAATTGGAAATGACTAAAACATGAGCCTATGTCTAGTCAAGGGGTTCGTAACCTTTAGGGGCCATCACCCCTTCGTTTTATTATATTGATTTTGGACTCGATTGGTGCACCTTGATTTGATTTCAGGGGTGGTGGACTCGGTGGGCGGTCGTGGCTACGATGCGTTACCACCAGCTAGAAAGAGTAAACGGGTAGAATCCTACCTTGGGCATTTCCTCACGTGCCTTGTCATACTTTAATCCTTATACACGCCTACTACGATTTTGTTTTAGTATGGTACTAATAGGGGACTCAATGGCTATCGACCTACATAGACTACCTGCTTAAAAATGTGTTAAGGGGGATTAATGTAAAGCCTTAACACTAAGAAAAATATTTATTTTATTGATTAGACATTATATACATAGCGTATCTTACTACTTATAGATAGTTTAATGGATCCTTAGGAGATGGAATATCCAGTAATATCTCTTAAGTTATTGCACTCTCGTTGCACACTTGATAGGAGGTGGAAAATCCTGTAACCATCTCTGAAGCTATTACACTGATACTTACTTGTTATCGATTTATCTTACATAAGAACTTTTAGTTCTAACTCGAGTGTTTTGTTTTTTCATTATACTCGGGTCAGCCTGAGCTTTTCAATGTTTGAAGACATTATTTCTGGAGGACAAAGACGGAGTTTGATATATTATATTATTAGTATTATTCCGCTGCATCATTTTGGTATGTTGTTGATTGTACTCTGATTATGTTGTAAAAATCGGGTAATCAAATGTTTATTGTAAAACAGCTTCATGAACTGTTTATTTGATTATTATATTTTATCATTCCGTTGCGAGATTCTGTGTTTTGTTTTCTTTTTTTTTTCTTTTTTTTCTTATCAAACCCCATTGATAATCTATCCTTTTGAATGGTTTGAGTTAGACGTGTGTGGTTTATTATTGATTTAAACCATACAAAAAGGTGGTTCGTCACAGTGCATATCCACCAATCGGCTTAGTCACATGCAAAGAAGTAACTATATAGGTAACATCTGAACAAAATCTATCTACAACATCTTTCGAAATTAAAGAATGTGTTGCTCTAGTATCCACCATAACTCTAACTGAAACACTAAAAATGGAAAGCATACCTTCTAACATAATAATCATGTCTTTCTCCTCGGTAGAAGGTCCTCCTCTCGATTCATCTAAAGAAAATACCTTTACCTGCTTCAGCTTTGGACAATCTTTTTTCTTGTGGCCTAGCTTATCACAATTATAGGAATTTACCTTAACTGTCTCTTTCGACTGCGAACATCTCAAAGTATAGTGCCCATTCTGCCCATAATTGTAATAAGTAATCTCCAAAATATCCCTTCGGCTTCCCCCTTCGAGAACTGTAACGACCCGTAAATTTTAAAGGTTTTGTTAACGTAATTAAACTGAATTTTGTGAAATTTTAAATAATTAAATTTGGAAATAAAAATTTAATATTTGGAATACGTCTACTTAAACATAGCAAATGGTAAATTTTCATCTGATAATATGGAATTTTTTTTTCTTGTGTAAATTTTATTTTAATTCAAATCAGTTAAAATTGATGATAATAAAATATTTTCCAAACCTGAATATTTTTATATAATAAATTTGTAAATCATCTTCTGAGTGAGACGTCATCTTTCGTTTTCCCAATTTGAACTGCTATTGCTCCGTTTATCTTATTTTCGACGGATTTGCAGCATTTTCGATACTGATATCAACTTTTGATAGGATGGTCGTACCATTGATATTTGTATACCGTTTTGATTGTCTCGTCGTGCTGATCTCCACAGTATATTTATTTCCGTAATTCGGTGTCTGATACGTGGCGAGACCCATGAAACAGTCACTCATATCAGTACCGTTTAAAACCTTTTGATCTACCCATAACCATTTATCTTCCCATCGTGCAAAGCTGTATAGCCATCAGCTATTAATATGTCTAGCATTCAATTGGCACGACTTTTATTATTCTAAACTGTTCATCGTATATTGAGTTGTCCCTTCACTTTCTGGTTCTCTCTCCTCCTTTCTGTTTCATCTGTTCATTGCTTTTGGAATGTATATATATGTTATAAAATCTTGTTCGTATACTTAATTTCAATTGGTGGTGAAACCTGCTTCTTCTTGCCCTATTCTTTCCCCATCTCTGTCACTTCCGTTCAAGTAAATATATATATACACACACACACAAGATATAAACATATATTAGGTAACTAAGTTTACATATATAATTGCACCTGCTCCTCTCTCGTTCCTCTCAGGCTGAACCACCGACCCACCAGCAAGCTTCCCACCTTCATGCGTCTCTTCCCCGACCTCATCTTCAAACCTGACCCAAACCCGACCTTATCTCTCCATGCTCACTCTCTGCCACCTGGATAGCACCCGACCCGACCACCATTATTCCAGCCTATCACCGACCAACCTTTGCCGATGACCACCTCATCAGCCTTGTTTTCCCCTTCCTCCGTTCGACTGTACCACCTACTCCGCATGGCCGAGCGTCCACTATTTCAAATTTTATATATAGGTTAGTATATGTATACTTTATAAAATAGTTGTTTATTTATATATATATTTATGTTTTCTATTTTTTTTAGTCGCGGCTTATATATTGGTATATATATATGTCTTTACTATGTTGCAGTATGGTTTTATTTTGTTGGCTTAAGAATAAACATATGTATGTGGTATGTAAGTTTATATTTGTACTGTATTTAATATACATAGTTTTGAAATTTGTCTGTTACTATATGTATTCGTACGTGTATATATTAGTTGTGATATACATATATAAGTTATACAAAGTATATAATATATACATATTATTTTAAGTATAAAATACCGTTTTAACTTTTAAGTATACAATATTTACAGTATTTTATATATATATTATAGAGTAGCTCTTGTAAGTGGCATCCATAAACATATATATATATATAAAGTATGTTGTGTTTACAACAGTTTTATACATTATGATTTTTATAGCTGCTACATATATACTATGCATATTGACAGAGTTTTGTTTTAAAGATTTGTATGTATATTATAGAGCTTGTAAGTCGGTGTATATGTGTATATTTATATATAAGTTTTATATATGTTTTCAAATATGTTATATATATTAGTGTGTACAAGAGATATTATATGTATTTTGATTTATTTGTTTGTATGTATATATATAGTACTGTATATATATATTTTATTTCATAACAGTATTGTATTATATGAACGTTATGTCTATATGGTTTTCTTTTCAAATAGTTTGCAGTAACTAAGTTATGTTATTTATGCAGTTATAAGTTTATAAAAGTTATAAAAGCTATTTGGTTAATATATATAATATAAGTTGTTTGTTATATATATATTGTATGTTATATAAGTTTTCTTTATATATGTTACTGTATATTGACAACAGAAATGTTAGTTATAATATATAGGCTGAATTTTATATTGTTACGGTATGTATATATATTGGTTTCTAAGTTATATTTTAGCTACAGTTTATATAATAGTTTAGTATATAGGTTGTTGCTTAAATTTATATATATAAGCCATATTTTGTTATGTAAGTTTTTATATAAATGAATTAATATAGTAGTATCTGATGAGTTGTATATATAAAGTTATGTTAGTATATATACATTGTTGCTGAAGCTTTCAATTTTCTTTGAGTACAAAAGTGTATTTATATATATAGTATATAAGTGGTTATTGTATGTTGGATATATTAGATTATCAAGTATATTGATTTTTATAGTTATTGATTTTTTTAAAATATAATAAGTATGTAAGTTATACATATGTTTATATATTAGTATATATATATCTATCTGTTTATATATATATATTGATTTTTTTTCTTTCATATTATGTATGTATGTTGATTTTTAATATACGTGTTTTAAATTGAAACAATGATTTTGAAATACATATATATTTACATTTAATATGTGTTTGAATTTAGAAACTGATTCCATATATGTAAATAGTTATATATAGTTACATATATATATATATATATATAAGTTCACTCATACTATTTATCTTCGTCAATCCAGTTCTGATTTGATTTCGTCAATTCCAAGCTTTCAGCTTTGTTCGTCGAATTCATGTCAATCTTACTTTGCTTTGGAATTCGTGCTTGTATTTGTAACTCATCTCATTCCCGTTCATCTCTCTAGCCTCGAAAGGTAAGCAATCGGGCACGATTAACGTTCATATATTTATTAAATTTGATTTCAATTGAAACGACAATTGAAATATGCTGCTGTTAGCAATTTACATTGCTATATATATGTTATTATCTGTATCTATTCACCTGTGACATCTGACACTTTTATTTGTTATTTATATTGATGATATATGCCTGTTATATTCATTTCTGTTATCAATCTGCAAGTTCCCTGTTAGTATAGAATTCCCTACGGGTTGAAATGATACTTACCCGAACGATCTTGTAGAATAGGAGAAAATTGTTATGGGTTGAAATGATAAACCCAGGCGATTTTCATTGAATTGAATTTGGAATTACGGGTTGAAAAGATATATGCTCGTATATATTTAAATTACGGATTGAAATGATAGATATCTGTATCACTTGACCATAGGATAGAAAATTATATACAGACATCGTTGGTCTATATATATATATTTGAAATGATTTCCATAGTTTTAAAAAGGATATATATATGGTTTTACATAAATATTGATTTTAATATTATATATATATGTGTGTTATTTTATAAAGGTTTAAAATTTTAGATTTTGATTTAAAGTGATTAAATGAATATTTCAAGTTTAAATAAATTGAAGAAAATATTTAGTTTATTTGTAATTTGAGGTTTATTTAAATGATATTGGATTTTATTAAGTGAATATTTCAAAACTAAATAATAATGAAGTTAAATTGAGATATAATGAAATTATCAAATTTAGTTTTGAAAATGTTGAATATTTAAAGCTTTGAAATCTATTGAAGTTGAAATGGTTTAATTTGTAGTTTATATTTAAGATCGATGTAAAATGGTTTATCGAGAATTGAATTAAATTGAAATGAAAAACTGAGATTTGATTTAAATGGGATTCGGAATTTGAGTTAATTCGAATTTGATTTGTGAATTTTGAGGAAACTATGTTATTATATAAAGTATTTTTAATATGTATATAAATATTTTACTTTATAAATGATTTTGATATAAAGTTATTATTAATATACTAATTATTTTTAATATATAAACTATTTTAATATAAAACTATTTTATTATATATACTATTTTATTTGTTAAACTATTTTAATTTATATAAACTATTTTATTTTAGTAACTATTTTATAACATATATACTAGTTTCTATATCAAACTATTTAAGTGGGAAATGTTACGTTTTCGAAGTGTTATGATTCAAAGTGTTATGATTTCCAAAGTGTTATGATTTCCAAAGTGTATAATTTCTAAGTGTTTGTTATAATTTTGGAAAGTGTTATGATTTTGGAAATGGATATATTTGAAGTGAAAAATGATATCATATTGATATGGTTTCGAAATGGATATGATATTTTGGTTTTGAAGTATGATATTTTGAAATGACCGCGGTGTTATAATAACGTTTGGTTGTTAAAGAGACCGGGATTAGATATTGTCATACTCTCTGCCAATACCGAAAATCTCTTTAACAACTGTGTACGTGGTGGAGAATCCAGAATGAAGTAGGATGGTTTGGTGACGATTCTATATGGTATTTACGTAGCCCTGACTCCCATGAGTCGGCTTGATGCGGCTAAAACAGGAGCCATGCCGGGCCAAGTGAGGTCATTCCTCCTATCAGACACATTTCTTCGATACCATTCTTTTGCTTTTTTGATTTGATTGGGTGCACCCTTTGATTTGGGAGTGTGTCACGAGGTGGGCGGTAGTAACTGCTATGCATTACCACCAGTCCAATCCGCTAACGATATATCTACCCTGGCATTGCCTCGAGTGCCTTGTCGCATGCCCTATCGTGCCTTCTACGAGTTTGGTTTGTACCATACCTATGGAGTGCTATCTGATAGCCCTCCAGTTTACGGAGGAATTACGGTACTGTATAGACTATGGGAATATATAAAAATGTGTTAAGGGGGATATGGGTAACGCCTAAACGCTATTTTAATAGTTTAGTTTACTATAGACATATTATAATAGTGTATATTACTACATAGTAGATAGTTCCACGGATCCTTAGAGGATGGAAATCCCAACTATCCTTTAAGTTACTTGTATTTCAGTTGACATTTCACTTGAGTTGAATTTATTGATATAAGAATGTTAATCCTGACTTGAGTGTTTTGTGTTTTGTTTTACGCTCGGGTCAGACTGAGTGTCGCAGTATTGAGACTCACCTTTGGAGTTGGAGCTTCGCTTAGAGATCCATCTATATCTATTCAGCTTCCAGTTGTTCAGTTGACTCCAGTGATATATTTAGATTTTGTTATTTGACTATTGTATTGAGACTTCTATATATTCGAGACTTCTGTTGTATCTTGTTTTAACTCTGTTGTATATATAGTAGCTTCATGAACTACAATTCATTTGTTTCCGCTGCTTATTATTGTAATACTCTATGTCTGTGATTCTGTGATTGATTTATTTACTGTATATGCTTAGTTTTGCCAAATATAAATTAACAATCTGATATTTTGAGCAATTCAAGTTTGACATGTGCGGATGCGAATGGTTGGAAATACCGGGTCGTTACAGTTGGTATCAGAGCTCTGGTTTTAGGCAAAACTTAGCATATAGAGTAAATTTAATTACGGAATCACCTTCGTTCGAGCTTGAATTCCTTCCTCTTTGATTTGGATTTCTTTCGAACTTTGGAACCCTACCTTGTTCTGAAATCCATTCTTGTCTTTTTCTGTTTGTGTTCTTCTTGATTCTCGAGCACCCCATAGCTCCACTTCGGCTGATCTCTATAATGAATCTGAAAATATCTTGCCACCTCAATTGGCAATTTCATCCTGATGTTTTGAAGTCACATCTCTCCCATTTAAGCGGGAAATTGAATTTCCGCATCGATCTTACCCCTGGAATCTCGGTTGACCCGGTTAAGGTCATCCGCGATCAATATAAGCCTATCCATCTTCCTCTTTTGTAATTTAGTTATCCTATCTTCCTTTCGAGTCTATCTCGTCAGTTAGATTTCTCTTTGATTTGGATCCCTCGATATGTGAATATCTATCCATTTTGAATCATCCTACAAGGAAGTGTATTTATAATTAATATTAAAAAAATGTCTTATAGTGTGTTGTTTGAGTTGTTAAGTTTGAATTTTGGGTTCGATCGATTCGTCTGATCAACGCTATCGATAGGAATTTCAAAACACTTGAAAAGAGCAAACTAACACAATATTGTTTTCGAGTTTGGTAAATGAAATAATTTTGTATGATTATCTTATATGTATAAGTATAAATTTCTAGAAATTAAATTATTAATTGAATTGGTTCTTAAAAATGATAATATTTGATTTTCATTTATTTTTTTGTAAAACATTGACTTTTGCCACATAATATAAATAAATGAATTATAAAATATGATTTGGAATTGAAATGAATTAAATTAAGAATTTAAGAATTCAATTTCCAGTATTTTTAGAAAATTTGGTTTTAAGATTTTGCGATATATTATTTTAAAGTATTTTCGAATGGAAATTTGTTTCAAAAGGAGAATTTTAAAAGAAATAAGTTAGTACTCTCCTCTTTTGTCACTGGAAAATAATTTCGGTGATGACTGCAGCATCATCGACATTCATTTTCGAATCTCGAAGTGGAGAGGCCCTTTAGTAGCTTTGCTACACTTTTGTTTTGGAAAAAGAATTTGATTTGAATTTCTTGAATATGAGTTGATTTATAAAATATATATGTATATTTATTTCAAATAGTTTAAAGTTGAACCGGAAATTGGAATCTTGAGTTTTATATTAAGAAATGGTTTCAATTATTGAAATAAAGTGAAGTTTTTAATAATTGGAATATCAAAAATGATAAATGAAATTTAACCAACTTGAAATAGTTGAATTTGAATAAAACTTATTTGTATAACACTAAATTGCATTCTAATATATATAACTTGCCTAAAATATTCAAAAGTTAAAACGTTAGGATATAATAGGGTTGTACAAGAAGAAAACTTAAGTAATAAATTGTTCAAACTAAAATCTGGCTTAATATAAATGTTGTAGATAGAAGGAAAATTTGTATAGTACTTAATTACACTCGGAAACATTAATATAACTCACCTAGAAAAGTTTAAATGTAATTAGAATGTAATTGGATAGTATACACTATGATATGGGTAATAAGATATCAAAATGATATTTTGTCAAGGGAATTTACTGATAAACAAATTGGATAATAAATTGGATAATAAAAAGGGAAATTTATTTATTGAATAAAAAATGATTATAAATTGTATACACCTAATATATGCTGCAAAATATGTTAGTGAAATAAATTAAACAAATTAAAAGAAGACTATGAACTTAAGAATAGTGAACTTGAATTTTAGTGGAATCAACGTAGCTGGAGATAAATGGATAAAATAAATAAGTTAATTTAAAAATGAATCTGTTTGAAAGGAATGTTGATAAAATGAAAGAAAATCAATTTTAAACTGAATGACTATTTATTAGTTGAATAAAATGGGTTAAACCAAATTGCCGAATATTAATTTATTTGAAATTTAAATCTATATGATTTTGAATAGTTGAAGTTAAAAGTTGAGGTGGAATTAACTATGGTTGATCAAATAGATTTACAGGAAAATAGGTACAAGGAAGAAGTCGCAAAAAAATTTAGTCTCGGGGACAACAAGTTTGCTTTTTAGTCTGAAGGACACATTTTAGTGTAAACAGAAAATGATAGTTACAACTATCATTCTGTGATTTACCCTAGAAATTGTCCTTCAGCCTAAAAAGGAAACTTCTTGTCCCTAAAACTAAATTTTTCATCAACTTTTTCCTTAAGCCTAAAAACCCCATAGATTTAATAGATGGGTAAAATAAAACAAATATTGTTGTGAAATTTGTTGTAATAAATGTTAATAAATGGGAAACAGATCAATTGAATAAAAATATATGGAAATGAAACCAATCAAATGTGAACACAAGAAATTTGATTGATTAAATAAAATGAATTGGAATCAACTAATTGAATATAAACCAACTTTAAAATAAATATAGTTTATATGGTTTTAAATTAATTGTTGTATTTTGTATTTCAATTTATTTTCTTCTGGTTGTTTCTATTCTCCCACCTCCTTCCTTTTCGGGGACGAAAAGTTTTGAGTGGGGGAGAGTGTAACGACCCGTAAATTTTAAAGGTTTTGTTAACGTAATTAAACTGAATTTTGTGAAATTTTGAAATAAAAATTTAATATTTGAAATACGTCTACTTAAACATAGCAAATGGTAAATTTTCATCTGATAACATGGAAGTTTATTTTCTTGTGTAAATTTTATTTTAATTCAAATCAGTTAAAATTGATGATAATAAAATATTTTCCAAACCTGAATATTTTTTATATAATAAATTTGTAAATCATCTTCTGAGTGAGACGTCATCTTTCGTTTTCCCAATTTGAACTGCTATTGCTCCGTTTATCTTATTTTCAACGGATTTGCTGCATTTTCGATACAGATATCGACTTTTGATAGGATGGTCGTACCATTGATATTTGTATACCGTTTTGATCGTCTCATCGTGCTGATCTCCACAGTATATTTATTTCCATAATTCAGTGTCCGATACGTGGCGAGACCCGTGAAACAGTCACCCATATCGGTACCTTTTAAAACCTTTTGATCTACCGGTAACCATTTATCTTCCCATCGTGCAAAGCTGTATAGCCATCAGCTATTAATATGTCTAGCATTCAATTGGCACGACTTTTATTATTCTAAACTGTTCATCTTATATTGAGTTGTCCCTTCACTTTCTGGTTCTCTCTCCTCCTTTCTGTTTCATCTGTTCATTTCTTGGAATGTGTGTATATATATATATGTTATAAAATCTTGTTCATATACTTTATTTCAATTGATGGTGAAACCTGCTTCTTCTTGCCCTGTTCTTCCCCCATCTCTGTCACTTCCGTTCAAGTATATATATATATATATACATACAAGATATAAACAAATATTAGGTAACTAAGTTTACATATATAATTGCACCTGCTCCTCTCTCGTTCCTCTCAGGCCGAACCACCGACCCACCAGCAAGCTTCCCACCTTCATGCGTCTCTTCCCCAGCCTCATCTTCAAACCTGACCCAAACCTGACCTTATCTCTCCATGCTCACTCTTTGCCTCCTGGACAGCACCCGATCCGACCACCATTATTCCAGCCTACCACCGACCAACCTGTGCCGATGACCACCTCCTCAGCCTTGTTTTCCCCTTCCTCCGTTCGACTGTACCACCAATATCGCATGGCTGAGCCTCCATCATTTCAAATTTTATATATAGGTTAGTATATGTATACTTTATAAAATAGTTGTTTTATTTATATATATATTTATGTTTTCTGATTATTATTTTTAGTCGCAGCTTATATATTGGTATATTTATGTCTTTAATATGTTGCAATATAGTTTTATTTTGTTGGCTTATGAATAAAAATATGTATGTGTTATGTAAGTTTATATTTGTACTGTATTTAATATACATAGTTTTGAAATTTGTCTATCACTATATATATTCGTACGTGTATATATTAGTTGTGATATACATATATAAGTTATACAAAGTATATAATATATACATATTATTTTAAGAATAAAAATACTGTTTTAACTTTTAAGTATACAATATTTACGGTATTTTATATATATTTTATAGAGTAGCTCTTGTAAGTGGCATCCATAAACATATATATATAAAGAATGATGTGTTTGCAACGGTTTTATACATTATGATTTTTCATAGCTGCTACATATATACTATGCATATTGACAGAGTTTTGTTTTAAAGATTTGTATGTATATTATAGAGCTTGTAAGTCAGTGTATACGTGTATATTTATATATAAGTTTTATATAAGTTTTCAAATCTGTTATATATATTAGTGTGTACAAGAGATATTATATGTATTTTGATTTATTTGTTTGTATGTATGTATATAGTACTGTGTATATATTTTACTTCATAACAGTATTGTATTATATGAACGTTATGTCTATATGGTTTTCTTTTCAAATAGTTTGCAGTAACTAAGTTATGTTGTTTATACAGTTATAAGTTTATAAAAGTTATAAAAGCTATTTGTTTAATATATATAATATAAGTTGTTTGTTACATATATATATATATTAAGTATGTTATATAAGTTTTCTTTATATATGTTACTGTATATTGACAACAGAATGTTAGTTATAATATATAGGCTGAATTTTATATTGTTACGGTATGTATATATATTGGTTTCTAAGTTATATTTTAGCTACAGTTTATATAATAGTTTAGTATATAGGTTGTTGCTTAAATTTATATATATAAGCCATATTTTGTTATGTAAGTTTTTATATAAATGAATTAATATAGTAGTAACTGATGAGTTGTATATATAAAGTTATGTTAGTATATATACATTGTTGCTGAAGCTTTCAATTTTCTTTGAGTTCTAAAGTGTATTTATATATAGTATATAAGTGGTTATTGTATGTTGGATATATTAGATTATCAAGTATATTGATTTTTATAGTTATTGATTTTTTAAAATATAATAAGTATGTAAGCTATACATATGTTTATATATTAGTATATATATCTATTTGTTTATATATTAGTGTATATATATCTATTTGTTTATATATTAGTATATATATCTATATATATATATATATTGATTTTTTTTCTTTCATATTATGTATGTATGTTGATTTTAATATATGTGTTTTAAATTGAAACAATGATTTTGAAATACATATATATTTAAATTTAATATGTGTTTGAATTTAGAAACTGATTCCATATATGTAAATAGTTATATATAGTTATAAGTTCACTCATACTATTTATCTTCGTCAATCCAGTTCTGATTTGATTTCGTCAATTCCAAGCTTTCAGCTTTGTTCATCGATTTCATGTCAATCTTGCTTTGCTTTGGAATTCATGCTTGGATTCGTAACTCATCTCATTCTCGTTCATCTCTCTAGCCTCGAAAGGTGAGCAATCACGCACGATTAACGTTCATATATTTATTAAATTTGATTTCAATTGAAACGACAATTGAAATATGCTGTTGTTAGCTATTTACATTGCTATATATATGTTATTATCTGTATCTATTCACCTGTGACATCTGACACTTTTATTTGTTATTTATTTTGATGATATATGCATGTTATATTCATATCTGTTATCAATCTGCAAGTTCCCTGTTAGTATAGAATTCCCTATGGGTTGAAATGATACATACCCGAACGATCTTGTAAAATAGGAGAAAATTGTTATGGGTTGAAATGATAAACCCAAGCGATTTTCATTGAATTGAATTTGGGATTGCGGGTTGAAAAGATATATACCCGTATATATTTAAATTACGGATTGAAATGATAGATATCTGTATCACTTGACCATAGGATAGAAAATTATATACAAACACCGTTGGTCTATATATATATTTTGAAATGATTTCCATAGTTTTAAAAAGGATATATATATGGTTTTACATAAATATTGATTTTAATATTATATATATGTGTGTGTTATTTTATAAAGGTTTAAAATTTTAGATTTTGATTTAAAGCGATTAAATGAATATTTCAAGTTTAAATAAATTGAAGAAAATATTTAGTTTATTCGTAATTTGAGGCTTATTTAAATGATATTGGATTTTATTAAGTGAATATTTCAAAACTAAATAATAATGAAGTTAAATTGAGATATAATGAAATTATCAAATTTAGTTTTGAAAATGATGAATATTTAAAGCTTTGAAATCTATTGAAGTTGAAATGGTTTAATTTGTAGTTTATATTTGAGATCGATATAAAATGATTTATCGAGACTTGAATTGAATTGAAATGTAGAACTGAGATTTGATTTAAATGGGATTTGGAATTTGAGTTAATTTGAATTTGATTTGTGAATTTTGAGGAAACTATTTTATTATATAAATTAGTTTTAATATGTATATAAATATTTTACTTTATAAATGATTTTGATATAAAGCTATTATTAATATACTAATTATTTTTAATATATAAACTATTTTAATATAAAACTATTTTATTATATATACTATTTTATTTGTTTAACTATTTTAATTTATATAAACTATTTTATTTTATTAACTATTTTATAATATATATACTATTTTCTATATCAAACTATTTAAGTGGGAAGTGTTACGTTTTCGAAGTGTTATGATTTCAAAGTGTTATGATTTCCAAAGTGTTATGATTTCCAAAGTGTATAATTTCTAAGTGTTTGTTATAATTTTGGAAAGTGTTATGATTTTGGAAATGGATATATTTGAAGTGAAAAATGATATCGTATTGATATGGTTTTGAAATGGATATGATATTTTGGTTTTGAAGTATGATATTTTGAAATGACCGCGGTGTTATAATAACGTTTGGTTGTTAAAGAGACCGGGATCAGATATTGTCATACTCTCTGCCAATACCGAAAACCACTTTTAACAACTGTGTACGTGGTGGAGAATCCAGAATAAAATAGGATGGTTTGGTGACGATTCTATATGGTATTTACGTAGCCCTGACTCCCGTGAGCAAGGTTTTAAATCTTGGATTTCGATCACGTCTCGTCTCGAAGAATTTAGAGAGCTTATCTCGTATCGGGTTAGATCTCGAACGAGATGAGTGCATCTCGGTCGTCCATCTCGGATTTACATCTCGGTTTCTAAAATTCATTTCGGAGTTATCTTGGAGTATATGTCATGTCGAAAATTAGTTTTCATACACCTAAATTTATAATACTAGTCACTACCTTAAGGAAAACACTATGCACTTACCTTGAATATATCACACACTTATCATTAGTAATTTAGTATGGAAAAATATCACTTGTATCATGTAAAATAAACAAATAACTAGATTTCATGAATAATGTTCAATATAATGTCATATGAGATAAAGTAGACAAGAAACAAACCGTAACATATGCACCTTTACTTTGTTTGATCATTCACTTAACTTTCCTACACAATATAATGTCTCATTTCTACCTTTTATGATTTATAGTGCTACAAGGGAAATCTTAATTTTATAATTTCAAATACAAAAGTCTACAAGTAGAATTAAGATATTCTATGTCTGATTATATTATTTAATTATTACCGAACAAAATCTCATTAAGCAACTAATAGCATAGATATTTCAAACAAACGTAGAAAATAGCATACATAGTACAAACAATTTTCAAACATTTAGTAATATTATAAGAAAAGCAAAAAATGATGTATGAATGAACATGTAGATGAAAGAGAATTCCTTTATTGCTTAAAAATAAGCCTTGAGGAAAAAAATTATAGCAGGAAAGACTAAATGAAATCAAATTGGGAATCCATTTGGAACATAAAGTTAAATAAGTGAAGCCCAAAATTTATAGCCACAAAAAATAGGGTTAGGAAAAAAACTCAAGAAAGTGTCAAAAAAAGAAAAATGAAATCGGATGTAAACTAATTTGGATCAGAAACCTAAATGAAAATCATAAAGTGAAATACTTATCATAATCGATGTAGATTTTATCATCTTCTTACACTGGTCACTGCCGTAAAATAAGAGATGAAGATTAAATGAGATTATATAAGAAATAAGGGTTAAAAAAGTACAATTAAGAAGGCTTAAATTAAGGTAAAGGATGAGCTAGCCCAATACGGAAAAAGAGTTGATTTTTCCAAAATTCAACAACTCGGTCGATATCTCGCTGTTAAATCTCGTCCGAGATACCGGACGAGATATTGAAATATCGTCCGAGATTTGGGTCAGACGAGATTCAAATGAAATAGCCTGTTTCGAATTGCCCAGGCTTGAAAACGAGATCTCGACCGAGATGAGCGAGATTTAAAACCTTGCCCGTGAGTCAGCTTGATGCGGCTAAAACAGGAGCCATGCCGGGCCAAGTGAGGTCATTCCTCCTATCGGACACATTTCTTCGATACCATTCTATTGCTTTTGTGATTTGATTGGGTGCACCCTTTGATTTGGGAGTGTGTCACGAGGTGGATGGTAGTAGCTGCCATGCGTTACAACCAGTCCGGATCCGCAAACGGTATATCTACCCTAGCAATGCCTCGAGTGCCTTGTCGCATGCCCTATCGCGCCTTCTACGAGTTTGGTTTGTACCATACCTATGGAGTGCCCTCTGATAGCCCTCTAGTTTACGGAGGAATTACGGTACTGTATAGACTATGGGAATATATAAAAATGTGTTAAGGGGGATAAGGGTAACGCCTAAACGCTATTTTAATAGTTTACTTTGCTATAGACATATTATAATAGCATATATTACTACATAGTATATAGTTCCACAGATCCTTAGAGGATGGAAATCCCAACTATCCTTTAAGTTGCTTGTATTTCGGTTGACATTTCACTTGAGTTGAATTTATTGATATAAGAATGTTAATCCTGACTCGAGTGTTTTGTGTTTTGCTTTACGCTCGGGTCAGACTGAGTGCCGTAGTATTGAGACTCACCTTTGGAGTTGGAGCTTCACTTGGAGATCCATCTATATCTATTCAGCTTCCAGTTGTTCAGTTGACTCCAGTGATATATTCAGATTTTATTATTTGACTATTGTATTGAGACTTCTATATATTCGAGACTTCTGTTGTATCTTGTTTTAACTCTGTTGTATATATATATAATAGCTTCATGAACTACTATTCATTTGTTTCCACTGCTTATTATTGTAATACTCTGTGTCTGTGATTCTGTGATTGATTTATCTACTGTATATGCTGAGTTTTGCCAAATATAAATTAACAATCTGATATTTTGAGCAATTCAAGTCTGACATGTGCGGATGCGAATGGTTGGAAATACCGGGTCGTTACAAGAACCTTTACTCTTGGTTGCTGCCCTTTCTTCCCCTTATGATGTGGGGAAAATATCTACTTTGGTTTCGGATTGGCTTCCCTTCCACCCTTCTCTGTGCTTGGCAAAAACTATCATACCTTCTTGCCATATCAACTACAAACTCAAAAGAACACGCTAGGTGTTCCATCACCTTATGATCTAAGCCTTGCTTCAAGCCTGAGATAAACTTTTCATTCTTCTTCAACGGGGAGTTGATTAATTTTTGGCCATACTTTACCAAGGCATTGAATTTATGAATATATTCTTTGATAGAAAGATCTCCTTTCCTGAGATCGATGAACTCCATTGACTACACACTTCTCTGAAACTCAAAAATAAAATGAGCTCCAAACCTTTCCCTAAACCGCTCCCAAGTGACCTCCTCTTCAAGAGTCCCTGTTGTCACTATCTCCCACTGATCCAAAGCGTCTTCATGAAACTGCATGAAGGCTAGCCTTCACTTTTGCACATCATCCAAACCTAAATCATTGAAGATACGCTCACTCACCTTTAATCAATTTAACACTTTAACTGCCAGCTCTCCCATGGTAAACATCTTGTCTTCAAGATTTTTGTAGTCCTAATTTAACTTAATGAAGTCAACCCTAGCCACAGTTCTTATTTCAAATACTTCCTACATGTTCTTCCTCATCATTTGTACCATGAACTGCTAGAATAGAACATTCACATCCATTCTCGGAACAGGTAGGACAGCCTTGTTTATAGCTACTGGAGGCACCTCTTAACCATTACCTTCAACCATCTGTATATTATCATTCCTTATTCTAGTATTGGTTCCTCCTATTGTAGCTCTTCCACTTCTCAAATCCAAATCTACTAAGAAAAGTCTTCATTAGAATCGGAAAGAAAGCGAGCGAAACAGCAATAGAGAAATAGATATATCTATATATATATATATATACCTATATAACAGTTACAAGTACATCATATTGTAGTGTTTACCCTTTCCAAGGAGTTTGTTTTGTACTATGTATTCTAACATAAACTTTTTACTTAACTCTATTTTACTTAAGTGTCGCAAAACCTAATCTCTGATACCAATTGTAATATCTTTATAGAGTTAAGGGTATGCCCTAGGAGCAATTGTGTAATTTGTTATATATGTCTAACTTTATGACCGATCTTGTTTTTAATAATGGTATTTGATATCTATTATATACTTTGTTATATAATGATATTATTAATTAAGTAATTAATTTAAAGTATATAAGAAAATCCTTAGATGAAATGTTATGTAATTATACTTGCAAATAGTTACAATCATGGATAATTAATCACAATATAAAATAACATTTTATTTTAAATATTCTCCATCGAGATGTTTTAAGAAAGGATATCAATACATCCATTGAGAGCATAATACATAATGCTCTCCAAATGTTGGGTGGTATATTACTCATGTATGCATATGGAACCAAGGGGTTACGTACTAATAATTATTGGATAACTATAAAATAACTCACTCGAGAGCTTTCTATTGGTCAATAATAAATATGTTAAATAGGAAATCTCAGGATGATGATATTACACAGTTCTCTCAACTTGAGAACACCATGTAACTTTAATGTGAATTTTCCACTTTGATTGTAGTTAAATCATGATATGACGTCCACCGAACGACTATAGTTGGGTCTGAGTTGAAACATTGAAAGTGAAACACTATACAATAGAGAATTCATCTCCTCAGTTGTATGAGGTAAGGATTACAGTTAGATGTAGTCAACTCAAAGTCAAAATCTCTACTTAGAGTAGTACCATTAATAATAAATGTTATTATTGAACCAAGGACTTTGTTTAGGACTAACCAAGTTAAATGTGGATGATACTGGAATTTTGATCAAATAAAATTCCATAAATCCTAATGTAACACAGTGTTGACGAAGAGAATTGGTGTAAATAATCATTACTAAATGGAACCTCTCAAGAAATTATAATGTGATTTTACTAAAAAGGCCTATAGTGATTAATTCAGACAAATTATCACCAATAGCTAAGGTGACATGCGAATGTTAATATTTGGATTATTTAGTATTTATTGCTGACTGAATTCATACCTTTGAGTCACATAATCATATTTGCGAATTCTCTAAAAAACCACACGATTTAATTAATTTATAAAATATTGTAAATTAATTAATATTTGATAAATATTAAATACTATTTAGTTTGTTTGATGTTTCGGTGTTGTTAGTAATTATCTAGATGCATATAAAAATTATACATGCACGTATCAATATACGATATTGTTATATATATTTAAACGTGTTTAAATATAATTAATTGCTTGACAAGCTTTTTGAAATAATTATCCATGTGATGGAATAATGTGACCTACCATGCTAAAGAGAAGAGGAATGCATATGGATGGGATTTGATTGAAGTTAATTGAGAGTTAAAGTGGAAGTTTTAAAGAGAGAATAAGAAAGGTTTTTATTCTCTCATTAAAACAAATACCCTCCTTTATTTTCTTTCCAGAATTCGTATTTTCTTTCATTCACTTTTCTTTTGTATCTTCCTAACCATCCATGGCCAAAAATTAAATGAGACATTTCCAAAATTTTATAACTCCAAATCAAATTCAATCATCAAATAAAATAAAATAAGTGGTTGTTTCTTCTATTGTAAAGTTGGGTGTTGGTCAACTTGAGATATGAGGAGAAATCTCAAATCAAGGTATTACAAAGGGCATGGCTTTTCACACTAGATCTAGGATGATCTACTATTCAAAGGTGTGATCAACGGTGCATCTTCAAGGTATATCTCTTGATTACATTTTAGTTCACATATATCATTTATTAGATAATTTATAGAATGATTCCATATTCGCATATGTTGTCTTACCCAATTATCTATGATTAAATTGATGTATTTTATTCATTAAGTAATATTGAATTATAGATTTTTGATTTTAAAAGAAAAAAAAATTATTTTATATTTTTACATCACCACGTGTATATATATATGTGTGTGTTTTTAACTCTAAATGTTATTAAAATATATTTTAATATCTTAAAATAATTATTTTAATTTGAATTTCAAATATAAAATTCAATATATTATTTTACAAAATGGTTTGATTCTGTATCCATTGTTGAATTGAAAGTCAACATATAAAATTATAGTTTTCAAATAGCCTAATAAATGGCAGTTATGGTTCAGTTTAAATTTAATGACTTAAAATCATTTATCATTCAAAATGTTATTCTACCAAATTTGTGTGTGTGTAATTGTTATTACAAGCATTTGAATTTTATATTTGAATCTAGTAAATGGTAATAAATGAAGGAGTGAGTTAAGAAAGTTTGTCTTATAAATTATTTACCAAATCAAAGTTAGATTTTTATGATATTGAATTTCAAATCTAAAGTTTTGACTTTGTTGAATAAAAATGACCTTTGGTCAAAAACTTTGTATATACATATACAAATACATATACATAAATTTATGTATTTTAAATAGTCAAAGAGGCATTTGAATTACTAGATCTAGATCTAGTAAATGGTAATAAAGGAAGATGTAAATTAAGGAAAGTTTGTCTCTTGATCTCAGGCTATTTAAAACCAACCTTGCTTTCAATTTAATATCTTAACATATATAATTAAAAGCATACATTTAAATAATAGTTTTGAGGCCGCAAATGCATATATGGATCACGAATGTGTCCATTATAGATGTAAATCCTAACATCTCTATACGTGCACATTAACTATGCATACTATATTATATGCTGCACATTACTATACACATACATGATTATGATATACTAATATAATATACAAAATACCAAATAATTGAATTCATTAATTGACTAGTTAGAAAATTAAATAAAATTGGATTTTATTTAAAGTAATTAGATCAGATCTAATAAAACCATTTATGTTTCATAAGCCCAATAAAGATATAAATAGGGGAAAGTTTTGAAATCCACTTATTTTACTTGCTGCCGATAGACCCGTTTCCATCAAAGGTATTAAAGCCCAAATGGTTTATGCGGTCTTGATAGCAATTTAGGGCCAACTAATAAAGCCTAACTATCATTCAAGTGTCTAGAATGGGAGTATCTAGGCCTAGCGTTGAATAATTAAGTATTCTCCCCTTACTGACTACTGGCCTAGCTCAACGATGGAGTAAGTTCAAAAGGTTGGCTTAGTTGTAAAGGCCCAAATTGATTTGGACCTTTGGCTTCAAATTTTAATCTAAAATATATTGTAAAGTTAAGTTCAAAATATAAAATAATTTTTTATAAATGTTATAAAATATTTTTAAAAATTATTTTGAAATAAATTTTAATAATTTTGATTGTTTTTAATATTAATAAGTGGATCAATTAAATAATTAATTAATTAAATAGTTATTTAATTAAGTAAAACATATATACATATATATTAATATATTGATATATATATATATATATAAATGTTAGAGTATGTTTGTGTGTCTCTTAAGTTGTTTAAGTTAAATTAAAATATTATTTGACTTTATTAAAATATTTAATTAAAATTGCTTTAATTAAGTAGAATACTTATTTGATAGATAAATTAATTATATGTTAATATAGATATATAATGATATGTATATATAAATATGAATTTGTTCAAGTTCGTCTTGAACTGGTTAGGATGAATAATAAACTAAAATTAATCAAATAAGATTTAATTAATAATATACATAAGAATACTATATAAGTTAATTCATATATAAAGGTTATAAATAAATTAAACTTTTATAATACTAATGTATAATATAAGTGGAACTATAAAAACCCAACTTAGGTTTAAGGAACGGATACATACGTATTATACGTGTACCTTAATTTCAGATGTGCTTGATGCTTGAATCACGAGGGTATTTCATAAGAAGTACATTGTTCTCTAAATCGATATCACTCGATGTATATATATTAAAGATTATGAATCCATAATATATAAGTTATCCACTACCATTTATATATTAATAGATTACTTACATACTCATAAGCTATTGATGTTCCTCAAGCTAGAGATGTTTTGTGTAGCACTATTAATATATTGATTAGACGAGATAAGTTACATGCACGTATTTATTGATATTCCTCAAGGAATGTGCATTATAGTTACGTTGTCACGAAATGATAGATACGAGTGAATAATCTCTTTCGATTTGTTGATATTCCTCAAGGTTGACATGAGATTAGGAATTTAGGACAAAGACCACAAGTTAGAAGTTGTTTATGATACAATCGATAAAATATTATCCATCGCTTGTGGGCTTATGATTTGTTGACATTCATCAATGTCAGAATCCCAAAGCAAACGAGTCCTAATGCCTATAAGAGAAATTGAAAGATCTCTATGTTTTCTCGTCCGGCTTTGCGAAACATAGAATCTTTTGGTAGCCTTATTAGAAAAATGAAATGGATACATTTAACTTATCTAATATTGTAAGAGCATATGCTATAAAAGTTAAAATAATTTACTCTGATAAAATTGTGCAATTAATATAATTGGTAAAAATGTTCTTTGGTTACAATATACAAACGATGAATTAAGAATGACATTGAAACATAAAATAAACCCATCGATAGATCCTTTAGTATGTTGTCACTTTAAGGGCCATCCAAGAGCCAATTTATAGAACCACTATAACATTTATCCTTCTGTCGCTGAAGTATTTTCTTGTACAAGATTGTATATTGTCTTCTGCGAGTTTTGACTCTAAACGAAATAAAAGATTATGAATATTTAATTTGCATTCGATACATATAAATGTAATATAGTGAACAGTCGTAATATACAGAATTTCGATGAAATTAGTTCAATCGAAATGAACAAGTAAAACATGATGCGAAATCAAGCATTCAATATGATTGATTAATACGGATCTTGTTGAATTAGATGTAGCATTGGCCAAAAACTACAAGATGCACCTAGAAACTCGATCACTTAAGTGTCAATTTGTTCAGCTTACATAAAGTGCAACTTATTCGATATCCCTAAATATCAAGGATGACTAAATTTACTTTGGTAAAGAGTTTGTTATGATCTTGTAGTAAGGGTTTTCTTTTAGAATGGTTTGACCATTTGAAAAGAAAAACAAATGTACGAGAACAGACTTAATTTAGACACGGTTGGGATGAAGAGAGTAAATGGTCATCTTTGCTTCATGAAGAAAAACTGAAAATAAGAATTGTATAAAATACTAAAAGATACTTAATATGGAATGATGAATGTGATTTCTATTCCAAATGTATTTTCATATAGAAAACTAATGCAAACCCGTACTACGTACTTGGATGTCATTAGATACGGAAGTTAACAAAATGTGATGATAAAACAATAAGCTGATTGAAATTTGTGCATATATTTTGCTATAAAAGTCCAATCTAATGTTGTGAACATATAGTTATGAATTTTATGACCAATAATTCATTAAGCATAATATTTTTACAATGTTCAAAATCAATCACGTGCTAGATGGCAGCGGAAAGAAATGAACCACTCACATAATGTATATTTGATATATTCAAAATCAATCACGTGCTTGATGGTAGCAGAATGAAATGAACAAACTCACATGATTTATATTTGATATATATAAATATATATTACAATAAATTGATCATATATTTTCTGAAAGAGTTGAAACTGAATAGCTGTTTTAAAGAAAACCCATAGTATATGAAGTTGACAACATGCATAATGATCATACTTACAGAAGAAAATTTATCTCACATGATATTATTTATCCAAGAAATGGCATTGTCCATAAACTTTAATACAAAATTTGCAAAACATATTCCTCACTTGTGAGCATACCAACTTCAAAGTAGTAACTCAGTGTATGGATACTCTATGTTCCACCATTTTCTTAATTGCTCAAATCAAATTTATCCAAGATTTGAAAACATATTCCACTCTTAATTTATCTATTTGTAACAACCAATCAAATAACTTCGTTACATTATGAGTTCAAAGCTTGAATGCACTATTGCAAATAGAACAAACTTAATTAGAAATTTTTAGAGAATATTATAATGTCAGTGAACACTTCAAGGTTAATATGCTTAGTCAAATATTTGAATTATGAAACTTTCTCAATATGTCATGAACACTTCGGTACAAACTTTAGGCTACTGAAGTGTTAAATATTCAAATTTTAAAATCCACAAATTGCATTTGAATATGTGAAACTTGAGATTTTGACAAATTTCGTTAGCATCTCCTCAATGCAAAACACGTTTCAAAGGAACTATAAAATATGTTACTTTTATAATTTCATGAACTGTAAATTTGGGTGACTGCTATGTCAAATAAACATAATATGCATTAAAAAAGAGAACAAACATGCATAATTTGCATAATCTACATGTACATACGTACATATGTGTGGTGAGACTCTAACCTCGAAAGCTCTATAGGCAACCTATACCCTGGAAAATAAATAAATTATCACTGTTGATATCTAAACACATGAAAAACCAACTGCGTGAAAAAGTAGATCCAGCATCTAATTCTATGCCCATGCACAATTGTGCACCGGCTGACATATGTGCGCATTTTAGAATAAAAGTGAAAGATTACATATTAAAGATTTAAAGTGTATGCGTAAACTGAATGCAACACTTATCCAATTGCAACAATACGTGATAGTAATAGGATAAAATATCTCCAAATTCATATACGTACTTGAAATAATTATTATAAATATGAATTCAAAAATATTGATTTTTGGTTGTCAAAATTTATCAGATTAAGACAATTTATTGCAAAAAATAAATTGATCACATGTTGATTAGACTTGCAACAGATGTATTAAAATTCCAGTGATCATAGATACCAAAAATTAATTGGGCTCAAATCATGGATACAAAAATGTTGAAATGTGGGTCCCTTCCGCAGACGTACATAAGCATATACATATGTATGCATGTGCATACATAGACACACAAACACACACACACACATTTATGGATATGTATGGCTTAACTTGATAAGTCAAACAGGAAAACATTTATTAGCCATACTGAGACATTACACTTAGTTTTTATGCAAGTATTATGCTTGAATATAAATTTAGTCTTATTTTTAGGTGTTTCTTTGAAAATATCAATCGTTAATTTAGCAAATATATTACGTGTTAGCGCCAAAATTAGTCACTAACACCCAGGTCCAGATGAAAGCACCAAATCACAGATAGAATGTATTTAGAGAATATAAACGTGAAGAATAATAAAAATTAAAATGAAAGCAGTAAAGAACAACAAGTTTTATAGTGGTTCGGCTTACTCCGGCCTACGTCCACTCTAGAGGTTTCCTTTTTATTGCTGTAAAAAACGATTAACGTTACAAAGTAGTAGAGTAGCCTTAGCCTTAGAAAAGAGAAAGTAGGAGAGCAGAAAGAAGATCCCCCATCTGGAGACCCACATGCTGTATTTATAGGCAAAACCAGGTTGTTGGCCTCCTGAGCAGTTTGGGCCCACCAAGGCCATAGCCAAACCCTACTTCATCATGCCGAATGACCCTGAGCAGTTGACATGCCGAACGGAAGTTACCTGGGTATTGACTCGAAGCGAGCCTATCCGAAACTCGAAGCAGACTAGTCCAGAACTTCGGAGCAAAGCTAGCGCCGAACCATGTATTGATGCTGACCCATGTCACCATATAGCCAATGCCAATCCACTTTGCCGAGTCACAATGCCGAGCCATCCTCATCTCATCACGATGCTAAGCGACGTTCAATGCCGAGCGGGGTGCGATGCCGAGCGGGGTGCGATGCCGAGCGGTAATGCCGAGCGGTAATGCCGAGCCGCAACCAAACGACCTTCCTGAACTTCCATACCTCGATCGGACCATGCCATGCCGAACGGACGAGCCACAAGGTTGAACTCCAAACACTTCGAACCATTTCATTTCGACCGAACGACCTATCCTGATCGAGCATCTATCCAAGTGAACATCATCCGTTTAGACCGAATCCGTCATATTTCAGCCTCGATAATCGCGAAGTTGGTTAAGTTGAATCCGGCTCTCCATGGCCTTGCCAAAAGGCGGGTTAACATTACACTTACGTAAATCAATTTTTTATTAAAGAACAAAATGGTAGAATTATCATAAATCAAACCTTTTTGCTGCTTTGAAGGACCGTGATCTGATGACGGATATGCGAACATGGATTCTGCTTTGTATAACTACACCAAGAATTTCAATATCGAAAACATATAAAAATAGAAAGAATAAACTCATCAATTCAAGGAAAAAAATTAATAATTGGGATAAACTCTTCTTCTCTAATGGGGATCCTTACTTAATGTTGAATGGTAAGAAGTCCACCAAAGAAGAAAGAATTGTGTTCCTCTTAATTTCTGTAGCACATAAATAACAAAGTATGGAAATTACACTTAAAAAGAAATTCTCGATCTATTTTGTGCACTGTATAGCATTAAAGGTAAAACTAATAAGTTTAATGAAATGCTATGTGAAATAGATGTTATTTAATGTAATATGCTATGCTAAAAATTATTTATGTGTTGGAACTCCTCTAAAATATTGATGTTCACATTAAAATTGGATCATGAATGTTCAATGCAAAGTTTAATGCATCTTAGAATGATGTGTAATCCTAACTTGAGGTTTTTAATCCGCATCATATATAAGAATCAAGTTTACCATTATGGCAAGTAAAAACATAAGCATATGCTTGCCATCTGTAAAAAGCAATGTTGCATTTTAATGAATAAATTTTTAAGTCTACATTTGTGTTATTATAAAACTGAAACCAATCAAGCTTTTTTTAACTTAATTATAAACCATATATAGATTTACATGACATGAAAAAATAAGCATGATGACACACAAAAATATCCCATGTTTTTTCCATTTTGTGTGAGCTGGTGAGGTAAGAGAAGCTAAGCAAGTGGATAAAAACTTACTTATGAGAATATTGAACATATTTTCATACTAATACAAAATATAAATAATATGTCCTAAAATTATAAGCATGCTCATTTACTATAATGAGTTAGTTCCCTGCAGATTCACAAAGAGTTTAACATGCGAAAAATGAAATGAATATGTATGAAAATTCAACAAAAAGCAAATCAATGCATATCATTTTAGTGTAAAGACTACAGATGAAAGAAAATCAATATTGGTACATGGGGAGCGTAAATAATTGATTAGATCTACAACTTGAACTATGTTGGTCTAAATCTCCAATAAACACATCACCATCAATAATTTCATGTCAACAACGTCACCGTTTATATAAATAACAGTCCTATTGGTTCAAAGATGGATGGAATAAAAGCTTCCTGCTCATTAACATCTGTAAAAGGTTTAAGAAACTACGTATCTTACACCCATTTACCATCCAATTTTTTTTGTTTCCCTTAAAATTGTCCACAAATTAGAGATTTACAAATATTTAGCAATTGGAGAAGAAATCAACAGTACTTAAATAGTAACAGTCAAATGTAAACTTCGCTATATACGAAATTCCCAAACATGCCATGTGTAATTAAATAATTTTTTTTATTTTTTTTCTTGAAAACCCAGGAGAACCCGGCAGGCCGGTAAACTCATGAGGAAGGTATAGTAAAGCCGTCCGCTGATCCAAGCCCCCATACCCTCGAATAAATTTATATAGGATAGGGAAGCGCATGGTAGGAATCGAACCTGGGTCTTTTTACCAGAACCCAAGACTCCTTTCAACTGCGCCGCACCCGCGGACGTAATTAAATAATTACCTCAACTACTTTGCAATATAATCACAATCATTTGTACTCTATAAAATACAATGTCAGAATAACTGGCCAGTATAGTAACTTGATTTAACTCAAAATCACAGGAAAAAAATACATAGAGAAGATAAGTTTTGAATTTTTATTTTAAAACTGGAACAATTTCAAACTTGTAAAATGAATGAAAAAACTGCAGCATTCAAAGTTCCTTATTTGGAATTTGAGAATAAGTCTAATACCATATTCCTTGTATAAATATTGAAGTTGAAGAAATGCATAAAGAGGCTGCTGTTTTTACTATAACTATGCATTGAAGGACACATCTTTCTTTCCAACAAATGAAAGATTCTATTCCAACGCACAAACTACACAAAATATTTATCAATATCTTACTTTATATTTTGCGCTATCGGTTGGAAAAAAGTGGAATCAAAGAAGAAGTTGTTATTAACAAAAATTATATATGTTAATAGAATTTATATATGCGGTGAAGAATTCTAGTTCATTTAGATGCCACTAAGATGCTATATTTATTAGTTACCGTTACTTTATATAATGCAATGTAATTAAACAATAAAAAATATAGTTAATATAATAAAGTTAGAAGCAAAGAGAATTACATATGCAACTTCATATATGTAGCGACCCGCCGTTCCGTACCCTTTTGAGTTGATAATAATTCACTCTTGTTCAACCCAAATTGTACGAAAGAGCGAATAACTATGGTAAAGAAGAAGAAAGAGATAGAAGAAAACAGAGAGAATCAACCACACAGAATCTCACAAACTCAGTAGAACAAAATATAATATATAATAACAGATTTTTATACAAAAGAATCTATAACTGTTTTATACTTACAATCGTCAGAGTACAATAATCAATACATCAATCTAGACAGTTATAATAACTTGTCCTGATATACATAACTCACACAGCAGAAATAACCAAGTACATGATATACGTCAGAACTCCTCCATCTCATCTCCTAAGCTCCATAGCATTCTAATATGAATCTGTAACACTTGGTCTGACCCGAGTATTATAATAAATTAACTTCTGAGTCAGTCTGGAAAACCAGCGTGAGAAAACACACTTAATTTGAATTATTGGAGTTATCAAAATCCTTTGAAAAACAAAGGTATCTCATATGACCACATCACACATAAACACGACGGGTTTTTACCTTACGATAACCAAAACATATTTATCAAAATCATCTGATATTATAATAGTGTCTAAACAAAGTAAATAGAAAATAGTTGAAATGCTTGCATCTCATGTTTCAGCATAGTTGGGCACAATCAAAACCGTATGGCGCTTATTGGAGAATGGATTACATACAATGACTAGGCATTGAGTACCACCTACACATCTAGAAACATGTACCGAGGACCTCGCCGGGATCCCTTACAACACAAGACCGGCCCTATCCCTAACCTGGATAGAACCGAATATGTTATCACCCCGGGTGTTCCCACCCTTAAAAACGAGCGCTCACTTTTCCATGCACAAGCATATCCATAATTTTAATATATCCGAGGGCATCTAGAAAGGTGATAACATACCCTAATTGGGTGCGACTCACTTAGCCTTGCTGCATCTCCCCTGATTTTCAGTCATTCCGTTTGATGAGGCTTGAGGCTACGATTACCTTTCAAGAACAATTTCACTTAGAATGCTCATCGTCCTCCAATGACGATGTTCTGATAGCATTTGTCCATACAAGTTGTCATGGGTCTAGACAAACGGAATCACCGTATTCACTATCTTCGCGGCATCCATTCGTAACGCTCAAATCGGATCGAAGTGGTTTTCGGATAATTAAATCTGATCCCGGTCTCTTCGAAACGATTAACGAAATTGGCCAATATTGATAGTTGGTTATTTAACTATCAATAAAACATCCATAAGTAGACATCAGGCCTTGTTATAAATTTCAAACATTTATTTCAAAATATCTTTAGAAAGGTATATATTCAAATTCCTTTCCATATTCCAATATTTGAAAACAATTTCAAATACTTAAATCCATAATAGGATATTCCTAAACCCTTTCAACACTCAGAAATATTTTCAAATTTCCATTTTTATACTTAGAAAAACATTATAAGTCTTATTTTCCAAATCATTTCAAATATCAATGCTTTAGAGAATATTTCGTAACTTATTTCATAAGTCTCCGGAATCATTAATAAATTGCCTTTAATAATTTCCAAAACCTAGTATACTTATTTATAACCCCATTCAACAATATATAACTTCTTTTATTAATTCAGATTTCATTTTCGAAGTTCCCATATTCAACATTTTTTAATTCCATTTCCTCCAAATCCCTTATAAAATTTCTCTCCTCAAAATCATATCCATTTATAGGCCCTATTTACGAATCTTGAGAGAATTTATAAATAAAATTTTCAATCACTTCAAACTCTGTATATCTATATATAAAATATGTATTTTAAAAAATAATATTTTTTTTTATTTTTTTTATTAAAACAAGTTTAAGTAGTCATTTAAAAATATCGAAACCCTTTTTATAAACATCAATAAAATCAATTTCAAAGCTGATTTTTAAAATTTGAATTTATTAAAATAAATATTAAGTATTTGAGAAATTCACTTTTCGATGCACTTTAATTCTACTAGTTCAAAATTTCATAGTTTGATATATAACATTTTCCATTTTAAAAACAAACTTAAATTCTTAAAATTAAAGATATATTTTTAAAATTCCAATAACTAATTCAGTTCCCCCTTCTCCCTTACCATGGCAAGTCTTTGTGAAATAACTCCGATGGGAAGAAAAAAGAAGGCATTAAGAGACCTCCTGGCCCAACCCTAGACACTCTAAGATCCTTTTTCAAACCTGCTCCCATTTCGAAATTTTCGGTGGAGCGGTGAAATGCGTAGAGATCGGGAAGAACACCAACGGCGAAAGCACTCTGCTGGGCCGACACTGACATTGAGAGACGAAAGCTATGGGAGCAAATGGGATTAGATACCCCAGTAGTCCTAGCCGTAAACGATGGATAAACATGTCGCGAATCCTCTTGAAAGAGAGGGGTGCCTTCGGGAACGTGGACACAGGTGGTGCATGGCTATCGTCAGCTCGTGCCGTAAGGTGTTAGGTTAAGTCTCGCAACGAGCACAACCCTCGTGTCGCTCAAGATCTTTGGTCTTCATCCGGACCCGGATCCGGTGAAAAAAATAGGATCACTTCTTATGGATTCGTTGAGAATGCTTCTGATCTAGTTCGTGACCTATTAGAAGTAGAAGGCGCTCTGGCGGGATCCTCACGGACAGAAAAGGATTGCAGTCAGTTTGATAATAATCGAGTGAAATTACTTCTTTGGTCTGAACCAACTATTTTTTTGTATTTAATTTAATTACTTTTTAAAAAGAGAAACCGAGATAAAGTAAGAGAGTTTTCTTTGGGTGGGTAGCGCATGGTACTCGGACATTGGCTCGAGGCATTTTCTCTACCCCTTCTTACCCTGCAAAAGCAAAGTTGCCTTGCGTCCGTGAACCGATAACCATCTTTCGGCTAACCTAGCCTCCTCCGTCCCTCGGGACCAACAAGGGGTAGTACAGGAATATTCACCTATTGTCCATCGACTACGCCTTTCGGCCTGATCTTAGGCCCTGACTCACTCCCAAGCCTCTGATATTGCTATTCGTTCATTTTCTTCTTCTTTCTCTTTGTTTGTTTTCTCATTTTCTTTTGTATGTTCTTGCTCAAAATAATAAATTTGAGATTATGAGGTTCTCCCTAACCAATTCCTAATTGTAAGCTGTGTTCGGGGGGAGTTATTGTCTATCGTTGGCCTCTATGGTAGAATCAGCCGGGGAGGCCTGAGAGGCGGTGGTTTACCCTGTGGCGGATGTCAGCAGTTCGAGTCCGCTTATCTCCAGCCCGTGCACTTAGCTGATACTATGACATCGACTGTTGGATAAATACATTTGGCAGCTAATCCTCTTGATAGTACGGTAGTAGCATCTAAATGTGCAAATGTCGTGGCAGGAGCAGGGTCAGTCAAATCATCTGCAGGTACATAAACTGAGTCGTCCGAGATCCTTTCGATGACCTATGTTGTGTTGAAGGGATATCTATATGATCCCATCGATTGCGTAAGGCTCGCGATAGCAACGGAATCGGGGAAAGTATACGGAAAAGATAGTTCTTTTCTATTATATTAGTATTAGTTATTGATCTTGGCTCGGTGGGTCTTTGTGATTTATTAAAGATATATTTTTAAAATTCCAATAACTAATTCAGTTTATAAATCCTCTTGATTTACAACCTATCGATTCCATTCCAGCATCCTATCCATTTCCACTTTTCACAAATAGTATCCATTATTTTTTCCCAACCCTATTTCCATATTCTAATATAAATTCACCCTATGAATTTTTATATTTTCAAATTTTCATCCGTTATCGATTTCCTTTATTTATAACATCGTTTATAAATTTATAACTTCTCCGAGTTTCACTTTTATAAAAATAATCTCATTTATAAAATTCCATTTTATAAATTTAATTCCTTGTAAATTCTATTCATTTCTGCCAATCTAATTTTTAATATCGATTTCAACTCCTTTTTATATTTTCCAGATATCATTTAAAAATCCTTTATATTGATTATTTTAAAAATCCCTATTTAAACAATTATCAAATTTATTAAGCACAACAAAAATCAAATTATTGTTTTATTCAATCAATTTCTTTTTAAAATAGTCCAAATTTCGATATAATTATTTTTATATCCAAAATCTTTTTTTAGTTCCTTAAAAATTTAAAAATAATATTTATGGTATTTAAAATACCAAAATCAAGGCCAGTGCTACCATAGCATCCAAAATTCAATCACAACCAATCTATATCAGATTTATTCACACCCATCATATATCAATATATATATGAACAATTAATTTTTTTTGAGGAATCCAGTTGGATCCCTCCAACCAGTTTTCCATGCATCCACAGATGTTAATACAACATAAAAATACCAATCCCACTTCGAGGGGGATATCGCGGTATATAGGGTCATCCGCTATTATGCGGGGTGCATAGGGTCTCATCCGCTAAAATGTGCGGGAACAACAATCCAACTACTAATATATATACTACTATATATATAATATAATATTATTCAATAGATAATAGTTTATAAATTCAACCAGCATTCAACAATTTATTTTAACTATTTAAAAATTAAGTTTTGGAAATCCAAATGAGTGAGAATTTCTCACCTTGATTTTCCCAAATTGCTAATCATTCCAATTTAATTCCAACCGACTTCAAAAAATTCCAACACTGCCGATCTTATGCGATTTTAACCTCGTATGAATTTAGATATTGTATTTAAATGATATACGAATTATTAATAATTTTATAAATATATTTGTTAACAGTTAATTACCGAAATTAGCAAAACCAATCATCTTCCTTACTCACGAATGCTCCAAGCTCCTTCATCTCGCCTGCAAACTGAGTCCACCTTCTTCCACCATCGCATACGCGCGCGCACACGCCACCCAGCATCACAGCCAGTTACCTCGAGAAATGCACAACCGCGAGCCTAAATCAATCGACCCTGACTCTTCGCACTTGAGCCACTAATGCTGAATGATGTCGCCTCCCATCTTCGTCCAGAAACCCCAAAATCCCAATCGACGTCGACGGTCAAAAACCCTAAATCGCACTCCTCCAGCAGCACTTGAATCCAAACACAGCGACAATGTCACGAACTTCGATCGCGATAGCTCCAACCACGATGCCATGCAACAGATTGCCTCCCTCGGATGTCGCGCACCCCCTTCCAGTGCTATGCTCCCCCCTCAATTGTCGTCCATGTCCAAAACTCAAGTCGCGATTGAATTTCTGTCTCTCTCTCTTTTTGAATTGATATCTAACTGAAAGAAAAGGAGAGCCTCGATTTTAAAACGAGAAGGGGAAAGCGTGTTTTTGTGGATTAAATAGAGGAAGGGACGTATTAAAAAAAAGAGGGGACGGGTATGACTAGGTAAGGTAGCTTGAGTTGACCATTTGACTAGCTTTATATGTATATTATATACAAAATATCTCGTTATACATATCTTGAAATTTTGAACCCCTACGAAGGCGTGCCGCTAGGCGTTCCTAATGTTATACCGTTATTTCGAACTCAATGGAACAAGTCTCGAGGCCTAATACGACCGTATGGAGAAGATGGCTTTTTAAATCGACTATTTAAATTAAATTCAATTAAATTATCTCTAGGCGTTTCCAGATCGTGTAACCACACGGTAAAACCAAATGCGACGAAATTTGAAATCCGATAATAATACAATATTACGAATTCAGTGGAACTAGTTTCGTTGAATTCCGAGACTGTGTCTCAGATCGCTATTTTAACGCGTCGATTAAATCGACGATTTCAAAATTTATGGAATCGCTTGAAATTTCAATTTTAAAAACTTTCTAACTCAATTATAATTCCAAATCCAATATTTAAACAATTTAAATATTTTAAATCAAACGACGAAAAATCTGGGTCGTTACAATATATAACCAACATTATGAAATGAACCAAAACTAGATAAAAAACATATTGAGGTCACTGTCGGCGTTATGCTCTAGTTTGCTTTTTTGCTTATCTTTTTAACAATATTTTCAATGCTTATTGACAAAAATTTAGAAGCACATTCGTAAATTATACTATTCCAAATGAATCATAAATTATTTTTCTAGTATATTGACTTTTCACTATTTTTGAAATTTCAGATATAAAGTTAAATAATATTGTTATGATTTCGAGAATTATTAGAGCCATTGATCGCATCATGCTGTTAACATGTAACACTCCTATGTTACTTATTTAACTTTTGTTTTGAATCAAGCTCGCGCACATACCATAAAGTATATGAAAATTGATTTACCTATAAAATTATGCGAAGATTATGAAAATCAATAGTAATATACCAAGTATCTTTATGCATTTTATTTTAAAATTATAAACAACATTACTACTCCATAATTTCTCATAATGCAATGAAAATCATTAAAAAACAAATCAATGGCATAACAAACACGTAAATGGTGGAAAATGACATGAATTGAAGCACAAATTGAAAATAATGGCGAATGCACAAAATTTACTTAATCCTTAGAGGTCTAACACAAAGTTAAAATTTGCAAAAAAACAGATTTAGTTAATACCAAAACACAAAAAATCATAATGACATCAATATAAACTACTTGCCTTGAATTGCTCCTTGTCATTTGTAAGATGCAGTATAAGCTGAAACCACACTTCTCACTTCTTGCGCACTACAAACACAACACAGTCTAAATTCAATACAAACATATTTGTATATTAACAGTTCACTATGATTACAGAACTTAGAAAGTTAATTATTTTTTCTTTTTCCAAGGAATGAACATAATGATAGAAACCAATATCTTAATGCACAAACTAATAGAACTAATGGATAAATAAAATCGTAGCATAAGATACTTTTGACAGAAAGTGGAAGAGCCAACCAGCAACAATAACAACACACGAAAGCCATTTAGAAGTAGTTTAAATTTCCATTAATGTTTTTTCTAAGCTAGAGAGCCTAAGTGATATTACCCATTGAATAGGTAGATAAGAATAACATCAAAGCTTTGTTGAAACGACCATTTAGAAGTTTTATGTTTGACTAATGAAACATAAAATAAAAATCACCTTAGTAATATGTTTTTTTTCCTTTAAAGTGTACCTTCACATAGTTTCTTTTTTCTATATATAGGAAAATGCAGGTTTTTCAATTGCTATAAATAGGAATATACCTTCACATAGTTTAATATATGTATCCCATACCTATAGAAATGGTTTTGCTATCTAAACTTCACCCTTGAAGACTGCAATAGATTACTGTAAAGGAGATAAACTGCATATTAGCATCAAGTTTGTGCTAGAATGAAGCACATGCATACTTCAAAAATTAGAAAATAGCTCATGTTTAATCGGTTTTAAACAAACATAAGCTGATGAGACCCCTATTTGTAACATGCATTTACAACCTACATCTTTAGTTAATGATAAAACTACATAGAGACATGGCAGGTTGTTTTAATCATTAAGAAATAACTGATATGCATAAGCTAAACTGTTAATATTACTAATATTTGTCCAAATTGGCTATATGATGCTTTTAATGAAAAAGTTCAATTCATATGTGAAAGACAACCACATTTTCTTCGAGGATGGACAAAATATAATTTTTTTTGAAAATCAATATCCAAATATGTAATTTTTATAAATAATCCAAGCTAAAGTCATCCAATATTTGTAGTTACACAGCAAATAGAAAAAAGGAAAATCGGTGATATAAGGAATAGAAAGTAAATAAGGTAAGGGAACAAAAGTAATAAGGGAACATTAAACCATAATTTTACGATATTGAAAAGAAGCATAGTGAAATGCACATGGAATCGGATTTAAAGATTTATTATCGTGTTAGTGTGATGAGTTTTGAGATATGCAATTGTGATGAGTTTTGAATCGTAAGATATATTATCAGATTTAAAGATTTATTATCATGTTAGATTTAAAGATTTGTTATCATGTTAGAATTAAAGATTATCACTTACTTTCACAAAATCACCAAAAATTGTGACGAGTTTTGAGAAATGCAATTTACTCGTAGATATTTGAATTTTGAAAACAAAATGTGAACCAAAATATGTTGTGCAAGTGTCAATAGTATGACAGCAGACCAGTTTGCCCATGAAATGCATATTACATTCATGACAACCATGTCTCTACACGATATAAGTACAGTTAAATATTTAAGTTTAATTGCACACTTGGATTAAAATAAAACATGTTTTATTCAAAACTGAAGTTTTCCCATGAAGAAGCTTATAGTTTGATATAAGAGCCGTAGCACTGTAGAAAATACAATTTGGTATTTAAGTTAAATAAAAGCTCTGCTAACACAATGCTTCACGTAATGTTGATGTTTTACCTCAAGTATAGTATCTGTTCCAAAAAAATTTCTCTATCTAAGCATTTCGATCAACATCTAACTTGCTTTCTCAAAATCAAATTTCCTAGCTTTTAAGATTCTGCATCACAAACATAGGAGTACACAATGGCAAAAATGTAAACCAGAAAACATCACTTTGTTAATATTTTTAGCTAAACTCATCCTATAAAGAAATATGGTATTCAAATAGCAAGGCAACGCCGAACATGCTATAAATCTGTACAGTATTCTACTCAAGGGATCAAAACTACAAATGAGAAAATGAAATAATAATTTTTAAGAAATTACAATTTTCAAAATGCAGCGATAAAACATTTCAAAATTCTTATTGATTTTGATATAATTTTTTATACAGCCTTTTGACCAGGCAATATATCATAAAATTTAGCTAAATGGCTTCTGTGATCATTAAGGCAGGAAGCCCGGAGAGACAGTTATCAGGCTCAGAAATCGATTATATTAGGAACTATGGGCAATAGTTGGGCAGATTCGGAACGGGTCCCAATAAAGGTGCAATCAATATGAATTGACAAGGAAGGCCCATTAAGGTCACATTTCAAATTTCAAGTCAATCGGAGTTCGTATGCTCGAGTTATGGGCAAAGGAAGACTTTTTATATGGATCGATCGGGAAGGTCCATAAAACAACGTAAATCACCGAAGATCGATCAATATCTCAGAATCTATAAAGTTAATGCACTTGAAACTATTAAAGACACGGTATATTGAAGAGTGGAGCCCACAAAAATGATCGCATGACAAAACTCTTAAATCTTGGAAAAGAGGTCGATCGTCAATGGAACGATCGTACAAATCAGCCATAACGATCCATAGTTTTACGGAAAATGTGATATCTCACAAACGGTGAGTCGGAATTGCATGAAATTTGGAGAGAAAGTCTCTTGCATCATGGGACACCCCCATGATCGATCGCAGTTGAAAAAGATGAAATCTTGGAAATTATGCCCATCATTATCGGAATGATCGTACAAATCAGCATAACGATCCATAGTTTTACGGAAAACGCGATATCTCACAAACGGTACGTCGGAATTGCACAAAATATAGAGGGCAAGACTCTTACATCATGGAGCACCCACATGAATGATGGCAGCTCAAAAGGTTTTGGTAATTAGGCCAATCGTTATTGGAGCAATCATACAAACCAGCATAACGATCCTTAGTTTTACGGAAAACGCGATATCTCACAAATGGTACGTCGGAATTGCATGAAATTTGGAGGGCAAGTCTCTTACATCATGGAGCACCCACATATTAATCCCAGCTCAAAGGATGAAATCTTGAAAATTAGGCCGATCGTATTGGAACGATCGTACAAATCAGCATAACGATCCCTACTTTTACGAAAAACGCGATATCTCACAAACGACACGTCGGAATTGCACGAAATTTGGAGAGCAAGTAGCTAATGTCATGTGGAACCCACATGATCCATCGCAGCTCAAAAGGACGAAGCATGGAATGATATCCTCTGATCCAATTTCTACTCAAAATAGCAAAGATCGATAGATATCTCACAAATGGTAAGTCGAAATGGCGCGAAACTTTGGAAGCATGGACTAGAGGCATGGGAGATCCCATAAAAACGGTCGCAGTCCCATTGGAGTTGGTATGGAATGATCGGCCAATTATTTTTTGATGTCCGATCGATCCCAAATTTTATGGGTCAGGTCATATGGGCATGTAGGTTCTTCTACAAAAATTTCAGCTCGATCCATGCACGTTTTTACCTATAAATACAACGGACTTAGCTCGTTGCATGGGACATTTTTCGGATGGCTCTCCTTCATCACTTCTTACCTCTTTCTCTACTAATTTTCTAAGGCAAAAACAACTGTACTTATAATCTTACAGTATAAATAAAAGATTATTAGAGTGGACGTAGGCTGATTTTGCCGAACCACTATAAAACTCATGTGTTCCTTTTACTTTTTCTGCTATTTATTATGTGATCTACATGCTTATCTTTCTATTTGGATAATGTTTTTAAAAATTGGTGTTTTCACATACAACTGGGTGTTTGTGACTATTTTTGGCATAAACATTTTGAAACTTTCATTGAGAGGTGCTTGAACCCGTAGATTTGGAAGCTAGGATCTTAGATTTGGTAGCTTGGATACTTGGATTTAGGAAGCAATGGCTAGGCAATTAACAAGGAGATCATTAGCGGATAGGAGCCATCATGAAGGGGGTCGAGAGGCTTCTTCTGGAGCTATAGTAAATCAAACATCTATCTACATCACCAGAGTTAAAATGGGAATAATGATGGATGTTATGCAGGAGAGGATGCTAAAGAGATAAGAGGAGATGATGCAGAATCTACTCCGACAGATTGGACAAGCTGGAGCACAAAAACAAGGAAATGGAGTAGCAGGAAACGCTATAAATATGGATCACGAAGCTGGAGCAGCAGGAGCTGAGGAAAACCAAAATCAGGACCAAGGAAACGAAGCTAACAGGATGCAGGATGGAGTGGAACAGCCGAGAGTGGCCCCTGACCAACTAAGAACGATCAGAGCCGATCGTTCCAGAACCATCAGTGCCGATCGATCCATATTTGGTGGCATGCCCCTTGGTCACATTGGATTGATCCAGGCAGGATACCGAGAGGTGCTGTGTAGTTTGGCGTTGATCAGAATGTGTATGCTCATCCAGAAGAGCAAATTTTAGGATTCCCCCATTGACTTAAGGGGCAGGTTGGAGATAATGATCGAAGACTACCACTTGATGACAATGGCAGGTTGGCGGAAATGATCAAACGGGCTATGAGAGGAGGATTGGTAAATAGGGATCTGGAAGATGTAAATAGGAGTACCTTCACTCCTAATATCAGGTAAGCTAGGAATCCACTGGAGTTTAAACTACCTACGCTTGAGACATATGATGGAAAAACGGATCCCGCTATTCATCTAACGAGATACATGAGACACATTGAAGTATTGGAGGCATCGGAGGAGGTCATGGCACGGTGCTTCCCCTTGTACTTAACGGATGTAGCTGCACTATGGTTTAGACAGTTGGAAAGAGGCTCTATTAGCATATGGACGGAATTGATCGCAAGGTTTATGAGGCAATTTCGGGTCCACATCACCAGACCCAAGAATGTGATGACTTTAACATCGATGAAGCAGTGGAAAGAAGAATCACCCAGGTATTTCTTAACCAGGTTCAATGCAGCAGTAGCTTCGATGGATCGACCGGATTCGTCGACGGTTTTGATGGTAGCAGTGTCAGGGATTGCGGATAACTCGGATTTTAAGATATTGTTGGAACGGGATCAACTAGTGGATCTTGGGGAATTTTACCATGAAGCAGAAAGGTTTCTGCGATAGGAAGGTGCAAAAGCCGATAGAGAGGGAAGAGAGGAAGTGGAAGTTTATGCGGTTAAAGGTGGAGGTACGCTCGGGGAAGGTTCAAACCAGGACAAAGGAAAACGAAAAGCAGATGATAGCTCTGATGGATTGAAGCGACCACGAAGGGAACCAAGATTCACCTCTTATGCGGAATTAACTGAGACATTGGAACAGATATATCTGGATACTAGGGGGCATATCCCCTATCGAAGGCCAATGAGGAGAGATCCTACAAACAATGAAAGGAAAACGGAAAAATACTGTCTGTTCCAAAGTTGGACGGGCATAGTACAAACGGCTGCAGGCACTTAAAGGACGAGATTGAGGAATAGGTCTGAAATGGCAGGCTGTTGCAAAACATAATAACTCGGGCAGCGACAGTGGAACAAGAACAACCACCATCCACATCGAACGGGAACTGCCTTGGATCAAGGCGTCAACTTGTCATCAATTGATCGGAATGACAAAGAATAAGTAATAAAGTCCACAATAAAACGACTAAGTCACTTACACATGTACGGGATCGAGAACGGTCCCTAGGCATGCTTTGAGATGACGATGAACTGTCATACCCGGAGATGCATGCATTGTAGTGTTTAGTTTTTGTTTCTTTTTAGTACTTGGACTTAATTTGTTAGTTGAATGTTTTGATTATAATGCTCACTCGAACGTGAAATCTGACATTAATAATTTTGAGTCCCATCCGGACAATCAGATTTCGCCTCGAACGGCACTCGATCTTGAATCGAACGACACTCGATCTCGAATCGAACGGCACTCGATCTCAAACAATCACATTTCGCCTCGAACGGCACTCGATCTCGAACGATCACATAATGCCTCGAACAGGCACTCGATCTTGAACGATCGCGTTTTGCTTGAAACAGGCATTCGATCTCGAACGATCATCACGGCTATGAATTTGATTAACGGTCCCTAATGGTCGTCACTAACAATTATGCAAGATTACAGATTTGTTCACATGTCATCAACGGGTTTCGAACATTGGACTTAAGGCAATTTAAAACACGCCTTCCTACTGCAAGGCATGTTTTTGGGGGAAAATGTTATACCACTTTTTGACTAGGTAATATATCATAAAGTTGGCTAAGTGGCTTTTGTGATCATCAAGGCAGGAAGCCTGGAGAGACGGTTATCAGGCTCGAAAATCGATTACATTAGGAACTATAGGCAATAGTTGGGCAGATTCGAACCGGGTCCCAATCAAAGTGCAATCAATATGAAGTGACAAGGAAGGCTCCTTGAGTCCACATTTTAAATTTCAAGTCAATCGGAGTTCGTATGCTCGAATTATGGGCAAAGGAAGAATTTATATGGATCGATGGAAACGATCCATAAAACAGCGTAAATCGACGAAAATCGATCAACATCTCAAAATCTACAAAGTTAACGCACTTGAAACTTTCAAAGCATTACTATATTGAAGAGTGGAGCCCACAGAAATGATCGCATGACTAAACTCCCAAATCTTGGAAAAGAGACCGATCGTTAATGGAACGATCGTACAAATCGGCCATAACGATCCATAGTTTTACGGAAAACGCGATATCTCACAAACGGTATGTCGGAATTGCACGAAATATGGAGAGCATGTCTCTTACATCATGGGGCATCCTCATGATCGGTCGTAGCTCAAAAAGATGAAATCTTGAAAAGTAGTCTGATCGTTATTGGAATGATCGTACAAATTAGCATAACAATCCATAGTTTTACGAAAACGCGATATCTCACAAACGGTACGTAGGAATTGCACGAAATATGGAGGGCAAGACTCTTACATCATGGAGCACCCCCATGTTTGATCATAGCTCAAAAGGATGAAATCTTGGAAATTAGGCCGATCGTTATTGGAACGATCGTACAAATTAGCATAACGATCCACGGTTTTACGGAAAATGCGATATCTCACAAATGGTACGTCGGAGTTTGCACAAAATTTGGAGGGCAAGTATCTTACGTCATGGAGCACCCCCATGATCGTAGCTCAAAAGGATGAAATTTTGGAAATTAGACCGATCGTTATTGAAACGATCGTACAAATCAGCATAACAATCCATAGTTTTATGGAAAACGCAATATCTAACAAACAGTGCGTCGGAATTGCACGAAATTTGAATGGCAAGTAGCTAATGTCATGTGGAACCCACAAGATCAATCGTAGCTCAAAAGGTTGAATTATATAATGATCTCCTATGATCCAATTTATAGTCGCGATATCTCACAAACGGTAAGTCGGAATGGCGTGAAACTTTGGGAGCATGGACTAGAGGCATGAGGGACCCCATAAAAACGATAACAGCCCCATTGGAGTTAGTTTGGAACGATTAGCTAAATTATCTTTTAGTGTCCGATCGATCCCAAATTTTATGGGTCGGGTCATATGGACCTGGAGGTTCTTCTGCCGAAATTTCAGCCCGATCCATGCACGTCTTCACCTATAAATACAGCGGGCTTGGCTCATTGCATAGGGATTTTTATAGCTGGCTCTCCTTCATCACTTCTTACCTCTTCCTCGACTAATTTTCTAAGGAAAAACAACTGCACTTGTAATCTTACAGTTTTAATAAAAGATTATTGGAGTTGACGTAGGCCGGAGTTTGCCGAACCACTATAAAACCCATGTGTTTCTTTACTTTTTCTGCTATTTATTCTGTGATCTACGTGCTTATCTTTCTATTTGGATATTATTTTTGAAAATTGATGCTTTCACATACAACCGAGTGTTTGTGACCATTTTTGGCGCAAACATAATGTTCATATTATTTTATTTGCTTTTACCTAAATAGTTGATAATGACAAATAGTATGAAGTATGAAGCTTGTGGGAAAAGCTTATGTTCGCGCCAGGCTATGAGTGGGAGATATCTGTTTTTTAACTGTACATTTGTTTATGGTTTGTGGGAGAAGCTTATGTTAAAGACTAGAAGAAATAATATCTCGAGAATAAGTAACATGGAATGGTGCAATATATATAGGGCTACGAGATGGAAGGATGATTTTGTAATGTTGATGCTTTTAATTCTCAAGAAATTTGTATTTGTTATTTGGTGGCAGAAAAACGACAGAGTATTCAATGGAAAATCAAAAAATCAGATTGAATTAATGGTTGAGCTTTTGCATGCTATTAGATTTGGAATCCAAAGTGGCACGTACTGTTATGAAAGTCCACTTGCAAACATTTGGCAATAGTTGCCTTTTTGTGTTTGCTTTTGTTAATTTTTCCTTTTATTTTCTGTCATAATTCCCCTTGTATATCCTAGCATGTTAAGATGTATATTCTCTTTATTGTTTTTGCAATAAACGGGTAGAGGTCCAGTTAACCTCGTTTAGCTTTGCTGTAAAAAATATAGTATGAAGCTTATTAACTCAAAACCTTCCATTTTATACTATGTATTCCTTGCATGTTTCATATGTCTCATAAATGATTACACCAACTATGAGTGGGAGCTAAATAAAGTAATGGAATCTTTATAAATAGTAAGTGAAATACAATTAAATAAACGGCATAAGAAAATTTTAAAATGTATATTATTTTCCAATCATAATATATAACATAAAATAAAAAACCAGAAGATATCAGTGCTAAGATTCATGTCAAACATGAAATAAGAATAGAAATAAAGTCGGACATAAGTTTGTAACTATTTTAAATGAACTCGTTGTTCATTAGTAAATGGCAAATATTTTACAGCTATAAAAAATATTCTATCCACGTAATCCGTTTAGTAAATATAATTGAATAAAAAATACATGAAAGAGAATTCATCCTTGATTAATAATTCTCAAAATAAGCTTCTAAGTATAATTTCAAAATAGCAACTGATTTTGATCTTAGTATTTATTGCAATTTTCTTGCTTCCTTTGTCTAAATTCTTAACATGAGAATTAATATCTTTTTTTGTTGCAGCTATTCGAAAAACCAAGCAACGCAAAATATTTGTAGATCTAGACAATAATATGCTCACAGGTTTAAATGAGTAAATTAAATTGAAAAGGTACAAAATAGAATATGTAATTGCAAGCGTTCACAATTCCCATAATGCACTGTTACGAAACATTTCAATACTCTCGCTGACTTTGATCTCAGCACTTAACCGCATTTTCCTTGCTTCCTTTTCTATATAGTTAACATATAGTTAATAGAATAGATGAGTTGGTGGAATATAATAACAGGTAATATCATACCTGGTAATGTATTTTTACTTTTTTACCAATTTCCATAACTTAATCACATAACTACTAATAGGTTTGTACAGCCAATCACATGTGTGAATACACGCATGCACATAACACGCTTGTATGTGCATAGGAAAATATATTGGTGAAATGACTTGATATATATTTTCATTACAAATTTACAATTCTAAAACTGTACCCTAGATAAAATAAACCTCGCAGGGAATAAAATATTTCAAAGAGAGGCAGATTTGTCTCGGTTTGCTAGAAAATTGTATCAACCTGTTTAATCATGTAAAAAAAGGGGAAAAACATGTCATTGCTTTGAAGGTAAATTTTCACACATTCAATAATCAGTAAAAAAACTAGTATATTCAGTAGATTTGCTGCCAACCAAACAGAGATATTGGAAAAAAAATCTATAGTTTTATCATTTTTGAAGTTGTTGAATGCACAACTTTTAATTGCATTTAAAATTTATTGTTTATTAATGAATGAAAATACAAAAAATAACATTTATTTATGGAAATTTTATTTATTTAGCTTGATACTTATCAAGTCATAAACAAAGATATATCTTTTACATTATATCTTCAACTTGACATGCTAAGACTAAGTTGAATCAATAATGTTTAAATTACCAAGAAAAACTTTATTAAAATCAATATTAATAAATCTTCTAAAATTATCAATTCGCCTTGATTTTCTCCAAATTTTCAAATGTTTATGTTTTTGCAAAAGCTCACTAATGCACCTTCATGGGAACTTAACAAAATGAATAATAGTTCCATGAAAGAAGTAATTAACAATGAGATAACTAAAAGAAAAAACATTTATATAAAAATACCTAGTTATGAACGATTTCCTTCAGATTAACAATCAATCATCATTATCGAGCTGGTCTAAAATTTGAAATTTCTAAGTTGTAACTGGTTTCACCATCATGATTCTATCACAATTCATAAGAATGTTTATGATTAGTAACATTATTAGCCTGTATAAGTTGTAATAAACTTGTGTTTAATTAGTGATTCAAATCATTTTTTTCATTGAGCACTTTTACCTTTCACATAAACCAACCTGAAATTAAGACAACTAATATACATATTTGGAGTCCCTACTTGATTTGTTAACAGCTAAATCCTATCTTGGAAAATAGTAGGGTTCATCCAGAAAACTCAATTTAAATTAAAACAAATTTGGCTTATTTAAAATAAATATATGAATATAAATAACAAAGATTGAAGACTGAAACAAACTGGATTCATATTATAGGGGTAGCTACCGCTTATGAAATTGCACATCATATCAAAAGTTCTACAGCTGCTTAGTTTTTAAATGCAATATTTTTAACTACATTTCAAATTTACTATTTGTCAATGGACGAAAAGACTAAACAAAATCATTTATTCATGGTAAACTTATTTGTTTAGCTTGATACTCATCAACTCATAAATGAAGATACAACTCTTACATTATATAATTAGCCTAACATGTTACGGCTAAGCTAAAGGAAAGATATTCAAATTAAAAGTATTTAAAAAATCTATTAGAAATGATATTGATAAATTTTCGGGATCTATCAATTCGTTTTGGTTGTCTCCAACTCCTTATAAGTTTATTTGCAGAAACTCACAGGTGCATCTTCATATACAGTTTACCAAATGTCTAATAATTCCGTGGGAAAACAATTAACAGTTCAATAAATAAAATAAGATCATTCAGAAAAATACCAGAATATGAACGAACGGTTTCAAATTATCCGTCTCTCATCATTATTGAGCTGGTCTACTCAATGAAATCCTCCATGTTTTACATCGATTTCACCATCATTGGTCTACCACAATTCGAAAGAATGATAAACTAATTATCTTCACTTAGTTATAAGTATGTGAAAATAAAGCAAACACCCAGAAGAAAAAATAGTGCTAGGGTTTAAGTACTTGCTGATCTAATCCTAAATCACTCATGTGCTGGCAAATTTGAAGACACCCCGTCGATGAAGCGCAGTCCTCCACTCATACAACGGTGGAAGTAGATGACCACTGTCGAAGGACGAATGAGAAAAATCAAAAGGATGGAGTTGCAAAGGCGGTTGTTAGTCGTTCTGATTCGGAGTCGATTGGCTAGCGACGGAGGTAGAAGGGGAGATCGACGACGACAGAGCGGAAAAGGCACAAATTGAGGGGGATTTTATAATTTAGGTTATACGAAGAGGGAGGAAGGGGAGAGCAGCAATAGCAGAGGAACGAAATATAATCACAACGGTTGAGTTTAAAAAATGAAGGGTGTTTCTGCACGGTAAGTAAAAATGTAACTTACTGATAATAGCATAGTATATATTGTTTTTTTATGAAATTTATTTCATCAAGTTCAAGATATTTGAACTGAAACTCTCGGCTGCAAACTAATTACAGTGCATAAAATAAAAGTATGTAATATATGGTTGAATGAAGCGTTGTATTTTGTACGCTATTATAATAATGGCGAAAATTGTGGAAGCATACCATATAACACTGCTTACTGAATGCATAAAACTATGAAAAATTGTTTTCGTAAATATACCATATATATTATTTATGAACCAATAACTGTTTTCTATATTGACTAAAAATAAACAAGTTTTATTTTAATATGAATATTATGAACAGTTAATATAAGATAAAACTATAATAATAGTTTTTGTTTTCATAACAAAAGTGATGAATTAGAAAATACAGAAGTATAAGAAATTTTTTCAACTTGGAATTATGGACTAAGCTATAATTTTGGAAAATAATTCTTTAATCATATGAGTATGAAACATATGGTATTGGTGAATTATATCTCAAACGATTAAGGGCAAAACAACCATTTAGTGGGAGCGATACAAGATTTGGTGAACTCTTCAGATTGATACATTTAGATGTATGTAATAATAGGTCTAATGATACTAAAACGATCCCACGTACTTTGTTAAATTCTTAGATGAATTAGCATAGAATTAAAACATGTGTATTTGATACACAAGCAGTATATTTATAATAAGTTCATTGAATATAAAACGAAAGTATAAAACATAACATGCAAAGGAAATAAAAGAATTTGCTATGATCGAATAAGTTAATTTATTAGGATGGAACTCCAAATGTACCTAAAGACGAATAAGGTTTGATTTAAAAAATAATTCCTCCTTATGATACATAATGATGTATCTATAAGAATTATGTGGAATTTGTTGGACAAAAGTACGATTGATGATGAGTGAAATTGAATTAGTTTCTTTCTATTGGGATGTGTACTTAAGAGTAAGTACATAGGTTAAAATTAATTTCATCCAAAGCATAGTTTATGAGATCATATAAGATAAAAGTTTATAAGAAACCCCTACATATGCTAGGTCAAGGAGTTGATAGGTTGTATAAGTCGAGAGGCTACACGTAATATATGTTCATTAGAGATCATGTTTGGATCATCCAAAAGCAGTTTTTTGGTAGGCCAATTGTAACACCCCATATTTTTAGTAACATTATTTAGGACATTTAATTAGCTAAATTAAACAAAATAATATAATGATTAGGGGATTGAGATTTGATTTTAATAAGGGGTAGCCATGCCATGTAACCAATGAACTAAAGAAGAGTTAAAATGAAATAGAGGAGGGGTAAAATAGAAAAGAGATCATTCTAATACCCTAAACCATTAGCCGTGTATATTTTACTCGTTCATTTGCAAAATTAAAAACAAATAGAGGCCGGCCACCATTAGCAAGAACAAGAGGAAGAAAGAGCTAAAGGAAGAAGATTAATCAACTTAATCCATTCAAATCTCAAACTCCATAATCTCAAAGCTAAGGTGGATAATGACTACATCTCATATTTATAATTGTTTTCGGTTTTAAGATGAATCCAAAGTATTTTGCATGATTATGCCATGTTTCTGAATGATTAAATGTTTATATATGCTTGTTAATATAGATTTTATGATATGTTTTAATGTGAAAACCTATTAATTACATTCAAATTCTTGCGATTTTAGATTTAGATCAGAAATGATATTTTAGAGATGGGTTTCAATTGTCATAATTTTCTAAATTAATGTGGATTTTATATTAATTTTCTAGTAAGGAAAATGATTGTTTGGGTATAAAATTATTTACGGTTAAATAATACAAGTTTTGAGTCTGAAATTAATATATGTTAAAAAACATATTAAAAATGATTTTCTGAAATTTTTGTAGAATTTTCCTAAGTGTTTTAATAGATATATAAAATTATTTAAGGTATGGGACTTAAATGTTTTATATATTTATAAAAGGAGAAGGGATACTTTGTAAATTATTTAAATTGTTTATTTCTAAAATATTGGCATCACTTTTAGAAAAGAAAATTAGCAACCAATAATATTTTGACAAACAAGGAGTTAGTTGAAAAGAATATATTTTTAAAGTTAAAATCAGTTTTTACATGCTTTTAGCATGTTTCGCCACTTTCGCACCAGGGGTTCCGACTTAGTAGCTCTGCCACCATCACCATCGAAACCAATGCGCACGACATCAAAGACTTGGTGCGCAGCGAATTGGAAATAGGAGGAAGGTATAGGGTCGAAACCAGGGTTCTGAAGGGGTCGAAGTGCTACTTTGCTTTTAAATGGAAATGTGCCTGCTTTGCTTTCGAAGGATATGCTTTCGACTTGGTTGGCTTTCGGCTGAGTCAAATGTTTTAAAGGAAAGGTGTCGAATGAGTTACACCTTTTGTTTTAAGTAAATGCTTTCGAATGGGATCGAAACCCCTAGCTGGCGCTTTTTTTATCTTCCGAAACAAAGGTTTCGAAGGGAATACTTTGCTTTTAAAACTTAGCCGCTTCTCCAATGCTTTCAGAAGGGTTGGTTTCGACACTATCACTTCTTTAATTAGGAATAACTTTCGAAAGAGTACTTTCGACTTAAATGTTTTATGACCCTTTTGTCCTGTTGAAGGTAGAACTCTAAATGGTTTCGAAGAAGATGGTTTTAAATGATTTCGAAAGGTAGATCCACATGTTTTACTTGAACCAAAATTCTTTCGAAAGGTTTGATGTTTTAATGCTTTCGAAAGGTTTTAAAGAATGGTTTCGAAGGGGTCGTTCCCCAATAGTTTCAAAAGGTTTAAAAGGAAGGTTTTGAAAGGTTTGAAAGGGACGGTTTTCCATTGTTTTCGAAAGGCAATGTTTAAGTGTTTTAAAGATAGGATGCCAAGGTTTTATAGCTTTCGAAGAAAAGGTTATTCAATGGTTTCGGATGGTTTCGAAAGGAATGTTTCGGCCTTTTGGCCTAGGTGAAAGAAAGGGGTTTACTTGGTTTTGAAAGGGGTACTTTCAATGGATTCGAAAGGGGTACTTTCAAAGGTTTAAATGTTTTCGTCAACAAAGATTTGAGCAAAGTATATATAACATGGAAAGGTGATTTTGAGTAAAGCATAAAGTATATGTTTTCCTTGTTTAAGTTTGATTTAAAGGTTTTAAATCAATTTGAGATGAAAAGGTTCTCAAGGAAAATTTAAGTGAAGATTACCCTAAGTAAAATGACTCGGATATTTGTATACCAGATGGGACTGGTATAGGGTCGCGCCCTATACATTAGGTATTAGCCCTAGCTAATTTAGTCCAAAATTCCAGTGTATAGGGCTTTGTCACAGGTAAGACTAAAATTATGATTACGCACAGAAGGGAATATATATGTTTGTACAAGTGATCCCGCAAAACCATTAGGATCAGGTGACCCTGGGAGGAGATAAGTTAGGGACAAACTGTCCAAAAGAGGAGTATCTAACAGATAAGTTAGGGATGGACCGTCCAGAAGAGAAGTATTGATGTGCACGTAAATGTGCATATTTTTACTACCATATTTGACATAATTTAATTAAATAAATGAGCATGTAGGGTGTTTTAACATATTTAAACCAAAATTCAAATTATTTTCAATTCATCAATTATTTATCTTCATATAGGGGCAAAATGGTCCTTTTTGTACATATATTAATTTGAGGATTTTTACTTGGACATTTTTATGTTATTTTATAGCAGTTTGGATTCAAATGGAAGAGGTTTTCATGGAAAATATGCATGCACAAGAGAATACAAGCAAATGAAGATGGAAATATTTCATTTCATGAATCATGGAGGACCCCACCTACCCACTTACCTTGATGTACAATTAGGAGCTAATGCACATGCTAAATGGCCATTAAATTTACATGCACACTTAATGGAGGATTATCTCATGCTAATGATAACTTGGTGGCCGCACTTTCTAAGGGGTAGTTTGGGTAGTTCTCAAAAATTGGATTAGGGTTTTAGGCTTGTATAAATACCCCATATGTTCATGTAATTAAGCTCTTAGCCTCCATTTTAGTTAGTTTAGTTTGAGGCTCAAAAATAAACAAAGCTCTCTTTTCTCCTCCATGGCTATTTAGCCATTTTTCTTATATGTAATTTTTTTTTAATGCAATTTTAATTCAATCTATTTTTATTTACGTGCTTTTTCCTTTCATGTTAGTAGTGTAGATCTTTTTATTTATGCAAGTAGATTAGCTTTTATTTTATGTTAATTAGCTCTCTTCTTACTTAGCTAGCATTTTCCTTTTGTTTTTGTTTCATGTTGCAGTCCACAATTGTTGAATTGATAACAAATATGAGAGGCTAAACCCCTTCAATTTAGGGGTAATGTAGCTCTATTAATCATGTAGATTCAACATTTTGCTAATTAGTGATCTTATTTTCTGCTTACTGGAATTGGTGGATGTGGTTAAATTTTGTTGTTTAGCTTTGAACTTGATAGCCTATGTTGTTGACACCAATTAGGGTATGCATAAACAAATAAAGCACAAATTACCTCTTCATCTACATATGGTTATGGTAATGAAGTGATTTTAAAATCAAAATTTGTTGGTCTATATTTCTAATCAATAGTCAATGGGCCATGCTTAGAATAGAACTTATTTTTAATTCCATTGTCATTTTTATGAGAGTTAAGAAGTGGTTTAATGGGTGTGTTATAGTTTGATGGTTTATATTAGGCTAATTAATAGCACAAATATTCCATACTTATGATAAACACATCAATTAAATTCACTAATGACCAAAAAAGAGAGATTATAATTTCATGTTGTGTTGATTTATGTGATCAAGAGAGTGGATTTATCTATAAATTGCCTTCAAACTCTAATATGTTTATCCATTTTCTTTTGCTAGTTTATTTACATCTTTTTTAGCTTATCGCAACTTCAAATCTTGGTTTAATTTGATTGAATAGAATTTTAAAATCTAAACAATTCTCTACGGATCGGCCCGTACTCGCATGCGTGCTACAATCGTATGCCGTGCGCTTGCGGTTATTTTTAATTAAAATTTGATCTGCTATTTTCTAATCCGATAGAGATTTAGCCATCGAACAAGTTTTTGGCAAAGTTGCCGGGGAATTTATTTGATTTTAATTTTCTATTTTTCGAATTATTTTTTGTTTGATTTTACTGTGTGTTTTTTGTGTGTGTTGATTTGCATTTTAAAAAAAAATTGTTGTGTGTTTGTGTGATTTTTGTTTGTAATTTGATTTGGTGCTTGTTGTTGTTCTAGTTTCCTTTGCAATTGCATTTGCACATTAAAAAAAGCATATACAATTACAAAGAAGAGATTTTATTATTTACAAATTTACATTTACATTGCAATTTCAGCTATCACTATTTACATTGCGTTTTTTCTAATTTACATTTACAATTTGCAAATTTGCTTTCTCCTTCACAAATCCTCCTTCTCCGTCTACATTTCCTTCTCATTCCCTACATATTTCTGCCTGCAATAGTGTTCGCTGTTCACTGCTCATTGTTCACTGCCTACACAAATTTCCCACTGCTCACTGTTCCACAAGCTTGCACATATTCACTCCAACCACATCAAATAACATCCCTTCTGCACATCACTCAACATCATCTCCAATCACTCATCCCTCTGCCAACTAACCTATGCACTGTTATATCAACTATAACCCCTCCTTCAAGCTTCCTACTACTGCTGTTTTGCCTTTCAAACAAACCACTTACCACATCACATACAATTCATTTCACGGCTCCTACCATATCATCACCTACCAGTCACCAACCCTGCCCTGACCATCATCCACTTCCTATTGCAAACCTATATCCAAACTACATCATCTTGCTGCTACCACAACTTCATATATCACCTCAAACTGCTCCACAACCCAGCCTGCACACACACATCATTCAACAACCCTTCACAAATATCACTCAACCACTTCAACCATCCATCTACTACCACAATACTTGCCTCTGCAACATAAAAACTTCCACTGTCATACCAAAAAAAAAGAGAAAAAAAACCTTATCATAGGCCATCAAATTTCACTTACTAACTTCTGCCTCATCAAGCAAACCCCTTCCCAGTGCAATCATTCATCAATACCAGTGTATCTAGCCTCCATCACAACCACGAATCGAACAACCTTCATACCCACCAAACCGTCTACTACGCGCGACTTCAAATCAATCGCGAACACACGAAATCCCAATTGCGATCTTTAGCAACCCCAAATCCCAACCTCAGCAACCTGTAAACATCCTCAACCCCAACCCGACTTCCACCATCAATCTTGAATCCAAACCAGCAATCTTGCAGAGATTCACACTTCTAACCCCAATCATCCCCAATCTCCCGTTGCCTGAATTTCGAGTTGCCTAATCACGAGAATTGAATGTGATTTCAAGAATTTGATTTTGATTTCAGGAATTTCGTAATTCACGAAAGTGAGAAGTTTAGTGTTGTAATAACGTGAATCAAAGGGGATTAGGCAGTGGGCATTTGTGTCAAAACGGGCCAGGTTATAAGTTTAGTGAGTGTGGGCCTGAGTAAACATTTTTTTGTTTTTTTGTTTTCTTTTAATTTTGTTTTGTTTAAATTGTTTTTAGTTCAATTCTAAATTAAAAAAAAAGAGTTTGCTTAATTTGTTTGTTTACTTTGTTTTTAGTTTTGTTTTATCCTTTTTAAAAAAATTAAATTTCTTTTGTTGTGTTTTAAATTGTTTTAAGTTCCATCTTTTAAAAAAAAGAAACAAGTTTGCAAATCGTATACAAAAAAAATTTGCTTTTATTTTCGTTTGGATAAGCAATAAAAGTTACCTTGCTTTTGTTTTCATTCGATCTTTTAAAAAAATTCTATATATCTTGTACAACTCCTTTTTCAGGTTGCAAAAGCAAAAATTTAGAAGGAATTGCTTGACAAATAACTGCTCAACTCTGCTTGCTTGCTTATATATAAAAAAAATTCGCCGCTTAAAAAGAAAATAGCCAATAATTATGCACGCTCCGGTGTCGTGCTCTAATCTCTAGTTTTATTTTATCTGCATTGTTGGTTGCTTGCATTTGCATTTATATATATAAAAAAAATTCAAAAATCCAAAAAAAAAATCAAATTTCATTTGTAGTTGCATTGTTAATACACGTTTAATTTCAGTTTTGCATTTCATCTTAAAATTTGCTAATAATAACGGTTAGACATTTTAACGGTGTCGCGAGCTCAGCTAGGGCTTAATTGTATATTGACAAGTTGTCCTCTTTCGAAAATTTAATTTCTTGGTGTCTAGGCTATGGCAAAGCAATAACCATTTATAAATATTACGGTGATTCGTAAATATTATAGTGGCTGTTTCTCTGAAGGTACTTAAACTTTTGGCTGCATTGCTACGGTAATCCATGGTGCATCGATAAATCCTATCCGTTACCTGGCTAAGAACTATCTTGTTGGATTAAGACAAAGTGGGATTATACAATTTTGGGTTAAGAGCTACTTAGGATAGAAAATTTGTAATTATACCCTTGCATTCATTTAGTTTCATTAGTTCATGCATATTTTAAAAAAAAATTCAAAAGCCAAAACAAAAAAAAAATTGTAAATATTTCTTAACTTAGTTTTTAAATCCATTCTTTTGAAATTTTTCAATCAAAATCAAAAACCCAAAAAAAATAAAAAAAATTGATTTAGTTTTTTAAAAAAAAGAAAAAATCCAAAAAAATATAAAACCTTTTCAAAAAAAATGAAAATCCAAAAACAAAACAAAAATCAAATTTCCTTCTTAAAAAATAAATTCCTTTTAGTAAATATTCTTTCTTTTCCTTTATAAAAAAAGCATTCTTGAAAATGTCTGAATTTTTCTATTCACAAGAATTTTACGATAGTTGTGAAAATCAATATAATGCATATAATCTCAAACTAAATTCTTATGGATATTTCAATGACAACTATTGTATAAACAATTCGAATTTTGAACCTCAAAATTTTCAAAATGATGACCCACCTTCAACTCTTGAAAATAGCATTGAAATGATTTCGTCTTTACTTGAACTCTCTACACACAAAAATCAAAGGATAAATGATATGTGTAATTCATATTTGTGCAAGGTTCAAGTCAAAGTTTTCAAAATAATCAAGATTTGAATTCTCTTCAAAACTCAAATAATTTAGAACTTCAAAATGAGTTTCAAAGTCAAAATGAAAATGGAAACAACCTTTTAAATGATTTTGGCAATGGGAATAATCTCAACTACGATGCGATTGATAATTTTTGTTCTCAACCAGTTCAAATCGAAAATTCTTAAGTTAATAATTATAGATTGAATTTTGTTGAGAAAATTAACGAGATTTACAATGATCACACAGATTTGTTGTTTGAAACATATATAAAACAACGTGAAAAACAAAATCAAATCACAACGTATGAAGAGTCAAGTGATGATCCATCTTTTACCAAAATTGACGATTTCCAAATAACACCTTTTGAAATTGAAGACGACAATCTTAATGAAGTTGTTGAAAATATGGTAATTGAGTTGGATTTCAATTCTTTTGAGAGTGAGAAACTCGATTTAAAATTCGATCTTCCTTTTTTCGATTTTGAAAAATTAAGTACAACAACTTTGGATTTTGAACTTGCCATATGCAATGAAGTTGTGAATAATTCAATAAAGGAAGACGAATTTAGTGAACACAAATCATCATATTGATGTTGAAATCAATAATTATAAAAAAGTTTTCAATGATAAGTTTGAATTTCAATTTGGTGAAACTAAACTTGAATTTCAAACAATTGTTCTATCAACCCCAAAAATCATCGAAAATAAAACAACTGATACGAGTTGTTGAATTCAAAAGGGGTAGAGTTAAATCACCATATTGATGTTGAAATCAATAATTATAAAAAAGTTTTCAATGATAAGTTTGAATTTCAATTTGGTGAAACTAAACTTGAATTTCAAACAATTGTTCTATCAACCCCAAAAATCATCGAAAATAAAACAACTGATACGATTTTTAATAAAATGACATTCGTTTTTCCAAATTAACATTCAACTTCGAAATCTTTTGTGCTTTGGTTTTCTGTGATTCAACTGTGTCTCTCATACTTGACAAGACAAATGAATTGGTCTTTAGAAGACCGTTTCATTTATTCTTTAACAGTTTATTTTCTGATGTCTTCTAAATAATAATCTTTTCATTTTCATGTAAATATAGGTCATATTTTCTTTTTTATTTTATTTTTCTCCTTTCACTTGAGTTGACTATGGGGACACAGTCAAATCAAGCATGGGGGGAGTCTCATCTTCTTTTTGATTTTTCATGATTTTTTTTTTGCATTTTCCTTCCAAAATTCAAAAAATTTAAAAACAAAAAAATATCCCAAAAACAATTTTTTTTAACATTTTGATTTACTTTTAAAGAAACACTATAGGATAATTATAGGATTTTATTTATTAAATTGAAATTTTTGAAAATTTATTTGTCTTAACAAAAATAAGAATAAAGTTTAATTACAAGTAACGATGGTTTAATTAGTATATAGGAAGGTTCATGGGTGATAATTATGAAGTATATCCTAATTGAAAATCTTTTTTAAAAAAAGTGGTGGATTTAGAGAAAAGGATATAACATTTTTTATCTTCTAAGTTAAATGGTGCTAAGATGATTTTACAAAACTCTCTCTTCAATATATATATATATATATATACAAACAAACAAAAGAAGAAAAAATATATTTGTATATATGTATATATTTTTATTAACACCTAGAGTCATGTGTTCACATGCAAGTGTGTCCACTCGCCATGCTCTGAACCCTTCTCACGCAAGCCCGAAAGGCAGGGCATGATCGATATATCTGGCCTCAGTTTATCTGAGTTAGGTGTATGTATATAAAAATTCTTTTAATAATGGCTATAGTCGATATGTGTACACACTTGTGTGTTCACTCGCCACGCTCTATATTCCCCTCACATAAGCCCGAAAGGCAGTGCTTGGGTAATGTATCTGGCCTCAGTTTTCTGAGTTAGGCATAGGTAAATATTGATAATATCAATAAAATTTTCAAATAAGAGAGAGTAAGCAGTTGAAATCCAAGCACTATTTTTACTTATTTGATTTGACTTGTTATTATGAAAATACCACTTTGAAAAACTTTGATAATCAACTAAGGATCTATTTCATAGTTGCACTATGTTATCAACCGAAACAAACTAGCCAAACTAGAGTCTAATTGTGATGATAACTTAATTTTTATTGCAAATTTTGACGAGTAAAATAATTAAAATTTCATGATGATGACCAGAATTTATATTTAACTTATTTGTGTCTATTTGAAAGTAAATCCTTTATTTGTTAATTATTTTCAAAAACTTGCATCCATATCTTTGTAAATAAAATCTTGCATTTAGGAATTTTTCATTTCACGTTTGGATTTTGTGGGTTGTATCCTCTGAAAACCCTTATGAGACAACACTCGTCCTACTAGGGACACAGAAAGGTTTAACGGCTTCTTGCATACGCTCAACGCAATCGTGCTCCCTACGAAAACGGATTTATCTTAGTTTTAGTTTATTCGAGGACGAATAAAAAGATAAGTGTGGGGGTATTTGATGTGCACGCAAATGTGCATATTTTTACTATCATATTTAATATAATTTAATTAAATAAATGAGCATGTAGGGTGTTTTAACATGTTTAAACCAAAATTCAAATTATTTTCAAATCATCATTTATTCATCTTCATATAGGGTCAAAATGGTCATTTTTGTGCATATATTAATTTGAGGATTTTTACTTGGACATTTTTATGTTATTTTATAGGAGTTTGGATTCAAATGTAAGAGGTTTTCATGAAAAATATGCATGCACAAGAGAATACAAATAAATGAAGATGAATATAATTCATTTCATGAACCATGGAGGACCCCACCTATCCACTTACCTTGATGTACAATTAGGAGCTAATGCACATGCTAAATGGCCATTAAAGTTACTTGCACACTTAATGGAGGATTATCTCATGATAATGATAACTTGGTGGCCACACTTCCTAAGGGGTAGTTTGGGTAGTTCCTAAAAATTGGATTAGGGTTTTAGGCTTGTATAAATACCCCATATGTTCATGTAATTAAGCTCTTAGCCTCCTTAGTCTCAATTTTAGTTAGTTTAGGTTGAAGCTCAAAAATAAACAAAGCTTTTTTTCTCCTCCATGGTTACTTAGCCCTTTTTCTTTTATGTAATTTTCTTTTAATGTAATTTTAATTCGATCTCTTTTTATTTACATGCTTTTTCCTTTCATGTTAGTAGTGTAGATCTTTTTATTTATGCAAGTAGATTAGCTTTTATTTTATGTTAATTATCTCTCTTCTTACTTAGCTTGCATTTTCCTTTTGTTTTTGTTTCATGTTGCAATCTACAATTGTTGAATTGATAACAAATATGAGAGGCTAAACCCCTTCAATTTAGGGGTATTGAAGCTCTCTTAATCATGTAGATTCAACATTTTGCAAGTTAGTGATCTCTTTTGTGCTTAATGGAATTGGTGGATGTGGTTAAATTTTGTTGTTTAGCTTTGAATTTGATAGTCTATGTTGTTGACACCAAATAGGCTATGCTTAAACAAACAAAACACAAATTACCTCTTCATCTACATATGATTATGGTAATGAAGTGATTTTAAATCAAAATTTGATGGTCTATATTTCTAATCAATAGTTAATAGGCTATGCTTAGAATAGATTTTATTTTTAATTTCATTGTCATTTTTATGAGAGTTAAGAAGTGGTTTAATGGGTGTGTTATAGTTTAATGGTTTATATTAGCCTAATTAATAGCACAAATATTCCATACTTATGATAAACACATCAATTAAATTCACTAATGACCAAAAAAGAGAGATCATAATTTCATGTTGTGTTGATTTATGTGATCAAGAGAGTGGATTTATCTCTAAATTGCCTTCAAACTCTCATATTTTTATCCATTTTCTTTTGCTAGTTTATTTACATTTTTTAGCTTAACACAACTTCAAATCTTGGTTTAATTTGATTGAATAGAATTTTAAAATCTAAACAATTACCTACGGATCGACTCGTACTCGCATACATGCTACAATCGTACGCCATGCGCTTGCGGTTATTTTTAATTAAAATTTGATCGGCTATTTTCTAGTCCTCTAGAGATTTAGCCATCGAACAAGTATCTAACAGGTGTTAGATTATTTTATTTATATTGTCTAGCAGGCCTGAGTTAGCCATACGTTAGTAGTTATCCAAACAAAACTATAATGTTCGGACAGATAGTTCATTTGTTACATGATATTGTTTATAGTTTTAATCAGTTTTAGTTGCAGGATTATGATTTGTAAAAGATATGTTTTAAAAGGATATTAGTGAAGGGAAACCCGTTCCGCTAAGTGGCGTGGTCTCACTTAATATCAAATAACCGAGATGTATAGTATCGTTCACACTAGGCTTTATGTCTGACTCGTAGTTTATGCTTTTCCCCTTAAACTCTCGAGTGCTCAAAAATTGATTTGAGCAGACTGAGGGTTGAGGCTTATAGGTTTTAGTAGGTTGGCGAATAAAGCTTCCGGAGATGAGCAGGTGGCTGACGGATAGCTATTTAGGAGTTGCTGTTTTATTTTGTTTTATTCCACTATGTTATACTAAGTTAGTTATGACTATATAGTACTCTGTTCAACCAAGGGGGCATCATCATATGTCGCTCTTGGCGTATTTTATAATAATTATATTTATTCTATACCTGGGAAATGATTAGGATTATGTAATGAAATATGAAACATGTTTCGTGAAATGTAATCAAAAAAGTTGTTTTTGAAATCTGTGATTTTGTTTCATATTCATGTGCTTCTGATATTATAGATACCATTAACATTACCGTTTTTGGTCACCGGAAGTTAATACTATGGATGACTGCAGCATCCGTAGTGCTTAGCTTCGGGCCTTCAGATAGGGGATGTTACACCAATATTAACCGAGCAAGTTATGTTAGGAACATAAATTTTCATAAATAAAAAAACTAAATTAGATTTATACATATATAAAGGCAGTTCATAAAATGTTTATGAATGCCAGTTACGTTGTACTAAGAAACAACTGTTATTTCAAGAAATGTCAACTTCATGAAAAAGGAATTTCTTTTATAAATTATTGGTAGTAAAATAGATTTAGAAATGATCTAAAGATAAAATTGATTATGTAAGATGAAATGAAGTTAATCAAGCCTAAACAGGCACAACGCATTAGAATGTTTAACAAGGATTCTCGCACATTAAAGAGAAACCGTGAATTTCTTATCAATTTTCGAAAAAGGATTTCCTTGGTAGTCAACAAACCATAAAGAGTATTGACTCTACCAGCATTGATTCATAAATCCAAAATTGATTCTAAGTACATTATCAAAATATGATTTTGATAGTTGTACCTAAGGGGATATGATCCATCGGCTGTATAAGTATCTTTGAGAAGACCAATGCAGTTGGAATGTGTAAGCCATGATTCGATATGATTTTAAGTTTCGGTACGTATATGTTGAAATAGAAATTTTAAACAATGATTTAAAATATACCGTTTGCATATAACAATCAAAGTGTCTCAAAGTCAATGGGAGTGATACTGAGTTTATAGGTTTTAGATAGGACCCAAGAACTGATATGAAAGTATTGTTTAATAGGAATCAGAGTAGAGCAAATATTTTGATAGAAAAATCAAACAATTTAAATTTCAGTCAAAATGTAGAGGAAGCGTATGTCTTTAAGAAAGAACTATAAATGTACTAAAGTATTTCTAAAACTATAAGTAAACAATAAACTTGTGATTGTTAAAGATGTGCATGTGTTATAATCATTCTTAGTTTGGTTGATTAGTACTCGACATTGGATTTGAAAATGAAATCTTTTGTAAATAGTATAAAAGGATGTTAGGATCGTCCTATATGATATACATAGATACCATATTAAAATGTTTAATATGGAGCATATGAGATAGATTCTTTATGCATTAGCAATGAGAATTATCACATATGCTATGATGTCTACTATATCATTAATCGCTTATGTAATTGGTACACTAAGTGAGTATCATATCCGAATTATGATTGTTAAATAGTAGGTAAGGCCATTCTTGAGTATTTGCGAAATACTAGAGAATCATGTATAGAAACAACGAACTCCTTAATAATGGAATATTCAAACTCAAACTTCAATAGTGCCATCGAGCATAACATGTCAATCTAACATTCATATTCAACCTTAGTTATGGAGCTTTGTGTTGGAAATGTTCCAAACATGGCTATGGCTAATTCAACTAATAGGCTAGGTATACCTTCTTGAATAGTGCTCCGATATCACTACACCATAGATAGGATTTTGGCGCAACCTTAGGCGGCACATTTGATACGGCTATAAGCCGTATCAAATTTTAATACAGCTTATAGCCATATCTATATTATTTAATACGGATGTAAGCCATATTAACATTTGATACGGCTTATAGCCATATCAAAATCTGTGCCTCTTTTCGTGGGAAAATTTTCCCCAAAACGCACACCCTCCCTCCTTTTTTTTATTTGCAGCTTTCATTTTTTTCGTGGGAAAATTACTACGCCAAATAGCCTTCCCAGAAACTACTACGGCGACCTACCTACCATCTACAACACAATCTTCCACATCCAGAAGAAACAAATCGCCAAATCGCCTCCCCAGAAACTACTACAGCGACCTGCCTACCACCTACAATTACAATTAGGTATGTACAATTTGATATCTAGTATGATGTTGTTAATTCATGACTTCTTTTTTCATGTTTTTGGTTTGAAATTTTGGGAAATTAAATTATGCATAGAAAATTGATTTTTAGGTTTTTCTAAATACAATGGTAAAATTGATTAAAACCTGACCTCGTTGTATTTTTCCAGAATAATTTAAAATTTGAACTGCGAACTTCTATTTAATTTTTGGTTGGTAACCTAGATTTCTGCAGCTATGCTTGATCACATTATAACTTTTTACATGATTCTTTTTTTCATGTTTTAGGTTTGAAAATTTAGGAAATTTAATTATGCACAAAAAGTTGACTTTGAAGGTCATTGTAGTTTATACCTATGTTTATTTTTTGTAACAGTTCACAATGTTAAAACAACAATCAAGTTAATACAAGATTTAATTTAATTTAATTGAAACTTTTACTTTTGTCTAAAATATATGGTAAAGAATATGTCATTGGAGTAGAAAGAGAATTCTTTGTGTTTTTTGTTTTTTGTTTTAATTTATTTCCATACATAGGCATTTTTAATCGAATTTTTTCAATGCATTTGTAATTATTAGCTCAATAACTCATTACAGTTACCAAGTGTTTGTCACTAAGGATAAACAGCTGTATATCAACCACTAATGTTGTTGCAAAGATGGATAATTAGATCCCAACATAGTCAAGTTTATGCCTATGTTTATTTTCTGTAAAAGTTAACGATGTGCTAGTACAAAAATTAAGTAAGTCAAAGATTAATTTTTATTTCGAGCTGAGGTCCAAAGAAAAACATATATATCTTCCGAACCTCCAAGTACAGGATGGACAATTCCAAAGTGGTCTTCGGAAATTAAATGAAGAAACCCAGTTTTTTTGCTGAGTAGCCCCATGTCTAATTAAAAAAAACCAATAATACCATGTCTAATACAATAGTCAATCTCATACTATTTTGTATTATTTTGATCTCCTTGCATAATTTACGGCTTGGTGCTAATGTTGTATATGGTTCTGACATTGTATATGGTTTTGACATTGTTGTATAAGTGGATAAAATTATTGTTAATGGCGCAAGCCAAGTATCAGGAGAGAGGTAATGCATAGACATTACTCCGGTGCTACAAAATAGCGTCGTTGTAATGGCAAATTTTTTGGAAACAGTTTGGTGCTAATGTTGTATATTGTTCTGACATTGTTGTATAAGTGGATAAAATTGTTGTTAATGGCGCAAGCCAAGTATCAGGAGAGGGGTAATGCATGTTGAGTCACAGATTCTATGAAGTTTTGATTTCTGACAAAGAAATAAAGGCGATCGACAAAAAGAAGACATCATGGCTATAAAGAGGCACAAAAGAGCTAAATATGGTACTCTAGATTATAGGTTGATTATTTGATGTTGTAATAGTGATAAACTTGTTAAAATCTATCCTCAAATAATCATGCACCTCAATATAATACATTTGAATGGCATTGCACATTCATTGTGCAATTTGACAGGGACCGGTCGACCGGTATTAAACCAGGCGGTCGACCGTTTCTGTGTAAAATGCACAATGAACGTGCACACATGCACATAATGTCTATATATTTGAAATCCTGTCTACTGGCCATTTTTGACCTGTCGACCGTTTTTAAACAGAGAGCAACCTTTCCCAAAAGACACTTCTTTCACCAATAGTTGCATCTCTTACCTTTCATCAATGATCATTTCTATTAATGGCTACTCTTCACAAAGAGTTACAACCATTTTATTATCTATATAAACACGTCTAAATCATTGATTCTATAAATTAAGAATTCTTGCTCTAATTTCTGATCTTACTTTCTAAATTCTCTTGCATTCTAAAAGCTCTCAAACATTTCAATTGCTTATTGAATCATTGAAATTATTTCATATCTTTTGATTCAATAAGTAATATACTTCCTTCAATCTTCACAAACATCAGTCACATATTTTTTAGGATAAGATTATAGGAAGGTTGTACTACAAGTGACAAATCCGTGTTATCAAGAGCACAAGTTGTCAACGGCAATTGTATTTGTTTTTGTTGAAGTCCTCGGTGTTGTAAGAGGCACGAAATCCCGTTCGGCTGTTCGGGTGTTGTAAACCTGTTCCTCCGGGTGAAGCGAGGTAGTTGGTAGTGAAAATCCAGATAGAAGTCTGGGACTGGACGTAGGACGGGAGGTCCGAACCAGTATAAAAATCTCTGGTGTGATTTTTCTATTTTACCGAATTTTCTATTATCTGTGATTAGTCATATGTTTGTGTTATACATCATATTACACGATCCGTGTGTACTATATTAACACGTACACATTTTCATTTGGTATCAGAGCTCGGTCATCATATAACCGTAACACAGTTATTTGATATATTCTTGTAATATGGCAAATAACGCAAGTACTAGCACTCAAAACACCACTTACATGGAAGGTTAATCGACACAAAGACCTCCATTTTTCAACGGTCTCAACTATAGTTATTGGGCAACACGTATGTCATTTTTTATGCAATCAAATAGCTATGATGCTTGGAATGCTACCCAAAAAGAAATAGTGAATCCAACAACTGAATATTCAGAATGGACAGCGGTTGAGAAAACGGCAGCAGCCGTAAATGCAAAGGCAATAAATATGTTGTTTTGTGCATTAGACCAAAATGAATATAACCGTGTTAGTATCTGCACTACTGCATATCAAATTTGGCAAACGCTGAAAACCACTCATGAAGGTACTAACAAGGTTAAACAAGCCAAAATAGCCATGTTGAAAAGTCAGTTTCAAAATTTCAAAATGAAACCGAATGAGACAATCAATGATATGTATTCAAGGTTTCAAACTATTCATCATGCACTTATCGGATTAGGGCAAAAATATTCAGATTTTGATGTTGTTTCAACAGTCCTACATTCTCTGACTAGTGAATGGGAAGGAAAAGTATTAGCAATTGAAGAAGCTAATGACCTTTCCGTCATGAAGCCAGATGAATTGATATGAAATTTAATGTCCTATGAAGCAAATTGGCAGGCTAGAAAAGAACAGAAAGAAGAAAAGAAAAATGTAGCATTTCATGCTGAGAAAGATGAAAATGAATCAGATTTTGAAGATGAAGATCTGGCATTCATTGCAAAAGGATTCAAAAAATTCCTAAAATATCGAAAAGCCAGTCGTTACAACAAAAGGAAACCTGGATCAAATAAACCATCTTCATCCGCTATGGAATGTTTCAACTGCCACAAAAAGGGACACATGCAGAAGGATTGTCCTGAACAAAAGAAGAAGTCAAAAAATGACAAATTCAAATATAAGAAGGACAAGTCAAAGAAACGAGCCTTCTCAGTAACATGGGATGATTCAGACTCATCTTCATCAGAAAGTGAAAGTGATTCGGAGAATGAACAAGCTAATGTTTGTTTTATAGCAACAGAAGATGAGGTAAAAATTCCTACATTTGATGAATTACTTGATATTAATGCTGAATTGATAGTCAAATATAAAGACATAAAACGTCAATTAAAAGTAGTCAAAGCAGATTTAAGTAGAGCAGAGTTTGAACGAGATATGTTAAAAGATGAGAAGAAAATATTAGAAGAAGAACTCGAAAAAATTCAAGAATCATCATTTAATGTTGACTCTCAACTATCTCTTTTGAGTCAAGAAATAGAAGCTCAAAAAGAGAAAAATAATGCTCTCACTACTGAAAATCATGAGCTTAAGGCAAAAGTCAAAATTCTAGACCTAGAAAAAGATAGTTTACAAACAAAGTTCGATGACATTACTCAAAATGTTTCTAACTTTAACAAAGGTCGAGAAAATTTGACAAAAATCATTGAAAGTTCACAATCTATTTCAAATAAACAAGGTTTGGGATATAAGAAGCAAGAAACCAAGAAACATCTTGGTAATGAAAGGAAGAAGAAAATACAAAAGACTGAAGCTAAGAAGAATCTTAGTTTATTATATTCCAAACCAAAACCAATTGTGAAATTTCAGAAGAAAAATGTCAAGACTATCAAAATATGGGTTCCTAAAACAAATAACAATTTGATTAGGAACAAATATATTCAGAATTTCATGAATACTGTGCATCTTAATACTAATTATATATATAAAGGGGATACCGGACCCGTATGGGTTTGGACTCCTAAGACCTAACTCTTAGGACCCCATAAAAAGTGGGTACCATGGATTTAATTTTATTTTTTGCAGGTCCCACTTAAGAAAAGAGGAAAGTGGATATTGGACAGTGGTTGCTCGAAGCACATGACTGGAGACAAGAGCTTATTGACAAATATTACATACTCAGATGGTGGCTCCGTCACTTTTGGAGATAATTCAAAAGGCTATATCATCGGAAAAGGCGATGTGAGCAATTGCGGTACATCTAACTTACCTCTCATTACTAATGTCATGCTAGTTAAAAATTTGAAACACAATTTACTTAGTATTAGTCAGTTATGTGACAAGGGTTTTGCAATTTCTTTTTCGGATAATAAGTGTAGTATTCTAGATAAAGATCATAATTTAATTTTCGAAGGTTATAGAGACAGCATCTGACTCATCCTAGATTCTGTTTTCTATCTCTATATTTTTTTGTTTAGTATTTTAATGACACTTGTACTAAATAGTGTCGTTCCTATATTATATTATGGTCTGTATGATACTCTGGTTTGCTTGGATATGTTATGATTTGCTATGCATGGATATTCTGGTTGTTACATTCCTTTATTATTCCATTATCTATTACTCCTTTTTGTCAATGACAAAGGGGGAGAAAGTGCTAACAATTATCTGCAGGAATATATATATATAAAGAATACGGACAAAATCTCAGTGGGAGATCACATATTCAGGGGGAGATTCAGAACTTCAGATATATGTTGTCATCAATCAAAAAGGGGGAGAATGTTGAGTCACAGATTCTACGAAGTTTTGATTTCTGACAAAGAAATAAAGGCGATCGACAAAAAGAAGACACCATGGCTATAAATAGGCACAAAAGAGCTAAATATGGTACTCTAGATTATAGGTTGATTATTTGATGTTGTAATAGTGATAAACTTGTTAAAATCTATCCTCAAATAATCATCCACCTCAATATAATACGTTTGAATGGCATTGCACATTCATTGTGCAATTTGACAGGGACCGGTCGACCGGTATTAAACCAGGCGGTCGACCGTTTCTGTGTAAAATGCACAATGAACGTGCACACATGCACATAACGTCTATATATTTGAAATCCTGTCTACTGGCCATTTTTGACCTGTCGACCGTTTTTAAACAGAGAGCAACCTTTCCCAAAAGACACTTCTTTCACCAATAGTTGCATCTCTTACCTTTCATCAATGATCATTTCTATTAATGGCTACTCTTCACAAAGAGTTACAACCATTTTATTCTCTATATAAACACGTCTAAATCATTGATTCTATAAATTAAGAATTCTTGCTCTAATTTCTGATCTTACTTTCTAAATTCTCTTGCATTCTAAAAGCTCTCAAACATTTCAATTGCTTATTGAATCATTGAAATTATTTCATATCTTTTGATTCAATAAGTAATATACTTCCTTCAATCTTCACAAACATCATTCACATATTTTTGAGGATAAGATTATAGGAAGGTTGTACTACAAGTGACAAATCCGTGTTATCAAGAGCACAAGTTGTCAACGGCAATTGTATTTGTTTTTATTGAAGTCCTCGGTGTTGTAAGAGGCACGAAATCCCGTTCGGCTGTTCGGGTGTTGTAAACCTGTTCCTCCGGGTGAAGCGAGGTAGTTGGTAGTGAAAATCCAGATAGAAGTCTGGGACTGGACGTAGGACGGGAGGTCCGAACCAGTATAAAAATCTCTGGTGTGATTTTTCTATTTTACTGAATTTTCTATTATCTGTGATTAGTCATATATTTGTGTTATACATCATATTACACGATCCGTGTGTACTATATTAACACGTACACATTTTCAATGCATAGACATTACTCCGGTGCTACAAAATGGCGCCGTTGTAATGACAAATTTTTTGGAAACAGTTTGGTGCTAATGTTTAAAATAAACCCTATATTTTGAGTTCCATTTATTGAAATTTAAATAGTCCATATATTTTAACTATTTAAAATTAATTAAATGTTTAAAATCATACTACAAAATTCTAGGTCGTACAGGAAAACAAAAAACGATCATGAAAAAGGCATGCGTATAAATCTTACAAGGAAGTTAATTGTTTACTAAATTATATTGTTCTTTACTAAACAATTTATATTATGAACGATCAAGTAGCTTGAATCATGTAATACACACAATGTCATTTTGAAAGTTCCTTTGAAAAAAGAAAAAAAATTAAATGTCGAGCAACTCCTTGCCTATTTAACAAGTACAAAACTATATATCATGTGTATCATTGTAGTACAAAAATCTGGATAAGCACACTGCAAAGTATACATGTTGTAAAACGCCGCATGTTTCTATATGTAATTATAGACTGTACAAGACGAGTAAGTAAAATCTCAATTATGTCCAATTTCGTTCATTGCACTGGTAAAACAGAGAAGGGGAACACAGACTCCTTTCTCTTGACTGGAGTACTAAGTGTATTCTTTTCAGTCTAAGAATCATAAAAGCAGACAGCTTCACATATTGAACACCATTAATCAATTTGACGCAACCTTTCATCGAAGAAGCATACTGGAAAATCTCAGTTGCATATAAGTGTAGAATCCTACAAAATATTTCTACTTAATAATTTCTAACTGACTCCCTAAAATGGTTAAATGTTTTGTAAGATAAAACCACAGAAAAAGTCTTATATGTTATTTGTGTTGGTCATTTTACAACAAAAGTGGTATATTACAAAGTTTGACAGAAGAAAAGAGTGTAACATTCAGAAAAATACATGATTGGGTTGGGGAATTGGATTAGATGATTGGGTTTAGTAGGAGCGCAAATGTCTATTCTGTCAAAGATGAACGAAGATTTATACACGAAAAATACAAACGAATAAGAAGTTGGCGTACAATCCATAAACTGATCGAGTAAAATTTGTGAATAGTAGGCGATGAAGAGCTAAAATCATGAGTGCAAACAAATTAAACAATGTGTGTCAGCTGGAAAACGACTAATTTAAACTAGCAGTTGAGGAGCAAAAATGTACAATTGGTAGGCAACAATTAATTGGTAGCAGCAGTTTTATTTATATGTACATTATCGATTCGCTGTCTTACTATATTATGGTTGGGGAATTTGTGATTTATGTATTAATTCAATGAACGATGTCTACCACGTAAACAGAATCTAATTCCAATTTTCATTTTTTTTTCACTGAATCTAATTTATATAAGTGATCAGCTTTAACTTATGCCCAAACTTCTTGTATGTTGTTATTGAATAATTAATCAATCAGAATCTATTGCTTTGAATAATTATCTACTTAATGTAACAATGCTTTTATTTCTAATTGTCGTAAATGATCATAATAATTTAAAATGAATAATAAATATTCTTCCATGTATCACGTACTGCATATTTGCAAATAAAGTAATCTCAAAATGAATATTTTGGTCATCTAATTCTTTTCATGTTCGAGGAGTTTAGGAAGTGGTTTTACTGTTTAAAGAATTGCTTACAATATGTTGAAGATATTCAACTTAATTCTTAATTTATTCATTTTTAATATAGACTAAAGTTAGAATTCAAAATACATATATAAAACTGTTCATTGACGATCTTATGCCTAAAAACGTTGGGAAAATTTTCATTTACTAGATTGTACTTAGATTGTAGTTGTAGAAAATCGTTAAGCATGTACCTTTCTTAAACACCTCTGTGATAATTCACATCCACTGTATATCAGAAAATGGTCAAAGAGTCGCAACCTTCCCGAAAAGACATGACCATTAGGCAAATGGACGTCGGTTTTTGCTATATATAAGCCTCATATTTTCTAAATGAAATTACCTTTGAAACTCATAAATACTTCTCTCCTCTATACTGTTCCTAATTTACATTTCTTTTGTGTTCGTCGCCACTCTGCACTTGCAAGCACCGACGGAGTCGGTCCGTTTAATCTGGAGAAGCAAATTGCTCATAACCTCCCATGCTGTAGATAAAGCAATATTGTTTCAAGAAAACAATATTCTACTGGACTTGAACATTCCTAAGCTATCAGCGAATTATCAATGCAGTTAGTTATTTTTAACATTGCTGTTCTAATAATTAGAACAGCTGATTTTGATCCCTAGTTCCTTCTAGTGAAGTTAGAGTACCTGTGGCATAGCAGTAGGTATTCACCTTTCAAGGCCTAATATTGCAACCAGCTTAACTTGACTTAGTTATGTAAGTGTGTTTTTACAACTTGGTTTTACCATCATCTTACCCTACTGCTTACTATTATGACATTTTTATAATACATCATCTCTGCATCATGAAGACTCGAAAATATTACATCAGAAACACATGCTGCTGCTGTGCATAACTCACTGTCAATTTCAATGAAAAGATCACAGGTTGTAGAGATTTCAACTGTCCTAGCAAAGTAAATGAACTCATATTAAGTACAAACTGCTGGAGTGCCACACTGTACGTAGGTAATAGTCTGGGATTGGAACAAAGAATAGTAAAAGATGTTACCAAATTTTACATTTAGCCTCTAACCCTCATTATATTATATTAACTTTTATAGGAGTATCCAAGTCTAACTTTGACAACCAAACCAACTATACTCGCTCGTACACATCAGATATGATGATCTTAAACGACATTAATTAGCCGCCTTGAACGTACATCAACATATGACATCTCCTTCTACATTCTACCACCAGTTATCAATCAGATATGTAAGCTCATTGTCTATGAATATGATACATTTTTGAATTCCCACATTTGGTGCCTTGATTACTCCATGCTCTAAATTACAGTATCTTAATTTATTTTTTACCTACAATACATTATGGTTTGACGTTCATGAGCGAATATCTTGAAAATGTTAACATAGACTTTTGATGCCCTTCATCTGGTTGCTCACATTTTACTATTTACTATACTTTTATTTACGCTTTTAACTATTCCAAATTCGAAAAAATTAGCTGTAGAGTTAAGAGAAGAAGTTTGATAATATCTTGAGTGTTAAATTTTCGGCATTCTCTCACGCATCCGTTGTTCGCATTCGTGCACTTCATTCGGTGTTGGTGGCATTCCACTGACAAAGCTCCCTTCAATTACGCACAATACTTGCATCGATGCTTCGCAATGTTGCGCTCATCACTAGCAATTGTACTTAGATTCAATAAGCAATTGGTTCCATTTTAGTTGAGGATAAAGAACTCAGGCCAACAAAATTTCAAAGGCCGAACTATGCTGAACTGTATAGTTTGGACTTCTTAATAAACTGACTATGCTGAACTAGCAAAATGGCAATAGAAAAAAAATAACTATTATATTTAACAAGAATAATATAATTTAGTAAAGTTAAATATGTAGAATTAATCTTACAACAAATTTCTCAATATAATTTCAAAAATATTCTTTTCGAGCAGTTGGAACGAGGACCCATTGAAGGGCAAGTCTCATGTTCTGTTAAATATGATATAGGAGGGCAGTATGTCTTTTAGCATAGACAAACAATGGATAAATGAATCAGATCTAAGATCTACATACTATATAGACGGGGTGCAGAAGTTCATTAGTTTTGTTGAAGAAAACAGTGGTAAGAAAGGATTGTATTTATGCCCTTGCACCCAGTGCAAAAATATGAAGACGATCAAATTAGATGACATTCATTTTCATTTGCTTAGATGGGGTATTATCCAATCGTATACAGCGTGGTATTTTCATAGGGAAAAAAGGGCGGAGATGGAAAAACAGCAACCAGTTAGTCATGGCAGAACTACTGCTGAGTCTGAACATATTAGGATGGAAGATCTGGTCAATGATGCAGATAGATTTCATCATTTTCAACCTACAAATTCGTTGCCTGATCATGCTAATGTTGGAGAGCAGTCTATTGATTATCCAGATTGGTAGGCCAATGAAAATAAGAAGTATAAATTGCTTTTTGGTAGCATAAAAGAGCCACTGTATCCTTCATGTTCAAAAGGGATTACGAAGCTGTATGCCATTGTGAAACTGAATAGCTTGAAGACCCAATACAGCTTTTCAGATAATGGTATGACTGCACTTCTCGAACTAATAAAGGAGTTACTCCCCAAAGGTAACACGTTGCCGACAAAGTACTCCGACGTGAAGAAGATCATTAAGCAAGTTGGGATGAATTACAAAACTTATAATGCATGCATCAATGATTGCATATTGTACTGGAAAGATGGTGCGAACAAAGTTCCTTGTACAAATTGCAATGAACCAAGATATATGACATCATTAAACGAAGAGAGAAAATGCACCAAAGTACCTCGAAAGACATTAAGACATTTTCCTTTAATTTCTAGATTGAAGAGACTGTATACTGTACCATGGATGGCAGATGCGATGACCTGGCATGGTCGTGCCAAGTCTGATCCAACCGTAATGCGTCATCCATGTGACACTTCTCAATGGAAAGTCGTAGATTCATTTGATCAAACTTTTGCTGCCGAGCCACGAAATGTCACACTTGGAATAGCAACAGATGGTTTCTGTCCACATGCTTCTCTGTCTAACCCTTACAGTTGTTGGCCAGTAATTGTAGTACCATATAATCTTCCTCCGTCTATGTGCATGAAAAGGGAGTTCTCAATGTTAACATTGTTGATTTCTGGGCCAAAACAACCAGGAAAGGATATTGATGTTTATTTACAGCCGTTGATAGACGAGTTAAAGCAGTTATGGGAAGGAGTAGTTACATTTGACTCGTTTAATAAATCCGAGTTCACAATGAGAGCGAGGGTGATGTGGGCAATCCATGATCACCCTGCTTTTGGGACTTTATCGGGATGTACAACTCACGGTTACTTTGCATGTCCTGTTTGTGGGGAAAACACTTGTTCTTATTATCTTCCTGAAAGTAAGAAGATGTGTTACATGGGACATCGAATGTTTCTTCCTAACGAACACAAGTTTCGATACGATAAGACAAATTTCAACAACGAATAAGAACTACGTCGTCCTAAATGGCCATTGACTGGTTTTTAAGTTGAAAAGAAAGTAGCGAATATCAAAATGAAAGTTGGTAAACAAAAAGAAGAAATTGGTCGAAAACGGAAAAAGTCAACCAATGAAGATGTTAACAATATTTCTGGATGGTATAGGAGGTCTATCTTTTTTGATTTACCATATTGGAAAGCAAATTTGGTCCGACATAATATTGATGTTATGCATACGGAGAAGAATGTCATGGAGCATCTCATCAGCACCATTATGGACCATAAAGATAAGTCAAAAGATGGCATCAATGCACGCAAGGATTTGAAAATCATGGGTATAAAACAAAAGTTGTGGGTGATGGAAGATCCTGAAACAAATAAAACAATCATACCAAAGACAACTTTCGCTTTGAGCAAAGAAGAAAAGATACGGTTTTGCACCGTTTTTAAAAATCTGAAAGTGCCTAACAAATTTTCTTCTAACTTTCACAACAATGTGAGCATCAATCCTCCTGAACTAAGAAATATGAAGTCACATGATTACCATGTCATAATGCAGCATTTGCTTCCGGTATAGCTTCAACATTCTTATCCACAACATAAGGATCTACGAAATGTTGTTCATCGTATTAGTTTATTCTTTAACATTTTGTGTTCAAAGGTGATCAATAGGGAACATCTTTTCAAATCAAAGGCTAGCTTAGTATAAGCAATGTGTGTTTTTGGAAAACATTTTCCACCTGCATTTTTTTATATCAGTGTCCACCTTATGGTTCATTTAGCCGATGAAGCGTTGATTTGTGGCCCTGTCAGTTATAGATGGATGTATCCATTTGAAACGGTAAATTTCTAATTTCAGTTATGCACATCATTATTTCATATAAATAGCTACCGTCTACAGTATATAATGGATCACATTTATAGGTTGATGAAAACATATAAAGGATATGTGCGCAACAAAAGATACATTGAAGGGTGTATTGCAGAAGGATATATCGTACAAGAAGCTAGTCTTTACTGCATGGAATATATGCCAAACGGAGGTGATGGCAATCATAAACATACCCGCGAAGCGTTTTTAGATGAGGACGATGAGTTTGCTGGTGAGATACCTCTGGATAATGGTAAAGACATAACGTTAACCCAAGTGCAGTTTGAACAGGTGCGTAAATGGGTCCTTAATAAGTACGATGGATTGGATGAATGGAAGAAGTAAGTTCACGAACTTGTTTGGAATTTTAATTTTTTTAATTCAATTTATATATACATTTTGATATGTGTTTTTCGTAGGAGGTATAACTCCTATGTGAAAAGTACTAGATTTCAACCTAGAGGCAGGGCTACCACCGTGGAAGTAGTTTAAAGTTTTAATCTATGGTTACGTAATGAGGTTTAACTTCGTCTTAAGTATTTCATGTGCTTATAAGTGTGCAATACACCTTTGTGACCATGCTTTTTTACTTATTAAAATTTATGTAGCTGTTAAAGACCATCGATGTTGATCCAACTCTGTGGCGGTTAGTGCACGGGCCGAAGTTCATAACGCGTAGTTATATGAAGTACCAAGTGAATGGATTTTCATTTCCCACGAAAAAGTACGAAGACCGTATGGTAACACAAAATAGCGGTGTATGCATGAGAGCAATTACAAAATTTAGAGCAAGTGGCAAGGATAAAAATTATAAGGAAGCAAAACAACGTATTACGGAGTCATTCAACAGATACTTGAGTTGGATTACACTGACTTCAAACGAACAATTTTTTATTGTGATTGGGTAAAAGTCGAGGATAAGGTCAATGGTTGCAAAATAGATCCCATTTCAAACCTCATCATGGTAAATTTAGGGAAATTGAAGAACAAAAATAACGTAAATGACGAGCCATTTATTCTTGCATCAGAAGCGAGTCAAGTTTTCTACTCAAAAGATTTAAAAAATAACGGATGGTCTGTGGTCTTGCATACACCAAAACGGTTGACTACAAATGTGGATGACACTGAGTTCCCTACCGTCTATCAATCAGATTTTGAAGACAATGAAAAATTAGAAGACCTTAACAAATCCATATGTTAACTTATTAGTATTCGTACATCACATGATTGTGTGTCTGTATATTTTTAATTGCACGATTGTGTGTATGTATGGTTTTGAATATTTTATACATTCCAATGCAATTCCAGGTGTTGTCACTTAATAATTTTGCATGTGCAAGTATGTTATATTATGGAGTGTTGACATTGATACATTGATACATGTATAATTATTATCGTGACTTATTAAAATAATTAGTAATATTATATTTTGCAGGAAACTATGTCAGAAAATCCACCATCTTCACATTCGTCATGTTCAGAGGCGAAGAAAGTTGATCAAAACTTACTTGGTATTTCGGTCTCAGATAATGCTGGAAAAATCGCTGCTATGCTCAGTAAACTAGTAAGAGCTCATGTGTCGATATCATATATAAGTTGGAATAAAGTACCTGGAATATACAAGGACAACGTTTGGAACGAATTGGTGGTAAGTATCCTTATCTGTTTGACAACAACTATTTCATTCAATAGCCTTATGGTTTCAACTCTTTGCACAACACATAATTTAATATATTTTTTGCAGAAAATTTATGAGCTTGATCCTCTTTCAAAGGAAATGTTTTTAAAGAGAATGGCCGAGGCTTTTAGGAGATACAAGAAAAACTTGAGAGTAGTTTATTATGACCCTTTCAACAATGAAGAAGAACGGTTGAAAAATTGCCCACCTACAGTTGCTCAAGAAGATTGGGCAGAGTTCGTAAAAAATGAAGCAACGCCTAAAGCGAGCAGTAGAAGGGAGGTAGGCAAAAAGAACAGAGCATTGCTCAGTTATGCTCATCATGCAGGACGTAAAAGTCATGCTAAAATAGAACAAGAAATGGTAATTTATATTCATTTTCATTCAAATGATTTACACATTATGATTGGATATTCATGTCGTTGCATCAACTTGTATTGCAGATCGTTGCTAGTCCATCAACAAATATCAGTCGTCGTCAAGTATGGGAGAAGACACACAGGAAAAAAGATGGTAGCATATCAGATGCCACTTCTTCATACTTTGTAAGTTAAACAAATATTAACTTGCATATTTTTTAAAATTCCTTATTCATGTAAGTATTATCATATTACAGGATCAAATTGCGAAAGCGAAGGAAAAGATTACTGATAGTGATGAAGAAAATTTGACAGTGGATGAAGACATCTTATCACAAGTGCTTGGTAAGGATGCAAGGGGTAGGAGCCGCGGTGTTGGGACCGTTATACCAAAGACTAAAGTTAAGGCTTGTGTCATTGCATAGAAACGACTCCGACAAGTTCATGGCGAGTAGGATGAGTTGAAAATGAGGGTGGGAAGTTTGGAGGGTACAGTGGGAAATTTGTCTGGGCGAATGGAGGTTTTGATCAACATGGTGGGAAATATTGAACAGGGAATTCGTGCACCGGTCAATTCTTCTGATGGAGGACGTGCCACACAATTCAATGCTCCTCAATTCATTGCTTCGCAGTTCCAGGATTCGACCAATGTTACGAACAATCAAAAATGTGAAATCCTCAACTCTGATTTAGAAGTAATAGGAATAGGTATTTTTAACATTTAAACATTTATGACATAATAAGTAGAAAACTTAAATAATAATAAATATTCCCTTTTATTGCAACAGGTACTATATGCCGAGATTCTACATTGTCCAACATCCATGGGAAATCTGTACCATCCACACATGAAAAAGTGGTGTTGGACAGTATACTGCTACCAAATGGGAGAACCAGCAAAATGAATATGTGTGCCATCCTAAGTGTCTTATTCGATATCTCTAGATGATGGAGCAGGTATATTTTCTGTTTATGTGGTCGATATTTCAAGTCCCATTAAATTGATTTGAATTTAATTCCAATTCAGATTAATATATTTTAAGTTGTTAATATACCATAAAACATCTTTTTAGATAAATGAATTATAAAATTAAAAACATCTAGCGAGTTGAATAACGTTAGTTCATAGGAAACATCAATTAGTAGAACATATGTTGGCACTGATACAACTTCTCAGTGCCATGACAGTGCCTGTAATTAAGTAGGATTAATCAAAGATTCAAATGTATGCTATTCTTTTCTTTTTCTATGACATTATCATTATCAACACCAAATGAAATGAATTTACCTACCTGCATGTCATCTATATCCGCCGTGATAAAAACAACCCCCTTGTCCTTTTCAGCAAGTTCATTTATAAAAGTCTCCATGTTTTTACATTTGTCGCTCCATTCCGCAACAAAACAAATCACAATCTAAATATTGCAATAATACATCAGTTATTATACCCCAAAAATATGACCGCTATTTAAAATATCATATTTCACATTGAAAAAATAAACACAGAAGCTTTTCTATGTATAGTGCAGCAAACAAGCAGGATAAATATTTTGTGAGAATTCTACTTCAACTTTTACCAAGTAGATTGGACACATAGTAACTATCTTTTGATAAAAGTCCAGTTATTGTAACCAATATAGCTCTAAAACATTAGAACTATAAGATGCCCTTATGGTACAGTGGTACGCTTCAAAATGGTCTACGTTGAGGTTTTGGAGTCGATTCTCAATAGCAGTTCTTAGCCATATTTAAAAAAAATGATGTATTGAGTAATAAATTATTATTTATTTTTTCTGAAAAAACAGACAATTATTAAGTGGGTTTTCACATGGAATAAGATAATCAAACAAATAAAACATGATCATAACTAATCAAGCGAACAACAATAACAGAATGCAAGAAGAACAATCAATTCAAACAAATATGTCATAAACTATATAGAAAACATAGTCAAATAAAGCAACACAATTTTTTCCTAATATAAATAATCAATTAACAAGCATAAGAATAATGCAATCAATTCAATCAAAGTAAACAAATGCAATTAAAGTATACGCATGAATTTATAGTTAAAATATCCCTACCTTTTCCATCAAAAAAGGATAACCACATCATCATAACCCAACTCTGTCTAGAAGGGAATAAAATAGACATTCCAATAACTCATTAGGGATAGTCAAACATAATAGACATAAAGGTTAAATCATTATAATGGATGTTGGGCAAACCTTAAAACTCATATCATCCAGTCATCTCACACCCAATGCCACTTAGTCTGTCTAATAATTCTCAAAATGTTTTCCAATAAAGATTTTCCAAAATAAAAATATATTTTCAATAAAAATACTTTTTAAAACTCCTTTGAAGTTTGTTTCTCAAATCATATATTTTACTTTTCAAATTATATATTCATGAATCAAATTACTCTTATTTTAGTCAAATATTTTTCCAATATTTTTTTTGTTAACCCGCCTTTAACCAGGCATAAGGGTGGATATAATTACACCGATTTCAAGATCGCCAAGGTAGGAAGCCCAGAGGGATGATTATGAGCTTCGAAAATCTGGTATAAGTAAGGCTATGGATGATAGTCAAGCGGATTTAGACGAATGGCACCATAGAAATGGCTAAGTATGGATTGATACTTTCCCTAGGTAGAGGATCAGTATTTATCCCTTCCCCTAGGCAGGGGATCAGATCGAATCACTATGGCTATGGACATTAAACTCGGCAGCTCAACTCAACGGAAATCGATCGATATCTCCAAATTTCACCTAGGCAACACATAGAACAACTCAGGAAACAAGAAGAAGGCATCATGGGGGACCACCGCTAGGGATCGCCGACCCCCATCCTCAAAGAATATGGATCGACACCAATCCCTAGGTCGGCCCCAGTGGGCCCCATCTTTTTGGAGGGGTTTGTTTGGTCCTTGGGCTTTTGTACGCGGATTTTCAGCGGGATATTTCTGGGTCTTCACCTATAAATATAGGACGGATAGCTCATTGTAGGGGGATTTCCTTCTTCTTCTCTCTTGGCTGAACTCTACCATTTTTACTCGAATTCAAATCATTGTAATAATAATCAACAGTATAAATAAAAGGAAAATTATTGGAGTGAACGTAGGCCAGAGTCAGCAGAACCACTATAAAACTCTCTGTGTTCATTTCTTTCAATTTTAATTTATTTTTCTTCATATTTTATTCTCCACTTCATTCAGTTTGGAGTTAATTATTAGATTTGTGGTGATTTCATACTGATTGTGTGTTGGTGCCATTTTTAACGTCAATATTTTTGTGCTTTCATCGATAATACTTGCGCTTGTGGATTTGGAAGCTTGAATCTCTAATTTGGAAGCTTGAATACTTGGATCTAGGAAGTAATGGCTAGGCAATCCATAAGGAGAGCATTGGCAGATGGGAGTCACCATGGAGGAAGTCGGGAGACATCCTCAGGAACTAGTGCTAATCAACCCTCTGTTTACATAACTAGGAACGAGATGGAGAGTATGATGGAGGCAATGCAAGAGTTGATGATGAAGAGACAAGAGGAGATGATGTAGAATTTCCTTAGGCAAATTGGACAGGCTGGAGCAGTAGGAGCTGCAGAAATTCAAAACCAAGGATCAGGAGCGGCAGAAGCTACTGGCAATTTGGATCAAGGGGATGGAGCAGTAGAAGCTACTAAAATTCAGAACCGGGAGCAACGGAGAAACCGGGGGCAGCTCCTGGCTAACATCAGGGGATCGGCACTAATCCCCTTAGAAGGGTCGGCACTAAACCCCCAAGGCTCGGGGGAATACCCCGGGTCAGGCTGAGGTGTTGGTGTGAATGTTGTTCGACCAGTGGTTAAAGCAAGGCATGCATATGTGAATCAAAATGTGGAAGAGTATAATCTAGGATTCCCTCGCGGAGTCGAGGAGTAGGCTGGAAATGATGATAGGAGGCAACCTTTGGATGACAGTGGCAGGTTTGTAGAGATGATCAAATGAGCTATGATAGGAGAATTGGTGAACATGGATTTGGAAGATGTGAATAGGAGTCCATTCACTCCTTATATCAGGCATGCTAGAAATCCACCAGAGTTGAAGTTACCTACACTAGGAACATATGATGGAAAAACGGACCATATTGTTCATCTGAAGAGGTACATTCGGCATATGGATGTGCTGGGTGTTAGGAACGGGAGATAGTGGTTTTGATGACAACAACCTTTGTAACTTATTTTATTATAACTTATATACTAACACTATTGTCTGGATATATATGAATGTTATTATGCAGGATATATATAAGGCAGGTACTGATTATTGAAGACTGTACAGTATAAAGATCAAGGATGAAGAAATCAAGTTTGAAGACTCATGAGTATCAAGATCAAGATTTCAAGATATGTGTCTAGTTTATTGTTAAAACTTTACGATAGCGCAGAAATCTTCATTCCAAATTTCATTTGGGATGGAACCCATTTCTATCTTCTTAGTGGCTTACAAACCCACGACAAGTAGCTTACAAACCTACGACAAGTGGCTTACAAACCCATGAACATCCTGGTTTTGTACAAGTTCTCGAGTCCTGATGTGATGAGATATTCTGTAGGAAGAAGCTTGCAAAACTACTTCAAAATGGGTTTTCAAAATGATTTTCAAAACTGCTTTTCAAAATGTTTTAGCCTTAAAAATTATCTTTTCAAATGATTTTCAAAAAGATGTTTTAGCCTTAAAATATTTTTTGTTTTTGTTTTAAATAAACTCTTGTTTTAAACTTCGTTTGTTTTTAAAATTTTCTTCTGATCTTTTATAATATATATATATACTTGAGATTTAAAATCAAAATTATATATACATTCTAAAAATATATTTTTATACTCTTCTTTATTCCAAAACATAGGAAATTATTTTATTTTACTTTAGAATCATTTCATCTTGTTTTCCTTTCAATACCATTTTCAAAACAAATTTTAAATTATTTTTAACTAAGGGATGTCGACATCATGGGATACCCCATGTCGACATGGTGGCCGTTGAGTTCAAAAGTTTCAATTTTCAAAAGAAGTGTCTATTCGTTTAAATCTCTTCACGAATGGTTGTGACCGTTACTGGTCTATAAATAGCCTTCACAAATTTTTTAACTAACTATTTTCTTATTTTCTTCACTCCTCCTTCTCCACAAATCCATATTCTAAAATATTCATATTTTTAAGATCGTGCCGAAATTCTGCTGAATTCTCAAGTGAATCAAATTAGAATCTCATTCTTGTTTGGTTCTCTACCCTCTCTCGAAGATCAAAGTGCTATTCAGAGTTATAGGATCAATTTGTAATCAAAAGTTTATCGAGTCTCTCTATAAGGTGTGGTTGAATCAATTGGGTAATCTTGTGGCTCGTAAATCAAGAGAGTTTGCCCCGAACTCGTGAGACAGGAGGGTACCTCAAGGCCTTTAGAAACTGAAGATTGTAATCTCGACTTTGGTATAATGAAAATCTGTATGAGGTGTTCTGCCTTGGTACAGGACTGGATGTAGGGTAACTCCGAACCAGTATAAAATCAGGTGTGTTCTTTCCTTTTACTGCTTTTTATTTACTTTCTGCATTTGTGTTTGATTATGTGATTGTTCTGTGATTAAGTTCTGCATTTGTTTGTGTCATAATTTTAATTTAGTCCATATAAGTCTTAGAATACATTAAACACTATTCATCCCCTCTAGTGTTAAATTAGCCTTAAGATCCTTAATCTGCACTCCCTTTCACTGGGGGCATCAGAAGAGGTGATGGAATGATGTTTCCTCTAATATTTAGCAGATATAGATACACTATGGTTTAGGAAATTGGAGAACGGTTCCATTAGTACTTGGATGGAGTTGGTGGATAAATTCATAAGTCATTTTGGGTCCACACCACGAGACCCAAGGGCGTGACGACATTGACGGCGATGAAACAGAAGGTTGGGGGATCCCTTAGGAATTTCTTAACAAGGTTTAATGCGACGGTTGCTTCTATGGATCGGCAGATCCACCGATGGTTTTATTTAAAGCAGCCTTAGGAATAATTTAAAACACAGGTTTCAAGATGGCACTGGAACGGGACCCTTCGATGGATCTCGGGAATTTTATCATGAGGCTGAGAGGTTCCTACGACAAGAAGATGCTAAGGCCGATAGAGAAGAGGTTAACGCAGTGAGGGATGCTGGACCGTCTAGAGAATGTTCAGGCAAGGAAAAAAGAAAGAGGAAAGTTGATGATGGCTTCGATGGATCGAAGCAGCAAAGGAGAGAACCAAAATTCTCTTCTTATACAGATTTAAACGAGAATTTGGAGAGGATTTATTTGGATACTCGAGGATGCCTTCTGTACTGAAGGCCAGCAAAGAGAGATCCCACCGAATGTGAGCGGACATCAAGAAAGTACTGCCTATTCCATGAGCTGGATGGGCATAATCAAACGACTGCAGGCACTTGAAGGATATGGTTGAGGAACACGTGAGGAATAATCAGCCGCCACAATATGTGAGGACTTGGGCTACGACGATGGAACAAGAGCGGCCACCATCCACATCAAATGGAAATGGCCTTGGATCGAGGTCACAGATCGTCATCTCTTGATCGGGCTGGCATCAACTAAATAAATAATAAACTCTACAATAAAACGGCTAAGTCACTTACACATGCATGAGACCGAGGTCGGTCTCTAGGCTCTAAGATGATGATAAACCGCCGTGCTCGGAGAGGCAACATTTGGTTTTTTTTGTTTTCTGGTTGTGAGAACTTAAATTTAATAGTTTAATTAGTGGATTTTAGAATACTCGAATTTCTATTAAAGTAATGAATGAAATAGGTCGCGGTTGTTCCGACCGGAGAGATGGGGCAATAACTACAAGGTGAGAGTCCCTTCACCGGAGAGCAACAGGATGAACTCATACGTCATAGATTAAGTCCTCGACTAGGGAATCGAGGCCGAAGATTAAAACCTTACATATCACATTATGTTCCGACCGAAGAGACGAAATTGGAGTAAAAGAAGTAGGTCGTTTCGCCGGAGAGCGACATGATCAACCTGCGTATCGTTTTGCCCTCCTTGCTAGAGAGTGAGTGGGGTCCAACAACGGTCCGGAGAAACCATGGTCGGCCCGGAAAGGCCATGATTCATACTTACATCACTATATGTCCCACTGGAGTGTCGAGGTCGGAGTGCAAGGGGTAGGTCGGAGAGCGATAGCATCGGGCTACTCGTCGTTAAGTTTGGATTGGACTTAGCAAGGGTCCGAAGAGACCACGAATAGCCTCGGCTGAGGCCAAGAACCCAACTATTGGTCCAGAGAGATTATGAACCAGGCTATTGGTCCGATGAGACCTTGGTATTAGCGGAAAATCTGGTGAGATTATGGATTTGGCTATTGATGGATTATGGACTTCGGACTAATGGTAATTCAAAACACACCTTCCTACCGCAATGAAAATTTTGGAGGGCAAGTGTTAACCCACCTTTTGACCAGGAAATATATGGGCGAATTAACTAAACAGATTTCATGATCGTCAAGGCAGGAAGCCCGAAGGGATGATTATATGGTTCGAAGATCAGGTAAATTAAGGCTATGGATGATAGTCAAGCGGATTCAGATGAATGACACCCCCAGAAATGGCTAAGTATGGCTTGATACTTCCCCTAGGAAGGGGATCGACATCTATCTCTTTCCCCAGGTAGGGGATCAGATCACTATGCTTATGGACACTTAATTCAGCAGCTTAACCCAACGGAAATCAATCAATATCTCCAAATTTCACTTAGGCAACATCACAGAACAACTCAGGAAACAAGAAGAAGGCATCATAGGGGACCACCACAAGGGGTCGTCGACCCTCATCCTCAAAGAATAGGGATCAACAATGATCCCCTTATAGGGGTCAGTGTAGATTCCTAGGATCGGCCCTGATGGGCCCCATCTTTTCTGGACGGGTTCGTTTGGTCCTTGGGCTTCTGCACACGGATTTTCAATGGGATATTTTTGGGTCTTCACCTATAAATACATGATGGATAGCTCATTGCAAGGGGATTTCCTTCTTCTTATTCTCTCTTGGCAGAACTCTACCATTTTTACTCGAATTCAAATCATTGTAACAGTAATCAACAGTATAAATAAAAGGAAAATTATTGGAGTGGACGTAGGCTAGAGTCAGTAGAACCACTATAAAACTCTCTGTGTTCATTTCATTCAATTTTAATTTATTTTTCTTCATATTTTATTCTCCACTTCATTCAGTTTGGAGTTGATTATTGGATTTGTGGTGCTTTCATACTGATTGGGTGTTGGTGCCATTTTTGACGTCGATATTTTTAAACTAGATATTTTATTATTCATCCTTTCTCCATAAATATATTATTTCAAATATTTTTCCAATAAAATATTTAAATTGAGTATTTTTGAACCAAAGTACTTACCCAAAAATGTTTTCCTTTCAAAACACCGTTTATCAAGAGTATTCTTTAAGTAAAAATACATGCAATCAAAATTAATTCATAACAAAAGTTTTCCAAACTTGAAAATAAAATGTTTTTCTCAAATAAAAAATGCTCCTACAAAATTTACTCAATAGGGTATTTCTCAAACCAAAATATTCCAAATATTTTCTTCAATAAAATATTTCCTGAAATACCACTTCAAATAAAATTAAATAATCTTCTTTTTCTATGAAAATAGTTTTTCCGTAAAACATCTTTGAAATAAATACCACTCAAATCATATAATATTTATTTTAAAGCATCTTTTAATTAAAAACATTTCTTTCTTTTCAAATAAGATTTTCCACTAAAATATTTCTCAATAAAATACTTCTAACAAAGCATTTTCAAATCAGGATACTTTACTAAAATACTTTTCATAATACACTGTTCAGATATTGTTTCAAACTAAAACAATTTTAATAAAATATTTTCTAAGATATTTTTTTAAATACTTAAACTTAACAACCTTTCACAAAATTCTCTTAAATATCTTTTTTTTACTATTTATTTTCCTTATGAAAATATCTTCATTTTAAACATATCTTACTTCTCAAATTAAATGCTTTATTATTTTACCCATGTGAAAATTTCAACAAATCACCTCAAACCAAAAAAGTGTACATTTTCCTTTTTTTTAAATCCCCTTAAAACAAATATATTTTATATAGCTCTTTAACAAAATACTTTTCAGGTGTTAGTGTCCTAGAAGCACAACTAAACTAAAGAAAAAGCCAAATCAACGGCTACATCAATGGCAGATCTAACGGCTATTTCCTCACGCTTCTCCCCTTCTTCTTCCCTTCCTTCTCTGCCCGCTGATCCATCTCCTCCCCCTCCGGTTATTGTCGCCAACCCCTCTGTTCCTCCGCCTCCTCCTCTCCCCCCGCCACTGCCTCCTCCTGTCCCTCCGATCGTTGTCGTTCCACTCGATATCCCTCATCCTAATCTTACCTCCCTTTCCTCTCCAGCTCCATCACCTCCTCCCTGGACTTCTCTCTTTGCCTCCAAACCTCGCAATGCAGGTGTTTTCTCTCCTACGGATTTCAAACTTAATTATCTTGGCAAACCTCTTCCGCCTCCCGCTGATTTATACACTGAAGGAAAAAACTACTGGGACGATTACCTAGTTGGTTTTTTTCTTGGTGTTAGTGTTAACTATATGGCGGTAGTCACCCATATCAAGAGATACTGGAAGCTTAAGGGATCCTACGAAGTAAAGTCAAATGGTACCAACTTTTTTTTCAAATTCAATTGTCAAGAGGATAAACTTAAAATCCTGAAAGCTGATCCCACCTTCATACGTGGGCAAATGTTTATTATTACAACTTGGAAGCCCTCCTTTGGCACGGTGCAGTCACAAGTCAAAAATGTGCCTATATGGATACATTTGTACAATATTCCACATATTGCTTGGACATTATATGGCATTAATTGGATTGCCTGTCACTTGGGTAAACTAATTTGTTTCAATGAAGCTACAGAGAAGCAAGAGCGTATGGAATACGCTAAGTGTTTGGTTGAAATTTCACCGGAAAAAGAGTTGCCGGATCATATCCTTGTTGGAGATAGTAAAGACACTGTTCAAAAAGTATATGTTGAATACTCATGGAAGCCACTAATATGTACTGCGTGTAAAGTTTTCGGCCACTCAACTAAGACATGTGACTTACATTGCAGCAAGGAAGACACTAATACAAAAACTTATGACTTACACGCCAACAAGGAGAAAGCAACTCAAAAACCAGACACTTCAAACCATTTACAAAAGAATATCGTGACAGATAATGCTAGAAAAGATGGTGTTGATATGCACAGAGCGAAGCAACAAATTTGGCAAAGGAAAATGAAACAACCAAACTTAATAACTTCAGAGTCACAAAGCATCATGGAAATTAATGAAAATAAAGATGCTACGGCAAAAGACACTATGCAGGAAAACATGGAAAAAGCAATAGATGGAAATATAGAGATCAATAACTCCTTCTCGCTTCTTGTTGATATAGAGGAAGGCGAATTATTTGAGATACATGATGATGCTCAAAACAATGAAGAAACACGTTCAGAACTCAACAGCAATATTTCTATGGAAATGCACAATGTAAATGGAAAAGAAGACAGAGTTGACCAACAACAAAGCATACAAATAAACAATGAAGCATTTACAAATCAAGCACAAGCAAATACCACAAACATCAATCTGGAATCTCTGGAGACAAGTTTGCCTTTGCAAACTATTACTACACCCATGCATAATAAAGACAGAGATGGAAACAATATGCAATTATCTATAAATGCTTCTAATCCTTCTCACAAAGCAAGTAATAGAACAAATACTCCTTCCTCGAAAAAGCAAGTTAAAAGTCCATATAGGAAGTTAAAGCCGCCCTCTGACATTGCTTTATATCTACCTGATACTTCCAAGCATAAAGCAACTGTTCACATCAATTCTGAATCCGAAAAAGAATGCTCCAGTATGTCAGCTGACGACTTAAATGAAGGCATGGATTTTTCCGAGGAACAAATACTTGCTAAATTAAGCTCCAGAAGTACATCAAGAAAGAAGAAAAGAATCACCAGGCAATCTGCCAAAACAAACAAAAAGAAGACATGATTGACAATATAGGTTACTGGAATATCAGGGGAGGGCATGACGATGCAAAAAAATATGAAATTAAGCAACTTATACAGGGCAACAAATTGCAACTTATATGCCTTGCTGAAACTAAATACTCTGAATTAGAAACTATAGCTACTGCAAAATTTATTGCGCCCACTTGGTCTATGATACACAACCACATAAATGCTCCTTATGGTCGCATTATGATTATATGGAATCCTCTTATATTTTCTGTTAATGCTTTGGCTTCTCATAGGCAATATATTCATTTCAGTATAATCCACTTGCCCTCTAATACAAATTTTGTTTCTACTTTTATTTATGCAGAAAACACTAAACATAATAGGCAATACCTTCTTGACTTGCTCCCCTCTCTACACCCTATTGCTATACCGTGGATCTGCTTGGGTGATTTCAACTGCATGCAATTCTCTGATGATAAATCTGGAGGGCTTCCTCTTACTATTAATGACGTCTCCCCTCTTAATAACTCCATTCAAATCTCCCAGCTACAACAAATGCCGAAAACTGGAGTCTTCTTTACATGGAATAATTGCAGTAGATCTGGAACTCGAACGTTTTGTAGGCTGGATAGATCTTACTTCAACATTGATGCTTTTACTATATGGCCTACCCTCTTATCCCATTTCCTTCCCCCGTCTTTATCGGATCACAGTCCGATCATTCTTGATTGGGGACATGTTTATGTAAAAGGGCCCTCCTCCTTCAGTTTCTTCAATATCTGGACTCAAGAAAATGAATTTATGAGATTAATTCAGAATACTTGGAGTGCTAATAAATTTGGCAATCCCATGTACATTCTTCATTCAAAGCTTAAAGATTGCAAAAACAATATCAAAACATGGGCTACAGAAAAATTTGGAACAGGTAATCAGCTATCTTCCAAAATAAGAAATGATCTTAACAGTATACATATTTTGTTGCAGGCTAATCCTAATGACATTGACTTATCAAGAAAGGAGCAAGCCTTATCTACTCAGTTAAAATCAGCTATCAACACTGAACTCAATATGCTGAAAGCAAAAAATAGGAATAATTGGGAAATAGGAGGTGACAAAAACTCTAAAATCTTTCACAACTCCTTGAAGATAAAAAAAGCTGCTAGCATCATCCATAAGATAAAAGATAATAATGGTTATGAAGCTACTACTCAGATTGGTATCAAAAATGCTTTTCTCTCTTACTATAAATATCTCTTTACCATCTCAGATCTCAAACCTGATCTATACCTTCTTACTGATCTAAATTTTAAGACCATCTCTGTAGATCAGTCTGATTGCCTTATAAAACAGATTACCATTGAAGAGATAACAGATGCAATTTTAAAATGAAAAAAGATAGCTCACCTGGCCCGGATGGTTTTACAGCACATTTCTTTCAAAAAAGTTTGAGCATTATTAATATAGATTTTTGTAATGCCATTCTTCATTTTTTTAAAACCAATACTCTCCTTAATGGCATTAATCATACTAAACTTGCTTTAATCCCAAAAACTGACTTACCCCAAAGTGTCACTGAGTTTAGACCCATTGCATGTTGCAATGTCATTTACAAATGCATTGCTAAAATCATATCTAAACGTATGAAAATATGCTTGAATGATTTAATTTCTTCAAATCAAAATGGTTTTATTCTTGGTCGATCTATTACTGACAACATTTTGCTATCCCAAGAATTGATAAGAGGCTACAATAGGAAAAATATTTCTCCTAGATGCTTTCTCAAACTTGATATACAAAAGGCTTTTGACTATTAGATGGGAAGCTGTAATATCCATTATGTCTAGAATGAACTTCCCTCTCCCCTTTCTAGCTTGGATACACTCTTGCATATCCACTGTTAAAGTATCTTTATCTATTAACGGTGAATGCTTTGGATATTTCAAAACTGAAAAAGGAATTAGACAAGGGTATCCCATCTCCTCCTCTATTTTTGTCATCGTTATGGAAGTGCTAACTCAATTACTTTGCAGGGAAAACATTAATAAAAATATTGATTACCATCCTAAATGCAAAATACATAAAATCTCTTCCTTAATGTTTGTTGATGACCTGCTCCTATTCTCCAAACCAAATATCAAATCTATTTCTAATATTTTTGCTACCTTAGATATTTTCAAAACCATGACTGGCTTGCAAATTAACAAAAACAAATCTCACATAAGTATCGCGGGTGTGACTGATTCCTTGATCACTAACATTCTTCATATTTCTGGTCTTCAAATCATGGATATAAATGCTTCCTACTTAGGTGTACCTTTATGTAAAGCTAGAATAAACACTTCTCAATGTCTCCCTATGTTCGAAAAAATAACTCAAAAGCTTAATTCTATGAACACTTCTAACATATCTCAAGCTGGTAGACTTATGATCGTTAAAAGCATTGCTACTGCCATGTGCACTTATTATTTTCGTTTATTTATCATACCTGCTAAGCTTATAAACATGCTTAATCGCGCTTTTAATCACTTTATTTGGCATGGAAATATCTATTCAAACAAACTCATTCCTATTGCATATAAAAAATTACCACACCTTTTAAAATGGGTGGTCTTGGTATTATCAATCTCAAAATATGGAATATTGCTGCTAACTCTAATCATGTCAATAAACTTCTCACTGATAAGCTTGGTTTATGGGCTGCCTGGAACAGACACTATAACCTCAAAAATAATAACTTTTGGACTATGAATTCCGATACCAATGCTAGTTACCATTGGAAAAAAAATTTACAGCATAGGCAGCAATATTTACCTATGGTTCAATGTGATAAATTCAATACCTTTTGGTTCTCTTCGTGGTGCTCTCCAGGTATGATTCTATCTTCTCTTGTCGACTACAATCTGATCTCCAACTCAGGTATCCCTCTTCAAGCGACTGCTAATGACTGTATCTCTGAAGATGGTATTCAACTGCCCCATGTTTCCTCGACCACTCTGACTTCTGTTTGGAGCCTAATCAGAAGAAAATACACTAAACCTAATATAGAAGCTCTGACATGGTGTGATAAACCCCACAACATCTCTAATGTTTACAATTCGATCATTTGCAGCACGACCAATTCAAACTTTGCCTGGCACTCTAGAATTTGGCATACCGGATCAAAACCAAAGCATAATTTACTTCTCTGGAAATGCCCTGCATACTTAAGACAACTTAGTGAGGAGGAATTTCATCGAACACTCTAAATGCATTCTTTGTAACCGTGCTCCTGAAAATGTCGGCCATCTTCTTTTCAACTGCCTCTTCTCGTTCCAACTCTGCCATCGTACTCTCCTCCATATTCATGAACATCCTCCTGCTCGTAACTACAAAATCGAATGGATTCGTATTTTTAAAGAAACTCGATGGAAATTGCAATCTTCATTCCGCCTTCTCAAGTTCCTCAAGTTAACGGTGGCTGACATATGGGAAGAGAGAAATAATCGTAGATTTGCCAATAAACACTCATCCATATCTACTGTATTGTGCAAAATTATAAGATGATTTGCTACATATTTATTTACGCAATATACTTGCGTTAATGCCTATGTATCATCCCTTAGCCCTTTTGTTTAAGCTTCTCTAAGCTTTGTACCTATTTTCTTTTATTTTAATAAAAGTGGACTGTCCACTCAAAAAACAGGCTGACCTTGCCTAACAAAATACTTTTCAGTTAAAACTTCTACGAAATCAAATAATAAATCGTGCATTATGATTAGATTTTACTTAAACAATTTAACACCATGTATGTGCCAATTGGGTCATAACTAGCACCCAATCCCTCTAACAAGTGCTAATCCTATCCTAGTCCTACTGCATTTATTTTCCTCACAGAGGTCATAAACACTCTCTCATCCTATAATTAACCTAATCAAGGTGTAAATTAGCCTACTCTAATCGGTTTAAACCTACCCAAGGTTCAGGTGATTGCTAAACCCATGCTTAGATACCAAATGTGACATTCTACTATTTTTAATCTGAGATAAGTGTTCATTAATCTTAGATGTCAAAAACAATGGGTCCTAGATTATATAATTAGAAATCTAAAAATATGAACAAAACAGGAAAAATCTTAAAGCGGGATTAAGTACGATATATGTATTATCTTAACAAATGGATATCATACAAGGCCCATACACCAGATAAACATCTGCATTCTCAAATACATCAATCATTGTTAAATTTATTAACAATGCAACTACGATACATGAGAAATATAAAATAAACAACCTCTACGTGTAGCCTGCAACTAGGCTTCTTTTTCTTCCTTTGCTTTAACCTACAAGCTTTATACATATTTATATATATAATAAAAAAGAAAATGTGATCAACTATGTTTGGACTGTGCCTAACTCTATACACCTCAACCCAACTAAGAGATCTACTGGTATTGCATAGAAAAGGGCTGCAAACATACTCTTTCGGGATCAAGCCCATGTAATTTTATTTTCTGCTCTTCTCCAGCATCAAATACTTGTTAGCACATATGTTGCAGAAGCATCCATGATACCAATATAAAAGAAAACATCACATTCTACCATGCCACCATAATCGATCATCAAAAATATTCTATTAAACATCACATTAATTTGACAATACTCAATGTCAACCCTAAATATCAAATAAATCAATAACAATAAATACCATCAAATATGTACTAATCACCTATTGTTAGTAACACGGCATCAATAACACAGATGCAAGTATAAAGCTACCAAATGTGTACTAACAACACCATATTAGTAACATAACATCAACCTAATCAAATGTATACTAATTACTCTATATTAGTAACAAAAACAACAATGTTACCTACACAACAAAACCATAATCAACTACACAAAATTTACTTAGTAATAACGACAAAATATCACATAACTCGTCAATGCAATTTCATCTCCACACAACAAACATATATGATAATTTCAACCAACAATTAATCACATATCTCACAACAATTCAAGATGATGTATTTACACTATTATTTCCTTACAAGTATAAAATCATATTATTATTGTATCTTATAAAAATACATTTATCTCTAGTATCTCAAAATAATAATACTTTCTCAAAACGATAATATACTTCGAAAATCCTTCATTTTCAAAATATTATTTTATATATCTCAAAACCTCGATATTTAATCAAAAGTAGTAATTTATGTCCAATTGCTTTTAAAAAAATTACTTTACGTAAAAATAATAATATTTATTTAGACCATTTTATTATATTTCACAACCACTTTATTACTATTTAACTTAATAATAATATGCATTAAATCTCAAAATCCTTATATTTTTATTTATCTAAATAACAATAATAATTCAACCTAGAATATTTCTGAAAAATATATCTTTATTATTAGGCAAAATTTGCAGAACTAACCATCTTTGTGCAGAGTATAATAAAGATAGACCTGTTTTGAAAATAATTACAAAGATAGACCTGTTTTGGCCACGTAGACATTGGCGAATTTTGAAAACGCACCTTTGGACGAATTTTCAAAATGCGCCAACGGGCGACTTTTCAAAAGTTGCCAAAACAAAATTCCTGCAAACAAAAACCCGTGAGATAGCAACCCAATTTCCCCCATGTTCATTTCTACACAAAAACAGCCGAACCCATTTTCCCCAACTATCCCCATACCTTATAACTCTTCCATTTCTTTAATTTTTAATCAAATGCTTCCAAAAATTTGTCAATGGCAAGCACGTCGGGCATTGAACAAGAAATAGGTACGAATATAAACCTATAATTTTTCATTTCAATTTTAGGGCATTGGTGTGAGGATATGATTCAAGAAATAAGTGTGATTACAAATGTAGATGCGTACAAATTGCCCTTATTGTAATGTAGGGTTGTTTGGTTGATTTTGGTGTTATGGATATTAAGTAATGTGTGCTTGGAAACCTCTTTATAGGCATTGTTGCAACCCAGTGTTGAACTTCTTTGGTACAATAAGATAGTTTGGTCTTCTTAATAATTGTTCGATAATCTACCTATTTTTATCGAAATGAATCGATTTTTAATATTTGTATTTTGTAGAGTATGTTGAGATGGAGCCCGGACCGGTTGATGGTAGGGTATTATTTCTTCAAGCCCAGCATCGTACTTCTAACGACATATGGATGCAGGTGGTTTTAAAAAAATGTAATGTTGTGTCACTTGGTATAATTCCTGCTTTATAATTATGTATTTATCATTTGATCAGCGTAATGATCCAGATATCACTATAGATCACTCCACATCATTGAAGAAAGTGACTTCAAACCATCCAGGAGTATTGACTGAGATTGAGAAGGCTGGATTTTTACACATAATGAAGTTAGGTTACATTCAGCTTGACCACTATCTTATCACTGCTTTGGCAGACAGATGACGACCAGAGACCTCCACTTTTCATTTCCCTGTTGGTGAGATGATGATTACACTAGGAGAAGTAGCGGTGTTGTTAGGTTTGCCTATTGAAGGCAATCCAGTGGCTTATGGAGGAGCAACATATGATTATATGCAATTGTGTCGTGATTTACTTGGTCTTGATCCACCCCCCCAACAAACAAGGGGTAATGAGTTCGTAGAAGTCATGTGGTATCGACGTCAATTGTCGCATGATATTCCAGCTGATGCTACAGAGGTTCAGATTCAGCAGCGAGCACATGCTATTATTTTGCACATTATTATTTCCCGATTGATGTGCGATCATACAAAGACTCGGGTAGATCTGAAATGGCTACCGTATCTTGCTGATTTAGGGGAGTGTGGTAAGTTTTCTTAGGGCAGTGTTATGTTATCTTATACATATATGGAGTTATCTAAGCTTTCTCTTTTGGAGAAAAAATCTATTGGTGGATGTCTGACACCAGTACAGGTTTGAAACAAATTTCAATAGTTTACTGTTTTACATGATTTGTCTCAAATTTGGTTGTAATATTTTCTTTTAAATGCAGCTTTGGTCGTGGACTTATCTTCCAATCGGAAGATTGTTAGTAACAAATGTTTTTGTCGATCAGTCGATGCCGCTTGGGTCTCGGTATATTTTTTATCCTTTTAATTTAGCTAAACGGTAAAATTTCCATGTGTAATATTTAATCATTAACATCGTATAACAGGTGGGTAGGAACAAAAAAACATGCCAAACTCCAAGACGGAATGTTAAGTTCTACCACAACGAGTTAGATGTGTTGGAGGATGACAAGGTGACATGGACACCGTACACACAGGAAGTGCTGAAACAGCTTCCAGTCATGTGTACAACTGCTAGATACTTGTGGACTGCGAGAGTACCACTCATATGTTACACCTAGACTGCATTTCACTTACCTGACAGGGTTATAAGACAGCTCGGTATGATGCAGCATATACTGGATGATGCGCCACAATGCACGTCTACATACAACAAAGAGGAATATGGAACGTACATTCAGTTGTGGAATGAGCACCACACAGCTATGCAGATTGAGAGGGAGCTCACCATTAAGCTAGAGCAATACAAAAGGTGGTACTGGAACATAATACAATGATATGTTCTTCAGGCGCCAGTTGAGGCAGTGTATAGAAGTTCGTACGTTCCTAGAGCACCACTTGAGAGGAATGTGGTAAGTTGATGTTGTAAGTAGTATTTCAATAAGTTATGATAGTTGTGTATGATGCTAATTTTCATTCAACTATACAGGTTGCTGGTATAAGCAGGGCATGGGAAGAAGCAGAAAATCTTCGCAAACAACAAACTGACGAGGAGGGTAAGAGGATGTGCACTAACATCCAAAGGATTCTAGATGTTGTGTTGTGCAGGAATAAACTTGATAGGCCCAGACCTCCATCTCCACCTCTAGCGCTTGTGTACACACGACGTCGTCCTAGAGGAGGTGCCGGTTCATCATCACAAGGCACCTCGTTACAAGCTGCACCGGTACAAGAAGAAATTGTTCATGGCCCATCTCAACCAATAGCCACATTACCTTCGGACTCCACTGCGCGCCGAGCAAGGAGTAGCAGTAGCAGTTCGAGACCACTGGTAACGCGCCAGCAAAAAAGAAACTGTAGAATTTCACGAGCTTTACGACTAAATTGGTAATGTTAATGTTGTTTGATGCGAATAGCTAGGGGGTGATGTGTAATGTGATATATAATGTACTTGTTAATATTGTTTGAATTTGTGTAGTTGTGTTTTGTAATATGATGTTGGCTTGTGTATTAATGTGATTTCGCACCATTTGATAATATGTTGTGTTTACCGATGTAATTTGATGTTGTTTGGTAATATGATGTAGTAGTTGTAGGTGTTGCTGCTCTGGTTTCTACAGCGGCAGGTATTTATTGGCGAATTTTGAAACTTCGCTAATGGGCGATTTTTCAAAATTTGCCAAAGGGCGATTTTTCAAAATTTTCAAAGGGCGAATTTTGAAAATTCGCCCATACAAACCTGCTGTATTAAAACCAGTCGGCCCCTTCTTCCTTTTTTCATTCTTGTTTGCTTCAAAGTCGAACCCAAAACCCAAATTTGTGCAAAATCATTCACATAAGTCAATAAGGTTGGTATTTTGTCCAATTTTTTGCTCTATACTTACATTTGTAGATGTGTACTACGCGCTTCTTCAATTTTGTTCAAATTGGAATGTAAATCTACCCAAACCATAGTTGTAAGTTTGTTCAATTTTGGTATTTTATTCAACTTTTCTTTTAGGTGAAAATGGATGATTGCGAGATCGATGATGAAACAATGATCAAAATATATGATGATTATGAACGGAACAAGGGTGTGGACGATGAGGTAGAATTTGTTACGGAGACCCAAGTGGAAGACCTACCAAGAGTGGAAGCTACAGAGACAAATGAAGAAGTAGAGACTGAACTTGTTTGTGCTACGTAGACAAATGTGGTATTCAGGAATCCCCAAACGGTTCAACAGTCATTGCATGCTAGGCTGATGACTGTACTTGCTTATCAAAACCCTGATAGATCAAGTTCTAGCATGATGGATCATTTTGTACTTTGCTATTGCGGAGTTGAATGTAACGTTTTTGTTTCCAAAACTCAGAGGAATGCAGGAAGTTGCTTTTACGGCTATAAAGCGTATATCGATGCACAGACGCGTCAAGGGGTGCATAGTTGTAATTTTTTGAATGGATCGATCCTCCACGGACGGAAAGGGGGGGTCCAATATGCACTTGAGATGCATGCTAAGGTTAGTCGCTTAGAGAGGATGAATATTGCAATTCGGAATGAAATGCTTGCAGGGTGCTACCGGTTACCACGCGATTGACCGTATGTTTTGCTGTATTGGTAGTTCTGTTGTATTAGTTGCCGGTGTTAACTTGCGTTTTATCATGTGTCAATCCTGTGTTTTATATTGTGTCGTATCCTGTTATTGTACGAAATGGTATTGTGTTTTATATTGTGTCGTATCCTGTTGTTTTACAGCAGTTTTAGTACTGGCGACATTTGAAATTTTCAAAATTCGCACAATGGCGACTTTTCAAAAGTCACCAATACAGAAACTGCTTTATATCCAGTCAGCTAAACTATTCACCTCTTCATAACAAACTCATAGTTTTGTCAGATCTGAATAACTCATTTTCTTCCATCTTAGATCCCCAAACAACAAAACTCAATTACTTTTAATAATCTATTGGTTGTTGCCATAGAATCCTTGTTGATCTACACAAACGTCTTCACTATATCTCTTCATCAAAATTGTTAAGTAAATTAAAAACCTTATCTTTGTTACATCTATTGAAATATTTCCATATGAATGGCTAGAAATTGGTTGGTCAAATAAAAACTATTCGTTTGTAGAATGGCTAGAAATCTCATTTCCACTCTTTGCTACTACGATGGTGAATTGATCGTCGACGAACAAAAAAAGGGGAAGTATGTCGGAGGTTTTTGTAAACCAGGGAGAGTACGCAAAGGTTGCACGCTATTTGAGTTGAAAGAATCTGTGTACAAAGTGACAAAAATAAGCGCAATCGAATTTGATATTGAGTTAGTGGATAACTGGCCTATGGATTCAGGTTCAAAAGCAATAACACTTTCAAACGATGAGGATGTTGAAGTTATGTTTTCTGCGGTTACCAAATCCATTGAGTTGTATGTTGGGAAAGTTGCAAAAGAAAATATGCAAGAACATGTACCATCTCCTATCGTTAGTACATGGATAGGATATTTTACAGATATGTTGGAAACTGATAATCCTTCAGCAAGCTTAGGTTCTCCTACTTATAGTAATCCATATATATATGCTAGGGGTCATGGTCCTCCTCCTATAAACTATGGTTTCATGCCTTACATGTTGTCGCAACCAACTCCAGAACAGTACTTTCCGTACTACACACCACCTACGATGCTTCCAAGGTATTGTTGTTAATATTCGTATTTTGCGTGTACCTTTTTAAATTACAAATGCTTAATAGTTTTGTCTTACACAATCAACTTCCAACAACAAATACATCAACAAAATGTCCGTGTCGAACAACAGAATATTCATTTCGCAATCGGTATATCCTACCTCATTAGAAATGTATGATATGAGTCAAAGGTATGTGTTGCAATTTATTTGGGCAATGTTTCCTATCTAATCTAGCTTCGTACTAAAATACTTTTGTTAACAGATTTACAAGTCTTGAGGATACCGCTGCAGAATGTAGTGTTGGACCATCACAACACTCACATGATTCAAATATTGACATTGATGTGGATGTTGATATAGATAGAGATATTGGACATGATCCTCTAATTGATAGTACGGCTGTTGCGATGAGGACTAATAATGATGCATGTTGGGTAGAATGAACGCAGGTGAACAATGAACCATTGAACTATGACTTTTCGAACGTAGATGATGTTGAAGGTGATGGTGATGAAGCTCAAATGGAAGTACCATTGGATGATGATCTATGTACCGCACAAATGATGGCAAGATCGGTTGTTGCCAATCTACAATTTGTTGGGGGGAAATTTTCAACTGCTTGCATACAAAATGGATTTGCTGTTAGGATGGTATTTCAAAGTAAAGAAAAGCTTCTACACCAATTAACCGAATGGTCAATTCTACATGGAGTTTCGTACAAGCCGATCAAGTCGAATAAAACTATATACACTGCTATATGTAATGTTGACACTAACTGTCCATGGAGAATACATGCAATAGTCTCAAAGAAATCATAATTTGGATGGTGGAAAATCAGAAAGTTGCCTAGTGAACATAACTGTGTCAATCCTACAGTTAATTCCAACCACAAGCAAGTCACTTCTAATTTTCTTGTGTCAAAAATCATGTCTTTTATCAAGGCCGATTTGGATATCTCAGCAGGTACAGTCCAAGTACTTGTCAACGACCAGCTGTTCATCAAAATTAGTTACATGAAAGCTTGGCGAACATTAAGTAAAACAATAGAAAGAATTTATGGTGATTGGGCCGAATCATATGCGACTTTGCCTCAATATTTCGAGGAAATAAAGAGAAGTAATCCGAGGACTGTTGGACATGTCGGAGAATTTGATCGTGCGTTTTGGGCATTTGGCCCTTGCATTACAGGTTTTCTACACTGCTGGCCATTGCTATGTATTGACGGGACACATTTGTATGATAAATACAAAGGGACATTGCTTGTTGCTACTGTTGTAGATGCGGATGACTGTCTGTTTCCATTAGCTTATGCAGTTGTCGAATCCGATTCATATGATAGTCGGGGTTGGTTTTTTTCTTACATGCTTGAATTCATACACGATATGTGCAATCATCGTATTACTTTCATATCAGATCGAATGAAAGGAATTCCGAAAGCTTTACAGGACAAATGGTGAGAACCACACAAACATAGGTTTTGTGCAAGACATTTAAAGCTAATTTTCAAACAGTAGATTTTAAGGAGAAACGACTTACAGGTTTATTTTATTCAGCTGCATGTGCTTAAGAAGTAGTTGAGTACAACAAAATCAGAGAAGAAATCAAAGCTACAAATCCATGGGTTAATGAATGGATTGAAAGAAGTTTAGGGAATTTTGAAGAAAATTGTGCCCTATGCAAAGATGAGGAGGACGCTTTCATGTTATGACCACCAATGCATCCGAAAGTTTTAATGTTGTACTGAAAGGTGCTCGATCATTACCTATAAAGACGTTGGTTGCACGAACCTTCTTTCGATCGGTTGAATATTTCTGTAAGAGACGAGAAACCGCGGATGCTATCACAACACGTTTGAATCCAAAATGGGAAGCTAAAATAGCAGATCGGGCTACTGAAGCACGTCGTTGTAGACTAGTTCGATTTAGTTGAACAGAATGGCAAGTGATTCATTGCTACAACGATGAATTTAAAGTGATAATTGATGGTACTAACTGCTCATGTACAAGCAACATCCCACTATTGCAAAAATTACCATGCTCCCATGTAATGGCGGTTTGTTCGGCACAGGATTACGGTGCTAATAGAGCACATCATGATTTCGCATCAGAGTGGTACTCCGTTAAAAGTTACAAAGCTTCATATCAGCCAGAGTTTCATCCCGTGCGTGATAATAGATAATGGGGATCATAAAACGATCCACAGATATTATTGCCTCCACCTACAAAAAGACAACCCGGACGACCCAAATCTACGAGGATAAAAAATGTTATGGACGAGCATCAAACGCCTAAAACAAACAGGTGCAACAAATGTGGACCGTAGGGCCATAACAAAAAGCGATGTACTTCAGCGACCTAAACTTTCATTATCTAATGTATGACTGCGTACCGAATTAAGATTTATGTGTATTCAACTTTAAGTGAATGTAAATTCTATGTATCGGACTAAATAGTTATGTATCGGACTTCGTATCTATGTACTGTTTACTCGATGTCGACATAAATGACCTTCGCAGTTGTTAGATTTGAAAGTTGATATCTATGCATTGTCATTAGTTCAACTTCTTGATCATGTGAGGTAGCTACATGCAGTAGGTGGGTGTTATTTTTAGTTGCAGGAATTTTGTTTTGGCGACTTTTGAAAATTCGTCCATTGGTGCATTTTGAAAATTCGCCCAAATGTGCATTTTTAAAATTCGCCAACGTCTACGTGGCCAAAACATGTCTATCTTTGTAATTATTTTCAAAACAGGTCTATCTTTGTTATACTCTGCACAAAGATGGTTAGTTCTGCAAATTTTTCTTATTATTATTATATTCTCAATATCTCTTATTTCTCTTACTTAAATGACTGTGATAATAATAATAATAATAATTTTCTATAAACTTCATAAACGCAGTCGTAATGCTATTTACTCAAAATTAATACACTCTTCCCAAAATCATATTATTATTTATTAAATTGTACTTTACTTTATAAATTTTAACAAATTCCCCAAATTCACTTTAAATAGATTTTTCGTTACTATTTATGAATTTTCCCAGAAATTCATAAATAATAATCCCATTAAAAGTTTCACATCAATTTTAGTATAAATTATCGAATCGCAATTATTTACCCGTATTACTCGAAATTTGTAAACAATCTTCTTTTCCCTAAAATTACACAATTTTACTTATTTTCTAATTTTTTTTTCTTCAAATCTACAATTAATTACTATAAAATGTCATCATCTAATAATGTAATAATTAAATAGATAAACGACCAAATTGGAACACATGACATGTCAAAATATCACAACAATCAAACAATCATAAAAAGGGCATGACATATATGAACAGATGTATTTTTTTATTGATGGATAGTGGTTAATATTTTTAAAATGTAAATACTTACGACCCCTAAGTCTCGCCAACGCGCTTTCATAAACAGCTTCAAAAATCAGCAAACCACATGGCAAACTGTCCATAATTTTACCATGAATCCAACGAAATAAACCACGCATGAAACAAAGGTCGTATGCAAGAGATATGTCGAGTAGAAGACAAATGTTTAATTTAAAAATATTTAAAATACAAGGGCCTAAATGAAAACTTATTCCACCATCCAGAATGCCTCTTTTCCCTTTGTATCCTATTCTTGACCAATCATTGAAGCATTGTAGTTGCCTCTAGGAGCAACCTGGCTCTGATTCAACAAAACCATAAACTTTGCCTTGCTCTGTCGTGCCCATCCCTCATTCCCACCCCACCCCAACCCCCTCCGCCCTCCGGTGGTCCGATACCCCCCTACCATCGCCGTTTGACCTCTTCGTTGGAATTTTTCCCTATTTCCGATGCCGCCTCGTCAAATTCCAAGCCGATTCGACTACATAGACAAGCTATACTCGTCCCCCATATCTGACAGTACTCTCCATCATCCCTCTCACACCGTTTCACCATCATTTGCCAAATCCTTAAATCAAGAGTCGTGTGGCTCCTCCATCAGTTTTATAACTTCTAGAGAATATTCCAATCAGATGTGACTAAATTATGATAGACGAACGCCACCATTGTTCGTATCGACACGTCCCATGAAATGACATATCATATGGCTTTGTTTTGGATTGACTTGTAAATCGTCTTATTTTGTAATCAGCAGAGAATAGAGATAATCTTCATTGCTACAGGAAGCTGTAGGTTTGAAGAGGGATTAGAAAAGTGAGTTTGAAAATAGTTTCAACGACTACGAGGAATAAGATGCCTTGTACTTTTGCCATAAGATTATATGAATATGAGAAGTTATAAATATGTTCGAAATTCGTATTTTGTTTGTCTATTTATATATTTATTATCAACATTTCTTCAATTTTGAAAGTATATGATGTTTTCCAAGATGATTAGATTTTGAATGTTGGATCAAAAGTTGGTTTAACAAATAAGTGAGGTTATAATTTTTTAACATAAATAATTAAATATAGTTGTGAAAAGTTTCAATATTTTTTTATCGTTATAGTTGTTGAAAGGAGCTGAAATTTTCGGAGAGTGCATAATATTTTTGTGTAATATTGTGCAATTAGATTTAACCCACGTGGATCCATTTACGTGGGCCCCGCTCTGTGCTCTCGCTGGTATCTTGTGTGATATCCAGCACTGTTCCTATACAAAATGCTCTTCAATTCCCAACTCTGCCACCACCGTTAATGTCTAATCCCCCCAACTCGGGTACTGGGTGCAACCCAATAAAGAAACCGGGACCCGTTACACTCGATCACGTCCTCGTTGCCCTTCGTGAATCCAGAGAGGACCGCGAAACCCGTATCCGAAGCCTGTTCAACTTTTTCGATTCAAAGAACAGAGGGTACTTGGATCACTCGTCGATCGAAGAGGGTTTGAGGGCTTTGCGAATCCCATCCGAGTACAAGTATGCGAAAGATTTGATTAGGGTCTGCGATTTGGATCGGGATGGCAGAGTTGAGTATGAGGAATTCAGGAGGTACATGGATGCAAAGGAGCTCGAGTTGTATAGGATTTTTCAGAAGATTGATGTGGAGCATAATGGCTGTATATTGCCTGAGGAGCTTTGGGATGCACTTGTCAAGGCAGGTAAAAGATTTAAGAAGTGTATTATTATGCTGTTCGAATTACCATTATTAATGCTTTTGGCAGTGTAAATGATTTGCAGGTTTGTTTTATATTATCGTATACGAGGACATGCGGAACGGAGTATGATTTGGATGTTTGGTATATATTTCCATTTGTTAACTCAGCTTTTGGACGGTTGGTTGGTATTTCCATTAGTAAACTCAATTTGAAGCTGTGCTGATTTGAAACAGATGGAATTGTAGTTTGGAATGGGTAATGTGATTGTTCTTGTGTTACTGAGTTTAGTGTTGTCAAATGGTTTGAAATGTAAAGTTAATTTGGAACTTTTGTGGGTGATCTTAAATAGATGAAAATTATAGTGAGTTAGTATTTCAGCAACGGTTCAAACTGTGTGAAAAATGTCAACTATTTCTGTCGAGAAAAATATATAGGATGATAAAAGAAGGCACAAGAATAATCCAACTTCAGTTCGAACTCATGGTGGAAATTTTCACATGCAAATTTGCCTCTTGGATTGAAATTCTAGTTAACAAGTCAATAAATACTAAAATATGTGAAAATTGTTAAACAATAAGACAACTATTTATCAATAACATCCAACAAAAGCAAAGCCAAATCGCATTGGGATTGAATAAAAATTTGGCTATTGTATTTCAACCCCTAGCATTGCGTTCATACTCGTATTTGGTGACCAAAATATCATCTTTAAAGTTCTTATTTTCAACCTATGTATTAATGATCGATATCAAAACTTTGATATATTAAAATCCCCATCAATTTTTACCTTAAGTTAACGAATATTGCATTTTTAATGTAGGAAACCGTAGATGAAACAACAGATTTTGAAAAGCATTATTATCTATAAAAAAATTAAAATTCTAAAATACACAAAAACTATTCAAAAAGACAACTGTATCGTACCAATTTGAACTGTCAATTGATTTGAATTAGTACATCCAAATAAGTACCTATAAAATACGAGAATTTTGAATTAAAATTTATGATAAATCTTGTTGTTGTTTTTTTTTTTTGATAATATGTTTGTTTGTATAATTGCATGAAAAATAGAGGAGGTCAAAATTTTGTTTCTAGGGTATGACATGTAAACAATTTGGTATACAAAATTTATTGAAAAACTGAGGAATGCAAGCCAATTTGACAGGTACAGATAGAATCATTTTTACCCACCAAATATAGTCAAACAGGGGGAAAAAAAGGTCCATTCAACCACTTCAATTCTGGTAAGCCAAGGATCTTGATTTTGCCGGTGAATCAACACCAAAAGACATTGAAAATGTATTATTTATTTCAATTTTGTTTAAAAAAAATTTGTCTTCATTTTCATCACAGCAATCTCCTGTAAGACTTGAAAGCTTGCTAAGACAATCTAGAACTTAAGATTGATTGGTTTATCTCTATTTACAGAGTTGGCTGCGTTCGTTTTTGAATGTCCCTTACGAAATTTAATTCCTCCACTATGTCTGGTGATAATTCATTTCTAATTTCGTTTTTGCAGCTTCCAATGCATTTCAATTTCTCACAAGCTATCCATGCACAGTTGATTTGAAATTCTTATTGCATGTCTGCAAATGAAATTAAACCACCACCATTATGTGACCAGTGATCCCATACATGTAAAACAGAATATTATCACAAATTTCATATACTAATGCAAGAGATTAGAAACTAAACTAAAAATCATAACCCACTAGGTGTAATAGTTTCCATCTAATGCAATCCAAGTGAGGTAAAGATTTCTACTTTGGATGTTGTATGGTGTAAGCTAATTTTTTGTATTACAAGTATTTCTATCTGGTTTTGCAGGGAGCATATTTTGCACAATATAGAGTTCTTTTAGCAATTAGATGAGAATCTTTTATTCATAATATACACCATAATGGATTCAAATATGCAGCAGCAACATGAATACTATGAAGGATAATTGATTCACACATTAACTGTTAGAATTAAATAATTCTTTATACTTAGCGTTTAACTCAAATTTGTCTTAGTCCTTTCCTAGATCTTCTCATTGCTTCAAATAGGTATCCTATGTAGTATCCATACCGTCACCATCAAATAAATCAAAGATCCTAGAATGATGTTCTTTCTAATCATGGTTCAAAATTTTGTTCAACACGCTATAATTCTGGTGATTCCATTCCGGATTTGACGAGGATTGAAATGGAATTCAAGGAAATCTCCTTATTCGATACAAAGATGTAATAAAAGATAAAAATCATGTTTTTATCAAAGAAAAAAAATAGTTAAAACATTAATAACTTCAGAAATCATACTCTATAATTTAACATTTTATCATTTACATACATAAATCAAGTGCAAAAGCGATTTGTTTATTCAATCAACTCAAATTCAACTTTACTAAAAAATATGTGCTTAAGCTGTTAAATCAAATGATTGATTGCACTTTGCAATGTCTATAAACGAAGAGAGATTGAAAAAAAAAAAGAAGGCAATAGAATAAAAAGCATTGTTCAAAATATATTATTTTTAAACCATTACTCAGTTTATTATTAAAAAAATATGCTTAAAACATCCCTGGAAAAACATATCTTAAAAAGCTTTCCTCAAAATAGAAGCACTACTTTGTTGTCTAACTATTTTGTTCATAATTTCTATCCAAGTGCAATACACATTTTGCTTGTAATTTATTGATGCACTGTAGTCAATGGCGAAAAAGCACAAGGCCTGCACCTTTTTTCCCCTCTTTTTAGTATGACTTATGCATCATGTTTTATTACTTTCAGCACACATTTCAGCAACGACAATCTGCTACAATACTAAACTGCATATACATGCAATTTTGAGAATAATACATCATGAATCCTACAAAAATCAAAATAAGAAGTTGCAAAGGCATTCAACTTAAATCTGCAACAACAAAATATTTCAATTTGTATGCGAGGCACACTTTTGCATCTTTGGAAATTTTTGTGCTTTTCGTGTGCCTCGAGCATAGCCCCTTGAGCTATTAAAAGGCACAGCAGCAGCGGCTTGTGCTTAGGCATAGCCCGTGCCTCGAGCATAGCCTGTGCCTTCCGCCTTGCACCTCGATAACACCTTATTGTGTATTTGTATTAAAATAAAGCCAAAAAGTACCTAAATTCAAAAGAGAATTTGGAACAAAATATCTAATATTTTGAAACTGAATCGAAAAGTTAAAAAATTTAAAATTAACGAAACAGAATCAAAAACTGAAAATTTAAATTTGATTCCAATCAAAGTTTTAAAAGACAAAGGCATACACAAAGCCTTTTGTGCTCCCAAGGCAAGACATGATTCTCAAGGTGTTGAGGTGTAAGTGTTCGAAGTGAACATTATACACAAACATATACTATCAATTAATTAAATATAGAATAATAAACGACGAACATTAAAATAAAAAACATTAAATACTTAAAGTGATCTAAACAAAATACAATCAATTACATATAAAATATTTTATTTGGATACTTTCTAACTCATACATCACTTATTACTATATACATAAACACACTATAAATTTACTTTAAAATAAAACTTCCTAGACATAGCTCCATGTAAAACAGACTATTACAAGTAGCAATAGAAACACCATCCAATTTCAAGCTGAAACGTAAACCATTACAAGTATCATCCAATTTAAATATAATCAAAGAAGGAAACCCAAACACACTATCACATACAATAAACAAGTAGACAAGTTATTCTTTTGCTATTTTTCTTTTTCCTCTCCAAATCTCATGTGCTATAAAAAATGTGCAGTCTAATCTGAAATCGATTTTAACTTATAAATCAATTCCGAAGTTGGTTATGAAATTTAGTTAGTGAACAAAAAAGATTGCTATTCTTGTTTTCTTAATCTTGTTATTTTTTCCTACTATGAGATGATTAACGTTTTGTAGCTTTTGTTAGACACAGTATTTTTAGTACAAAGCAAAAAAGTTTTGCCTAAGGCACACACCTTAGTAGCATGAAGCGCGCTAGATGTATGTTTTGTCTGTTTTGTCGGGCACCCGCCTAAGTGTCAAAAAGGGCCAAGTGTCAATTTGGGGATTTCTTTTGCTTGTTGAGGCGCTAGTCATGCTTGAGGCCCCATAAAGACAAGGAAAGCACTTGAAGCCTAAGACGCTCAAAGCCTAAGGCATTGAAGAAAGTATGATTTTATGTCGATTTGAGGGATATAAAATAGTTCGGGTTTCAGCCCAAAATTGAGCATAAGTTTCGATCCATTTAACCCAAGCCCAATGTCGATTTTTATCTCAATTTCGTGCTAGGGCAAAAAAAACGTAACAGAAGGAAAAGAAAAGGTCCAAACCTACCGATTTCAACTCTCGAAGTGCATCCGCTGTTGGCTAATTTTAACTCTCCAAAATTCAATTTTAATATCAGTTTTGAAGTGCATATTTTTTGTGTTGGAACAAAAAAGCTCATGCTTAAGGCACCCAAAAAAGCGCTAGGTGCAAAAAAGCTAGATTTGGCCTTGCACTTTATGAGACTTCTTTGTCTTGACAACTTTGCATTTTGTATATCTCGGGCTGCTAAGGTGTAGGCCTTAAAGCCATAAAGTTTTTCTAAGCAAGCCTCAAGGCGTTTGGCTCTGTCTCGCCTTGAGGCGGGCCTTCAACCAACCTTTTAAAACATTGATCCTAATACATAAATTATGTCTTTTGTTGGGATCCAAAAACATGTTCCTTAAATTATTTAGCAAGTCTTCTTACATTTGGCCAATGCTATGATTCATGTTTTTAAACCTAAGTGAAATAACAATCATTTGTAAAGGTCCCTTTCAATAATTGATTGAAGCATTAAATGGTTATAAGCAAGCAGTGGGGATTTGGCTCTTTATCACTTTTATGAAGTTTTACCAATGTTAAGAATATTTTATATTTTGTACATGAAATTCACCATCTTCTTAGCTTAGTGAAGGAAGCATCTTATCAAGGACTAAGAGTGTTTTGGTAATGATTACCTATATTGATATGAGAAAACGGTTGCTATTCAAATATTTATTAGTCCAAAATTGATACACACATATACATACATACATATAAACCGATGGTATGTATATTGATGATAGAAAATGGTTAATTGGTAATGTAAAATTTATTATTAGCTAATAACATCAAAATATTTAAATAAAGTTCGATTTTATATAAATAATTGAATATGACTGCTTAATTCATTTATTTGTAATATAAATTTATCAAGCAACTATATATTTCTCTAACTTATATAAATAATTTACGTTTCATAAGCGAACAAAAACAATAAATAGATTTCATAAAGCAAACATTGTAGCTTCGTAAATTGAACACTAGAGCATCATGATTCTCAGATTGAAAAAGGTGATCGTGAAATTTAACAATAAAGAAGTATGAATTACAATACTATATTTTTTTGTAAATTCACCGTTAATATGGTTTTGAGTTTTGATTACTAATTGTTAGTTACCATTGACATTGTTAAATTTTATATTATTGTATTGATTATGGTGTAATGAAAATGCTTATACTTGTTTATCAGTACATTGTTAATGATAGGATAACAAAAATTTATCATTATCATAACAACTACAATCTTACTCACAAATGGTTTTTCTTATGTATGTTTCAAACATAAGTTGACACCATGTACATCATAACATATACATATAGGAACATTGTAAGATTATATAAAGTTCTAAGCAGCAGTTTCATAGCTAGGGACATTAGTTGTGATGATTTGAGTACTATTTTTTTGGTTTATTATCATCGATTTCTTTGCAAAGCAAATCTTTAAGATGCACAGCAGTTTGCAAAAGCAAATCTTCCACGGATGGCTGATTTGAGGAAGATGACTCTTTTAGGCAATGCATAATCACATTGATGAATAAATGTCCTTTCAAATTTATCAATCCATATGTCAAAAACTATGCAACCGTTTCTATTCTTTTAAGAGTCCTTAACTATTGTTATACTCATCAACTTTCATCTTAATATTTTCTACCAACGTTGTTCATACAAAGTGTAGAGTTGGAACATACCCAGTAACCAACACTACAGCTACAGAAAACTTAGAAAAAAAATTCAAAAAAACTTGGTCTTGACCAATGTGAAATGATATATTTGTCATAAAGAAGAAATTAACAATAGCTCCATCTTATCTTCTTTTTATTATGCATAGCTGCCACTGTATTTTGGAGTTGGTTAGGATCAAAATATGAACTGGGAATGTGAAAGAACTTTCTTACACGATGGAGTAACAGTAACCCAGGTCTTTTTGCTACATCCCTCAAATTTCCTGACAACTAGATAACAACCTTATGTTGGAAAGCATAGGTATGGACACAACAAAAAAATAATTATACTTGTTTGTCTTGATATGCATAATTTCAATCAGGCTATGCCTCTAAAAAAATCATTCATGAAATTTACATCGAATTTCAGACAGTAGCATAATCATGGAAACTATCATTCTACCTCGTTGTTTAACTGTTGTGTTCTTGAAAAAAAAAAATGTTTCACGAGCTATGCATTTTAAAATAAAATACAACATAAAAAGTTATAAAGTAATGAATGTGGAATCAAAGAAATCTCATCATTAATCTACTTTCTTATAATAAGTATGCATTGGCTGGTCAATTACCATATGAACATCGATGTTTGAAATGTTAATTTCACTTTTCCTTTCAATTTATCATTTTTTGTTTTGTTTTTGTTTTGAGAAGTTGAATTAATATTTTATGAAAATCAAGATAATGAAAAATTGGTTTGTATTTTTGTTTCACTCATAAATAATTTGTAAACTACACTTATTCATTGAAAATTTAAGTCAAAATGATATAATGACCTTTCGTTCTTAATCAGTTAATATTGTTATCAGTAAAATATCTATCAAAAAAAGATATTGAAAATTTAAAAATACCGAGTTAATATTAAATATATCAAAGCAATGTCGATATATCTGTTAGCAAGTCATAAAAACATAGTAATAACAAAAAAATTGTAAAAAGGAAAAAAAACATTTTGAATAATTGTTAGATTATTTGATAATAACCTATAAATAATTTGCATGTACTCTGAAGTTTTATTATGAAATATATATATGTATTTTTTGAATAATGATAATATTTAACTATTCAGACTGACATTTGCATCAATATCGGTTGTATACTACCATATATCATAAATACATCGTTGATCATTAATATAACTAACATTATGAATAAATGTAGATTGAAATTTGATATGTGATATACATCATTATGTGATAGTAACTATATAGGTTCATTCAATTTCGTTATATTGGCCACATCTTCCCTTACAAATCCTCCAAAATTGTCCATCTAGTTTTTTATTTTTTCTGTTTGCATCGAAATGTTTGGGTTCCTTACCTTTTCTAGATTTGTCTTCTTCTTCTTCCCTTTTTTTTATGAAGATTTCCTCTATAAATCTTTAAATCGTTTCGAGTTTTACCATCTGTTTAATATTACATTCAATTGAACAGTCAAAATAATCACAGGGTTAAAAGAAAAAAACAATTTTTTTAAAATTCATCTGCATGAAGAAATATCTTCTGTAAAAAATTGATTTTATCTCTAAATCTTAAAAAAAAAAGTCACAGAAATTTAAATAGGGAGTTGTGCTTAAGCTCTCCACGTCTTATTGTTACTGAAAACCGTTGTCTTACTATCGACATATCAATAACATTCAATGTTCTTGGTTCCAATCTACATGCCATACCATTCTTTAAGTAACATCAACCCTATCGTCTTGTAATGTATTATTACTCTTATGTGCATGAAGCACAAGACAAAATTTTATTTGGCTACATAGTAACAGTTTTTTCTTCTTTTCTTGAGATTTAGTCTCACTATTGAAATTGTTTCCATATGTTCTAATCTACTTTGAAGCATGTTTTCATATTGTTTGAAAAATGTTTCCATCTATCTTTAGTCGTGTTTCTATCTATTTTGAAACACGTTCAGATCTACTTTGGAGTGTGTTTCTTTTGGGCTCCTAAGCCAGGAATGTAAAAACATGATTTTACTATGAAACATTGACTCTCTACAAGGTTTCACCTTCTATGTGATAAGGCTTAGTTTAATGGTGTTTGAAGGTTTGATTTAATAGTATTAAATTTTCGACGGGTAGATTTACCTTGTTCATAAAATTTGCTTTCTTAATGAGGTGGGCATGTATTGATTTGTGGAATTAGTTGATTTTTACGTAGTTTGAATTTGGCACAATGAAGGTTCTGTAATGACTAATCATTGTTGTTGAAATAGTGGTAATGATGGATGGCAGTAGAGCATCATATGATGTATGAGTGCAATCACTTTAAAATCTGCAGTTTGAACTTCAGATGAAGTTGCCTGTGGGTCTTTGTGCTAAAGTGCTTAACGCTCTTTGACTATTACGCTATTACAGTTTAGTACGACGAATCCGCTTTAAGCCCTGCTTTTTACCACTAAGCTCGATAAATCAAAGCTTTTTAGCATCTGCTTAAAACTTAGTATGAATTTTTTTTATTTGACCAATTCTCTTTTGGGTATAGACCTAAGTTCAAGGACTGTGTGCTCAACATAAGCCATAACACTATTTTAGTCTTTAAGTCTAAAGTGCATGGATCAAAGCATTTTTGGATTTTGTTATACATGAGAGAATAATGTTTCCTTTAAGTCTAAAGTGCATGGATCAAAGCATTTTTGGATTTTGTTATACATGAGAGAATAATGTTTCTTTTTCTTACACCAATGATGGAGGACGAAATAATAAATCCATTTTGGAAACTGGATTTTATTTACAATATATCTTTTGCACCATCGCTATTTTCTATTATATTCCCACTGTAACTTTTTGCATCTCCAATGCTATAAAACAAACGAGTGTTTTAAATGTCTAGGTTACATCAACATAGTTTGGAATGTTGGAATGATTTATGGCATATAATTGTAAATGGTAGTAGTAAATCGTAGTTAATTCGTCGGTATAATGACGATGATGCTCTTGCATAGTGAAGGTTCAGTGTAAAAATGGTTAATCATGTAGCCTTCTTAAAATTAGGAATAGAAAGATGTTAATGGAGCTATGCTGAGCTTCAAGACGCCTGTACCTAATTCAAGTTTCTAACCTGGGTCTCACAAATTTAATGATTCGAATATTCTGACAAATTTCATCTTATCTTTAAACTTGTAAGAACGTACAAATTCCACTCATTAGGTAATCTTAGTAAACAATTCCTTAAGACATTATATTTTGCCTCCATTCTATGGTGGTAATGATGTACAAAATGCTCTATTGAAACCTGCTTAAGTAAGTTATTATGTAATTTAACATTCTTATTTCACCTCAACTTGTCCTTTCTATTCTTGTATCAATTGCCCAGCAACCCAGTTGTAATGCACTGTTGATCTTACGTTATGGTTATGTAGAATAGTGTTTTGCTCACTCAGCAGAAGCTATATTAGATCAGAACTTTAGACTGTAACTCTTCATCATTTTATTTTTATGTGATTTTTTTAAGTTAATATTTATGATTTATGAGGTGTGTGTACATGATGGTTTTATCCTCTCATTATAAGAGGGAGTATTTCCTCTCAATATAAGCATATGTAAATGTTATCTCGAGTATTTCCTTATACGTGCATCTTCATATGGACCTCATGCGTACACTTACGATGCCCACATGTGGTAATATGGAAATCTGATGTACACGGCATTTGTGGACGTCCCTTGAGATATTTCCATTTTGGATTTTAGTACTTAATGCAATTAAACAAAATCATTCCCTTCATTTAGCTTTTATACCAAGTCTCTCTCAATCTACTATATTCCTATGTTGTAAAAATCCTTTTAGGCCTCCGCCTAGGCACTAGGCGAGGCTTGGCTTACTGCCTAGGTCCACCAAAGCAAGGCTTACCACCTTATCTAAGAATCTGAATAGATATTTATGAACTGGTTAGGGATTATTTGAGTCTCGATGCCTCATGCAAGCATGTATGTGCTAGTTTTAGACAGTTTTGCCCCTTTGACTGCTACTAAGCCCATCTAAAACCCCAAATTTCTAGTTTGTTTCAGTTAATACTAAAATTTTATCCAAAATACACGAGTTATCAAAAACGGATAGCTCCAATTAATCCCCGCCTAAACAATTAATCCATAGCCCATATTTGTCGTCTAGTGTCTGCCTAATGATTTTTACAACCTTGCAATATTCTTGATGAGTTATTTCCAGGTTATGTTAACCCTTGAATAAATTGGTGTTTTATTGAACCCATAATCCATTGATTTGCTTCTGTTTTCATTCACTGCATATTGATTTCTTTTAACCCCATTCCTATGCATTGGATTTGATAAACTAACATAGTGTAATTACCCAATTTTCAATATGCAAATTTGTGCCCTACTTTAACAGAATCCAGTTCTTCCACATAACCGATTGAAGCTGCAATTACTTTTGAATATCTTGCTGTTAACATTTTACATAAACACACACACAAACGCAAACCCACCAACTCTTGAACTAACACTTCTAAACTGCTGCAAATGAAGTCACATAAGCTATGTCTTAATGCAGATGTCAACCGACAAAACTCAGTTATTTCACTCATCACAATTTTAGAGTAAATAATAGATGATTCTCTTTGTACTTTCTGCTACATTTATTTTGATTATTACTCAACTACATGGGAATATGTGGGGCATGTTTTCTTTTCTTTTTCCTGCAACATAGTGGATTTGGTTGCAATTGGTAATTAATCAATGTTTAGGTTGAAAATTTAAAACCATCTAATTCATTCATATTATTGCTATTACCAGACCATCTTGAATTTGCAATCATTTCTACATCAAACACATACAACCAATCACAAATCATCTTTAGTTTTCACAATCTAAAGGGCTTAACTACAAAATGTTCATGTTATTGTTGTGCAGTGAGATTAATGGGTATTGTTATGTCAACATTATTTATTCATTTCATATTGGTCTTATGATCATCATCATGATGATCTATATTTTTCCTCCAAGTTTGCTTTGAATTCCTTTCCATGCGTGCTTCCAAATTCCAAGTTGGAAAGTCATAGAACTTTCTAACTGTATGACAGTTTCTTGATTATATATAGGTTGATATCATCTCATTAGTTATGCCAGTTCACGTCTTGCAGGAATTGAAATAGATGACGAGGAGCTCGCTCGATTTGTAGAGCATGTTGATAAAGACAACAATGGAATAATCACTTTTGAAGAATGGAGAGATTTCCTTCTACTATATCCACACGAAGCAACAATTGAAAACATTTATCAACACTGGGAAAGAGTATGCTTGGTTGACATAGGAGAGCAAACTGTTATCCCTGAAGGAATAAGCAGACATGTAAATGCAAGCAAATATTTGATTGCGGGTGCAGTAGCAGGAGCAACTTCACGAACAGCTACTGCACCGCTTGACCGTCTGAAAGTTGCAATGCAAGTGCAAACAACAAGCACTAAACTTATTCCTGCAATAAAAGAGATATGGAAGGAAGGACGTATCCCAGGATTTTTCAGAGGGAATGGGTTAAACGTAATAAAAGTTGCACCCGAGAGTGCAATAAGGTTTTACATGTATGAAATGCTAAAAACCACTATTGTTAACGCCAGAGGTCAGGAAAAAAGTGATATTGGTGCTTTTGGGCGTCTTATTGCAGGAGGATTTGCAGGTGCTATTGCGCAAACTGCCATTTATCCAATGGATCTTGTTAAGACACGATTACAGACTTTTGTTAGTTCTAGTGGTAAAGTGCCAAAGCTTACTAAATTGTCGAAAGACATATGGGTTCATGAAGGACCTAGGGCGTTTTATAGAGGCCTTGTTCCTTCTCTTCTTGGGATGATACCATATGCTGGTATAGATCTTGCTGCTTACGAAACATTGAAAGATGCATCAAAAAAATATCTTCTTAAAGACAGTGGTAAGTATTTCATGATTTACCCATTTTCGATACCGTACTATGGTTCTGAAAGTATGACATGCAATTACATATCATTTTGTCAAATCCGAATATAAGTATTTGTTCGGAAACTTTGGATAGTGGACGTGAGTTAAAATTGGACCATGAAACACCTTTTATTGTATAGCAAAAGATCATACACTGTTTAATAGAGTGGTGTGTTTTGGCAGAACCTGGTCCGCTTGTACAATTAGGCTGTGGTACGGTTTCAGGTGCTCTTGGCGCAACATGTGTGTATCCGTTGCAAGTCATCAGAACAAGGTATAGTTACTAACCGTTATATATACAAGGGTTTGGTTGGAAATCGAAAGTTTCCGTTGTCTCAGTTGTTGGATTCTTATCTGAAACTACTACAAATATTTCAGTTTTATTCTGTGTGCATCATTAGCACTTGGTTTGAGTTTCTCAGCCATCTTGGAGGTTTTGGTTGTTTAAATTTTGATGAACCAAAACAATATTGAAATAAAATTTTGAAATCTTGATTATATCTGTGCTTACACCCTAATGTATCTTTTAATCCTGAACCAAAATCTCCGTATCTCCTATTGCTTTAATCCATGTTTATTCCCATTGATGTTGATATATCTAATTTTTTTTGGATTGGGTCATTTTCTATGGTACAATATTTTTTTCTATTATGGTGACCATCTTTTTTTTGAAAAAAAAATTTTAATTAATTTTAACACCTCTAGTCTTTCACAACTTCATTTTATAATGAATCTTATTGCGAGGATACAAACTTTCTATAATGAATCTTTATTAATAGCTGTATACATAATTATAATATCATATGTATTAAAAAATTGACTCAATACAGTAATTTTAGATATGAAAATTTTGATGTTGGACTAGAAGTAAGCAACCAAACTTATTTACCCTGTATGTTTTCTTGACTTGGATTGATCAGACACACCCCAGGATAGTTTTAGCACCATTTAGATCAAAAATCACCAAAAGTATCAAAAACAAACAAATGAACAAATAAAAGCATGAATCTTACCAGTGTCACTTTAGAGATAGGTTGGTTTATTTCTACTTGGTCTGTCTGATGCTTCCAAAAAATAGCTTAAATAAGATTGTAGTCGATTTTTTTTTGGGGTTAATAGTTGTAATACCTTTAATGTCATGCTTTTTTGGTGTAAATGTAAAGTGCAAAATTGTCTTTGCAATAATTAAGAAAAACTAAAAATAAAAAAACAAGCAATCATGTATAAGATAACTCAAATATTCAAAGAGCGAAAAAAATCAAAAAAATCGGATTATTCTCCATGCAACCATGTATAAGATTACATTTTCACTAACAATCCGTATTGTCAAAAATATAGGAGTGACTGATGGTGAAAGAACTCATTTTAATTTTTACAGAAACGAGAATATTACTAAAATGTGCATTAAATAAGCTTCCTAAACTAAAAATAGAGAGTCGAAGTACAAAAATAAGAACTTAGGTAGAAGATATTTCTTAATTTTCCAGAATTCAGAAGAAGAAAAAAGTAAAAGAAGAGATAGTTGACTAAAGTACGATAAAAGAAGTATCTAGATAAGGAATCTAAACATATAAATATCTACCTCGTAAATCCTAAATCAAAGTTAATACCCATCGCATAAATATAAAAATAAGGGCATTGTTAAAGGGACTTCAATTTGGAAGGGGGCATTTTTTCAATTTTCATGAAATTGTTGTGAGGTGTACCAAAAATGTTGTCCTCTCTTTATTTCGGTGGTCCTTCACTGTTTTTTGATATTTTTTTCGATCAGACCCAACCAAAAATAGTTTTCGGTAAACCATCATTGTTTTCTTTTTTCCTTTTTTTTGATGGAATTTTGCCAAATTTTACTTTGCACAAGGGTAAAATAATAAATCATTTTATTTGGTTTCATTTACCATATCCCTGCATAACAATTTTTTTTGGTGGAGTCCCTCTAAAGTTGCCCCACCTCCCCCTCCCTCACCCCAAGAAACCAACCCCACCACCCACCCCCACCCCCACCCTCCACCTCAAAAAAATAGAGTTCCTTTAACAGTGCCCTAAAATAATTAATAAGTATTGAATTATAAAGAGACAGTTGCGTATTTCAAACACCAGAGCGGGAAAGAAGATCGCTACCAATAATGGAGTCAGCACTCTGATACACTAACTATGATAAGGTAATTTTATAACATTTCTGCAATTATTGATTAGGGTTAATATTTTTTATTTTTTGTAAGGCCATAAGTTGTATAACAAAAATATAAATTTATGTTTCCTAAGATCACAAGTTTGAATCTTAGTTTCACAAATTTTCTTTTTCATCTAGTTGCAATTTATTTATTTACCTTAGGATTTTTTTTTCTGGATGTATATTTTTTGTGGTTTTGTTTTCAAACATATATTTAATATTTTATTTATTTGATTCTCTATCTTTATTTTACTGCACAAGATTTATATACCCTTCACGGTTATGGTTTTGTAAACATTTATTAATATCTTATATATAACACTCTTGATTTCCTAATCATGTTTAATTGATATTCTTAGTTTTTAATTTTCTAATAAAATTCTAGAATTTCAATAATATGCATATTTTGTTTTATATTTAGAAATAAGAAGTGGAAATCATATATAAAATTGTTTATATTCCTAATCATGTTTAATTGATATTCTTAGTTTTTAATTTTCTAATAAAATTCCAGAATTTCAATAATATGCATATTTTATTTTATATTTAGATATAAGAAGTAGAAATCATTTGTAAAATTGTTTATATTCCTGTCTGATATTTGAATTTTATAAATTTCAATTTTAATTGCATAAATTTTAAATATAGAACTTGAAGAATTTGGAAGTTACTTAAACTATATTGTTCACATGTAATTATTTTGCAAAACTTTAATAATCCTTGTCTTTAATAAATATTGTAATACATTTGATCTCACACCATTATGTATGAACACTAACATCCATAAATAACCCTAACCCAAGTGAGAATATTAAATAAATTAATATTTTCAAAAGGAGTAAAATAAATTAATACTATTCGAAACAAAAACACTAATAAAATCCAAAATGGAAAGAGCAAAAATTGGCTATAAAATAGAAGCGAGATAACAATCTGTTCAACTTTTTAAAATAAAAACGTTAAGAGATAGTCTTATATGTAATTATGTAAAAAACTAGCATATTCTAAGAAAAACATAGAATAATAAAAGATAATAATTTTCTTTGTTCACGTACTAAATTAGCAATTTAGTACGTGAACTCCCTTACAACAATTTTGATCGCTAGCATAATAACCGAGATTTTTAGCACATATATTCAAACTCGGTTTTACGTTCAAAGTGTATACATATCTTTCTATATGCACATGCATCACATGTACCAAAACATTCGTATCAAGGTAGAGAATACAAGACAAAACAATAAAGTTCTTATATCTTAGTCTTTAGATTTGGAGTTACCTATTTATTTAATTTGTAAAGTTGTTTATTGTTTGATTTAATATTTTTAAATGGTTCTTTAGCCTTTAGCTATCCGTATAAACTCTAATAGATAATAGCATAGTAATAATGACTACATCAACATTTTTACACCAATCAAAATACGACTCATATGTATAGAGAGTGCAACAAATGCATGCATACCTCAGTATCTTGGATATTACGAAGAAATAGATGACTCGCTTTTTTTTTGATTGGACTGTCCTGTTACATGTTCTCGTAACATGCCCACATCCATAATTTGTTGTTCACATAACCTACCCGCGTTGGTAAATAGAATGAATAAAGGATTTACATAATAACTTGGAAATGAATCTTACTACGTCCTTCATACAATAATAGATGCTCATAAATACACAATAATATGAAATAATATAATTTGCGCATCACATACTCAACTTCACATATCAAATACACCATAATATGTTTGTTATAAACTTAGTATTTTTTTGAATATACCCAGGAGAACCCGGCGGACCGGTAAACTCTTGAGAGGAATTAAGTTGTGTTTATCCGTTTCAACTCATGACACCTATAACCCCCGATTACTATTTTGCGAGAAGTGTGTGCAAGACATGGCTCGAATCTGGATCCCTAATAGGCCTAGACACTCATTTTCCATTGCGCCACACCTGCGTACATAAACTTAGTATTTTACACAGTAAAAAATAATAAAAATAATCACACACATGTTGTGTGTGTGTATGGACACACACATTAAAACCATTAAAGAGAAAATGAGATAGACCAATGCGTGTTAAAGTGATTATATCTCAAGCATCATCAGTACATACGCACCAATGCACCCCAAGTAGATTTAGATGAAAACATGAAACAAACCTTTTGGGATTTGTCTGGGAAATTATGTATTCTAGCCCAATATCACCTTTTCAAACTTTAACGCGGTTAAATTTTAAATGTAATTTTTATCTTGTCTGACACACATTTGACTCAACGTGTGATGGCATTCCGAGATCTCGTTTGCGATCCAAAATTTGAATCATGATTCAAATCAACTCAAAAGGATTCGTATAAGGGGAGGCTTTAATGAACATGTAAGGGTATTAGTACAAAAAACAAAGGGTCCATAGTGGATATCATTTTGAGATGCAAAACAAGGAAGAAAAATCTCCTTTTGTGTTTGCTTGAGCATTTGATCTAACTATACAAATATATTTTGTGAAAAAAAACGTTAAATAACATATAAGAGTGTTAAATAAAACAAAACCAGGCTATTGTTTTTATAGAAGAAGAGTTTGCATTATGTAAGATTGTAAAATTAGTAACACTAATTTCTAACATTAGATGTAATAACTAAGGGATTGAACTTAAGGAGTATGAATAAAGGTGAAACCCAGTGCACGAGGCTCCCGCATGATAGTAGGCTTTGGGGAGGTCGATTGTACGCAGCCTCTCCCTCGCTTTGCGAAGAGACTGTTTCCGGACTCGAACCCTTGACGTCCAGATCACCAGCCGAGTGACCTTACCGTTGCGCCAAGGCTCCACCTCGAACTTAAGGAGTATGAATAATGAACATAAATATTGAATGGAAAACTTTAAAAGACAACGATATAGTTTTTTTAATGAACATGTGACAAAAGAGACAAAATTGAATTGGATAACAAAATAAATAAGTTATGGACTTGCGTCGCAAATGACACAAGTGAAAAGATAAAATATCTTAGGATAAACTAAAGGAAAACATATCAGGAAAGAAATATAGGGGTGGATAAGAAGTTCAACAAGTTATCAATTTAAGAAAAAGTTTTAAAACATGACACAATGGTAGAAAACAAAAACATTTGTTGAAGTATTAAAAAAACTAAAGATGAAGAAAAAAGTCTTAGTATAGACAAACAAAATGCTTATAAAAATACATGCTACAAACTAGATACAAAAGAAGGAAAATATACACAGATTAGAAAAAATAGAGATAGATTAACTAATGATTTGTGAGATATATGAAATACATTAAAGACATGATAATATCATATTATGCTATATATATATATATATATATATATATATATCTGTGTGTGAGAGAGAGAGAAATAACTAAATGAAAAACTTTACAGAGAAAGTAGAACTAGTAGATAACAGCATAGAGATGATATGCAAGATAAAAAGCAGTGAAGCTGAAGGTATGATTACAAAATAGAATAAAACAGTAGGCCTAGGTAATATATATTTGTGGAGGTATGAAAAGAATTAGGATGTAAAAAATTGAGTGATTTACAAGCTTATTCACTAAATTATCTAAAGATGGGAGAATTCCAAATGAGTGGGAAAAAATAGTATTACAGTACTGATTATTAAAATTGAAATAGATACAAACCTCTGTTAACCGTAGAGAACTAAAGTAATAAGTCTGGAATCATGAGAGAAAGTGATTGGTCAAAGATTAAGAATTGAATCCTCGGCATCGGGTAATCAATTTGATTTTGCGACTGATAGGTCGACAATAGAAGCTATATCCGAATAAAACGATTAATAAAGCAATTTAAGAGTAAACAAAATGATTTATATATGATATTTGTTGATTTAGAAAAGACTTGCATCAAGAGACATAATTTGGTGGGTGGATGTTAATTAAAAGAACAAAAATTTCAACATACATGAATCTTACTCAAGATATGCATAAAATTTCCGAGATGAGATTTTGATCTACATGTGGAGAGATTAGTAAGCTTTTAATAAAAATAAGGCTACACCAAAGATCAATTTTAAGCCTGTATTCTATTTACATTTGTTTCGAACGAACTATCAAAAGGAATTGAAGATGATATACCATGATGCATGTATGTTTGCAGATGATATTGTACTAGTAGATACATCAAAAGAAAAAGTAGAACAAAAATTAGAGAAAGGTTGGAGGAAAAAAACTGATACTTGTTATAATTAAAATAGAATGTTTGTAGATGCTATTGTACTTTTCATTATTAAAGAATTAGCTCATTTTGATGTATATTGCACAAGTTATGATGTTTTATCATCTTGTGTTTCTATCAATTGTAACGTCTTAAATCATTTACATGAGTATTTTAGCTTTACGTACCACAAAAATACAGCTTATAGATATTTCAGTTGAAAATTTGGTAAAATTGAAATCACATAGGAGCATCTTCAATCTTGTGTTATTATAATGTAATGTATCTTGTGTTATTATAATGTAATGTCAATGCCACTGAGATAATTAACTTTTTATTATTTAACTTTTTATCTCCGATAGTATTGTAAACTAAATATAAATGCGACGTATCAAGACTTTTACTAAACATTGTGAAAGAAAATATCCACTAATAGACATTTTACTTCATAGTGTCACTATGTCAGTTAGTAAGCACCACTAATAATTTGATGATATATAAACAAAATTAATCAATGTTAATTCACTTGACTACAATTGCAATAGAATAAAAAATATATATAATTGTAATTTGAAATAAGGCCATTCATCCATGCCACAATGTCAAACAACAATGCCACATAGCTAATTTTATGACATCACAAGGTAGGAGGGTTGGAGATGCTCTAAAAATTATAAACATGTCAAAAATTATTGTTGATGGTAATTGACAAGTTTTCTTGTTCAAGGCCGAGAATGCACAAAAGCGTTTATCTATTCCAAAATATTTAGAGGTATACATTTAATAATGTTAACCTATTCCTAAATATGCAGGGGTATACTTTTAGTTAGAATCAAGTCAAACTCAAAACATAAAAGATACAACCAGCTTAAAATTCTTTTTAACTACATCTGTCGCTAAACTCGAAATAAATATATAAAATCATCTGAAGTTTAAGAAAATTTCTCAGAAACTGGACAGATTTACTTTGAAAATACTATGTGTTATATGTATATATACATATGTATATGTATGTGTATATGTATATGTACATATGTATGTGTATATGTATATGTATGTGTATATATATGTGTGTGTGTGTATATGTATGTATGTATGTATGGATGGTTATATTCTATATCAAGCAGAAACACAATATCGAAGTTGTCGATAATTTCACGTTTTTCTGATATTCGAACCAAAAAGTATTGGGCCTTATGCTATAACATGACACTAGATTTTCGATTGAAGGCAATAACTTATTCATTATGTAGTACAATCTTTTTCACTAGTCTATAAACAAAAACAAAATATACGAAACACTAATTATTCTGTAGTTTTGAATTCATTTAGATTTGTAAAACATGATGTATGAATGCTTCAATACGTACATACCACAATTTTTAAATCCTCACATCATAGATGTATTACCAAATTCCTTGTAAACACACAAATTAATCATGGATGTAACGGAGTTGTTTGTAATATTAAAAGTTACTCGCATTTAAATTGTTGATGGAGTTGTTTGTAATATAAAAAGTCACTCGCATTTAAATTGTTGATTTCGATATCCTATATTCTTATTATGTTCAACCCATAGCCTCCACAATCACTTTGGATATTCTTTTTCTTTCTAAAATTCTTCTACTTTATTTAGGATAAAACTCATTCGAATAAACACATTTTGTCATATAAGCCCCAAACCTTTTAAATCTATTTTTTTTTAGAAAAAAAGAAGATATTACTTCTTTTCAAGTTATTACACTTGGTTTTGATGGGGCAAGAAGTTTTAAAATGTTTAAAAAGGAATATGAAGATGATCATCATACTAAGAGGAATACAAGCAGTTATCTCATCATGAAACCTTTTTTTTTCCTAAATAAGAACCATGGGTGACTCCGCGAAATGTGTTGGGTAGCAAAAAAACTCTGTTCCAATCAATATTTTCATAAATACTAATTAGACTGGCTCTTTACAGAATGCAGGCCCAGACTCGCAATTCTCCTACTGCATATAAAGGAATGGCGGATTGTTTCATGAGAACATTTAGGGCTGAAGGTGTATCTGGATTTTATAAAGGAATTTTTCCTAACCTTCTCAAAGTGGTGCCATCTGCAAGTATTACATACATGGTTTACGAGAGTATGAAAAAAAATCTTTCTCTTGATTAAGGGATTCAAATTATTTTGGGGAAAGCCATATCAATTGATATGCCTAATTAATGTATGATGACGACAAAGAGGACGCGTTTACTGATTTTAGTGGAAGGCATGATTCTTTTTCAAGTTTAACGACACTATTTTTGCTTCCAGGACACAAAACATATGTAATTAATTATAACAGCAATTTTGTGATGTAATCCAGTATTCAAACATCAGGAATCCGATTCCTGAGGGCTATTTGTGAGATTTGTCATTGGACATTCAGGTATGATTCATGTTCATATAAGATCACTATTGCCTATAGGCCTTCTCAAACTTGTTCTGTATCCATTTATCCATTTTTTGCATGCATAAACATACTAATATCTATTTAGCTAGACCTTCGTTATCGTGGAAATCAAGTAAATTAGTTAGCTTATGCATCACACTGGAAGCAATTGCTCAACTAGAAGGCATAATCTTACTTGGGCCTAGAGCATCCACAATCAAGGAGCAACACAAGACTTGGTTTCCTGGTGCAAAATGTTGCACCTTTGTTGAAGTCAAGACTCCAGACTGAAGTGTTGATGATTCACATGGAGTTAGATTTTTAACCATATACACACACACATACATATGACATCTTTTATTTAGCACCATTTTGTAGTCTTCGACATCAACCACAAGTTTCTGTTTAAATGTTTGTTGTTTTTCTCTCATGTCACATGTAGCAAATATTTAAGGACAAATTTTCAAAGTGTGCTACTTTTTAAAACAATTTCGCGATTGTTGATGGTTTTGAAACTTATTACCAAACATGACTAGTTTCTGCTCAGTCAGCAGCCCAGTCAGCATAATTGTAACTGCCAGGTAAATCCGCAACTATGAGTCGTGCATATACCAAGTTTTTTTTTTGAACTGTATTATAGTATGCGCAACTGTTAGTTGCGCAATTATATTTTAGCCATGTGCGCAAGTAACAGTTGCGCATACTAGAAGACAGTTGAAAAATTAAACTTGGTATATGCGCAACTCCTAATTGTGCATTTAGCCGGCAGTTACAATTATGCTGACTGGACAGAAACTAGCCAAAACCAACGTCGATCGCGAAATTGATTCGAAAAGTAGCCCACTTTGAAAATTTGTCTAATATTTAAATATAAACTTGTGGTTAATATCAAAGTGCTGCAAATGGTGCTAAATAAAGGATGTCATTGATCCTAGCTATATATGTGTATGTGTTTGTGTGTGTGTGTGAGAGAGCAATTTAGCACCTCAATTCCCCTTGATTTCAACCACGTGTTTTCCTTTAAATAGTTACATAAGCGACTGGGAAGAGAAACTATCATTATTTAAAGGGAAATATGTGGTTGAAATAAAATAGGTATATATATGTGTGTGGGGACGTGTGCACGCCCACATACGCGCACACATATAGAGAGATAGATATTTTTGATTAGGGCTAGTTTGGAAATCAATTTTGTAAAATAGGCTACTTTTGAAACTTAGTATCAAAATATGCCTGTTTCAGCTTAGTCGGCCGTCAAGTCAGCATATTTTGTAGCTATTTGGAAATTGTGCAAGTATGAGTTGCGCTAAAATATTCTAGCGCGACTTTGAGTTGCACTACAACATATTGTATTTTAAAAAGAAAACTCATCTTTATCTTCGTATATGTGCAACTCATACTCGCGCATTAAATTTTTTCTAATTGCGCAACTCATAGTCGCACTAATGCCAGACAGTTAAAAAAATACTGAGTTGGCTGCTGATTGAACTGAAACTGACCTATTTTGGTAACAAGTTTCAAAAATATTTGTCTGTGCGCGCACAAATATATATTCACAGATAGAATGTGCATTTTCTTAAAATGAAAATTGACCAACTACTCCAGTGTCTTCCATCCAAATTCGCCTTACAGCAAACTTTCCTGAATTCCATTGTGCTAATATTCAACTCTGGAAATTGATTCAACCTTTTATAGACGTACGAAATGAGATCTGTCATTGTAATTTTAGAATTGTATCTCCAATCATAGTATCAATGCAAACAAATAATGCATGACGTTGATTTTATGGATGTACAAGGTTGTTCTTACTGCATGTTTTTTCATATAGACAGAAAAACCATCATGTGGATGAGGTGTGGAGTACATTTTTAAAATGCAAAACAAAGTTAGAGGACTTGAAAATGAAGTAAAAAAAAGTCTGAAAAAAGGCTTCAAAATGAAAGACTGCATCATAGAGAATCAGAATTTGTCAACGCTTTCTACATTTCTACTAGTATGAATTTGTTCATGCTTTCTATTACTCTATGAATATGACTTTTCCTGCGTGCGTTATTGTGATGACTTTTTTTTTTATAATAATATGCGTGCTTCTACAAAATATTCATATGAGAAACTCGAATTCAAAACAAAGGTAGAGGATATTTTTATTTCAATCCTGGTTTTATTTAGCTATTAATATTAGAGGGAATTAGGAAAAAAGACAAACTTAGAAAAAAATTTAGGCTTAAGGATGTCAAGTTTTATTTTTAGGCTGAAAGACAAATGCTAGTTATAATTAGCATTATATTCAACTTTTACACTGTACAAAATGCTAGTTATATCTAGCATTATATTCAGTTTTACACTGTACAAAATGCTAGTTATAACTAGCATTGTCCTTCAGTCTAAAAAACAAACTTGTTGTCTTTCAGCTTAAATTTTTTTCTAAGTTTGTACCTATGTCTATTTTCCTGTTAATATTATAAACTTTGAGATTGAAGTTATAATAATATCCAAACAAATGTAGAAGGAGATAAAAGTAGCATAATAGAACTTTCAGATATAACTGACTACCTTTTGTAAAATGATATCATTTCCATTTTTTTAGGATCTAACGGTTACAAGTGAGGTTGATGTCATATTTATTAGATAATAGTAAAGCAGAAGAATTTCTAGCTCTATAACCGATTCTATGACTTTTCTGAATTCTCCTTGATTCTCTTTTGATGTTTTATTTTCAGATCCTTTAATATATCTCTTTTCACTTATTATGCTAATTTATCTCTTTTCACTTATTATGCTAATTTTTGTACATACATTTAAAAGCCAATACAATTATTTACAAATAATTTATCAGTTACGTACATTTTATATTCAAGTTTATATATTTAAGATAATTAAATAATTCAAATTTAAACTACTTAAACAAATTTTGTCAACTATTTATTTGTTAATATTTTTAACGAATAGTAAAAAACGACAATTTAAATATGTTTATGTTACTATTGTGCTAAAAAATCGATAAAATTAATTTTTCATCCAACTATGATATATCAATCATATAAAACAAAATAACAAGTTTATTTATAAAATTCTACTTTTAACTTCAAATATATACATTTAAAATTACGATAATCATTTACAAATCACCTTATTTTTCTCCTAATAGTTTACATTTTAGTAAATAGGGAATTAGGAAAAAGAATAAACTTTGAATAAAATTTAGGCCGAAGGACACCAAGTTTCATTTTTAGACTGAAGGACAAATGCTATTTATAATTAGCATTATATTCAACTTTTACACTATACAAAATGCTAGTTATATTTAGCATTATATTCAGTTTTACACTATACAAAATGCTAGTTATAACTAGCATTATTCTTTAGCCTAAAAAACAAACTTGTTGTCCTTCAGTCTAAATTTTTCTCTAAGTTTGTCCTCGTACCTATTTTCCTGTTTAGTCAAAATTAATGCAATCTTAAATGTAAACTAATTAAGATAAATCTAGTTAACTAGCATTCGGGGATTCGTGTACTAAATTATGAAAATACGAAAATTTCAGTATGTGCACACATATTCATATTAACTAAAATGGTAAAATTACTTTTTCATTGAAGTAAAAATATACAAGTCACGTAACATGAAGTATACATACAAACAATAACAACAAATTATATTTACAATTCATCTCGGTAAATACATCATACAGTGCATTACAAAATTATATTATTTTTTTAGTACTTCACATGCCTACATTTTAAAAAATTTATTGTCATTTACAAATTGCCCTTAATTCCCTTTAAACATTTTACATCTAGGTTTATATATTATAATTGATTATGTAATCTTAAAAGTTGAAAATAGGTTTAAGGATAAATTTTGAAAAAAAATTAGGCTGAAGGACAATAAGTTTCATTTTTGGACTGAAGGACAAACTTTGAAAAAAAATTAGGCTGAAAGGCAATGCTAATTATAGCTAGCATTTTGTATAGTGTAAAATTGAATATAATGCTAGTTATAACTAGCATTTTGTACAATGTAAAAACCGAATATAATGCTAGTTATTACTAGCATTGTTCTTCAGCCTAAAATTGAAACTTGACATCCTTCAGTCTAATTTTTTTTCAAAGTTTGTCATTCTCCCTAATTCCCTCATCTTAAAACTATCTAAATAAATTCAATAAACCATTATTCATCTTTTTGTCTAATAAATCGCAAGAACGTGAAAATTTCAATATTTATATCATATTCATATTAACTACAAAGTAGACAAAATTCATTCAGATATGTAAATTCATCAGTCAGATAACATAGATTATATACTGTAACGATCCACAATTTCGCACATTTCAAGTTGACAATAAAGCATTCATGTCCAACTCGAATTAAACGAAAAGGCGGATAGTTAGGGAAAGAAAGAAGAAAGAAGAGAAGAGAGAAAGAAAACCAAACAATATAGAATCTCCCAACGCAGCGGAACAACATATAATATAATATTCATGATCTTTATAAAAGAAAAACTAATATACATACATCAATCAGAGTACAACAACAATCATTAATCATCAGCCTAGATAGTTATAACAACCTGTCCTCACAATTACTGATAATTTTAAACAACCAATGCAGCAGAAAATAAACATATACGTGAATACAATTTAAAGACCTTCAGGTCGTCTTCGGAAGCTCAAAAGCATCCAAACTGAACTAGTAAATATATTCGGTCTGACCCGAGCATTAAAATGGAAGAACACCAGGATCAGTTTGGTAAACCTGCGTGAGAAAACACATCTCAATTGGATTTTAAAGTTATCAAAACTTTTCAAAACAAAGGTATCTCCTAAGTCCACGTCGCACATAAACACGGACGGGTTTTTACCTTACGATAACCAAAACATTTCATATCAAACTTATGATATCATAATAGTGTCTAGGATACAAATACATATTGACCATAATCAAAATTGTTACATCGATTAAATTCCAGCATAATAGGTTTACAACTAAAACCGAAAGACTCGTATTGGAGAATAGATTCCATACAATGGTAGGTAAGGAACCACCTTCCGTACAGTACATTTCTAGAGGAATGTACCGAGGATCAACAACTTTGAAACCTCTGCATCTGGCAAGATCGGCCTACCCGCAGACCCATCTGGTGGCGGATAGCATCGAATATGACATCACCCCGGTTGTTTCCGACCTATCCATGGCCACAAGCATACATAATATACTCGAAATATAGAGGGTAATCTAGAAAGATGATGACCATACCCTAATGGGAACGACCCACTTAGCCTTACGGCATGCCTTGTTTAAGCCATTTTCGGGTGTGAAGCTTAAGGTAAAGTTTACCTTTGCATAGAACATATTTCACTTTGAATGTCATATCGTCATTTCCAACAACACACTAATTGATTTTTATAGAAGTACAGCCTCTGAGCTCATACGTCTCGGAGAAGGATGTTAAAGTATAAGAAGGATTACCTCCTACACCACCAACAGATGTATGTTTGTAAAAACCAATGTACGTGGTTCTTAGAAATGCAATGTCAGATATTCGTCCATACAAAGTTGTCCATGAATAGGACAAACCGAAGGAACTCTCCTACTACATCCTGTCGGGAATCAAGTAGCAAGTTGTCCTTGCATCGAAGATTTTCATAACAAAGCACTACTACCATCATATATATAATATGAAATAGCGAGGCTAGTGGCAAGCAACCCTACATCATGAAGATCTCCGTCTTCAAAAATCATCATCTTCGACCAATCTGCACTTTTGAACGCATATGGTTGTCCGAAGTGGTTTTCGGATAAATATGATCTCGGTCTCTCCGGACCAACAATCGATAAGAGGCCCTCAATCTCATAAGAAAATCAAGTCTCGTAGACTTATCACGTTTCCAACTCTCAACTTACAATCCTTCGGCCAAGAAGGAAGCTCGGTAGATTGGAGTACCATAGTCATTCTGCACTACTCGAATCATCATTCTTAACACCAAACGATAGTCAAGCCAACTCAGTTGGCCTCGTACTAAGTGCATGACTAATCAGTTCCCACATCAAGTCAAGGAACCGAAAATGGCCAAAAATACAATTTAGCACACAAGCAGCCACTGGACCTGTTTAATTAATCTTTTATTAATTAAATCACTTTCTAAGTATTTATCTCAAAATATCTTTAAAAAGATATGTTCTCAAAACCATTTTAATATTTCGATATTTGGAAAACATCTCCATATACTTATTTCAATGGTTTAAGTATATTCACAAACCATTTCGTTTTCAACATTTAGAAAATATCTCTATATACTTAAATTCGTAATAAGTATATTTACCATTCTTTTGAGGAAAGATTAATATTTTTCAAAACATGCTTTATTGGGTCAAAATGAATGTTGCATAAAACATCATTACGACAACTGTAAAGACTCGTTTCTTCAACCTCGAAAATCGACACTAATACATCCTCGGTATTCACGTGCCGCAAATCCAAGTGCCGGAGAGACGGTTCTTTAAAGGTAAGAAAGAAAATAAAGACAGAACAGAATCTCACACGAATGGAATAACATATATTATTTCAACATATAATCTTTACAGCGGAAAATTTGAAATACATTTATCAGAGTTTAACTTACTATCAATATGTACAGTTATAAATATCCGTCCTTACAAATGTGGAATACAATAGTACATGAGTGTGGTGGAAATGGATAACAATCTTCAGAATAATCTACTTACTCCACACTCCGAGCTCTTCCAGATTTCTTCTAACTAGACCACTAGGCTGCCCGGAAAAATAGGGCATCCAGAGTTTAAGAGAAAAGAAAATAAACTCCGAACCAGTCATGGGAATGGTGTGAGAAACTCAAAATACACGTTTTGAAAACAAAGGTGTCTCATAAGACCACGTCGCATATAAACACGGAACGAGTTTTTACTTTATGATAACCAAAACATTTGCTACGCAAAATCTAGGAATATTATTTTTAATGACATTCTTTGAAAAACGGATTTTCAAATAAACATATTAAAAAAGTCGAATAGTTACATTGGTTAAATTTGACGGCATAATAGGTATGCAACTAAGTCCGAGGGCACTTATTGGAGAATGGATTTCCATACAATGACAGGTAAGGGACTACCTTCCGTACAATGCATCTCTAGAGGGATGTACCAAGGATCGACGTCTTCGAAACCTCTGCACCTAGAAAGACCGACCTACCCACAGACCCACCTGGTGGTGTATAGAACCGAATATGACATCACCCCGGTCGTAACCGACCTATCCGAGAGCTCTCTTAGCATACACAACACACTCGACATATATAGAGTAATCTAGAAGGGTGATGACCATACCCTAATGGGTGCGATCCACTTAGCTTTATGGCATGCCCTGTTTAAGCCATTTTCGGTTGATAAGGCTCGAGCTAACAATTACCTTTTATATAGCACATTCTACTTTGAATGCCACACTGTCTGTAACGACCCGTATTTTTGGTTCTTCGAATTTGAATATTTAATTTATTTATAAATTCAGATTTAAATTAAATTATAATAAAATCTATGTTTCAAATTTAGGTTTGATTTTTGATGACGTATTTTTAATTAAAAATTTAGAATTTTTCTATAAATTTTAATTTGGAAAAATAGTAAATTTTTGTTTGACGTATTTTACGACAAACGCTGGCATCTTGAGACTTCACAGAATTTAATAATTTGTCTATTTTATTGTTGTTTTGTGATTGCGTTCAAATTCTATACGCAATCGTAATTCATTTTCTGTCAATCGCGGTTTGTAATTCGGACGCGATCCGATGTGACAAGGTACTGGAATTTAAATTAAAATCAAACCCACTCATACAGTACCCACAGTACACCACTTTCACCGCTTTCTCTTAGCCACCTTATTGTCTCAGCAGCCACCATTTTGTTCATTTTTTTCCCTTCCTGCCAAGATCATAGCAACCAAATTGTCCCTTTGTCATCTGCTTCATCAACATGTCACCACAGTACGTATGCACACACACACGCGCACACACACATGTTTACCTATTCTCTTATTTTTGTTTGCCTGAGAGTGGAAAAAACAACTCCCGTCAACATTCAAAATTCAAATACTCCCAATCTACCCAGTTTCAACCCAATCGTCCAACACGAAAGTTGTTCGCCATCGAGTATAGTTATTTTTAAAAATAGTTTTGGGAGTTTTCGTCGAGTAACAACCGAGTTATCGCCTAAAATCAGCAAGAAGGCAAAATGTGTTCAAATCTTCAAAAATTATTTTCTCTCGATCTGTGAAGAATTAAACGACGCCGCTAGTGTCGTTATGCTCGTATGGGGATGGAGGATTTTTGGTGGAAGTTCGGCTGCATTTGGCGATGGTCGTTGACGATCATTGAGAGCTAGAGTTCGGGTTTTAGGACTCGGTGGTTGGAGTTAGGTGAATCGGAGGGTTGTAGTAAGTCGGGGATGTCGAGGCGCACGTTTCTGTAAATTTTGGAGGAGCTCGGTGCAAATTTTGGGGGCGCGACATTTGTAAGGTCGAGAGCAGGTTCTGAGGGGTCGCAACGAGACAGAGTGATGCGGGCTAGGGATGGAGGTGTCAGGGAGGTCGAGCGTGGGGAGACGAGCTTGCTGTTGGTCTTTGATCGATGGATGATGGTGGGGTGCCGCATGCACGTGCACGAAATCATGCACAAATAGATGGGTTCAGACATTGTTCCAGGCGCTCGCGTGAAAAAGAAAGGGGGAAGAAGGAGGGGGTGCGGGTTGTCTAGGGTTAGGATGTTGGGCTCGGCCCGTTTATGCTTTGGGTGAGTAAATTATATTGTTTTGTTTTAATTATCTATATTAAACATGTCAACCTTTGAAATTTCATATCTCGTTCATATTAAATCCGTTTGACCCGTGGATTTTTGCGTTGGGTTCGTATGAACGAGTACTACATTATAGTGTAATTTATTGATAGCTTTAAAAATGTAAAAATTTATGATATATTTAAACGAACATGATTTAAATCACGTAATTTTAATAATAACGTCAATTAAAATTTATATACCTTAAATATTGATGTTTATTTGGCCAAATAAATTACTGTTGAGTTAAACTGGATCGAATATGGTAATTGGACATCTGTTAGCGGAATAAAAACACCGTTCCGCTAATTAAATTAATTTGACAATTAATTAGCAGAAATAATCCCCGTTCTGCTATTTTATAGTTGTTGGACATTTGATTATATATATCGTAAATTGATATGCCATTTTAAATAGTGATATATTAACCAGTGATGGTTAAGTGTTGGGTTTATTTACATAGTCGTAGATTATGTAAATATCTGTTATTAACTTGAAAAGTTAAATTGAGTAATATGGTAGCTTATTTAAGTACCAGGGTGATCGTTAAGCCTCCTCAAATTTTAATAAAGTTAAATTTTATTTGAAAGTTAATTTAAGAATTTTCATTTAGTAATAAGATTTAAAAAGTAATAATTATTTATAATGTTTTAAAAATAATTAATAATTGTTTTAAACAATGTTTTAAAGTTAATTATTTTATTAATATGATTATTAAAGTTTATTTCTTAAAGTTATTCAAGAATATTTAATTATCATTTTAAAGGTTATTTAATTATTGTTTTAAAATGTTTTAGTTTATTATTTATTTAAAAGGATTTAACTATACTTTAATTTTTAATTAAAGTTATTTAATTTTATTGATTTAAGTTATTTAATTATATTTAAGGGGTAATTAATTTTTATATTAATATTAGTTAAGGTTAATTAATTATTGTTTCAATAACATTTTAAATTAATTAATTATAATATTAATATTGTTTTGAAGTTAACTTATTAATACAATAATAGTGTTTGAAATTTATTTAATATATTATTAAATAGATTCTAAAAGTATTATTTTAAATAAGATTTGACTATAATGAAATAGAAGGATGTTTAAATAGTAATTTGTTATTTAGCTATTTTAAATAACTTATGGTTTATCAAGAGGACCTTATTGACTTAAAGAGTCTATTAATGAGTTGAATTAAATATTGGAAGAATTTTATAAATGGCTTTGGATATTTATAAAAGGACTTATAAATGAGTTTTATAAATTGGGTTTTGAGATTTATAAAGAATGTTTATAATTAGAATGAAGATTTATAAAGAAGCTTTATAAATAAATTTGGAAATATTTATAAGATAAAGAAATGTAGAAAAAGATGGTGGATATTCATGGTGTAATTCGAGGGGTACGGGAATCCAGGTGTGATTCCAAGATCTAATTGAGATGTGGGAATCTATGTGTGATTCCGAGACCCGTTGGGGTATTGGAATCCATGTGGGATTCCGTGATCTATTTGGTGAAAGTGCGTAAGCTAGAATGCCGGACGTAGCCTCATCAATGGGAATGACTAAAACCAGAGGTAGGAGGCATGGCCAGTAGGGTTGGCAAACCCATAGGGTGTAGTCGGTTGCACCTAGATGTCACTTATAGTTGTTATGCATGCATGGGGCGAAGCACTCGATCGTAGCGAGACCAGCTATGTTTTTCCTATGGTACATCAATAGGGATGTATGTTGCTTCAGAAGGATATCTCTAATCCTTGTGCAGGTGGACCGTTCCTCGAAGTACCGAGGGCACCTCCATGGAAATCCTACACAATTAACGAACGCGCCTTATCGATTTTCGATTATATACCTAATATTGTTGTGATGTACACTCATGAGAATCACAGCTACTTGATTATTATTATTTTCTCCCTTAGACATTATTGTAGTATTACTGGATTTCTGATATAAAAGGTTTTGGTTATCGTAAGGTAAAAACCCGTCCGTGTTTATGTGCAGCGTGGTCTTACGAGATACTTTTGTTTTGAAAAGTTATTTAAACATTTAGAATCCATTTGATTGTGTTTCTCATGCTGGTTTTACCAGACTGACCCGGGCGTTGTTTTCCTATAATGCTCGGGTCAAACCGAGCATATTTCCAGGTTTACTTGGAGATTTGGAGCTTTAGGAGATGAGTTGGAGGCCCAGAGACGTATTCACATACATGGTTATTTTCTTCCACTACATTCATTTCTATATATTATTCAGCAATTGTGAGGACAAGTTGTTATAACTGTCCGTACTGAATAGGTTAGTAGACTCTGATTGATGTCTGTATATACATATACTACAGTTTTGTTTTATGTAAAGATTTGTTATCTATTATAAATTATTCGTTCCACTGTGAGATTCTGTGTTGTTTAGTTCTTCTTGTCTTCTTTCTTCTTTCTTCTTCCCTAACTATCTGCTTTTCCATTCAATTTGGGTTGTACATGTGTGGTTTTATTGTCAGCTTAAACTGTACGGAAAAATGGACCGTTACACTATCATTCCATGATCACACAACTGATTTCTACAAACATATAACTCCTAAGCTCGTATGTGTCAGGAAAGGGTGTTAAGCTAACAGATGTTGCCTTCTCTGCCACCAAACAAATGATAGGTTCATAGAGATCGATCAATGTGATTAGAAATGCAACGTCAGACATTCGTACATACAAGTTGTCTAGGAACAGAACAAACCGAAGGAACTCTCCTACCACATCCTGTTGGGAATCAACCCTAGGATTAGCAGCGAGCAGTCCTTACATCAAAGATCAAATGAAGATACTACTACTACATATATATGATATGAGAAATTTCCCCCGAAGGTCAGTGACAAGCAACCCTTCATTTACCATCATTCTATGTCTTTACTTTCAAACGTATATTGTTTCAAAGTGGTTTTCGGATAAGAATCACTCAAATCCGACCCCGGTTCTTTCGAACCAATCATCGATAAAAAGATGTCAGGTAATAGGGAATTATTCTTTGATTGATTAATTTTTTTATCAAAATATTTTAGAGATATATATATCTTTAAAACATTTCTTTCTAGTAAATACGGAATCATTAAACCTCTCTTATCAAATCCTTTTGATTACTTAAAACCCTTTTAAATTCCAAATCATTTCATTCTTTATTTAGGAAAATATTTCCAATCCATTTACTTAAATCTTAACAAAGATTCCCAAATCATAATCTTTAAAACGGATCAAAAACAATGTTATTTAAGACATCGTTTACTATAAACCCAAACCAATTAATTTTATGTATATGAATTAAATTAATTCCAAATCATGTTCATGAGCCATACTGGAAAACATTATTGAGTTAAAAAGAGTTGATAGAAATTATACTAATTCTACTCAACATCAATTTCCATATTCAACCTTTACTATCCGTCAAATAATGGTGAAATCACCTTTTAAATTCACACGGATAGTACGGGTTCCCTCCTCAGAATTTAATACCAAGTATAAGAAGACCATTTCTTTGCAATCCAAGTTGTTTGAATTATATCTTTTATACTTCGAAAATTTGATCCTAGTAAATCAAATGTACTATCCACTCTGTCGAGCTAGTCCGGGTTGCTAGGGAGGGCAGGCAGGTTTCCTAAACCCAAGCCTAGAGACTACCTCTCTGTCACCCATATGGTGGTTAAGTTATTTGATTGGCTCTAAATCCTTTTATTATCTTTTAGAGATGATTTTTATTTACTTAACACTATTCCAAATTTTGTTTTAAAACAATTTTCCATTAACTAATTTAATTTAAACTCCTTTAAAAGAATTTTCAGATCACTTTCAAAAATACTTAATTATTCATTTGAAAAGATTCACAAAATATTTGGGAAAGAATAATTAAGTTAAAACCTTTGTTTGCAAAAATTATTAAAAAGTGCTACAAATAGTGTTTTAAAAGCTATATTGATCAAAGCGACTTTTCTATCTCTTAGAAATTCATTTATATAACTAAAATCTCTTTTAAAACATTTAAGATTTACAGAATTTATTCCATATTTTTAAAGAATTAAAATATCCATTTTAAAATATTTACTACATTGACCTCTGAACTACCAAAGCGCGATTTTATTTAAAACCTGATTTGCTCATATTTTAAAATCCAATAAACGAAATCTCGATTTTGTTTTTTTGTTTGAAAACTATGGTTATAAGGGTTTGGAAAATTCTTATTTCAAAGAAATCCATCTTCGAATTCATCCTACAAATGGATTAAGACGCGAAATCGCGAACTGTCGTTACGCGACGCGCCTATTTCTGAATAAATTTTCAGTATTTATTTAAACTTTGTCAAAATACTTTTAGATGTTTATAAAACATTTCTAAACCATATTAAAGAGGTTTAAACATTCTATATGCACCATTTCATTAATAAAAGGAAAATGATTTCCTTTGTGATTTTCGACGTGTATTAAACGTGACTTGTTAATACAATTAAACAACAATATTAAACAAACAAACATGCTAACCAAAGCATAGTAAACATCCATTGCAAACATCATATCATCATCCAATAATATAATATAAGTAAGAGTTTCTCACCTTAGATTCAAACGAACTAACTTTAAAACGACTATAGCTCCGCTACGACGGACCAAAGCTTTATGGAATTGAGCCTTGCACCCTAGGGAAGTAATGGCCTAGGCTAGGAAGTGGAGGAGGATCGGCCAAGTAAGGTGATGGAGCTTGGCCGTGAGTTGCATGGAGGAAAGAGACTTCGGATCATCATCGAATTCACAAAACTAGACCTGAAAATAGGTTATTTTCTCTCGGGCTTTTGACCATTTTACTCTCTGAATTTGGAAAAGTGGTCCACATGAAAGTTGTTGGAAATTCTTTCCTCTATAGTTTAAAAAAAATATTTTCTTGATTTGGTTCTGTTTTGAGGAAGTTATGGCTAAGAGAAGAAGATATGTTCTCGGTTTCATAAAAATCAAACCCAAGAATGGGTCAACTTCTAACTAATTTTTGGACATGTTACTCCAGGAATTTGGAAAAGTTGTCAAAAGAAAAGTTATTGCAAATTCTTATCTCTACAATTTTTGAAAATGAAAAACTTGATTTCGATTTGTTTTGAGGGAGATATGATCAAAAGAACAAGAGGTATTCTCGGACTTAAAATTCTGGGCTCGAAAATGCACTGCAAAGAAGTGGGTTTTTGACATAGCTAAGTTTAAAATGGGAAGAAGTGGTAGCCAAGAAAGTTGTAGCCACTAGAATTTTACGTGGTTTGAAAAAAAGAATTTCTCCATTTGATTCTGGTTTGAGGAAATTATAGAGGAATGAAGAAGTGCCAAAATGGTTGGGTATTTATAGGCAAGTGGAGAGGTAGAAACTATCTCCACCTTACATCATCCATCATCACCAACCATCATTACATCCACCCCCTCCCAACATAACCCTTATATAGCCAGAAATCCCCCTCCCCCATGTGCACATCACTTCCATCACTTTAAGGCATGCATATATTGACTTTTGCATACTTAAGTAGTAAGAAAACTAAAATATCTTAGATATTTTTAACATGTATGTATATTTAAGTGTACATGTATATTTGTATGTATACATATGTTCATGTGTATGTTAGGATATGTATGTATATGCTGTATATGTGCACATGACACAAAAACAAGGTTGCAACTATTTAAATCAACTTTCGTTCGTTAAACCGTTGAAAATCGGGAAACCGATATTCGGTCACATTTTCACTTATATTTTAAATTACATATAAATGTAAACAAAATTTGAAAATAAATTTCTTACCGTTTTTAACTAATTAAAATGATCACATTTTATTTATAAAACCATACAAATTAATATTAACAATTGTTTACAAAAAGAGATATGATACCGATAAAGCGATATCCATTTTTTTCCTTATATTTTCAAATAAAATATATATCTTTATAAAACTATAATAAACGATTTATTATCATTTAATAACTATTTAAAATGAATTATTATCATTTAAAAAAATTATTTGAATAATTATAATAATTATTAAATCATTAAATCTCTATTTAAATTCATAAATCAATATTTAAATATAAGGGCATCACTAATAATGTCATAAATACTTTTATTTTCCCAAAAATAAAATAATTAATTTTATTTCATATTCTTGTTCAATTATAAAAATAAGTGTATGTATCCAGCTCTGTGCACGACGTTGATGATTATAGAGCTGTTTATTGATAAAGCGGTTTTCGGTTCCTTTTATCGATATTTTTTCAAAGTAAATATTTTTGCTAATATTTCTCCAAAATAGGTTCATTATTATCATTCATTTCTCGAAACTTGATTATTTGTTGAAAATAATCCATATTTGAATATTTAAAATAAATTAAAAATCCTTAATTAAAGTGATCAAAATTCGGGTCGTTACAACAACCCAAAACAATAGTATAGGGATTCAACTAGGGCTGTCAATGAGTCGGGTCGGGTCGGGTTTGGGTCGGGTCAAGTCGGGTTTGGGTTGATTTTAAATGGGTCGGGGTCAACCCGTTTATTAAACAGGTCAGAAAAAGCTCAACCGGAACCCGACCCGTTTATAAACGGGTTGACCCGACCTGACCAGTGTAACCCGATTATAAACGGGTCGGGTCGTAAATGGGTCGGGTCAACCCGTATAAGGTGTAAACGGGTCGGGTCAACCCGTATAAGGTATAATTGGGTCGTAAACGAGTCGGGTCAACCCGTATAAGGTATAAACGGGTCATAAACGGGTCAGGTCAACCTATATAAGTATAAACGGGTTGTTAACGGGTCTATTTCAGGTTAGCGGGTCAACCCGAATCCACCCGTTTATAAACGGGTCAAATTCGGGTTGACCCGAAAATGACCCGCCAACTTAAACGGGTCGGGTTAACCTACTAGTTTCCATGCGGGTTTCGGGTCGTGTAAGAAATTGACAGCCCTAGATTTAACTATATATATATATATCCCATATACTATATACAACATTTCCTTTCAGAAATCACTTACTATAACAACAGTGTTATACTCTATGCCTTCCTTACTTTCCAGAAAACAGCTATCACAACAATAAATGTTGAAATCGACGTCTTCATCCCTTAGTATATTTTAATTTACCTTTTCAAAACCATTTAACTCCATCGAAAAAATCACTCACAAAAAATTCTTTTAAAAGATTTCCTTTATATAAATCCAATCATTTCCATATTTATAAAACTATGTTTATAAATCTCCATTCTATTTTATAAAACTTCTCTTTATAAAATCCCTTTATTTATAAAATTCTATTCATAGATTCATTCCTTTATAAATCTCATTTACTTATAAAATCTCATTTATAAATCTATTTATCAAATATTAATTACAAATCCATTTTTAATATTTATAAAACTCCGTTTATAAATCTATTACTTTATTTATAAAATATTGCTTTTATAAATCTTTTATATAAACCATTTCAGAAATATTTGTTTCAAACTATTCTGTCTTCTTTGAAACTATATTTCCTTTAAAATAAAAGATGGACTTATTTATTAAGTTTTTAAAACCTTTATAATATAGTTCATGTGACGACCCGCGAATCCGCACAATTTAAGCTGACAATAAACCACATATGTCCAACCCAAATTGAACGGAAAGACGAATAGTTATGGGAAAGAAAGAAGAAAGAGGAAGGGAAAAGTAGAAGGAGAGAAAAAGAAACTGAAAACAACACATAATCTTACAGTCGTAGCGGAACAATATATAATATAATATCAATGATCTTTACAAAGAGAAACTGTAATATACATACATCCATCAGAGTACAACAACACATCACAATCATCAGCCTGGAAAGTTATAACAACCTGTCCTTACAAATGCTGATAATTTCAACAACAATACAGCGGAAAAATAACAAATACTGAAATATGTCATGAAGACCTCCAGCTCGTCTCCTGAGCTCCAATGCATCCAAAGAAATCTGTAAATATGCTCGGTCTGACCCGAGCATTATAATAAAATAACACCCGAGCCGGTCTAGTAAACCAGCGTGAGAAAACATGCCCAACTGGATTTTTAAGTTATAAAAAAAAACTTTAGAAATCAAAAGTATCTCGCAAGACCATGCCGCACATAAACATGGACGAGTTTTTACCTTAAGATAACCAAACCATTTCATATGAAATTCTCTGATATTATAATAGTGTCTAAGATACAAATACTTGTTAATCATAGCCGAAATTGTTACATTAATTAAATTCCAGCATAATAAGTATACAAAAAAACCGTAAAGGCTCGTACTGGAGAATGTATTCCATACAATGACTGGGCTACTGGGGTACCGCCCGTCACGGTGTATCTCTAGATAAAATAACACCGTGGACCTCGCCAGGATCCCCTGCCAATATAGAACCTGCCTACCACTTGATTAGTAGTACCGAATATGATCACCCCTTCATTAATGGGCCCCGAAGTGTACAAATGAGATATAATATCGACTCTAGATATGGATGATCATACCCTACTTAGGAGCGACCCACCTAGAACTGCTACATCTCCCATGTTTTAGTCATTCTCGGTTGATGAGGCTTGAGGCTACGTTTTACCTTTTATATAGCACTTCCCACTTGGAATGCTAACACAGCCCTCCAGGCAATAATGCAATGCCAACATTCATCCATACAAGTTCGTTCTAGGAATGAACGAAACGCTTGAGAGCTCCATCTTCATGATATCTTCACTTCGGAAAGCTTGAGTTGGATCGAAGTGATTTTTGGATAACATATTTGATCCTGGTCTATTTGAAACAAATTCGATAATTTCCAGTAAACTCAACCCTGGTTCTTTACGAAATAAACATTCAAAGATAAGAGCGGAGATTGCCTCCTAACCGTTAGTGGACGGGTTTCTTTATCGTTTGTCCTAGGAGAACGAAATGAAGTTTGTACGCACAGTACAACATCATCGGAGATGATTGTACCATATAACTCACGTGTTTCTCCTAGATATTTCCAAAGTTACGTTTTGGGTCCAAATTTGATAGTCGATTATTTAACTATCCACAAACACACATCCAAATCAGGGATTTATTCCATAGGAAAAACCAACATTGGTTAAGCACATAAGCAACCACTAGCCTCTTTTAATAAATCTTTTCACTAGCTAAAATCACTTTGTAAATATTTGTACTAAAATACCTTTACAAAGATTCATTCACAAACCCTTATATTTTCAATATTGGAAAATATCCATATACTTATCTCGACGGTATAAGTATATTCACAAAATAGAGAAAGATTTCCTTCTTACACAATTCTAGAATAGATTTATAAATTCCTTTATAAATCTCTAAAACCCATTTATAACCCCATTCATTAATCTCTGAAATAATTTATAAACTCCTTTTTTATACATTTCTAAAATCATGTATAAACCCTTTATAAATCCATAAGACCATTTATAAAGCTCCTTTTATAATCTATAAATCCATTTCTAAAATTCTTTTATAAATATCTAAGACCATTTATAAAACTGTTTTTATCCTTTTTCATATCTTCCTTTAAGTTTTCCAAACCATGGTATAAGATTCCCCTTATAAAATCCACATCTGTTTATAAAAACCTATTTATAAATCTCGAAAACATTTATTAATAAATTCTAATCATTTACTTTAAAACACTATTATATAATAATAAACAGTACAAATAAATAGTAATTAACTTCAAAACATCTTAAAAATAATAATTAATAATTTCAAAACATTCTTAATAAAACAATAATAATTTATGTTCAACGTTATTATTATAATAATTAATTTCTAAAACACTATTGATAAATAATTATAATTAATTTCAAAGCATATTAATAATTTTAATAATTAACTTTTCAAAATATTAAAATATTGATAAACAACTTTAAAACATAAATAAACAACTTTTAAATATAAATATATTTCCTTGATAAAAATCCATAATTAAATTTCAACATAATCATTTCCATATTTATAAATCTCTTTCTATTTTATAACTTATCGTTTAACATCTCCAAATCTATCCTCACTTTCAATTCCCAAAATAGAATCAACTATTTTTCTAAAATAACATCCCACATATTATCATAAATCCCCAGTTTGATTTATTTCCCCAATATATCCAGTGATAACGATTTCCTTTTATTTATAAACATCGTTTATAAATCTATCATTTTATTAATAAAATACGATTTTGCAAATCTTCACTTTATTTGTAAAATGCCACATTTATACACTATTACATTTATAAATCCCCACATTTATAAATTAACCTTAATATATTTAAGTGTGTGTGTGTGTATCTATTACTTTATATAAAACGGTTAATAATTATTTATACCAGAATATTTCTATCTTCTTTTTTAAATCCATATTCCTTTATTATAAAAGGCGAACTTATTTTAAATTTTTTAAAAATCTGTACTTTACAGTTCAAAAATCTGTCTTTAAAATGTTTTATAAAATATTAATTTATAATTTCTAAAATTATACCTTTAATTTAAAATAGATTCCTTCTTTAAATTTCAAGAATAAATATTAAAATATAAAAAAAATTAAATCACTTAAAATCCAATTAAAAACTAAATCTTTATTTTATAGTATTTCAAAATACTAAAAATATGGCCCAGTGCTATTATAGCACTAAATAGGGAAAAATCATCCATGTCATCAAATATGGCATCAACACATCATATATTAAAATATATGGAAAATAAAATCAACAGTGTGAGGAATCCAGTTAGATCCCTCTAACATGTCCCCCTACATCACATACAATATATAATCATGAAATATAAATCAACCGCTTCGAGGCGAGATCGTATACAAATGGTCATCCGCTCTTACATGGGAATGTAATAGGGTCTCATCCGCTCCAAAGGCGGGAATATATCCAAACCAACAAATAAAATAGTAAATCATCCAAACATCCAATCAACAATTTAAATCAACTATATAACATAACCGATTAACCAAAAAGGTGAGTTTAACTCACTTCGATTCCAGTTTTCGCCAAAACGCTCGGTTTTAATTAAAATTGAACAGGCATTCAATTTTAACCCAAATTAATATGAGCTCCAAACCCATCCAATCCAACTCCATAGTGTAGTACTCGCTGATACGATCACAATGCAACTTGTCGCGTTCAATTCCGACCTCGTATGGGAAAGTTATGAATTAATTAGCGATTGAAATAATTAAATTATAATTAACTTTTTAATTAATAAAACTTTTAAACTAATTACCCTTTCCCTCTCCGTCCACGTTTGCAGGCAAACGAAAATTATCGACCGTGCCTCACTTTCAAATTGCGACTTCACGTTGCCACCGCCCAGCCATCGTACGACGCCGACCCCCGCGACCCCATGCCCTAACATGCGCCACCTCACTGCGCCCATCGCCATTGGACCGGACCTCCCTAGTCCCACCGTCGCTATGAAACGTACCCAAAGAACGACGTCGTTCAAGGCGAACTGCCACCACCTTGCTTCACTATGGTCCGATCCAACCGTTGAATAGCTTCGCCTTATCGAGCTCTACGTTTCCTCAATTACCACCGAAGTCTAATTTGGCCTTGAGTGGGGCTGATTGGCCATGGCCATTGGATGGCTATGAATTTAATTAGAAAAAAATGGCGATTTTTGGTTGCATGCAAATATAAAGGAAGAAAGGTATGGGTTAAGGACGTGGGGAAGGGTATGGTTGAATAGTGGAGTGGTATGGGCTTGGACATGGCAGCATATTATTAAATTATAAAATATCCAGTTCCAAGCATCCAAAAATCTCGAACTCCAATGAAAGCGTGCCGCCTAGGGTTCTATATGTTATACCTTTATTCCGAACGCAATGGAACTAGTCTCGTGGCCTAATCCGATCATATACAGCAGATAGCTTTCCAAACCCAATTATTATATAAATTTTTGAAACTAATTTCTACGCGCTTCGATCTCGCATACCCAAACGATACCTCCAATCGCCACGAAATTCGACAACATATAATAATTTATTATTACGGATCCAATGAAATTGGTTTCGTCGAAATCCGAGACAGTGCCCCGGAAGGCTATTTTTACACATTAATTAAATGAATTATTATAAAAACCAAACTAATCACTTTTAAATCTAAATTAAAGGTTTCCTATCTTCATTCTTATTTAAATAAAATTTTAAATCAACTTTCAAATTTTTTTTTTCACTTCAAATTCAAAATTTAATAATTTTTAACCAATTCCAAATATTTAATTTGACAATCCAATTATCGAATAAATCGTTGAATTTGAAATATAATTTGTTTAACTTATAAAATTAACTTTTTAATATTTAAAATCAATTAAATATTTCAATTTCACATGATTGAAATTCTAGGTCGTTACAGTTCAAAAATCTCTACTTAATATATTTCATAAACTATCGGTTTATAATACCAAAAATCATCATTTTTATTTTATTTAAAATAAACCCCTTCTAATAATTCAAGAATAATTATTAAAAACATATGTTATTTAAAAATCACTTTAAAATCCTTTTAAATCAAAATCTTCACTTTATATTATTTCGAATTACTAAAAGTAAGGCCAAGTGCTACTATAGCACTAAATAAGCAAAATCATGTCCATGTCATCAAATATGGCATCCAACAAATTATATATCAAAATATATACATATATATATATATAAAGTAAAATCAACAGTGGTGAGGAATCCTATTGGATCCCTCCAACTTGTCCCCCTGCATCACATACAATATATAATTGTATAATAAGGGTCATCTACTCCAAGGGCGGGAATAAATCCAAACCAATTCATAAAACAGTAAATCATCCAAACAAGCAACAAATAGGAATAAATAAAAATATCCACGCTTATAAAAATATAAGTGGGATTAGAGAGGTGAGTTTAACTCATCGAAATTCCAGTTATCGCTTATGCGTTCTGGTTTCGTCTAAAATCAAACGGCGTTTGATTTTACCTTGAAATTCCAGTAGCTCCAAATTACTCCAATCCAACCCTATAACATAATATTCGTTGTAATGAGCGCAACGCGACTGACCGCGTTCGATTTAGACCTCATATGAAAGAGATAATGCATTTATAATATTTTAGAATTAAATAAATAATTTATTTATTAATTACATTAGTTAACCCTAATACAAACCTTAATCATCAAATATGGGCCGTCGATTTCCTAATCTCATCATTCAAAAATAACCCAGGGGCGATAATTCTCGTTCATCTTCATAATCCAAGTGCGACTTTGATCGCTATTCGACGCCGACATGGAGCATCTGACAGCGTTGCGTGCTCAACGTAGCTGGCCCCATCCAAGACGAGTTCGTCGAACCCAGACTCGACCCCTTTAGTGCCGCTACTGCCAAGAAATCTCCCAAAGAACGAACGCCGATCATCCCCGATTTTTGGCCACCTCCGTACATCAAAGCTCATCTCCACCGTTGATTAACTTTGTGGGGTCGAGCTCTACACTTTCTTAGCTGGGGTCGAGGGCTAAAAGTGGATGTGGTGGCTCCGGTGGAGCACGGCCGTTGGATGGAAGAGGGAAGTGGTGGCTAACATTTTCTCTTTAGGGTTTTTACAAAAAAAAAAGAAATGTGGAGGTTATTTTATAGCAAATTCTTAAACAAGATTCACGCTTCGAAATTCCAAACTTCAATCGGGGCGTGCCGCCTAGCGTTCTATATGAAATACCATTATTCCGAACACAGCGGAACTAGTATTGGGACCCAATTCTATCATATACATAAGTTAGTTTTCCAAAATCAAATAATATTAATTTGAATTTGTTTAATTAATTTCTACGCATTTCGAGTTCGCACGGTCAAACAATACATCCAATCGCTACGAAATTCGACGGCGTATAACAATTCACTATTACGGATCCAATGGCACTAGTTTCGTCAATATCCGAGGAAGTGTCCTTGAAGGCTATTTTCACACGTCAATTAAAAAAATATTATTAAAACCATTCTAATCACTTTATTTCAAATTTAAAAGTTTACTATCTTCATCCTTATTCAAATAGAATTTAAATCAACTTTCGAAATCATTTTCATTCACATTAAATTCAAGATTCAATTATTATTTTTGGCAAAGCCAGCGGGGTTGAATGACCCCTACCATATATTAAATGAAAAAAGAATTACATGCAAGGATGGCATACCATCCAAAATTACAAAACCAAAACTACACAAAACCCAAAGGCAACCCGAAATCACAAAAAATGCCTAGAAATAGAGAGGAACATTACATGTTTAGAAGTAATAACACCGGTAACCACCCTATTGTTCCTCTCCATCCAAACATCATATACAAACTTCTTAAGCACCTTTAACAATAATTCACCCTTTAGAGTCCTCCACCTAGTAGCTTTAAATATGTTAAACCATTCAAGAGAGGAATCCATACAATGATTGTGCAACTTCAATAATCTTAGAATACCTTTCCAAATGAAAAAGGAGAACTGGCAGTTAAAAAACAAGTGATAAATACTCTCTTCATCTTTAGCACACAACAAACACTTTGAGTCTTGCACCAGGCCTTTCAACTTGTCTAGAGTATGAAGCCCATTTCTAATAAATTTCCACAACATAATATTTTCTTTGGAGCTGAACTTGTAGCCCATATCCTAGAGTGCCACAGGAACATGGCCAAATCATAGGATTTAACAAGATGCCTATAAACATTTGCAATGGAGTGCAACTTACCATCCCATAAAGCATGAACAGATTCAATTATTTAAACGTTCCAATTATTCAAATAACCCTTATATTTGATATTTAAGCTGTTTGACTTATAAAATTAACTTTTTAATATTTAAAATCAATTAAATATTTCAAATTTAAATGACTGAAATTTTGGATCGTTTACATATACATAAATAATAATTACAAATTTACTTTATAATTCATTTATATCTATATATTTACCATGCATTGAGTTGTAAAATTATTTTTAAATGTTAGGTACCTACCTTTTGAAATTTATATAATTATTTACAAAACTTCTTCGGTATCACCGATATTGTACATTTAAATCAATATATTTTAATTGATTATGTAATCTTAAATTTAAACTATTTGGAAGTTTTTAATTAAAAAATATTTGTTAGTTGATCTAATAAATAATAAAATATGAAAATTTCAATATATATACCATATTCATATCAACAAAAGTGGTAAAATTGTTTTTTTCAAGTATAAAGATATATAAACAATATTTATAAACAATATTAATTTTTTTTATTTATTATTCATTTATTTCAATAAATTTACCATACACTACATCGTATTTTAACATTTCTACAATTATTTAAACCCCACCCCCTCCTTATCTCAAAATTTTCTTGATACTTTATATTTGAATTCATACATTTAAAATACTTACGAAATCTCAAATTTAACTTATTTAAATAACCTCAGTAAATGGTTAGTTTGTTCTTCTAATGAATCCTTAAATATGTGTGTATGTATGTGTGTGTGTGCGCACGTATTCATATTAACAAAATGGTGAAACTATTATTTCCATTCAAAAACATAAACCACATAACATAAAATATTTACATAAAAATTAATGAAAAAGTTAAGCTATAAATAAATTATGATTCATTTGTCTCAAAGATTTATCATACATTCCATTACAAAATTCTATTTTTAACTTCAAAAACTACGCATTGAATTCTGTAGTCTTTTTTACAAATCTCTTCTCAATTCTTTACTACTATCTATCTTAAGTCCAAATATTTAAACTAACTGCATAAATTTAAATTTAACCTATCTTGAAGTGGACATGCACAACTTAATTCCCTCTCAGGATTTTACCGATCTACTGGGTTCTCCCGAGTATAAGTTCAAAAAAAAGTATATATCAGTACAACATGCCAGTTTCAACATGAGTATTTCATATTCATATTAAGTAATAAAAAAATGGTAAAATTAATTTTTACTCAAATATAAAGGTATATCATTGCGTTAATTACACATAAATAGAATAACAATTTCAATTTACAATCCGCTTATTTCTTTGAATTATGGTACGTCGCATAATAAAGTTCTAATTTTAACATTAAAAGTATAAATACTATATTTTAAAATATTATCGTGTGCAATGCACGGGTAACACCATGCTACATAGGAAGACTAGATCATGAGATAAGAAATAGAATGCATGCAACCGTAATGAGGTGTCCATGAATCTAATCAACTTACAACACTTCCCTTGGACATCTTATTTGAATTATTCTCTCATTAATCTTTGCTAGGAAAAACTGATGAGATAATCCTAAATGAAAGGGAAAAGTACAATTTTTTCACAATAATCATTGATTCCTACCTCGATTAAGCATTAGGTGTAGCAATAATTAATCATAGACTTTTCGAGTACATGCTATAAAAATATTTTTTAAAGGTTGACGTTGACAATGCTTTTGTAAATAAATCAGAAAGATTATCATCTAATCGTATTTGTTGAATTTCAATTTCATTAGTCTTTCGCGATTCATATGTATAAAAGAACTTTGATGATATATGCTTGGTTTGATTACCTTTGTTATATCCTCCTTTGATTTGTGCAATATATGTAACATTGTCTTCATGAATTATGGTTGGATCTTTATCGGTAGTAGATAATTCACAGCTTCCGATGTGGTTGATAACCGATCTTAAGCAAGCACATTCACGATCTATTCCATGTAATGATAATATCTTTGAAAGATTGGATGTAGTGACTAACTTATGCTTTGTTAATCTCCATGAGGTAGTCGCCCTTCCACACAAATACATACAATTTTGCAATCGAGTTTTATGAAGGTCAAAAGGTATTCAACATCCGTGTATACATTTAGTTGCGATGATGAATTCTTTGAATATAATAAGCCAATATTGATGGATAAAATAAAATACGTTTGATATTTCAAATTATTTTAGTTGGTTCTAAACTAAACCTTGCTAATAGATTAATTGAAAATGAGATATTTGGTCTTGTCAAGTATAAGAAATCACCAATAGCACTAAGATATGATACTTCTATACTAAGTATCTTCTCATCGCCTTCTTATAGATGGAATGAATTCTTTTTCATATCAAGTGATCAAGCAATCATATGACAACTATGTGGATGTCAACTATTTATATTAAAGTTTCTCATGACTTTTAAGTATAAATTGTTTGGTTGATAAGTGTTCCACTTGAATCATGCTCCATTTGTAGGTTGATGGAATAATTTGATTTCCTATGGCTTTCATCTCAAATTATCTTTTCAATTATTTACCAATTTAAACATTTTTAGGAGTATTGATTAGAGTAATACAATCAACATATATTGCAATGATAATATATCTAGAGTCATTTTTCTTAATAATCACATGGATGTATAAAATTGTAACGACCCACTATTTTGGACCATTCAAATCGACAATAATCCACACATGTCAGACTTGAATAATGCAAAATAACAGATTGTAATAAAATTTGGAGCAAATAGAATCATTCACAGAATCACAGACACAGAAATATCAGAATAACTCGCAGCGGAATTTAAAAATAACCATAGTGGTTCATGAAGCCACTAAAATACATAGTCTCAAATCAAATACAAAATACATAGTCTGAAACCCAATACAGTTCTGAAACAAGTACAATAGAGATCCAAATACACAAGTCTTTAAAACAAAAGCTGAAATAAGGCAACTGAAACTGAAATAGGAAGATAACTAGATAAGCAGAATCTCCAGTGATTCCGAGCTCCAGAAAAGTGAAGTCCAAAGCTGTGAATACTCAGGCTGACCCGAGCGTAAAGCAAAACACAAAACACTCGAGTCAGGATATACATACTTATACAATGTAAACCAACTCAAATGAACTGTAGTAAAGGTACAAGTAACTTAGAAGATGCTTGGGACCGCCCATCCTCTAAGGATCCGTTAAACTATCTACTATATAGTAATATTCGCTATTATAATAGTGTCTAAATAAGTAAAGTATAATCATATCGGAAAATAGCGTTAAGGGGATGGAGAACCTTAACGCAGTCGGATCTTAAAATCATAATCGTAGTAAAGCTCGATATGGTAGGTGACACGGCACAACTAGGCAATGCCAGGGTAGATATACCAATTACGCATCCGGACTAGTGGTGACGCATAGCAGCCACTACCGCCCACCTCGAACAACACTCCAATCAAGGGTGGCCACCAAATCAATCACAAGTAATAGAATGGTATCGAAGAAGTGTGTCCGATAAGAGGTGCTACCTCATTGGTCCGTCAATCGCTCCTGTTTTAGCCACCTTATGCCAACTCATGGGAGTTGGGTCCACGTAACATACCTTAAGAACGTCGCCACCATCCTACTTCATTCTGGAATCTCCACCGCGTACACGGTTGTCAAAGTGGTTTTCGGTATCGACAGAGAGTATGTCCATATCCGATCCCGGTCTCTTTGCCAACCAATCGTTATTATAACCCGTGGTTATAGATTTAAACAATTTATCAAATATACTTCGGATTAACCATTTTAAAACAAAGACATTATTCCTTAACAAATATTAAGCTATTATATTTCAAAAATCTAACCTTTCGTAGTTCACTTATTCACTTAAAACAATCACGTTAAGTTATATTTACAAAAAAATCTTTATTCAACAAAACAACATTTATCTGCTATAACAATTAAATTTTAAAACATTATATTCAGCCTATTGCAGTCCTTAACAAGTGCTACAGTAGTCCTTTTATTTGTTCAGGTTCAGTTTCAGATTCATCTACAACAGCACTTACCAAGTACTATCATAGCCTTAGTTCATTTTAGTCTTTTAGTTCACTTATACAATCCACAGCACTTAACAAGTGCTACGGATTCTACCTAGTAAAACTTATAAAATCATACATTCAAACGTTCATTTAAATCCTTTAACTAAATTTACTTCAAAAGAAATTTTACAAGTTAAAACCAAAGCTTTCCAATTTGCCTATTTCATTCATTTCAACATTTTAAAATTTAACTCCATTTTCCACCAATTTAAACTAAATTTCATTTAAATTTATTTAACTTAAGTTTCCATCTTTCTTTTTATTTTATCAAAATTTAAATTTTAAGTTTCGTTTTAAAAATAAATATTCCTCCATTTATTTATATTTATCACATGGAAAAATCATTTCTATTTTTAAATAAATCTTTTAAAATTCGGTTTAAATCAAATTAAATATTATTACAATCCTTAAATGATTTAAAATATTCAGAAAATACATAAAAATAACCACGGGTCTGTATAATATTTTCTATCCTAATTCAAGTGATACGGATACTATATCATTTCAATCCGTAATTTACAAAGAAAAATCCGGGTTTTATCATTTCAAACCCGCAATCCCAAGTAAATAAAATTTAATTGAAAATCGCTCAGGCCTATCATTTCAGCCCATAACGACCTTCCCTTATTCTAAAGTCCGTTCGGGTATGTATCATTTCAACCCATAGTGATTCTATTCTACAGGGAACTTGCAGTGTGATTTAACAGAATAGAATAACAGAAAAATAAGAACAGAATATAACAGATGATACGATATGCAGTTTTAACAATTAACATCAACTATAAATAAATCACAGGTAATTATAACATCATTTATTTATTTATTTATTTCTACACATTCAGTTGCGGTCGTTTCACAATTATATAAGTATGGATATTCGTGTGAGATTTACTCACCTCTACGGAGCTGGAGATTCGGAAAGAAAGAAGTACGAAGTCAAACGAAAGCACGCGGACAGCACGATCAGTCGTTAGCGGATGCGCCAACTAGATTCAAACCAAAAGCATAATAAATAACCACTCTAAGATTGCACGAATAACGAAATTCAAATAAACCAACAAACGAGAAAAAAAGAAACAAGTCGAAAAATTGAAAACACTAGTACGACCACATTTGAAATACCGATTATAACTTTAAAAATGCAAAGTGACAAAACACATTTTCATTTTTTTTTTTTCCAAAACAAAGGTCAGAGAAACTAATAAAACAAGGACAGAGTAAATAATAAATCATGATTCAAAATATAAAAGTGGCCAAGGTAAATTTTGTTCATTTAACATTTTTAGAACCAAGGTCAGGATAACGTAAAACTATGGTATCACAAACAATGGCCCAAGCAAATCTCTTCTCTGATTCAACTACCAGGTCAGAGGAAATGTTTTCTAACTTCAAGATACAAGGCTTTGGAACCTCTACTACAAAAATAAGGTGACAACCAAAATAACGTAAAACAAGGCAGGGGCAAACTTGCTCGCCTATTCTCAGATCCAAGGCATCCTGGGTTCGGTGGTTGATGGAGTAGGAGGCTGACGTCTGGTATGGGGTAGACGCTGACGTGGGGTTCGGTGAAGGCTGGTTTCGCTCGGGTGACGTGGTGGCTGACGTCTGTTATGGGTAGTGGTGGACTGGGCATGGGATCTCGGCATGGGTTCGTTCTAGCGACGAGGTGGAGGTCTGGAGACGTGGGGTTCTCTGGCAGGCCGTGGGTTGGTCTCGTGGTGGATCAAGGGTAGACTGGTCGGTCTCGTATGGGGCAGTGAAGATTGGCATGGCTTGGAGACATGGGACAAGTGGTGATGGTCTGGGGTGGGTTTGGTCTCGTGGCGGGTCAGGGGTGGTGGAGTAGGCTGACGTGGAGGGAAGCGGCGACGATCTGGGTTGCCGTGATGGTGGACTGACGCGGTCAGTGGCCTGGGGTAGGGAGGCGGTGGCATGGGGTAGAAACATGAAGGAATGGAGAAAACAAGATAAAACAAAAGCAAGGTATAAGAGATCATACCTTAGAAGAAAGCTCTGAAATTTGATAGAACGAAATGAAAACAAAAAAATGCAGTCTGGAAATTTTTTTTTTTGTTGGCAAGAATGAATAGGAAACGAAACGTGACCAAGAGGGCAAGCTTAAATGCTTTGAACGGTAAAGGAATTTTTAAGGCTAATAATTATTATTAAACATGCGAAACGTATAGGAGGCCAAGAGAACGTTTCTCACGTGAACGATTTTGAACAAGCTGAGACTTGAATTGCCAATGTCTCCAAAAATCAAATGGACGGTGAAAACAAAAGAAATTATGAAACGCCCCAAATAACGTACAAATCTTCTTATTTCTTTTATTAAATAAATTAAATAAATTGTTATCAGTTTCTCAAAAATATAACGTATCTTTTAACCGGAATCTAAAAATAGTTATTATCATCACAAATAAGATTTATTCTATAGTAAAGTTAATAACGGACAAAACGTAACGAAATGTAACGTTTTAAATTTCGTTTTATACAAATTACTACACTTTATTTTTTTCTCAATATTTCAAAATGTTTTATTTTTATTTAAAATTTCGTTTTAAAATATCGGGCCGTTACACTCTCCCCCACTCAAAGCTTTTCGTCCTCGAAAAGGAACGAAGAAGGAAAACAAAGAAAGATAAGACAGAATAGTAAAGTACCTGAAATAAACAATTCCGGATTCGAAGCACGAATGCTCTCCTCCGTCTCCCAGGTGCAATCCCGTTCATCAGTGCTCCACTGCACTTTGACCAGGTTGACAGATTTTCTTCTTAGCTGCTTCGTACCTCGATCGACGATACGAAGTGGCCTCCTCTCAACAGTCAGATTTGGCTCAATATCCAAACTATCAAGAGCAGAAGGCTGAATAATAAGAGATGGATCATGCAGATAGCGACGAAGATGAGATACATGAAAGACGTTGTGAATTCCAGAAAATTTCTCGGGTAAATCCAGACGATAAGCAAGAGAACCAATTCTTTCCAAAATGCGGAAAGGACCAACAAATCTAGGAGAAAGCTTTCCTCTACGACCGAAACGAATAACATTCCTTAAGGGAGAGACCTTAAGGAAAACCAAATCACCAACAGCAAACTCTAAACTCCATCTTCGACGATCGGCGTACTTTTTCTGTCTATCCTGAGCAATCCTCATCTTTCTCTTAATCTCTTCAACTCTCTCTGAAGCTTCCAAAACCAATTCAGGACCAAGAACCAATCGATTTCCGGATTCAATCCAACAAGAAGGAGATCTACAAGGTCGTCCATAAAGAGCAGAAAATGGAGATGTCTCAATACTGGCCTGATAACTATTGTTATAAGTGAATTCGACAAGATGGAGATGATCTTCCCAAGATCCTCCATAATCAAGCACACAAGCACGAAGAAGATCTTCTAAAATCTGATTCACCCTTTCCGTTTGACCGTCGGTCTGTGGATGGTAAGCAGTGCTCAGATTTAGATGAGTACCCAACGAATCCTGAAAGGCCTTCCAAAATCTACTAGTAAAGATAGGATCACGATCACAAACGATACTGAGAGGAACACCATGGAGACGAACAATCTCCCTCATGTAAATCTCAGATAAACTAGAAGCTGAACGGGTAGACTTGACCGGAATGAAATGAGCTGATTTGGTCAATCTGTCCACAATAACCCAGATACTCTCGTTACCCTTCCTACTCCTCGGTAAACCATCAATGAAATCCATAGAAACTTGTTCCCACTTCCAATTGGGAATCTCAAGAGGTTGCAGTAACCCAGGGGTCTTCTGATGATCTGCCTTGACTTGCTGACAAGTCGCACACCTATTGACGAAAATGGAAATATCTCGTTTCATACCTTTCCACCAATATAACTTCTTCATGTCCTGGTACATCTTGGTTACGCCTGGATGAATAGAAAGTCTGGACTGATGATTCTCCCGAAGTAACTCCTGTCTCAATCCATCAACATTCGGGACACAAATCCTATTATTAATCCTCAATACACCCTTATCGTCAATCTGAGCTCCATTACCATCCATACTACTACTTCCAACTCTACTTCGAACATTCTCCTTAATCAACCTAAGCATCTGATCTTCATCCTGTCTAGCCATAATACGATCCACCAGAGGAGAAGAAACAACAATCTGGCACAGCAAAGCTTTCTTCCTACTCAAAGCATCTGCCACAACATTAGCCTTTCCCGGTGTATAGTTAATGTCGAGGTCATAAGAAGCAAGGAACTCTAACCACCTAACTTGTCTCTGATTCAAATCCTTCTGAGAGAAAATATACTTCAAAGACTGATGATCTGTGAAAAGCTCAAACTTGGTACCCAACAAATGATGTCTCCAAAGCTTCAAAGCGAAAACAACAGCAAGCAACTCTAGATCATGGGCAGCATAATTTACCTCATGAGTTTTCAACTGTCTACTAGCATAAGCAATCACTCTACCATCCTGCATCAGAACAGCTCCTAAACCTTCTCGACAAGCATCGGTGTATACCGTTAATCCCTCATTTCCATTTGGAACGGTAAGAACAGGTGCAGAAGTAAGCTTGTCTTTTAACTCATTGAAGGCGGCCTTACACTCGTTACTCCAAATAAACTTAGCATTCTTCCGAGTTAAAGCAGTGAGAGGTGCAGCAATCCGAGCGAAATTCTCGATGAATCTCCGGTAATAACCGGCGAGGCCCAGAAAACTACGGATATCAGTAGGAGTCTTAGGAGTTTCCCAATCCTGTACAGAATAGGAAAAAAGAAGGATAATAGAAAAGATAGAGTAAATTGAAATGAAATAATGAAAGAGAAGGAAAGAAGGACTTACATTGATCGCAGCGATCTTGACTGGATCAACTGAAACTCCATTACTAGAAACAATATGCCCGAGAAATCGGACTTCATCCTTCCAGAAGTGACATTTGGAAAATTTAGCTTTTAACTGATGATTGCGAAGGGTCTCAAGAACAGATTTTAAATGTGACTCATGTTCTTCTTCAGACTTAGAGAAGATGAGGATATCATCCACAAAGACTAGAACAAATTTATTTAGCACATCACGGAAAACACGATTCATCAAGTCAACAAAGAAAGCGGGAGCATTAGTCAAACCAAAAGGCATGACTAACCATTCAAAGAATCCATTTTCAGTACGGAAAGCAGTCTTAGGAATACTTTCCTCAGCCACTCTGAGTTGGTGAAAACCTGTGGCGAGATCAAGCTGAGAGAAAACAGTAGCACCATAAAGCTGATCAAACATGTCATTGATGCGAGGCATTGGGTATCTATTTTTCATAGTGAGTTTGTTCAACTCCCTATAATCAACACACATCCGAAGAGAACCATCGGATTTGGTGACGAAGACTACTGCAGCTCCCCATTCAGAAAAACTAGGTCTGATCAGACCCTTGGAAGATAGGTCTTCAATTTGTTTCCTTAACTCAACCTTCTCGCGGGGTGCCATTCTTCTGGGAGGAAGAACTATAGGTCGAGCTCCAGGAATGAGATAAATGCGGAAATCAATTTCCCGCTTGGGAGGTAAAGCAGTAACTTCACCAAATACATCCGGGTAGTGATTAACTACACGGGTCGACTGAAGATCATCAATAGAAGCATCCAGAGAAAAGATAAAGCTACCAGCATAATCATGAGGCATACGGCCCTGAATAAGCAAAGAATTTCCTCGATCATCCTTAAGAGAAACAATTCGGGATTTACACGAGATACGGGCATCGTGTCCATCAAGCCAATCACTTCCAAGCAACAAATCAAAAGCATCGAAACCTAGGACATAGAAATCTCCAGAAAATTTATGACCTGAATAGAAGAGTCTCACTTGCTTACAAATCTTATCTAGATTTGCGGGACCACCAATAGGATTTGAAACACATAGAGGAACAGAAACATACTCAGGAGAAAGGAGAGTTTCAAACTTATTACACAAAACATCAGAAATAAAGCTATGCGAAGCCCCAGTATCAAATAAAACACGAACAGGATGATGAAATAAAGTAAAGGTGCCCTGAAGAGTACCTTGATCATCGCCAGGAGCAGGAGTAGGTGCAGGAGCAGGTGATGAAGCAGATGTGACAGCAAATACGCCAGATGGCCTTCCTTTCTGATATAAAGGACAGTCCTTCTTAAAATGACCCGGCTGAAGACAAACATGACAAAGATCGTTCCTGGTAACCTGGGGTGGAGGAACAGCAGCAACAGACGGATTTGGGCAACTATTGGCATAGTGTCCCTTTTGGTCACATTTGAAGCAAGTAATGGAGGAAAGATCAATAGGGTGCCTCTGGGAAGGAGCAGATGCTGAAGATCCTAAGCCCGGGTGTTTGAGCCAATTCTTCTTCTGCTGGTGGAAGTTGGGCTTTCTCTTCTTGGAATTAGCAGAGGAGGACTGAGATACATGAGCACTGGAAGCAGCAGGACCCTTGGAAGTAGGGTTCTCATAGCGAATAGCCATGTCCATGAGCTCAGTAAAAGTGCCATGAACATGCGAAATAAGACGATCGTAGAACTCTGGGCGAGCTCCAGCAATGAACTTCTCATTCTTCTTTAGCTGAGTATCGATAAGACCAGGACCGAATTTGGAAAGTTCATTGAACTTCCGTTCATACTCTGAGAAGGACATGGTACCTTGCTTGAGGTCCATGAATTCGCGGTAAAGCTGAGATTTACCGGCTTCGGGCATCCATTTTGCCACAAAAGCCTCCCTGAAAGGAAGATACAGAAACAAAACTTTTTAGATAAATTGAAAAGAAAGGAAATGGGAAAATTCAAATTAACACACAGGATACCTGAACTGCTCCCATGAAAGGTCACCTTCGTTAGTGCGAGTCGTAACAGACTCCCACCAATCTAGAGCGGCCTCTTGCAGCTGCCATGCTGCTAACTGACGCTTCTGGGCATCAGTGATCTCTAAACCAGTAAAGATTCTTTCCAAACTTCTTAGCCATTGCTGGGCTTCGATGATACTTTCTGAACCGGTGAACTTAGTGCCACCGAGCTGAGAGAATTCTTTGCAGAGAACTGTAAACTTAACTGGTGCAACGGGTGGAGGAACTGGGGCAATACCACGACCCCTACCTCTAGCATTTCCACGATTCATCCTGGAAATATCAAGAATAAATTTAGGACAAGGTACAGAGAAGACAAAGATAAGTTAAGATAAAACACGATAAGAACACTTGGGTGAAATCCTAATAACAAAATTCCTAACAAGGTAGATGCGGAAAGATGGAAGTTTAGAAAAATTTCTTCTTAAAACAAGAAAACTTTATATCAAAATAATCTTTGGAAAAATCATTTGAAAAATCATTTAAAATCATTTTATACTTTAAAAATACGTTCACTCACAAGGAAATGATTCTGAGTTTGATTTCACTCATTCTAGGGTATTTCTACCCTATCTCTAATGAGTTTTTGCTCCATAGGCTAAGGTTTGCCTAAAACCTGGCTCTGATACCAAATGTAACGACCCACTATTTTGGACCATTCAAATCGACAATAATCCACACATGTCAGACTTGAATAATGCAAAATAACAGATTGTAATAAAATTTGGAGCAAATAGAATCATTCACAGAATCACAGACACAGAAATATCAGAATAACTTGCAGCGGAATTTAAAAATAACCATAGTGGTTCATGAAGCCACTAAAATACATAGTCTCAAATCAAATACAAAATACATAGTCTGAAACCCAATACAGTTCTGAAACAAGTACAATAGAGATCCAAATACACAAGTCTTTAAAACAAAAGCTGAAATAAGGCAACTGAAACTGAAATAGGAAGATAACTAGATAAGCAGAATCTCCAGTGATTCCGAGCTCCAGAAAAGTGAAGTCCAAAGCTGTGAATACTCAGGCTGACCCGAGCGTAAAGCAAAACACAAAACACTCGAGTCAGGATATACATACTTATACAATGTAAACCAACTCAAATGAACTGTAGTAAAGGTACAAGTAACTTAGAAGATGCTTGGGACCGCCCATCCTCTAAGGATCCGTTAAACTATCTACTATATAGTAATATTCGCTATTATAATAGTGTCTAAATAAGTAAAGTATAATCATATCGGAAAATAGCGTTAAGGGGATGGAGAACCTTAACGCAGTCGGATCTTAAAATCATAATCGTAGTAAAGCTCGATATGGTAGGTGACACGGCACAACTAGGCAATGCCAGGGTAGATATACCAATTACGCATCCGGACTAGTGGTGACGCATAGCAGCCACTACCGCCCACCTCGAACAACACTCCAATCAAGGGTGGCCACCAAATCAATCACAAGTAATAGAATGGTATCGAAGAAGTGTGTCCGATAAGAGGTGCTACCTCATTGGTCCGTCAATCGCTCCTGTTTTAGCCACCTTATGCCAACTCATGGGAGTTGGGTCCACGTAACATACCTTAAGAACGTCGCCACCATCCTACTTCATTCTGGAATCTCCACCGCGTACATGGTTGTCAAAGTGGTTTTCGGTATCGACAAAGAGTATGTCCATATCCGATCCCGGTCTCTTTGCCAACCAATCGTTATTATAACCCGTGGTTATAGATTTAAACAATTTATCAAATATACTTCGGATTAACCATTTTAAAACAAAGACATTATTCCTTAACAAATATTAAGCTATTATATTTCAAAAATCTAACCTTTCGTAGTTCACTTATTCACTTAAAACAATCACGTTAAGTTATATTTACAAAAAAATCTTTATTCAACAAAACAACATTTATCTGTTATAACAATTAAATTTTAAAACATTATATTCAGCCTACTGCAGTCCTTAACAAGTGCTACAGTAGTCCTTTTATTTGTTCAGGTTCAGTTTCAGATTCATCTACAACAGCACTTACCAAGTACTATCATAGCCTTAGTTCATTTTAGTCTTTTAGTTCACTTATACAATCCACAGCACTTAACAAGTGCTACGGATTCTACCTAGTAAAACTTATAAAATCATACATTCAAACGTTCATTTAAATCCTTTAACTAAATTTACTTCAAAAGAAATTTTACAAGTTAAAACCAAAGCTTTCCAATTTGCCTATTTCATTCATTTCAACATTTTAAAATTTAACTCCATTTTCCACCAATTTAAACTAAATTTCATTTAAATTTATTTAACTTAAGTTTCCATCTTTCTTTTTATTTTATCAAAATTTAAATTTTAAGTTTCGTTTTAAAAATCAATATTCCTCCATTTATTTATATTTATCACATGGAAAAATCATTTCTATTTTTAAATAAATCTTTTAAAATTCGGTTTAAATCAAATTAAATATTATTACAATCCTTAAATGATTTAAAATATTCAGAAAATACATAAAAATAACCACGGGTCTGTATAATATTTTCTATCCTAATTCAAGTGATACAGATACTATATCATTTCAATCCGTAATTTACAAAGAAAAATCCGGGTTTTATCATTTCAAACCCGCAATCCCAAGTAAATAAAATTTAATTGAAAATCGCTCAGGCCTATCATTTCAGCCCATAACGACCTTCCCTTATTCTAAAGTCCGTTCGGGTATGTATCATTTCAACCCATAGTGATTCTATTCTACAGGGAACTTGCAGTGTGATTTAACAGAATAGAATAACAGAAAAATAAGAACAGAATATAACAGATGATACGATATGCAGTTTTAACAATTAACATCAACTATAAATAAATCACAGGTAATTATAACATCATTTATTTATTTATTTATTTCTACACATTCAGTTGCGGTCGTTTCACAATTATATAAGTATGGATATTCGTGTGAGATTTACTCACCTCTACGGAGCTGGAGATTCGGAAAGAAAGAAGTACGAAGTCAAACGAAAGCACGCGGACAGCACGATCAGTCGTTAGCGGATGCGCCAACTAGATTCAAACCAAAAGCACAATAAATAACCACTCTAAGATTGCACGAATAACGAAATTCAAATAAACCAACAAACGAGAAAAAAAGAAACAAGTCGAAAAATTGAAAACACTAGTACGACCACATTTGAAATACCGATTATAACTTTAAAAATGCAAAGTGACAAAACACATTTTCATTTTTTTTTTTTTTCCAAAACAAAGGTCAGAGAAACTAATAAAACAAGGACAGAGTAAATAATAAATCATGATTCAAAATATAAAAGTGGCCAAGGTAAATTTTGTTCATTTAACATTTTTAGAACCAAGGTCAGGATAACGTAAAACTATGGTATCACAAACAATGGCCCAAGCAAATCTCTTCTCTGATTCAACTACCAGGTCAGAGGAAATGTTTTCTAACTTCAAGATACAAGGCTTTGGAACCTCTACTACAAAAATAAGGTGACAACCAAAATAACGTAAAACAAGGCAGGGGCAAACTTGCTCGCCTATTCTCAGATCCAAGGCATCCTGGGTTCGGTGGTTGATGGAGTAGGAGGCTGACGTCTGGTATGGGGTAGACGCTGACGTGGGGTTCGGCGAAGGCTGGTTTCGCTCGGGTGACGTGGTGGCTGACGTCTGTTATGGGTAGTGGTGGACTGGGCATGGGATCTCGGCATGGGTTCGTTCTAGCGACGAGGTGGAGGTCTGGAGACGTGGGGTTCTCTGGCAGGCCGTGGGTTGGTCTCGTGGTGGATCAAGGGTAGACTGGTCGGTCTCGTATGGGGCAGTGAAGATTGGCATGGCTTGGAGACGTGGGACAAGTGGTGACGGTCTGGGGTGGGTTTGGTCTCGTGGCGGGTCAAGGGTGGTGGAGTAGGCTGACGTGGAGGGAAGCGGCGACGATCTGGGTTGCCGTGATGGTGGACTGACGCGGTCAGTGGCCTGGGGTAGGGAGGCGGTGGCATGGGGTAGAAACATGAAGGAATGGAGAAAACAAGATAAAACAAAAGCAAGGTATAAGAGATCATACCTTAGAAGAAAGCTCTGAAATTTGATAGAACGAAATGAAAACAAAAAAATGCAGTCTGGAATTTTTTTTTTTATTGGCAAGAATGAATAGGAAACGAAACGTGACCAAGAGGGCAAGCTTAAATGCTTTGAACGGTAAAGGAATTTTTAAGGCTAATAATTATTATTAAACATGCGAAACGTATAGGAGGCCAAGAGAACGTTTCTCACGTGAACGATTTTGAACAAGCTGAGACTTGAATTGCCAATGTCTCCAAAAATCAAATGGACGGTGAAAACAAAAGAAATTATGAAACGCCCCAAATAACGTACAAATCTTCTTATTTCTTTTATTAAATAAATTAAATAAATTGTTATCAGTTTCTCAAAAATATAACGTATCTTTTAACCGGAATCTAAAAATAGTTATTATCATCACAAATAAGATTTATTCTATAGTAAAGTTAATAACGGACAAAACGTAACGAAATGTAACGTTTTAAATTTCGTTTTATACAAATTACTACACTTTATTTTTTTCTCAATATTTCAAAATGTTTTATTTTTATTTAAAATTTCGTTTTAAAATATCGGGCCGTTACAAAAATCGTTAGTATAGCCTTCTTTCATCGGGTGTTCACTTAGTCCATTGTACAAAAATCTTCCTGATCATTTTAATCTATACAACGATCGTTTAAGTTTATTAGAGTACAAGCAATATGGTTTTTCTTCAAACAAATTACATCCTTCATAAACTTTCATATAAATGTTTGTGTTTGATACTCTATATAGATATGCAATCACCACATCCATAAGATGCATGTTGATTCCCCTGGGACTGCTAGACTAATTAAATATCAAAATGTTATTGCACCAGTTTCAAGTGGATAGGCTTCATCAAAATTTATTCATGGTCTCTGAAAAAATCTTGTGAAACAAGTGATTTTAAAATGAACAATCTCATCATTTTCATTTTTTTTCTTGCAAGCAACCATTTGTAACCAACACAGTTCACATCCAACGGTGTTCAAACTAGTAGTTCAAAGACTTCTCGTTTTGCAAAAGGATCCAATTCATATTGGATTGCTTTTTTGTAGTTTGGTCAATCATATTTTTGTTAACATTCATTCACCTATGGGGTGAGGCACATTATGATTTAAGTAGCCATTGAATTAAAAAAATATTGCTGATAATGATTTTCTTTCGATTCCACAATTTTTATGTATAAACATAATATATGGAGTCTCTTCTGCTTCAAAGCAATATGTAACTCTAGCACTTCGGGCATGGCTATCATTTCAAGGATCATTTTCTCTTCAAAAAAATTGTTGAATGTTTCTCATTTTCTTTTCTAGATAATTTATTTGCTTGGACACTCTTTCTTATGAGAAGCTAACTCTTTTGATCCAATAGATCATGGTCAACCACGCTTTCAAAGATTTGTTAGTCTTTATATTTTCAAATTTTACAATAGGGACATCAATTCTCGCAGCAACATTTGCTGCTAAAATATGAGATTTAGTTACTCTTACCGCAGTCACAAACATATCAGCCGGTTGATTTGTTATTTTGCATAGATAAGTTATTTGTTATAATATATCAAATTTACATGTTTAGTTTCTTCGCATTAAACTTATTCTTTTTCTATTTATAGTTTAGAAAATCGTGGCTGTAGTTATTTTTCTTTTATAATTTATCATTAATTTCTCTTCACTTTAACGTGTTCTTACTTGCTCATTTTCTTTTCAAGAATCTTTCATTCTTTTAAGATTTTGGTATGGGTCCTTACTCTTTCTAAAATTTCAACGGTTGATATAAGTTATAGATTAAATAAGGCAAAATTTACAGATTCTAATGCAAAATAAACCTACTTAATGATAACATTCCAATCTACCAAGAACAACCGCTAAGCTAATACAGGTTAGAACTAATATAACAATCATAAAAATCAATTCATCGAAAGTAAGTAAAATATTATGTATTTTTTATAATGGAGTCAATTTTTAAGGAATGACACCATAAATTTTCAATATTTTATTGTTATTTCTCTCTGTATCAAATATGGAAATAATCATACTTTCCATAATTAGTCACATATTAAAAAATAAATTGCATTATATTTAGATAAAAGATAAATAGTAGAGGGGAAATTATATACATTTCACATGCATTTTTATAGGTTTCAATATTATGGACATAACTACTACCATTGTTTTGAAAATGAAAATATTGATTTTTATATCCTATCTAAAACATCAAATATATGAAATATAGTGTTGCCTGATTTTCTCCAAAGTGTAGTACGGGACGGCCCGCATGGTTTCAATAGCCTACATCCTGGCCCAGATGGTTCCAACATCCTGCATCTTGGTCTGCATGGTTCCGAAAGCTTGCAACCTGTCTTGACTAGTTCCATATGTCCGCGTCTCACTCGAACTACTTGGTTCCCACAATAAAGCGGCCCGCTCGAGGCTAGTGCACATGAGAGCCATACAGAGGTCATGCCGTCATCAATTGATGAAGGCAGCAGACAACAGCTCGATACGCAAAATATGATAGAGTTAGGGGTATGATCTAAGGGTAATTATGTAATTTGTTACATATATCTAACTCGATAACCAATATTGTTCAAAATAAAAGGTGTTTTCTTCCTATTATATATACTTGTTATACTATGATATAATTATTAAGTAATTTATTTAAAGTATACAAAATAGAAAATCCTTAAATGATATGTTATGTGATAGTAATTACATTATGTTGTAATCATGAGAAGTTTATCACATTAAAACAATATATTGTTCTAAACATTCATAGTCAAGATATTTCAGGATAGTATATTGATACATCTGTTGAGACTATAGTACGAAACGCTCTCCAATTGTTGGGTAATATATTTCTCATGGCTACTAAGGGCACAAAGAGGTTATGTACTGATAGTTAGTAGATAACTATGAATGACTTACTCTAGAGTTCTCTGTTGGTTAATATAACTAAGATAAAACAAAGAATCTCGAAGTGACGATGTCACACAGTTTTCTATACTTGAGAATACTATGTAACTTCAATGTGGACACTCCACTTTGATTATAACTAAATCGTGGCATGACATCCATTGAATGACTATAGTTGGGTCTAAATTGAAGCATTGGAAGTGAAACAATATTCAATAGAGAATTCATCTCCTAAGTTATATACGTTGGTATCATGGTCAACTGTAGTCAACTCAAAGTCAAAGTCTCTAGCTAGAGCGGTACGGTTAATTATTATTATTATTACTGAACCAATGATATTGTGTTTGGACTAATCTAGTTGAATGTGGCCGATGTTTGAATTTTGACCAAAATCAAATTCTGTAAGTCCTAATGTGATAATGTTGACGAGGAGAATTGATGTAAATAGTTGTTACTACCAAGTACTACTTATAATATATAAAATAGGATTTTACCAAAAAGAGTGCAAGCGATAAATTCAGCCAAAATGTCACACCACCAGCTAAAAAGATGTATGAGCATTAGTATTCAAGTTGTTCAATATAAATCGCTGACTGAATTTACACCTTTAAGTCGCATGACCGTAATGATGAATACTCCGAAAAACCACATAACGATATACAATATTTGTGAAATATTAATTATTAAATTTTATTTGATTTATTTGAATACCATTAGTATTTAATAAAGCATGTATATAAAAGTTATAACCGTGCGTAACGATATACAATATCGATAGAATATTTAAATTGTATTTAAATAGATTAATTGCTAAGTAGTTTTGGCAAATTTTTGAGGTCCGCATGCCTTTTATAGTCGGCCATGTATGAGATTTAGAAGAGGATTTGATGAGATTTTGTAACAACCCACACCTTAATATGCTCAAATTTTGACTAAATCAAAACCCCAAGTCCATTAGAGTACGGATCGTTGGTGTTGGTAACCTATAATAAACATAAGCATATTAGAGAGTTGTCTATGTGAACTCACAATGGAATAATAAAATATAATAAAACAGACATACCGACTAAGGATGCTACCTTGAAACCAATATTATCCCTTGAATATCTAGTTGCCTTGTCAGTGCAGAGCATGAATGAGAAGACCCATCCTCTTACCGTTCTTGTCTTTACTAGTATTATGTCCCTCTAAATCTATCCCATAGATTGTAACGTGGTTTGTAATGAGAAGAGGGTAAGAAAAACGTTTTGGTGACAGGTAAATTACATATTTTATCTACAACATCAGTTTATGCCGATTGAATTCCATTTAAGTGTTATGTCGACTATTCACGGATTAGTCATCTAATTCCATATGCGTGTAAGAAATGTCCAACATACTCCAAGGTATAAGTATATATATATATATATATATGTATATATATAAGCATCGATGTACTCCCCAAAAAGGAAACCACGGCCACTTGATACTACTCAAATAGGGAAGAGGTAGACCTAACGTCCATTTAATACCTTAACCTCGAAATGGGCCCCTTCACAATGTAATCGATAGTCAACCAGTCCTTCGAGTCTAACCCCATGGCTATACATGTTGATGCAATGCAACTATGGAGTATATTAGGTTTAACAACCCATCTCTCATCCAATCATATCATCACGACGCGAGAGAAAGTACCTGAGTTACTTAAGATCTTTTAAATAAGGAATAGGCATACTCTCCAACCATTTAACGCCTAGACCCAAGGCGAACCTCTTCTGGTACTTCCTAACTGACATTGTATAAAATCTCTTAAGGTCACTTATATTTCTTAGATAGGGAAGTGGTAGACACTACAGCCATTTAATACCTCAACGCCGAAGCGGACCCCCCATAAGAGATTTCCACTAACGCACCTAAAATATAATTCCAACCATTTAATACTTCTTAAATAGGAAATAGGCAGACTCCAACGGCCATTTAATACCTCAACCTCGAAGCAAGTCCATCCTGGAATTATCCAACGTTATTTATAAGGAATTCCCTAAGTTATTTATAATTAATCTAAATATTGGGTCGGGCCCAATAATTCACTCCCATCGCAAACGTATAACTGAGGCCATATAATTCCAACTGTGGAAATTATTATGCCTCCTAAGTTCGTTTAGTATTTGTTTATGTACTTACTATGAACTTCCTTTTGTTTTTTGTGTTTACTATCTTTAACTTTTATCCTCATTAATGTTATTAAATGTCATTTATTGCTTCTTTTGCCCCAATTAATGTCCTTTATAAACGGTCTGTTATATTCAATTGGACAAGTACTAATGACTTTTATTTGTACATTTCAGAATTAATGTATCATGCCTATTTAATTTTCTTCATCAATGTCATATTCATCTTTGTAATAAATTCATTAAATGGGTTATCGCCCATATTGGCTTGATTATTATAACTTCCCATTAACCATGTAATTATTTTCCATTAGCATTGAAACTTTCATAACTCTTTAATTTATTATATTATTCATATTTTAGCATTTTATTTGTAATTAATAGGATAATGTACAAATAATTGCACGTTACCACATGTATATATTTATGTTGTAATTGACGTTTATTTATTGCTTAAACTGATACTTTATTTTACACACACACACACACACATACATACATACATACATACATACATACATATATATATATGGTAAACAAGATTATTTATATTTTGTAACTTTTTAGTTTCTCCATTTAGGGATTTATGGATATACACTTATGTGTAAACTCCACAAAAATGTTTATTTCTATATTTTAATGCATTGGAACTGTATCTTTTCCAAAAAGAAAATGCTATCGTTGCATATCTTCCATAAACTACCAAAATTGGGATTGTGTTACGTTTGTAATTACAGTAAATTATCTCTTTTTATTCTTATTAAAATAGATAGTGCAAACTACGGAAAAGATACCACTACTTTGCATATCTTTTCATTTGGACATATTTCTTTTATTATTTCAATGACATACTTTTCATATATAATTGTGAGGTTGGATAGTTTATGGAAATTCACATGGCAATCAATATAACTAAATTGTACATTCTACAAATCCAATGAATTAAAACATAGAAAATTTATATCCCAAATCAAATTAGAACATTCCAAATGAATGATTAATAGTTTACAATCCAAACAACAAAAATTTAGAAAGAACTTGCAATTCTACGAACATATTTCACAAATTTTAGGGACTATTCTGTTAATACCATATGTATTGATTGTGATGACAACAACCATATAAATATAGGTACTAATATTTTTTCGAGTTGTATAGAATATTTTGCAGAATATTACATAGGTTTATACAAGTACTAGTGTGAACCCGTGCTTCGCACACGGTTTGGCCAAAAAAGATGCACATATTTAAACCATTGTTATTACAACTGATTATAATTGCAAATACAATTTTGGGTGTAACTTTCTTTCTTTTGTCTGTTCAGTACAAATTCATACAACATTCAGTATATAAAAGAAAAGTATCCACGTTAGTAATTATTCACCTTGTTCACCTCTTCTCAATAAAGCTACATAACCCTTGTATATACAAAAATGAGCATTGTTCGGTTGAAATTATGAATAGAAATAAACGGAGAATATTTTTTGACAATAGAGTACATACATGGATTGGATGGTTCACTTTAGATTAATCTTAGTATCCATGAGCCATAGGATTCAACAATTTAGAGTTCTACGCATTTATAATATTTTGTCCTAAATGAGGAACATTACATAATATGATATAAAGAAATAAAAAATGTGAAAGTAGTCTAAGATATGACTTTGCCATGAGCCAATGCTTGGAGAAGTATTGTGATTGAATTTGTATCCTGTAGCTTTAAGATGTCCTTTGAGAGTATAATACAAACAGTGGCTACATTGTTTCATAAAAATATCGAAATATATATTATAGAATAATTTGTTAAATTGTCAACAATTTCATATAATTTGGAGCTCTGTGCACTACATGCACATATTACTTCTCAGCATTATTTCCATATAACATAAAATGATGAATTTCTTTGTTAGGAGAAGCGGACAACAGCAGGATAAAAAATTGACTATTTGTTCATAGTAAGACAAAAAAATGAAATACAACTGTTGAATCAATTTGCATTATAACAATATCATTAGTATATGGTATAAATAGGTATGAAGCAGCTGAAAAACCAAATGGATTGTAAATAGACACATTAATAGGAACCAGTTGGAGCACATAGCATTTGACAACCAAAGATAAGTTAATGTATAATACAATTTGAATATCACAAATTTCAAAATAGCCAAAACAGCAGGGAAAGAAACAGAAAACCTCAAGCAACAATGCAGGAAATGAAACAGAAAACCTCAAGCAGCAACAACATAATATGCGTACAGAAAACTGTTACATAGGTTTGTTTGATTTTTGAAATACCAAATGTTCTGAAACGATAATATAAATCATTATGATGCAGCTTCGTAAAATTATCTAAAGCAGTAACTATTAACTTTATTCCATACAGCTGGGTAATATTTTCCCAAAACAACAACAGCAATCTGAAAAAGTAACAAACTGTCCTTGAATAATTTTAATGTCATGGTTATATACTTCAGTTAATATAGGCGGGCTGAACATATTTGTATATGAATAGGTTTACCCCCAATACAGTTCCAAAATAAATGGTGAAAGAATTTAGTGTATACCTTTGTGGTAATAATGGCTGGGTTGAAAGCATGAGCAGAAAACAAAGTTAAATGCCTTTTGGAACGTCATGTTTGAGGTAACTGTAGAGAGAAAATGATACAGATAGTGGGAAACAAAATATACTCGAAGAATCGAATGAAAATACGTATCGTGTGCCCATTTTTTGGAGCAATGATTGGTACAAAATAAAGTTAACGTAGGGAATGTAATAACTTATATTTTTAGGTTGTTGTTATTCCAAGTAGACAGTGTATGCTAATAAATATAAATTGAGGGTGCAATTTAATCAAACATGGAAGATAGTATATAGATGAAATACTTAATACCATTGTTGTAGCAGATCATACAAACCAAGCACATAAAAATGTATTTGATGCAGCTTTTACATGCACTATACGAAAAGTATATTGGCAAAAAGGTAAAGTAATTTGTAAAGCTGGAAAATCAATCCATAACTTCTGAAAGCTTCAAAATTTTATCATAACAACCAAAAAGGTAAAAAAAATAAGAGTAAAGCATAACTTCTAATATAATTACTATTATAAGCATATAATGTCTAAAGTAATTGCAAAAATGAAAGAGTCAAAGTTATCTCGTAAAATAACCATTTAATCAATTTTTTTCTCTTCTTGTTAGCACGTTTGTTCATGCTATGAAAGTAAACGTTATACATGCAGATATGATTAAAAAAAATGGGATCAAGCGAGTCTCTAATTTATAGATGAGTATTAAAGTTGTAGTTGTAAAGCAATAACGTTACATGTAACCAATCAAACAGTAGAAGGAGGTAGAGAGAAAAATTCTTGTCCAAAGGTAAAAAGTGAGTGGTAAAGTTTTCATCGAGGAAATATGAAAAGTATATTGGGATTGAATGATATGTAAAGGAAAGAAAACTGATCTGCTACCTTAAGAGGCGCTACTCCAGGCGGTGTTGCTTTAAAGAACACTGCAAACACAGTAATGAAGCATGATTAAAATAGTTTTAACTGGCACAATATAGAGCCGGGCAACATGACATTAGTGGTTCAACACGTATAAAATAATGTTCTACATATGCGTATAAAAAATGATTTAAAATCGATGACATTTCAATCATGCATATATAATTTGTATAGCATGTTCAAACGGAATTCAACCTAAAGAAGCTACAAACCAAGAGTGATGAATTTACAACATAGGTAAGGAAAGCTTAAACAAAGCAATCAGTCACAAAGGAGGTCACAAAAATATTAAACGATGTATATAATTCAAATATTTCATACGCGGTACAGCCTAAATTAGACCCTTAACCCACACACAATTTCTTGAATATGTAGATCCAACAGCTATCAAGTTAAACATGAACTTCATTTGAAGTGCTTTTTTTTAATTACAGAAAAAACATAATTGTAATTTGGATTTGAAATAGTTTAACTTCATACATAGTAGGATTTCAAAAAAAGCAATCCTTGATTTTTAAATTTGGATGGTAGGATGTATAATTAATGAGTAAAGTTTTGCAAGTACTTTACCTAAGAACATACTGTAATGACCAACATAACAGAAAAAAAACATGGAAGTTTGAATATAAATTCCCTGCCAACAGTTTGACGGTAAACATAATAAAAGAGGACCTTTGTTAAATTATTTTTGAGTGTGCATAATTCCACGGTCCATGGCAATCAACTATTTAATGGTTATTCCTTTGTTAATTAATTTTTCTTAAAATGTTCAACACAGTTTAGCACGTTGGTGAATCGTGCGAGATATAGTTATATTTTCCAAAAGTACTTTGAAATACAAAGCCAGTAAACGTTTGTACATATCTTAAATGATAGTTCTCAAAAAAATAAATCCTATTTATACATTACTACCGACCTGGAAAAAATTACACTACATGTCTACTCAATTGACAATTGTCTATGTAGGTAATACATAGTTACAACTGAATGTTAATTTCAAACACACATTTTGTACCTTCTATTTCTAGATAAATGACTACATGGTGCTAAAACCAACGGTGAGAAAAAAGTACAATAGATGTCCTATGATATTCACCAAACATAATGAAAGCTAACCATATGCTTTCTTCGAGTTTCATGTTATTGCACATTTGTAGTAAAACAAACTACACTATTAAAGAGAGATAAAATAAAATAAAATTGTCAACAATATAGGTGTCACCTCGTATGACCAAAATCAAACCATTTATCTATATTTGTATAAAATCTGCTAAGTTAATTATCCCATGCATATCCTTAGAAGGAATCTCCAAGTATAACTGAAAAAGAGGAAGTATAAAGAAATTAAAATTAGAAAATACTACAGATTTAAGAAATGAAAAATGTGTGTCGAAAATATACCGACTCGCTCAGTATTGCCTAAATATATAAGCCATAATATTACATTATACCAAACACATGTTTTTGAAAAAGAGCAATCATGTTTCATCAAATGTACCACTGCACATATCAAATGTGGACTATGCTCTTAAAAAATTGTAATTTTTGTGCTGATAGTTAAGATTGCTCAAGGCAACTCATACAAATACAATAAGAGTAAAGCATGGTAAACTTAAAATGAGGTAACCCAAACATTATTTCTTTCCAAGTAAGCCACACCTATCTATTAGTACTCGCATGGCAAAGCATTCTAATCTAGTAAATGTTTTGAAAATGTCTTGCCAAATATTCTATTGCAAGGAAATATAAGTTAAGAAAAAACTATGTTGTTAACAAAAAAAACTATGTTGTATAGAAATTGGTAAATAAAAATTTGCCTGAAAATGATGGTGTACAATGCTAATGCTTGATAGGTATAAAAATCTATTAACGGAAAAAAAACAATAATTGCAAATTAGCAAATGTATCAATACCAAGCGTAAAAGTTTTGTAGAAAGACTGCACAAATATTCACTTAAAATTATCAGAGGTTTAGAATATGTTGCACGCTTATAGTTCAAGATTTATCCATTAAACAAATAATTAGCACCATTAGTCCAATGATCTATTGTAGGAAATATTCTTTTACTACAAAAAATATTGTAATAATGGAATAGATGTTGAAAAAAGGAAGTAACCTTTATAAACTACATGTGCTACTCCAGTCACATAACCTCCAATGCAAAATCCTACTCCATTTCCCTAACGATGGGGGAAAACTAAATCATAGTACATAAAAAATGTTATATCAATATGATATCACAGGAATAATGAAATGCTAAACATAATATAAAGAAGATAAGGCAAGGTAAAACGTTATAAATCCATGACAAATTCAACCTTATGCAATGTAGTTATATTCGAAGAAACATGCACTTTTCAGCTTTTACTGTTTACACCATGTTTCGTTACTTTCGTAGATTAATGCAAATAGACTTGTATTTGATCGTAGGTTTTTTGGGAAATTTGAAATGCTTTTAGAATTTCATCTATTTTCAATCAAATTTGTTTACTATTATAATGCACAGTAGGAATCGACAAAAAAGGAAACACAAACCAACGTTAAAATCATAATTAGGAAACAGTCACATGCCTTCCGTGACTCTACATTATATGGGTATGCAAGTCTATTATAAATAATGCAGGGTTTTAATTAGAGGCTAAAGGCTGTGGCTTTGTGGACAAAAATTTGATTAGAGTTTGGTTAGTGGTTGTGTATAAAGTAACATGTAAAGTGTGTTATTTATTTATCATTTGCAATAATTATTAATTAATTATAATTAATTAGTGTATAGTATTAGATAAGAAGTATTATTAATTATCTACAAAAATCTAATAAATTTCAAAAAAATATAAAAAATAGTTACGTCCGACTTTTCTCAAATAAGGCGGGCATAATTAATACATCCGGTTGAAATGCTATTTTTCGAAAGTCCAAACGCGGACCATTAAACTGCAGACATACTAATTACGTCCGACTTATCTAAAATAAGTTGGATGTAATTCTTGCTAACGGCTTTTTGGTTAGCATGTATGGTGTCACTAACACAGCCTCAGTCTATTAGTTTAATAAAGTACGTTATAGTGCACCATCAATTAATTCGATAATATACGATACTGCACATTTGCAATTTATATTCTAACATTTGTATCCCTTTCATAAGCAATGAAAAGTTCAGGTAATTTTAATATCTTGAGGAAACTTTGGGGAAATTTTAGCCTTACCAATATTGCCGTCCTAATTTAAAATGTTACATGCATTTATACAGTAATAAAGTGAGTTAATAACTTAATAAACATTATGACATAACAAAATAATATCATTTTATTTCTAGTACCAAATGCTATAGACATATGAATTACGCCAAGCAAAAAAATGTTTATTATAACAAATGATTGATTAAGATTTACACATTAAATTTGATAGTAACATAAAAATTGTAACACAATAGTGTTTTATTTGTTATAATAATATGGGAAAAAAATCATTTCATATCACGAGTTGCAAAAGCTGGGTGTTTAAGGTAAATATGTGTGTGTTGTTAAAATGTAATTTACACGTATTTTGGTGTTGGAATATCATGGTAAATATCCTTATTTACCTAGATTATTCAAATCAGAATTAATCACTCCATGATTTACTCTTTGTCCAGTAACTTGCTATAATTTCTATCATTATTTTGCTCCAAAATAGGAAAGACAAACTCTCCTTCAAACTTGAATATGAACATGTTTGAACTTTACCTCTATACGGATAAAAAAATGTGGTTTATGATAATCAAGTTAGTACCAAATTTTCCCATGATTTGTACTGATCAAAAGAAGTACATACACTAATACACCGGTTGTTTTTTATCATTGTGAAACAAAAATAGGTATTTATTTTTCAATGTTCATACATACCACCATTTTCCTATTAACCAAAATAAATATTTTCAAATATATTGTTCCTTCTTCAAATTGCAGTAACAGGAAAATCACCTTTTTTAATATTTACACATGCAAACATACTGGTAGTGGTAATTTGCAATTAGATATGATTATATTTGTGAATATTTATGTGAATATGAGTGACAATAATATAAAGTAATATACATAAGAACCATGATATATGAATTTGACATGTCCAAAAATATACATTACTATTACGTGATATGAAAGGCCATCAATGAACCCTCACAATATTCCCCATCAATATCACCTTTCATTTTGACACGAGCATGGAGAGTCATTGCTCCCTCACATGAACACACCAGTCCTAGTTTTTTTCTTCAAGAATTCATTGTATGATACATTGAATACTATTGTTGCAATTTTAACGTGGTGCCTTTGTAATTACCCAAAATAGTAAAGATCTAAATAAGTCAAAATAAAAAACTACTAAATCTTAACTTAATCAGCTTTAACTACAATAAACATATTTGCATCTAAAGTGAAAACTAAATGTAAAGTTGTAACTAAAAACCATTACATATTTTATTCCCATTTATAAACCTGAGGTCATTGATCTAGTTTGTGATAAAAAAATTGTGCGATTTTGTTATCAAAGTATTGTGGGACTGATAACTTAATTTTAGTTAGCTAATGTTATATAGTTCTTATCATTTCCATTAATTATTCTATACTCCACATAGATACATCATGGCCAGGCATATCTACACATGTTTCTAGTTTGACCTCCTCATAATTGCATATTGTTCCTTTGCAAATAGATAGTATAACAGCAGTAAGCTAAAACTAATGATCAGAGGTAAGATTACAAAGAACACGATAAACATGCAATACGATTGCATACACTACATGTTCAGGTTGCACTTTACAGGAATTTATTATAACCTAATATTCCTAAATGAATAAATATGTCAAATCTAGTGCATTATAATCATCTTTAATAATAGATAAGAGACGAAAATATAAACCATCATTGTATGATTGAGTGTTGCTTCTTATACCTAAACAAAACCACAAATTAGGCATTATATGTATATTAAACAATTATTTAGTTACAATTCTCCCTATAGATGAAACCTATAGTGAGCTGCTTAACCTCCACCCTGACTGTAAATATTCGCATATACTGCATAATCATAGTTTTTAATGACATTTGAACCCAAAAAATAAATATCTTAAAGTTTGGAGGGTATCTCAAATGTATTGAACATATCATCAAAAAACTCTACGCGAGCGTCTAGTTAAAATATCAATATACAAACTCTCGACTATATTGTTATCATATTTATAAATAAATGATTGCTATATTTTAAGACTTTATAACACTATCGTTCATGCAAAAGGGATCAGGATCGCATTCGGCCATAAATTCAAACACTCATTCAGTATCATGACGACGACGACACCTTAGTTATACAGAAGAAACTATCTGTCATCACGTTGCAGTATCAAAAATTAAACAAAATCACCTAATATATCACAGTCATAAAACAAAAGGTAAAGTATTTTTTCTATAATAAACTGTAAAGGCTAAAAAAGTTGATAAGACCATTACTATCTCTTTCTGTAACTTTTGGTTAGCATTTGTTAATACTTCAGCGGTATGTTTCTTCATAGATGAACTAAAATTAAATGGATGTAAATATACTAATATTAGAAACATGCATATAAATTTAGCATCACATTGGAGAAGTCGAACAAATTTATCAAAATTTATTAGATTTTGTTAGCTTTTACGCTTGATTTGTTTTACATAAACCAAAATTCATTGTATGACAGTATTTATAAAACAATTGATAACGTGTTCCTAATTTCACCCGTTTATGTTGAGAATAATATTTGCTGAATTACTATGCTCTCAATACTCAAATATATTTTCAAACACAGTTAATTTAAAAAACTGTTATGAGTGTCTCGAACCACAGGATAAGCTGCTAGTTATAACGATGGAAAAATAGAAGAAAAAAACTAAACTAGTAACTAATTGGAAGGAAACACTTTGTTATAAAAAACAGAACTCTTAAATCAAAACAATCAAAATATAATTTCTGAAAATATGAAACAAACCCATTACAGCTTTCATTTTGTTTTTTCTTTCAACCTAGTAAATCCAAATGCTTTTATAAAAAGGAAAAACATCTTAAAAACGAAAGTTATAATTGAGTACAGAATCCAAACAACACCGATCAAATTTATAAATTATAGGAGACTATCATGACAATAAGAATACTGAGGTAGATTACCTAAATGTGACAACAACAAATACTAACCGAATAAATAAACTACACGAAGAAGAGGGGACAATGGTTGAGGAGATTACCTGAATATGACAACCTTCGCGCGCCTTCGGGGGGAGGGGGGAAGAGTGTCAAGGTTAGGGTGATGAATAGCGACTGGAAGAAAAAATCGCAACGACCGGGAAGGGGACAACATCATTCTGCTTTGTGAATTAAAATTGAAATTAGGGTTATGTTGAAACGGGGGTCGAAGGAATTGAAAAGTAGATATATTATAGATATAAATTAGGGGACTGTTCAGTTGCCAAATTTCAAGGGGGGTTGTGTGAGCTTGAAATTTAACTCACTAATAATAATATAGTATAGATCAAGATAATTGAGTTTAAAGACTGGTCATTAAAAAGACTAGAGATCAATATTCGGAATGATCAAGGCAATTGAAGACTCATGAGTTTAAAGACAAAGACATGAAGAGCTCAAGACCATAGATAATAATTTATAGACATTATATAAATTTGTTAAAGTCATTGAATAGCAACATTTATTTCTTTGAATACTCTCTCACTGAAATATTTATTTTATTTTCAAAATATATTTCTACAAATAATTTATAAAAAATTTAATATATTTAATGGTATTTAAAAACTATTTTTTAAAATACTTTTACAAAATATCAGAATTTTGTAACACTTTAAAAGTGTTGTTGTTTTTCACTAAAGAGAGGATATGTCAACATATCCCACATGAGTATGTCGACATATGTACCGTTGAAAAGTTTTTTCAAAATTTGAAGAGTTGTGATTTTTGGCTCAATCTCTTTGCGAGTAGACATGTCCCTTCAAACACCGTATAAAGGGGATTGGAAAATGAATTTTTTTAATATATAACATTCTCCCCATTCTTCTTTCTATGAATTCCCATTATATATATTTCTCAAAATCCACTTTCTATACTCTTCAAATCCACTCAAATTCAGTCTCTACTACACTACATTCATTCTCTATAATCTACTCACTATTTTGGAAGAATTCTTTCACCAATTTAAAGTGCTATAAAAGAGCTATATGATATTTTGTATCTGAGTTGCAACTATTTGTATTTGGAATCAACAACTCTCCACTACTAATTTATGTGGGTGTGCTTATTGCCCGTTCAATTCAAGTGGGTGTGCTCGTTACCTGTTTAAATCAAGTGGGTCTACCCTGAGCTTGGAAAATCAGGAAGGTGTACCTTAGTGCTATGAAATAAAGATTGTATTCTGGTTTGCTTGCTACCTGATTAAAGTAGGCATTTGAAAGAAAATCTATACAGATACTATATAAGACTGGATGTAGGATTGGTCAATCTGAACCAGTATAAAACTTCTAGTGTCATCTCTCTTACTTTTACTTTATTTTTCTACATATACATATATATATATATATGACTATTTGTTAATATATATATATGTGTGTGTGTGTGTGTTTTGATTTAAATCTTGAAACTTTTAAAAAAAACTCTATACAAGTTATAAAACACTATTCACACCCTCTAGTATTGTAGTAGCCTTAAGATCCGTTCACAGTAGTATAATTTATACTACGTTGTTTTCCATATATTCTTCTTAAATTCCAGATCTAGGGTGTGTATACCATTTCATCAAAATTAATAATTTACTCAATATGTAGACAAGAATTTGAAGTTAGATTCATTTATTTGAGCCTACAATTCAATGTTTTTCAAATAGGCATAATAACAAAAATAGAATTTCAATGATATAAATTTAGTATTATGTAAATTGCATAATTTTTTTCCATACCCCTTTTGGCTTTCAAATCTCCAGATCCAAATCAATTTCTTTTGCTTGACTTCTTTTATTTTCAACCAAAAATATGTATTTAAAAATGTATACATACCCATTAGAATTACATATCTGATATGAGATTTGAGTTAAGCGGAGTTTAAATTTATAATTGTAGATTTTACCTTTTCACAAAATTGATTCACTCCTTCCTTTCTTCTGTTTTATTTTCCATCATTCTCCAATATATATATATATATATATATATATATATATATAGTATTTTTATAATTTTTAGAAATAGTGGAGACGGAAAAAAGACAGAGCTCTGATTGTGACAACCCGGGATTTTCGAGCAATATCAATTTAATAATCTGTATTTAAATATTAAATTGATTTGGTATATCTTTGTTAAAAAGATTTGAATTGATCTTTTCTTTTAATAAATATCTAATTAGTGAATTTTATCTTTTAAAATTAATTGATTGTTTTCTATTTATATATGTATATATTTGTATACATTGTAAATGGAAAAGTATTGTTTTAATTTTAACTAATAAATTTATGTTTTCAAATTTCTAATATACATTTTAGTGATTTGGGAATTATGATTTATTTAAAATAAGCTTTTCAAAGCTATTAAATAAATATATGATTTTAAATACTTAAGATAAATGTTTAAATAGTTTAAAACTTATTCTAGCTTAAGTTTAGATTTAAAATTTATTAACAAAAAGATTTGTTTTATTTTCTTTTTAGTATAGCTTGATAAAAGATGGTTTAAAAATATATGTAAGTTTTAATACAATATTTGTCAAACGATACTTTAATATATTATAAAATAAGTAGCTTATAGTAAAGAGATAGTTTCTTTTATAAATCATTTCAAATTTGATAAATAGGTTATTTTTAAATAATATTAATAAATAAATGTACTTGTAGAAATACATGGCTATAAGTATTAAGCTAGGATAGAAAATAAAACAAGACAACAATACAAACAAGATACAAAACAAAATAATGTAAGCTCATACATAAATTCAAAACATATATACCAGATTGTACAAAAGCAACATGACTAAATAAATATATCAAACAATATACTCTCAAGCATGATTAGGCAAGTAGAAACATACCCAATAATGAGTCAACAATTTAACCACAAACAAAGTATATATATTCAAGTTTTGTACAAACCAATATGGATATGTGTGCAGGCTGAAAATTTAAAAAGGAAATAAAATAAAAATATTCATGTACACTTAAACAAAACAGGAAAACATAAATATCAATGTAAGCTTGTAAAGGAAGACACTAGCATATACATCCAAGTATAAACAAATAAAAGTAAGTGTGATTTGTACAAAAGCAATTAATACTAATATCTATAGCACACAATACGTTTCATATCAGCCACCAAATATAAAATATAAGTATATTTGTAAGTTGCATATGATAAGTATATGAACAAATAAATTTTCAAGTGTAGACTGGCAAGAGGAAACAGTAGCATATACAGTTTCAAATAACAAAGGGCAAGATATATACAAGATTAGTATAAAATATAGGGCCAACATGATTTGTACAAAGCATTAAATGCCAGCAATAACATATCTTATATCAGCCACCGAAATAAGATTTTTAGTCAAACAAAACAAAAATATCTTTGTTTGGTACAAAACATATACACTGTATGGTACAAGAGACCATAATATCACTCTGTACAAATGGTTTCTCTGGTAAGCTATCTTTTATATATATATTTATCTTCCTAGCAGTTCGAGTATAAATCTAAAGTAAGCTTAAATTAAAACTCAAACAAACATCCAACATTCAACTACAACTAAACAAAAGCAAGAAGATTAGAGGAAGATCAGAGCAAAATCTTTTCCAGTTTTAAAAGGGATTTTTAGTGCAAACTCTCTGGTTTCAGAGCATTCAATCTTAAGAAATCAAGTCTTATGTCTTCAACAAAGTTCCATTAGCATGCAACTACAGTTTCAAAACGAAGAAGACAACTCAAGTTTTTAAAAGCTAATGCATATCCCAGTTTTCAAAGTAAAGTGCTCTGTTCATTTCTAAAGTCAGGTGAGTAACTTTATTTTTAAAAATTTAAGGAATGAATATGTTGTATATATGCCTGTGGAAAAGTAGGTGTATATAATTATATATATGTTGAATCCTCTGTCTATACTTGTAGAATGTTGTAATGTGTGCAGGTTGAAACATTTATCCCCTGTTTTGAATTCTAAAACAAGTCTTGCTTTCAAAAATCCTTTCTACTCAATCTACTTGATATTTGGACCTAGAGTTAAAACAGTTATTGTTAGTTTGACTTTGAACTGAAATTTAAAAATATATTCAAATTAAAATAACTTGGTATCATCTCTGGGAAGCAAAATGTTTGAACAACTCCAATCTAATCAAAAATTCGAATCTCTTAAATTTCGAATTCAGGCATCTGGACTAAATCCCTGTACCATAACATGATTTTTAAACATGGTTTGATGATTTTTAACTGTGAGGTTTGAGAGCAGTTCGAGTTCGTCTGTTTTGGGCTTTTCGAGTTGCCGTGGGTGATCCAATGGTTGGTGATGGTTGGGAATTGGGCTGGAGGTGGAGGAGCGAACAGGGAGTGGGGGAAAAATAGCGGGTGAGGGTGCAGCGCCTTGTGGAAGCGGCGGCGAGGGGATTTTCTACGGTGACCTAATTTTGGGATGGCCGGAGTTTTGTTTCGCGCATCGTCGACAGTGGATCGAGCGCCACGTGGTTTTGGGAGGAGGTAGAGGGAAGTTAGGCGAGGCTGTGGCCGAAGTTTGGTGGCCTCTGGTGGTCAGAGCGTCGAGTAATTGACGTTGACAGGTTTGGGTTTGAGGTTGGTTTTGAGTTCCAGGTTTAGGGTGAAGTCTCGATTTTGATTTCGAGCGACTGCGTGAATCAGGGTGGTCGAGAACATATGGGGAGATGATCACCGTGGTATTGGAGATTTTGGCGATGGCCATAGACGATCGGAGCCACCGTGCATGTGCACGGTGGGTTGTTTATGGTGGGGTTGATTTTGTTTGTTAGTTTTGAGTTGGGTTGGATGACTCGAAGAAGGTTGTGATTTTCTCGGGGAAGCTTCGCGTGTGGCTCGAAGTAGAAATGAGGAGGCTCGGGGTAATGTTGTAACAGATTTAATGTGAAATGGTTTTAAACCTGTAATAGTTTTAACAGATTTTAAATTTTAGTTTTAAATTTAAATCAAAGTAAACTGATTCTCTAAATAAAAGTTTAAATATGTGAATTCAAGTTAGTTTTATAACTGATTTGGAAATAAAATAAAGTTTATAATTTTAAATGATTTAAAGGATTTTAAGTATAAAAAAATATGCTTTTAAACATGAGGGTTTAAAAAGGTTTTGGAAAATTAGTTTTAACTTTGTTAAGGGTAAAATGGAATTTATTTAGGAAGTAATCTGAAATAAATGTTTTAAACATATTGATAGTGAAAATTTAATCAATAATAAAAATAAGTTTACTTTAAGAAATGAAGATTTAAGAATTATATTCATTAACTATTAAGACAAATTTGAATAGATAATTGATAATTTATATCAATTAAATTAGTAAATATAAGTTGAATATATTGATTAAAATTTAAATAATGGAATAAGTAATTAATATGTAATTAAGAACCATAGATTAAATTTTTATTAATAAATGAATTATTAATGGTTAATTGAACTTAAAATTAATAATGACTAAGGAAGTTAATTATTTTAGAAAGTAATTAAATGAATGTTAATAAAGGTCATTAACTAGATTATTCTTATAATATATTAATGTGATTAATATATTTAGTAATTAATTGGATTAATTAATCTAATAATAATCATTGAAATTGTTAAATGTAATTACTTATTGGAAAGTAATTAAGGAATGAATTGCTTATTGTAATTAATTAAGTAATTTGGTTAATTTGAATTAATTAATTTAGATTAATCACTTGATAATTTTGGAAGTATAATTACTTGGAGAAGTAATTAATGAGAAATTACTAGATGTAATTAATTGGATGATGGGTAATGGAAGTAATTGGAGTATAATTACTTGAACTTAATCATGGGATTAATTAAGTTGTTATTGTGAAGTAATTAACTAAGGAAGTTAATTACTATATGATATTAATCAAAGGTGGTTAATATATGTGATTTGAAGATCAAGTTTTCTTAATATAATTAATCAATAAAATAACTAATTAGAGATCATTAATTATTATAACTAATGATGTGATTACGAATTGATTAATTTGCAAATAATAAATCAATATAGTAATTAAAATGTAATAAATTCAATATGAATGTAAATAATTATGAATAATTAATTTATGGATTTATTTAAAGATTAATTACTGAAATTAATTAAAGGGTAATTACTGGAATGCAAGTAAAAGTTGATTAATCAAAGATGATTAATCAGAAGTAATAAATAATTGATGATTGATTAATTGATGGGTTTACTGGTTATGTAAGCAAGTTTATATTGATGAAGTAATTAATTTAATTCATTTTAAATTAATTATAGTATGATTGTTTAATTCTTGCTTATGTATGAATTGAATGGTTTAATATCCCTGATATGAGATAATTGATGCTATATGATATGGATGCTTTGATTTGAAGTATGTTGTGAATTATCTGTTATGATAATGTTGATTATCTATTGTGATGCTGTGAATTATCTAACTGTATTGATATAGATAATGTATTGAAATTGTTTAAAACCTTTAAAACAACTTGGCCTTAAAAGACACGGTTTGGATTTCGATGAGACCGGGATCGGGTTTCCGTATACCGGGATTCTAGGTCTGGAGACCCGAAAACCACATCGATCCAAAATAACGTTAGGTCGTGAATTCAAATGGAGCAAGTGAAGACTCGAGGTATAAGAACTATATGTCAGTATAACTCTGTGGGTGATTCCGTAATGAGTTTGACGGTGATAGTACTTATAGATTCGAGATGGTGATTCAGAGTGCAAGGGTTATTGTCGTTGACTCTGAGGGTGATTCCAATACGAGTGTAACGAGATAATGCCTTCGGTTTCGTTCGAACCCGGAACGAACTTGTATGGATCGAATGCTTTCAGAACATCGTCAGGCGGACGATGAGCATTCTAAGTGATGAGTTCTATAAAGGTAATCGGGACCTCAAGCCTCATCAACCGGGAATGGCTAAAACAGGGGAGGTGCAGCAAAGCTTCGTGGGTAGCACCCACTTGAGAGTAGGATATACCCCTGTCTAGAGGTTCCTTTTTATTCGGTAGTGGCAGTTGGTCTGCAGCCATCTGCGGGGTTATTCTATTTGGAACTGTTCAGTAAGGAACGGGTCCGGCTTTGTGTTGCAGGGGAGCGGGCGTACTCCTCGGTACGGTGATCTAGGCCACGTACTGTGACGGGCGGTACCCCAGTAGCCCAGCCATTGTATGGAATCCAATCTCCAATAAGCGCCGTACGTTTTGATTGTGCCCAACTATGTTGAAATGTGAGATGCAAGCATTTCAGCTATTTTCTATTTACTTGAAAACCCTAGACACTATTATAATATCACTGGATTTCTTAAAAATGTTTGGTTAGCGTAAGGTAAAAACTTTTCCATATTTATTTGTGGGAAGTCTTACGTGATACCTTTGTTTCAAATAATTTTAAAAGTTAAGCAACTTTAACCTGTTACTCATACCAGACCCATGTCTGACCCGAAGTTTATTTCTGTTTTTCATAAACTCCCGGGTACCCAAATTTTTACGGGTAGTCAAGGGATTCAGGTTAGCTTTGACGAGTTCTGGAGGAGCAAATGGAGCAGGAGGCTTCAGCGTATAGATATATATTGGTTCCGCTGTGTTAGAGTTTATTCTGTATTTCCGCTGTGTTGTATCTCTGTGATGTGTGAGTTGTATTAACTAGACAGGTGTTTATAACTATCAAGTATGTGTTGTATTATCTGTGTACTCTGATGTATATGATACTATGTAATATTTATGTGATATATTATATTTTATTCGTTCCGCTGTTGAGATTCTGTTGTTGTTTCTTCTTCTTCTCTACCTTTTCTATTTTCTCACCTCTTTCTTTTCTTCAAAACGATACGACTTTCTGGGCGTAGGAAGTCGGGTCGTCACACTGATGCTTAGTTTAGAATATATAAGAAGAAAAGTAAGGAATTAGGCCTGTATTTATGGGCGCTCAAATCAGCAATGTCCGTTAGATTATTATTTATCAATCTGGACCGTTTAGGCCGAGATTCAATCTGCACCGGCCCTAATCGACCGGTCGATTGACTTTATGCTATTGTCGACCGGTGGTGGATCCTAGTGATTTGATTCCCCTGTTAACATTATATAATTATTTAAATCATGTTGAATTCTTTTTAATTATTTTCTATTCGAAAACTTCAAATGCTGATAACCTCTTTGTTTGAACTCTAATCGCAAAACTTTATATATGAAAGTTGATCAGAAGAGCGCCACCAACTCAATGGTGAAATTTTCGTGCTTAAAATAGGATGTTTTCTCAAAATCCATTTTTGAGCCTTATAAATTATTTGTTAATTCTTTTTATTTAATTATTGTGTTTTTATGGTGTGTTACATTCTTGCCTCCTTAAATCCTAAAATTTCTCAAGGACTGAACCATGTAACATAGTACGCAACTATTCTAAACTATCCAACCAGTTAGTGTACAACCAATTTTCCAACAATTGTGTACAAGTGCATGATGCGTCATAATACATATGATATGTTTGTTGAATAATACTAAATCGGCGCCTCCTATATGAATGCATTCTTTAAAATTATTTTGAAAATATGGTGCAAACAACTTATATATACTGGCAGTTCTATATATATGTAAATTTTCAAAGACCAAATTCTTTGTTTTCATATAATAATTCCCACTTCTACGAATATGAGTATGATTCATCCAATTTTGCATCTAATCCGTACCATCTAATACCTAACACACAATTTCTAACGTTTATAATTTTGAGAATCTAGTTTTTCTCAATCTATATTCTTGTGCTAAAATGGAAAATTATACGGATAATTTTATATTTCTGTCCATCTTTTGTGCACCAATTTCGTTGTACCTTGGAACTTTTTCTATTATCCCCGAATCTTTTCCAACTTTTCTAAGTACAATTCGCATAAGGAGGTTTATTTTTAAATTTTAAAATGGAATTATTTTAAAAAAAGTTTTGTTTACTATAAAGAAGGTATGAAATCCAAAGCTAAGATAGTTTTTCCCTTGTTATTATCAGTGTTTTGTATACCATCACACTTGCTGAACGGTATAATCTATATTCGTTAAGCATCATCCCTTTATATGCTAAGCATGTGGCCTTTGAAGATAAGAGATTCTCTCATTTTCTGTTTAAAATACTTTCCTCTTTTTCAATTAAATTTGTAAAATAATTTGAATTTTTTTATCAAAATTTTTCAAAAGCATTTGCCTTTACACCCTAAAAACAAATCAAGCCACATTTTAACCTAATAAGGATTCAGTCAATGGGTTAACGCTTATGATTGACCCTAACTTATTATACAGTTAATATTGTATTTTTGAAAACCGTTTCTTATATTTTAGAACATCAAATAACACATAAGTATATTTATAATTATAGATTTTAAGGTACGGAGATAGTGACACATGGGTTTCGCATTAGAGTGCCTTAAAACCTAGAATTTATAAATTGAAAACATACAAGTATATACAAAACAGTTGGTAGTAAAATGAAATTGGATACAATCCAAAGATAAAACTGATTACATGAGATGAAATGAAATTAACTAACCTAAATGAATACATCGCATTAGAGTGTCTAATAAGTATTCTCGCACATTGAAGAGAAACAATGAGTTTCTTGTCAATGTCGAAAATATATACAATCCTTGGTTGTTTATTTAAACCATTAAGAGTGTTGGCTTTATAATATGATATAATGCGCAGATCCAAAAATATATTCCAAGTACATTACAAAAAATGATTTTGATAATTGTATCTGAAGAGATAAGATCCATTGGCCGTAAATCTGTCTTTACAAGAAAGAGAAATGTTGTTCGAATATAGTGAGCCATATTGGTAAGAATATTACCATAAATTTTAATTGTTGAAATTAACGTAACAAATTCACCATTCAATATGCTCAAGTTGGTTCAGATTTTACCCACAAAATTTTCATCTAATATGACTTTATGTTTTGGTATATATACGTTGAAACAGAAAGTTCTAAATATAGATTTAGACTAGTCTATTTGCATAACAGTCAAAGTGTCTCGAAGTCAATGGGAGCGATATTGAGTTTGTAGGCTCTTGGATATGATCTAAGGAATGATAGATTGTATCATTTTATAAACATCAAAATTGAATAAGTATTTTGATAGAAATATGTAATAGTTTGATTTTCAATCAAAATGCAGAGAAAACATGTGTTCATAAGAAAGAACGTAAAAAGGTACATTAATATTTCTAAACTATAAGTAACCAACACGTTGTTGATTTTAACAATGTACTTATGTTAAAACAATCCTTAGTTGTTTTAATACTCAACGTTGGATTATAAATGATGTCTTTTATAGTGAGTATAAAAGATATTGGGAATGCCCCAAATCGATATGCAAAGACACCTAATTAAATTGTTTTATATGAAACATATAAGATGATTTCTTTATGCATCAGTAATAGGAATTATCATATACGTAATGTTGTCTATGATATCATGATTTGTTCATGTATTTGATATATTAAGCAAATATTAAATCAAAATTGATATCACTAAATAATTATTTAAAGTATTTCATGTGTTTATGAAATACTAGAGAATTGCTTACAAAAACAACGAACTCCTTATGAAGAAGTGTTCGTACTCAAATTTTCATAAGTGGTATTGAGTATATTATGTCAATAATAAAATCAGGTTAAAAATATTTAAATTGGAAATGTTCCAAATTAAAGTCCGTGGCTGATTCAATGAAAAGGCTAAGTACATCGCCTTGGATTGTGCCGCAATAAAACCTATGTATATAAATATAAATGCATAAATTTATAAATGAGCTGAGGGTATTCCAAATGTTGAGAATCTTGTAACATTGTTTTATGATAACAATGTTACGATATAGTTCATATAAGAACTTAAAACTCACTTGAAGTTGAGAGACACTCCAAATTGTTCCATATGATAATGGTAATTTATTAGCATCGGAGAGGCTTGATTGGCAGAGTAGATAATTAAACATTATAGCGTATCCATTCACTGAGCAACTGTCCAAATTGGTTTTGAGGAAACCGATTGGAGAAGTTGGAATAAGATTCCATAATTGACCCCAAGTACAAGTGAGAGATTGATAGAATTAGGGGTATGCCCTATGGGAAATTATGTAATTTGTTACATATATCTAACTCGTTAATCAATCTTGTTCAAAATAAAAGGTATTTTCTTTCTATAATATACTTGATATAATGTGTTATATTAATTAGTCAATTTAATTAAATATATTCTAATAGAAAATTCATAAATGGTATGTTTTGTGATAGTAGTCACAAAGTGTTGTATGAGTAATTTATCACAATAAATATAAATATATCATTTTAAATATTCCTAGTCAAGATACATCGAAATTGGATATTATGTATCCCTTGAGACTAGAGTACGCAACGCACTCCAAATGTGGTATAATGAATTACTCTTGACTGCTGTGGGAATAAAGAGATAACGTACTGATGGTTATTGAATAACTATGGAACATATAGTTTTTTGTTGGTTAATATAACTAAGGCCAAACAGAAAATATTGATGTAACTGATTTACACGGTTCTCTCGACTTGAGAATACTATCGATCTTCAATATGAAAGCTCTGCTTTGATTATAGTCAAATCATGGCATGGGGTCCATCAAGTGACTGTAGTTAGGTTGAGTTGAAGTATTGGAGGTGAAGCATTAGTCAAGAGAGGGTTCATCTCCTCAGTTATATGGGGTTAATATCACGATAAATTCAAAGTCAAAGTCTCTGGCTAGAGCATTTCGGTTAGTAATAATTGTTATTATTGAACTAAGGACTTTGTGTTTGGATTATAGAGTTGAATATGGGTGATGCTGGAATTTTGACCATTACCAAATTCCATAAGTTCAAATTGATATAGTTTTGCTGAAGAGAATTAGTGTAAATAAATGGTACAACCGGGTAACGCTTAATAATGTAAAACTAGATTTTACTAAAACTAAGCGACAGATTTGGCCAAAATGTCACACCACCTGCTAAATGACGTGTTAACATTTACAATCGAACAGTTTGATGTTAATCGCTGGCCAAATTTACACCTAACGATTCACACAATTGAAATGATGAATTTTCTATAGACCAAACGATTTAATTAGTTTATAATTATTATAAATTAATTAATATTTATGAAATATCAATTATAAAATTTTTGAATATGATTTGAGGAATAAATATTATTGTATATATTTATAATAGTTATAAATATATCGATCGATATGCGATATCGACAAGTAATTACATTAGATTTAATTAATATTATTCATTTAGGCTTAAATAGGATATTAGCCCATGATAATAAGATGATAATTTCGACAGCAATATTGCTTGTAGGGGGCGGCTAAAAAGGCTTGAGATGGATGGCTTAGATCTAGTGAGAATTGTATGAGACGTGATCCATATTTCTCTTTGTTTCACCCATTACAAAATGTCCCCTAACCCTAATTGTTTAGGAACTTTTTTGGCTGGCATTTTCCCATCATTGCTGACCGACCTCATCAAGAAGGAGTTCCAATAAATTCATCTCAAATCAATTCAAAAGGCAACAACTATTGAATAGCTAAATGTCCACGGTTCAAGGATTAACAATCGCCAATTCGAGAAGATTTCAAAGGAGGAAGAATTCATCATTACAAGGTCTGCTCTAAGGCATTAGTATTAGGTATGTATTTACTATACTATATGATTTATAATTTCTGGATAACATTATATTATTCATATATACATCGTTATTATATTGCTAGTTAAGTGAGGTCCGTATATGTATCATCAATGTTGTCACATATTAGATTGGTTATATATATATGTTTTAATTTATTTAAAAAACACATTATATATATATGTATGTATATATATCTAAAGTGCATAGCCAAATAAATTTTATTTTAGTTGTTATCATTTTATTAATTTATATATGTATGTATGTATGTATTAATATGCTATCAAATTTTAATTATATGACTTGTATTTAATTATATCATTATATCATGTTAATAGTTGAACTTATATTTTATAAATGCATATTCACATAGATTATATATTTTGGTGGCTGCAAATTAATTTTTAATATTTATTTACTGTTATTTAATATTATTTAAATAAATCTACTAATTAAATAAATCATATAAACTAAAATATATTTTGAAAATTACATTTTGAAATTTTTTTCATCATAATATAAACTCTCGGCCAAAAAGTCAGAATTTAAAAATTCTTTTTTATATTTTTAAAAAATCAATTTAATAAACGGTCGAAATCAGTCAATTAATTAAAAATATTATTTTGACTTGGAAAATCCTGGAAATGTTTTTTGTAACATTAAAATATCTTGCTTGATTTTCTAAAAATTTAAAATTCGAATAATATAACACGTTACTTTATTGTATTTCAAATAATATATATATATATATGAATGCAATAAAATATAAATAATTTTTTTGTGCTATATATTTGGTCTAGAAAGGTTTAAAAATATTTTTTAAATACATAACTAATACACACACATACACATTTAGATATTATAAGGAAAAAAGGGTTTTCTCTCCTATAGGGAGTGAAACTACCAGGCGATCACCAATTTTTTATGGGATCATCTGTATCGCTTCTACTAAAGCCTGAAACCATTTATCATATTATCAAATCCAATACCGATAGTCTATCTATATCAAGATTGAAAGGGGATGTGTCAAATTATGCTGATTCATCTCCATAGGACTTCGATTTGGGAATCTAGCAAGCAGGATCTGACCATCGTGTGTGTTAGCGACTATTCCGAAAATGCTTATATAAAATCATATGCCGAATACTTGTTTTTGGGTAAGTTTTCCTGCAATTCGAAAATTTGGATTTGATTATTACTTTACTTGGCAGTCCATAGAGGTTCAAAACAATATTTTTTCGGCGTGTTTGATACTGGAAAGCACAACAATGTTTTCGATTTTTAGTGCCTAATGTTTAGATTATTTTGAGGGATCTACAAATTAAAATTTAATCCTATCGTATTTCTATGTTTAATGGTTAAAGGCAAAAATGCAAGTTAAATTCTAGATCTATAGCCTGATACAACTCCAATTCAACTCGATTCAAGATGACACCGCATTTCAAACCTATATCGATTACCGTATCGAGTGTCTATGAATTGGGAATTGCGACATATTAGAAATCATTTGCATCTACCTTCAGATTATGGGTATTCCCATATTTTTTGGTTGAATCCTAAAATTAGCATGAGCTAATTTCATAATTCACATAGAAAGCAGGAGTTATGTGTACGATGGTGTAACGATTTTCAGGTGGATGATTACTGCATGGTATTTTTTTATTGTTGTTATGATTTATGGATGTCAATTGGATCCCTGATGATAAACAACAATAACGACCCAAACATGATTCTGAATGAGATGTAAAATTGGGCCTTGCGTACCCATTTTGTGATTTTCGATGGTCATCAGTTTTCAGGTAGCATGTACAGGGTTGAGCTCTGTTGTTTGTCGATGGTGATGATCATGATTATACCTAGGAGAGTGAAGAAGGGGATCACGTCTAGTTTCATGAGTTCAATGGGCCGAATAGTTTTTTCAATTGGGCTTGATTAATAAGCGACAACTGAAGTAGGATTTATATGTTGTCTGTTGTATTTGTATGGATTTAGTAGATTGGTAGCATTATATTGCTTGGGCTACTGTTGTGTATTTCTTTGTAATTTCTAATTACGTATAAAGCAAAAAAGGAACCCATTTTCAAAAAAAATAGATATTATAAATATACTTATATATATATATTTAAATGTAATAATAATAATAATTTTGTTTGTATAATTCATATATATGTGTGTGTGTGTGTGTGCAAAATGATTTAATTTATATATATATATATATTATGTATATACATACACACACACATATATATTTAATATTTAATGCAATAGTGTATATATATGAATCGTTAATATTTTTACATATAAGATACACACACACACATTTACATATAAATATATATAATTTTACACAGCTTTTAATATTTATATAAATGACAAGTTTACATACATACATACATTTGGACAATATTCAATACATATAGGATGAGCTAACATATCTGTTGCGAAGTAAATCCCAGCATTTATACACGGGCATGTTATACCTTGCACGGACTATTATGTTAAACATGCACACACATACATATTACATATGTGTACTATTATATTTAATTGAATAAAAATTAAATAAAATTTTGTTTATAATTTATAAATTTAAATGAAGTAAGATTTTATTTAAATTAAATTTAGAAATGTTCTAAATAAATTAGACATCATAAGATTAATATAGATCTAATAAGGAATTTTTTTTGAAATTCACCCAAATCTTCTGCTGCGGGATAGCCCAGTTCCAACAACGGTATCAGAGCCCAATAGCATATGCGGTCTAAATTAGTCATGTTAGAGTTAACTATTAAGCTCACAGCCCAAATGTTTTCCCTAATAGAAAAGGCCCAAATTAGAATTGTGTCTTGGGCTAATTTTCAAAATTGTTTGAAAATTAAAATATAAGATTATAAATTTAAAGTAAGATATACATCTATTATGAAAGCTATAATATAACAAAATTTTCAAAATGTTTGAAAATATTACATATTAATTTCAAAATTTTAAATTTATTAATAAAATAAATAAATTAATTAAATAAGTTAATTAATGAAAAATTATATACATGTATTATATATGTTTGATATATGTTATGATATTTTAAAATGTTTAAGACACCATAAGTATACATGTATGTATATAATATGATTTTCGAAATTAATATAATTTAATTAAAATTGTTTAATTGAATAAATTTATTAAAGGTTAATTAATTAAATTAATTAAAGGTTAATTAATTAAATTAATTAAAGGTTAATTAGTTAAATAAATAAATTAAAGGTAGTTAATTAAATAAAAATACACGTATATGAGATATATGTTTTATACTATATAACAAATATTTCATATAAATGTTGTACTAAAATAATATAAAATCAATTAAAATGTTATTTAATTAAAATTAATTAAATAAGATTTAATTAATATATTATTATACCTAAGACTATTATATAAGTTAATCGAAATATAAAACTTATATAATAATAAAACTTATATAATATGAATGTATTAAATGAAGGCGGAACATCTAAGAAACCCTAAATAGACTTAAGGAATAAATTAATATATACGTAAATGTACGTATACCATGATTTCAAATGTGTCCGACACTTGAATCGGGAAAGTAATTCATAAAGAATTATATTATTCCACAAGTCGATATCACTCACTATTAAATATTAAAGATTATGAATCTTCAATATAACATTGTCCTCTACCATATATATTAATAAATTACTTGCATACTCCTTAGTTGTTAAGCAGACTCAAGCTAGGGATGTTATGTGTAGTATTATTAATATATTGAATAGACGAGGTAAGATAACTATATGTATTTGTTGAGCAGACTCGAGGTACATATACTATACTTAGGTCATCGTGATATGGTAGGTACGAATGAATAATTCCGTTTCGACTTGTTGAGCAGACTCAAGGTCGAAGCTGAATTGTGACAAGGTACCAAAGGGTTAGAAGTTGTATATGATAAAACCAATAAGGAGTTATCCATCATCCATGGAGCAATGACTTGTTGAGCAGACTCAAGATCAGAACTCCAAAACGGATGTTTAACGAACAAGATTTTCGACTCTCGAAAATCAACACTAATACGTCCACTGTATTGCGTATCGAGCATCCAAGTGCCAGAAAAACTAATTGTTAAGGCAAAAAAATAAAGACAGAATAGAATCTCACACCAATGGAATAATCATATATTATTAACCATAAAATCTTTTACAATGGAAAATTTTGAATATAATATCAGAGTCTAACCTAGATTCATCCTGGACAGTTATAAATCCTCTGTCCTTACAAATGTTGAAAACAATAAAATAAATATAGAGGAAAATAGAATACGTTATATGTTGATGAAGATCTCAAGCTCTCCTTTGGAAACACCAAGCGTTCTCAGCTAAACTTGAAACTACTCGAATCTGACCCAAGTATTAAAAATACCCGGATTAGGCTTGATAAATCAGCGTGAGTCACGATTAATAAATATATATGATGGTGCCATAGATCGACTTTTTTGTCGAACAAAATCCTTTTTAAAAGAAGAGTATCTCATAAGACCACGCCGCACATAAACACGGATGGGTTTTTACGTTATGATACCCAAAACACTTAATACTTAAACCATTTGATATTATTTCTAATGAGATTACTTTGAAAATCCTTTCCAAGTAAATATATATAAACATAGCTAAAATTGTTACCACTATTAAATTCCAGCAAGGGGTAGCTGAATGTTTGCAAGGCATTACAGCTATTTTGGGAATACAATCAAAATTGTAAAGCTCATATTGGAATTGATTTCCAACATGATAGGGAATTGGTGGCATTTTCCTTCCTTTGCGGATTTTCCACGTATAGCAATCATAGTACCCAGTGGCTTTTCGTATAGGGACTTATACACCACTGTACATCTCATATTGCTACACTACTACGTATCCGGTGGCTTTTCGTACAAGGACTCATACACCACTATACCATAAAATATCGAGGGTCCAGACACTACTGGCCTCTAAGCAATAGATGCTCTTTTCTTTCCGTATCCGCAATAACCAATAGCCCGAAATTTATGTCCTACAGACCACATAATTACCAGTATCATTACCGTAATGTGAGGCTTGAGAGGCTACGCTCATACTTTCCACAAAGCCATGCTTTGCCTTTCTCATAACAGGTTCCACTTTGAATCCCACATTGCCATTTTTAATAACATACTATTGATTTCCACAAACGTACAACCTTTGAGCTCGAACGTCTCAGAGAAGGGTTTTAAATATAAGAGAGTTACCTCTTATACCACCAAACAGATGTACGTTTGTAGAGATCAATGTACGTGGTTTCAAAAATGCAATGTCAAACACTCATCCATACAAGTTATCCAAGAACATGATAAATTGAAGATACTCTTCTATTACACCTTGTCGGGAATCACCCCTAGGATTATTAGCGAGTAGTCCTTGCACCGAAGATTTTCATAACAAAGCACTACTGCCACAATATATATATAATATGAAATCGCGGGGCTAGTGGCAAGCAGCCCTTCATCATGAAGATCTCCATCTTCAAAATCATTGTCTTTAACATGTCTTCACTTCCGAACACATACATTGGTTCGAAGTGGTTTTAGGATAGGAATCACCCAAATCCGACTCTGGTTTCTCTGAGCCAATCATCGATAAAAAGATGTCAAGTATATAGGTGATTAACAATCATCATCCAATTAATATAACTTTTCATTCATTTAAAATATCTTTCAGAGATATATTCTTTTACTATTCCATTTATCTTCTCAAAAGTATATGGAATCATTAAGCCTCATTAATCAAATCCTCTGGTTAATTAAACCTTTTTAATCTTGGAAAAATTTCCAAATCATCTCACCTTTTACTTAGGAGAAACATTTTCAAGTCATTTATTCAAATCTTTTTTTTTAGATCATGGGGAACCTTAAGATCATAGTATTCATTGATACTCACTTAAGTAAACCCCACGCCGTGTGTCTATCCCGCTTTTATTTAGTCGTCGCACACGGATGCTTAATGTTGAAACTCCCACTGATGGTTTGGCGCTGGGATTCGAACCTGCCCGGACACAGTCCTTTGGTTCCCATCTCCCAGCTCCCAAACCAACCGAGCTACGAACGATTTTTTAATTTAAAATCATAACTTTTAAACGGGTAAAAAACAATATTATTTAAGACATCGTTTACTATAAACCCAAACCAATTAGAATTAAGTAGAAAAGGATCCATAGAAATTACACTAATTCTACTCGATATCAATTTCCGTATTCAACCATCACTATCCGTCGAATAACGGTGAAATCACCTTTTAAATTCACATAGATAGCACGGGTTCCCTCCTCGGAAATTAATACTAAATATAAGAAGATTGGTTCTATACAGTCCAAGTTGTATGAAATTAAATTTAAATCTTTTATACTTGTCTCGTTTTCGATATTTCGACCTTATCTATTCCTCGCCCAGGAAAGAGGCCAGGTGAGCCAAGGCAGTGGTTGCTCTTGAACCTCTCCTTCATTTAATTACCTCGCATCAGAATTTCATAAATAGAAAAATTCAGTCTACTCATCGGCTTTTAGAGCCAAGATTAAATCACTTATTTATAACAGCTTCTCTTCTAACCATTTATTTAAAGTCTTTTGAAATAATTATGAAACCTCCAAATCATCTTTAAAACACATATTTATTTATTTGAAAACATTTGTAAAAGGTTCAGGAAAGAATAATTAAGTTAAATCCCATACATCAAAAGTTATTAAAAAGTGCTGAGAATAGTGCTGTAAAAACTTATTTGATCAAAATGATTTTTCAATCATTTAGAAATTCATTTTTATAACTCAAATCTCTTTTAAAACATTTTAAAGTATTTATAGAATTTATTCCATATTTTTTAAAAATTAAAAATATCCATTTTAAAGAATTTACCGCTTTGGTTTTTGAACTATCAAACCGCAACTATTTTGAAAACTTGAATTTGCTCATATTTCAATATCTACTAAATGAAATCTCGACCATTTTCTTTTGAAAACTATGATTATAAGAGTTCGAAAAATTCTTATTCCAAAGAATTCCGACTCTGATTCCATTCTATAATGGATTTAAACTTTACGGCGCGAAATCACGAACTACCGTTATGCAACGCGTCTATTTTGACTCTCATTCCATATCTTGTCAAAACTTTTCCAAAATGATTTTTAATGTTTATAAACTATTTTAAACCATTTCAACTAATATTTTTCATATTAAATCTCATATTCACTTTTAAACTATTTCATAATATTATATTATTATAATATTCATTTTCAACCGTTTTATATTTCAAAACCATTAGGAGGCTCAATAAACTCCATATACATATTTATATGGATTTATTTTTCATAAATTAGCAAGGTTAATCACTTAACCATTTCTTATAATGATTTCTCATAATTTATCTCAACCAAGTTATCAACCATATAACCAACCATATAATCAATCAATTTTCAACCAAGCATATCAATTAACTAATTAAACAGGCATATTGTCATTTTAAGTTTTAAATAATTAAATCTAAACTCGAGTACTCATGATTTATATCCGCTCCACCAAACTTTTTCCGTAGCTTTCTAAAATCGAACCGGCGGAAATCTGGCAGCGCTTCCTTCTCTTTTTCGTCACTTTGGAGCTCCCGAACATGCTTCCTTTCTTCCTAAAGGGCTCGGCCTTGGCCTAGAAGGATGGATGCTCTCGGCTTTGATGGGGATGGAGTGTGGCCGTGAGCTATAGGAGGGGAAATGAGGTGATTGGCTAGTGTTTTAAGGAGGTTTGACCTTGTATATATGTGTATATAATTTTGTTTCTTTTTGGAGATATTTTGGCATAAATTTGCCATGACTCAGGAAGCCATTAAAATAGCTTAGAATGAAGAAGAAGAAGAAGAAGAAGTAGAAGAATGTGTGAAAATATGAGAGAGTATGTGCATGTATTTATAGGCTTAAGGTTTGGAAAATATCATGACAGTTTCATATCTTTCACATCACCATTTTCCACCTCCTCTCTTCCATCATTCTACACGTTCATCCCCTCCCCATGTGCCTCCATCACTTCACTTCTCTTCCATGCCATTTGCATTGACTTTTGTATAAGGTGAAGTATAAGAGAAATATCATGATATTTGTTTCATTTGTATGTATGTATGTATGTATGTGTGTGTGTTTATTTTTATGTGTATGTGCATGTATGACATGCATATGCATGCATATATGTGAGCATATTTATCTTATAAGGTTGCAACGACTTAAAACAACTTCTATTTGTTAAATTCTTACCAATTCCATTTTCGATCTCCAATCATATTTATAGTTCTTAGTTAAATTACATATAATTGTAAACAAAAATTTGAAAACTAATTTCTCATCATTATAAATTAATTAAAATGGTCACATTTGAATTATAAAACCATATAAATCAATATTAAATGATTGTTTACAAAAAATGCTATTATATTGATAAAGAGATATTGATTTTCCTTTATATTTTCATATCAAGTATATATTTTATAAAACTATTATAAATAATTTATTATCACTATATAACTAATTAAAATGAATTATTATCCTTTTAAAAAAATTATTTGATAATTATAATAATTAAATCATTAAATCTTAATTTAAATTCATAAATTAATTATTAAATACGATGACATCATTGATGGTGTCATAAATACATTTTATTTCTCAAAAAATAAAATAAATAATTTTATTTCATATTCTTGTTTAAATATATAAATAAGTATATGTATCCATCTTCGTGCGCGATTTCTTACGATTATAGAGCTGTTTATCGATAAAACGATTTTCAAACACTTTATCGATATTTTTTTCAGAGTATATATTTTTGTAAATATCTATTCAAAAAAAGATTACCATTATTATTTAATGTTCACAACATCATAATCCATGTTAAAAAAAATATATTTGAATATTATAAAAATAATATAATTTATCAAAGTGATCAATTTACGGGTCGTATAGGATGATTCCTAGCACCTACCAGTGAAGTCGAAAGACTTCTATGTTTCGCTTAGAGTTTGGTGAAACATAAAAGATTAGTGAGAGCCTTAGTCGAAAAATGAAATGATAACATTTAACCTTTCTAATATTATAAAAACATATGCTATATAATGTTATAATAATCTACATTGATAAATTTGTGCATTTAAAATGATTGATGAAACGTTTATCAATCAAGATATACAAATGAACTGAATTGAAAATTAACAAATTGAAATATAAAATGTACTTAACAATAAATTTTTATTCCATGTGAACGTTCCTATACCCATGCAAGTGACCTATATTACAACTACTTAATACGTTCGTAATTTGGTCGCTTATGTTTGATTTGGTCGAGATCGTGTATTGCATTCGATCTGTTTCGAGGTCTAAAAGTAATACAAGAATATGATATTCGATCCATATGCTATCGCATATAAGTGTTATATGGGGAACAGTCGCAATTCGTAATGTATGATACTTCGATGAAATTAGTTCATTATAAACAACCAAATAAACAGTACCATGAGATGGAGTATTCAATCTAATTGATTACTATAAAGATCATATTTTGTTAAATGTAACACTAGACCAAAACTACAAAATAGATCTGAGAACTCGATCACTAAAGTGTTAGTTTGATAAGTTTACGTAAAGTTCAACATATTTGATGTCCTTAATTGTTAAGGATGATCAAGTGCGATTTTCGTAAAGAGTTCGTTATGATGTTGTAGTAAGGATATCCTTTTTGAATGGTTCGATCATTTAGAAAGAAAAATGAACGTATAAGAGTAGATGAAATTTAAGGTACAGTTGGGATGAAGAGAGTGAATGGTCACTTCTGCTTCATAAAGAAACATAGAAAACGAGAATTGCAATAATAATAATTGATACCTATCATTGAAATAAGAAATATGATTTCTATTTTGAAATGTATTTTCATTTATAAAATTGTTTTCTATGAGATTTATTTCTTTTATTTGAGATATTTGATCAAAGATGTAATGACCCGGAATTTCACCATACTAATTTCCAACTATTTAATTAGTTTTAAATATTCAAATAATAGGATTTATAAATAAAATAAAAACTCTTTTAAATAATAAACATTGAAGATAAAATAGTTTTCAAAATTAGTTTACAAAAATATTTAGTTGGAAAAATCGAAAATGTGACCGGAATTCATTTTCCGAATTTTTGACTTTTCGTCAGCTAAAAGTTGTCAGAATGTTGTAAACTCTTTTGTATAAATATATACATACAAACAAAAATAAGTTAGCATATGTTAGTATATAAGTATATAAATACACTTAAGTATAAATAAGTTTAAAAGAATTTAAAAAAATAGAAAATGTCACATCGTAAGCAAACATTTTGGCGACTCAAGTACAATTAATGTTTTATGGATGTTGGAGAAAGGAATATGGAGGGGGAACATGATATTTTCGAAATTTAAGGGGAGGGAGACATGAGAGTGAGGTGGCATTCGATTTGTGGAGGGTAGTGGACAAGGGCATTTAGGTAATTCATATTTTCACTGGCTTATAAATAGCCTTTCATCTCTTTAAATTTTTCTCTTCTTCCACCGATCAGATCTCCCTCATATATTGTCCAAATGAAGTTATTCCTTTTTTTAGACCATGTCATATTCCAATGGCTACAACTTTTATGTTGATCATTTTCTCAAATTTCAAGCATAGCTATGTCAAAATATCAATTGTTTACTGAGTGTTTTTGGACCTAGAATTTCAAGTTCGAAAATGGTCCTTCTTATTTTGACCATATCTTCTTCACAAATAATCGAAATTGAGTGATTGTTTTTTTAAAATTGTATAGAAAATATTTTTCTAAAACTTTTTTATTTACCACTTTTCCAAAATCCAAGAGTAAATAGTCCAAAAACCAGTTGGAAAATGACCTATTTTTGGATTCATTTTTGAGAATTCGATGATTATCCAAAGTCACTTCACCTTACCATAACAAGTTTCACTTCCTTCTTCTTTCAAGACCGAGCCTACCTGGTGCATTAAGGGTCCAAGACTCCATCTTTTGCTTAGGAATGGAAGTGCTAAGTCATACCCTAAGTTAGCGAGGGTTTGGATAGCTTTCAGTGAGTAAAACTACACCTTCTTAAACTAAGTTTATACTATGTTAATGTTCATGTTAATAGCCCATGAATGCTTGTTGTATATGTGAAGTGATGGTTTGGTTGTTTGTTTGTTTCATGCTTTGAAAAGTTTTCGCATTTGAAAGTTAGTAAGCATGTGGTTAGCTATATGAAAAGTTGGTAGTTAAAGTTAATATAATTGTTAGTAAATACTTATTACATGTTGTATCATCATTATTTACCTTATATTATGCTTAAACCATTGCTACGTAATGTTTAGTTGTATGACTAATGTCATAAGTTTGTTTGCCGAATTACCTGTATAGCGATAGTCGCTATATCGACACTTTCGGAAAATCACCTTTTATCAAAACCGTTCGGTTTCATTATCGTGCTTGGAATTATTTTACAACTTAAGCAAGTTTTGATTAATGATGTTTTCGAAAAAATAATTATTTTAATAATGATTATTTAATTAATTAAGTACTTAATTAATCAATTACTTAACTATAGGATTAAGGTTAACTAATTACTTAGTTAATGATGTGTTTTAAATTTAACTAATTACCTGGTTAATGATTGTTTAAATTAATCAATCATTTTATTTAATGATGTTTAAATTTAATTAATCATTTTATTAAATGATGTTTAAGGATAATTAATCATTCAATAATGATGAATTAAAGTTAATTAATCAATTTGCTAATGATTCTTTTAAATTAATAAATCTTTTTAATAAATGGTTTTTAAAATTTATCAACTTGTTTTAACTCTAATTAATCTTTCCTTTATTGATTTTTATAATTAATAAATCATTTTTAAATAATGAGAATTAATCAATTATTTATTTAATTTAATTAGTTATATTTAAAGTTATTAATTAATTGAATTAATGATATTTTAAAGGTGATTTACCCTTTTTAATTAAAGGTTATTGGAGTTAATTAATCAACTTAATTTATGAAGTTTCAAAGTGAATTTATCAAAGTAGCAAGGATGTTTTGACTTTGTTATTCATTTTAAATAATGATAATTAATTATTTATTAATTTAATTAATTATATTTTACTAATTAATTGAATTAATAAGGTTTAAAAGTGGTTTACCCTTTTTATTATTTAAAGACATTTGAACTTCAAAAATTAAATTGTGTAATGAAGTTTAAAGTTAATTAATCAATGTAATAAGGATGTTTTAAGTTATTAAACCCTTTTTGAAATTAGTAAACTCTTTTAAGAAAGTGTTCTAAGGCTAATACTTGTAATGTGAGGCCAAGCACGAATTCGGATTTTTAAAAGAAAAGGTTTGATTTGTTTATGGAAATGAATTAATTTCCGTAAAGCGATTCACTTATATGAGAATGCTTTATTTGTATACTTAGCACTAAACGTCGAAGAAGTAGACTTGCCGCTATTTCAAAAGTTAAGAGTAATCGTGAGACATGACTTTGAGGTAATTCTACCTTGACTTGTCCGGTATTATTGTTAACCAAGAAATAGTACAGGTTGGAATTCGATTAGTGGTGACAAGTATACAAGACTTAATTTCCATATACAATCGTTTTATATCCTCAATAGTTGGTTTCTCAACTATTGGTTACTTCAGCTTCTTTATTATCGTCATTCTAAGATGATTTATTGCTTCGTTGAGCATTGATATCCTTTGTCGAAAATGACTAAAACCAAAGCGCGAGAGGGGACCAAGCTATGTGGGGTTGCTCTCATTAGGGTATTTTCACATCTCATCTAGATTTTGGTGTACCGTCACATTAAAACGGTTATGATTTAGATGTGAAATATTCGAATACTCGGTAAGGTTTGGCGGGGTCCGGCTTGGAGGTTTTCGAGAAATGTCATAGAGTAAATGAACTTCTCAGAAGTATATTACTAAAGGTATACTTCAAGGGGGATGCACCCTCCTAGTCATTTGTTGGAAAATTTTCTTTCTTTATTTGATTCAAACCTTCGAATTGTTTTTCTGTAATTACAACGGAAAGAGTCAACCACTCTTCACGATGTTTAATTATATGTTTTGTCCATTCTATCAAGTTTGGACTGTTATCTTGTTTATCCATTCTGTCCAGTTTGGATTTTGTTCAGACTATTTCCATTCTTTCAAGTCTGGATCTTTATAATATTTTTTCCCATCATCTATGTTTGGATTTGTTTCCTATTGTTCTTTCCCATTCTTATGTTTGGTTGTTATTTATGTGGGAGAAAACTCATTCCGTATTAGCGGCGTGGCCCCACATATTATTGTTAAATACACTCCCTTTTGTTTCAGAGTTTTACTCATACCAAACATTTTGTCTGACCCGAGTTGCTTATTTTCTCTAAACTCTCGGGTGCTTAATTATATTTGAGTAGTTCGAGAGTAGCAGGTTTTTCTTTGGAGCTCTTTGAAGATGGTGATCGAGCATGCGGCTCCTTAGTTATCTAGTTATTTATTTCCACTGTATGATTATATATGTGTGTTTTGTACTAAAAATGAAAAGTCAGATTGTATAGTTGCAAATCTATTAAATGTAGTACTTTTGTTTAACTCTGATAGCTCCACGTAAGGAGTAACTTTTTGTACTATATCATTTTGTATTATATGTACCGTTGTGAGGTTTTTCTATTCTATCTTGTACTGTTCTTTATTTCACCTCAAGACAACCTATCTTTCGGATGCTTGGGCAACGGCACATGAATACCAAGGATGTAGTAAGTGTCATTCCTAGGGGTCAGAAAGATGGGTTATCACAGATGGTATATCAGAGCTTAGGTTTAGCGAACCCCTAAGCCCTGGTCGGGTAAACTCTCTAAGGATAGGATTAGTAATGTCCTAGGATAAGTTTGAGAGTATAAATATATACATTAAGTGCGTATTTGTTAGTGTTATAAAAATATTTTATATTGTGTTGTTTGATCCGTTGAGTGGTATATGAATTCTGGTCGATGCGTCCGACCAGCGTTATCGACAAGGATTCCTAAAAACTTGAACAGATCTACCAATACGGTATTTTTTTTAAAATGGTAAATGAAATAATTTTACTGAGGAATATATTTTATGTATATAAGAATGGTTTTCAAAATTAATATAATTGTATAGTTGAGTTGATTATTTAGAAATGATAATATTTTATTGTTATCATTTAGGAATTTGATTAGTTATGCTCGTCTAGTTTGAGCATTAACTATTGTTGAATAGTTCATAAGAAATTTTCCTTAGTAAGATATAGGTCGAGTAGATGGGAATTAGGAAATCTTGGGACAGACCCCTTATGAATTAAGTTTCACAGTTTGATTATAAGGTGTTCGGCGAAAGGGTTAAGTTAAAAGTCATCTTTTGATAATGTTAAGCTAAAAGTAAACTTGTAATAAAAAGTTGTTTAATATAATCTAAATGGTAGCAAAAAAATAAATAAATAAATAAAATAAATTTAGAGGACAAATATTTGAGAAAAATTAATTATAATAAAGAAGAATCATTTAAATGTAAGTTTAACACACATCCAAATTTGCTATATCTTATCTATGATGCTATAAACTATTTTTGATTTCTTGGATGATAGTTAGATTTGTTTGATTGATTGTTTAATTAAAATTAATCTGGATATTCCATTTAAACCATTTAAGTGTCATTATAGCAATTTCCGCTATACCGTCATTTATTAAATATCATCCCCTAAACCCTTGTGTGTGTGTTTGAACTTGAGCTTGTGTTTTCCCAAAAGTAAATGTTTAAAATTCATTAATCATTTTGATTAATGATATTTTAAATTTATTAATAATTTTAATTAATGATGTTTGAAATTAATTAATCTTTTTGATTAATGAGAGTTGAATTTAATTAGATCAATTTATTATTGATATTGAACTTTAATTAATCATTTTAATTAATGATTGGATAAATCTAATTTATTGTTTTAACTAATAGAGTTTTGGAAATTTAGTTAATCATTTTAATTAATGATATTCGAAATATAATTAATCATTTTGTAAATTTGATTAATTATCTTTTGGAATAATTAATATTGTTTTAGATTTATAAAAGAGATTATAAATTTGATTAATTATCTTTCGGGATAATCATTGTTATTTTAAGTCTAATAGAAGATTTTAAATTTGATTTATTTTCTTAGAGAAAATTTATGTGGTTATAAAGTTTTAAAAAGAATTTTATAAATCATCCCCCAGGATGATTAATATTGTTTTAAATTTATAAATGATGTTAATAAATGAAAAAATCCTTTAAAAGAAATTGTTTAAAAATAAAGCTTAGTGTAAATTGTTTTGGGTTTATGGTTTAAAATGATATTTGGTTTTTGACCCTTGTTTTAATACACTTAGTATTATAAATTTGTCTTTTAAAAGAACATTTTAAAGAGTTTTTGAAAAATTTAGATCCCGGAATTGTTTGAAATAATTTCAAAAGATTTTGAGAAAAGTTATAGTGATATTATTTGGAAATATTTCTAAGTATAAATATTTTGAATTTTTTTTAATGAAATGCATTTTCTTTGGGGTGATTCGGGGGAAAACATTTTGACTAGTTTTGTGCTAGTCTGAATAATCTTCTAGGTGACGATCCAACGTTTGCTTAGGTGAACATTGTAGAGTACTTAGTAAATTATTCTCTTTATCATTGTGCGATTGAAGAAAATTCAAATTTGAACGAACTCAAAGTGAGTTTTAGCAAATAAAAATTGTTTGAAGTTATTTTACAAAAAAAGAGTAAGGAGTATACTTTCAGAGACGAGTTTTGAAACTAAAAACCGGGTATTCAAATTTTAAGTTCCCTAAAAGTGAATTGATTTTTAAAATAAAAAATATTTTTGATAAAAGATTGATTTGATAAATGAATTTTTCCCTTAAATGATATACGGGGTAATTTAACACTGATTTAAATGGGGTAGATTAGATATGAAGGTTTTGATAACGTTGTCTTATCAAAACCATAGATATTATTTAGTGAATATTAGGTTCAGGTCCCTAATAAGTTTCAAAATATACAAAAACCACAGTAAAAAAAAGTATGTAAATTAGGTCCCTAGAATTAAGTTACTAAGCAATTGCATATAGTTATGCAATTATTCACTGAATAATTGCAGGCATTTATGCAATTATATCCAAAAGTTGGCAAAAATTTCCGCAATTTTTTGGTGAATAATTGCGGAATTTTCCGCAATTTTTCAGTGAATAATTGTGGAAATGTCTGCAATTTTTTGATATAATTGCATAAATGTCTGCAATTATTCACTGAATAATTGTATAAGAGCATGCCATTATTCGGTAACTTAATTCTAGGGACCTAATTTACAAACTTTTTTTTACTAAGGTTTTTGTGTATTTTGAAACTTATTAGGGACATGTGCCAAACTGTCCCTATTATTTAAGTATCTAAGCAGTGTAAACTAATTGGTGTTATTGGATCAGTCCATAAACACGATTCATTATAACACCTTAATGTGAAAAGGTAGCAAGGTTTTAATAGACATTGTTTTATTAAAACCGTAGCTTTTGTTCAAAACATGTAAGTAGTGTAAACTATTTGTTATTTTGAGTCAACCCATAAACATTGTCCATCTTAACGCTCTAAGTTAAAGAGGTCGAGAGGTTAACTGAATTTTAAAAGACCCAAATTTTAATTTGATCTTCATCTAAATTGTGAAAAGCAAAATAAATTTGATTGACAATAAGGGACGAATCTTAATTTTCACTTTTGACTAAATGAATTATGAGCAAAAATTACCATAATTGTGGTTGAAGTTATAGAAAGATGAAGTGTCAAGGGAGAGTAGAAAATATATGTCACTATTGCATTATGACATATTTTGAAAATGAGGACAAAGTTAATGTAAAATGTTCAATAAAATTTAAAATGGATGGATGTGTTTTATTGTAAAATTTGATCTACAAACTATGAGAACCAAACATTTAAAACAAGATTAAAGGAGGAGAGGGATTAATATTACCTCTATATTGAATTTCTTGTATCATAGAATAGATTTGATATAATTTAGTGAGATTTAAAATAACTAAATTAATTTTATTGACCTTTATATATAAAATAGAATTGGTAAGGATGGCAAAAAGGTATGAACGCGATTAACATCAATTTAACATGTAGCTGAAAAGGATTTTGGGATGTAACGTTCAAAAATTAATTGCTGAAATATATTTAAATGGTATTGGGACAATCCTATTTCAGAAAGTTATCATGTGGCTACACCATAAAAATAAATAAAATAGAGAGAAAATAAAAAATAGAAGTACCGAAGTTTAGTTGTATAGTATAGATCTGCTCAGGGTTTGAAATTAAATTACTATCTTTATAAAAATTCACAATGGGCATGGCCCTGGTACTTATAACAGTCCACGTAAAAGCGCAACAGTTTACGTATTAATAATGTTCATGTAACTGCCTAAATCTAAATGATTATTGGGGAAATAATTTTAAAGGACAAAGTAAAGTAAATAATTTCTCAGAAGGACACGCGCAAAAAACTTTTACCGTAAGGACAAAGCCCAAAGCCCAGATACAAATTAAAACAAAACAAAGAATTCTGCTCGTCTCCTCCTTCTTGCTTTCCCTCAGAAATCGACGAACTTTGTTTTAAAAATAAGATTAAATCAAAACAAATCGATTTCTCGTTCAATTGCTCAGAAGCAAAATCAATTTCCACAGTCTCCCCAACACCAAAATCACTTTCCCAAAACCAAAATTACAATTTTCAATTTCTTTGAGTCTGTGTTTGATGTCGCGGTTGTGGTTGGTGTTTTGCAGGAGGCGGTGAGGAGAAAATTTTGATTAGGTCGCGGTTTGGTCGAGGTTGAGGTCGCGAGTTGTTGGCGATGATTGTGTTGGTCGAGGAAGGTGGATTGGAGTCAGGCCATGGCAGATGGGTTGGGTTTTTGAGCAGTGAAGCCAGAGAAGCAATTTGTTGTATATGCAGAAAGGTTGAGCAACCTACTTGAAAAAAATGATTCATAACAAAATATTGAAAAATATTATCTCTCAATTTCAAAAACAGTTAGTTCAGAAATAAACAGTTACTACAGGAAGAAAATTGATACCTACATAAAAGAAACTGATACCTACAGAAACAAAACTGATACCCGCATAAGAGAAACTGATACCTACAAAAACAAAACTGATACCTACATAAAAGAAACTGGTACCTACAGAAACAAAACTGACATTTACGAAAACAAAAAAGATAACTACATAATAAAAAATAAAACAAAATATTTAGCAAATATATCTTAAAGTAATAGCTACAAACGCAAAAATTCATACACAAATCGATACTAAGTGTGGTAGTAAAACTGTTAAATATTTTAATTCAAAACATACTATATGCTTGTACCATTAAATTTGATGTTCTCTCAATTTCAAAAACAGTTAGTTCAGAAATAAACAGTTACTACAGGAAGAAAATTGATACCTACATAAAAGAAACTGATACCTACAAAAACAAAACTGATACCCACATAAGAGAAACTGATACCTACAAAAACAAAACTGATACCTACATAAAAGAAAAACTGTTAAATATTTTAATTCAAAACATACTATATGCTTGTACCATTAAATTTGATGTTTCACAATTAAATTTGATGGTTATAAAGTAATGTAATTCTGTTGAAATTTGTACTTGTGAAGTAATGATGTTCTGTTGCAATTTGATACTTATGAAGTAATGATGTTATGTTCTTAAAACAAAGCTGCTCTTACTTGTAAAAACATACACCAAAACTAATACTGTAAAAACATTTAACTAATACTAAAACTGAATACATCCACTCAAAAAAAAACAGTAGTAAAAACATGTTCAGTTTAGAACATTAGTTTTTCCATTTCAGAAAAATGATATCCAAGGTATACAAAACTGATACCTAGTTACTGATAATCAAAAAAATTTATACTAAGAAAAAATAAAAATGATACCAGAAAACTGATCCTAAGATATGATACTTTTCCACTCTATCACAAACTTATATACAACCCAATCAATGATACTTTTCCAATCATCACAAGCTTATATCTCATTCTTCAAATTATACAAAGAGCAATCAATAGACATCCAGTGCTAAAAGTGTTATTATTCAACACAAACAGACAAAGAAGACTGTTATCCCCACTGAAAATAAAAATAAAAAAAAAACATTAGTAAAAATATGTTCAATGTAGAACATTAATTATTTAATTTCACAAAACTGATACCTACCGTATACAAAACTGATACCTAGTTACTGATAATAAACAAAATGATAAAAAGAAAAAAATAAAATGAACCCAAAAACTGAACATAAAATATGATATTTTTCCACTCTATCACAACTTTATATACAACCCAAATAACTTTGTATCAAAACTGTGGAAAAAAAACGAGATCACGGTAGAAATATGAAAAGAAAGAGGTCGACAAACGCGTATGAGAAAAATATAATAGATGAACTATAATTTTCAGAAGTATGAAATTGAAATGACCAAACAAAGTTGATCGATATTTTGATTGCGAGAGTAAATTGGATCGCGACGAAAAATTTGATCGAAACGAAGAAGAAGAAGAAGCGCATGAAAGTGAGCTGGAAAGAAAATACGTGCGTATGTCCTTGTGAGAAAATAATTAGACCCTTACGGTAAAAAAAACCCTAAAAATTGTCCTTGAGGCAAATTTCTTAATGATTATTTTGTAGCCATATAATAGACGGCTAACCAGGAGCGCAAATTTACCCGTAACATTGAGGACCCATGCACGCTGGAAAACATTTTGCCAAAACTGAAAATTAAAGCTACCCTGTTGCATTTGAACAGGGGTTCACAGCCAATCTTAATCCCCTTTTGCTAACCGAAGACCAGACAACCATCCATATTAACTAACTGATAAACACTGAGCAAACAATTCTTCTTCCCTCTCAAATAAAAACAGACAAATATTATTTGGTTAAAAGCAGTCCCATAATTCAGCAGTTCATACGAAAAAAATATATCATCAACAACAACAAAAATTTCTAACAACAAACAGCATCTCCACCTAAAGACTTGAAAGACAAGCGCTTCTGATCGCTTCCAAATTTAAAAACTGGCGCATTATCAAATGCTGGAGTAACCTCAGAACCAAATGAGAAAACCAGTCTTTTTTTGCTTGATCCGAAATTGAATAACGGGACATTGTTCTCCTCACCTTGTTTTTCTTTCTGTGCTTTGCTAGCAGCTTGCAGTGAAGTAGGCATTGTAGGTGTGGGTGGTGGTTCAGAAAATAAATTTGGAGTTTTAGGAAGAGGAAAAGTGAAGTTGGGGCCATTGTCACGCCCTTTAGGTTTCTCGTTCGGTGTGGTGGTAGAAACTGAGCTTTGGTTTGCTGGTTGTTGAAACACTGAAGAACCGGAAGTCGTTTGTGGGGTGAATGAAAACACGCTTTGGCTGCTGATACGAAGAGGAGACATTTGACCTTTGTCGTGGGATGAGCCTGTCCTTTGCTGTGCTGCAACCTACATGGTGAAAACGACTTAATCAAGTAAAACATGACTATGTAAATGTAACCATCTAATAATCACATCAATTTATTATTAGTAAATTGCACATTCTCTTTCGGCACTCTTTCTTTCTAAACCCGTGAATCCAAAAGCTAACTTCCAAATATATTCTACTTTTGAAGCAATATCATTTATACAAAGCATGCTAATCTTGAACAAAATATCATCCCACGGATTGTATAATATAATACAAGTCGTCAACCGAGTAAGATACATTCAAGGAGATTGCTAAAGGGGGAAACAAAATGGCAAAAGGAAGAGAATATTTAGGAGGAGACTTGAAAAGACGTGGAATTTGAAAGGGGACTTTTTACATTTTTCTATTGTGTTATTTTTGTTGTTGGAAACCAAATAACCTTGCAGTTCTCTTTTTGTAATCATTTTTTGAACTTCTTTCAATCTTTTTAATCGTTTGTAATTTTTTGAAAATTTTGCCCTTTTAATTTGAAATTAGCAAAAGCAAGCAATACATACACACTGACACCCCCCCCCCCCCCTCACAAACCCTTCTTTTCTTTGAAACTTATGAGTTATTTTGATTTTCTTTAAATATTTGGAATTCTAGAAGCTTCAGGAAAAAATTAATAATTTTTTTGTTCCTTTTTAATAGCTCGAATTTTTTGATATTTTTTTTAGAGTATATTTACAAGATCTTTTTGATGAAATTTTGAACATTTTAATAGGTATTTTGAATTTTTTTCCACAATTTTTAATTTTATGAATTTCTAAAAGTAATTGAATTTTTAAACCCTTTAGAAACTTTTAAATAATTTTGAATTTTCTTTATTCATTTGATTTTCTTAAATTATACGAATTAAACAAAAGAACAACGTTTTGTTTTAAACTATTCAAAAGGATAGAATGGCACTTTTAAGATAAACTCAGGAAAAAAAAATTATATTTTAGTTTTCCCATTAATCGTTTATTTGAGTTCTGAGTTATAACACTCCGCTTTTTTCACTCCCCTTCACCATATTGTTTCTCCTTTCAACAATAAACATTTAATTATGCAACAATTCTAAAATATGAACTGATGTAACTTTGCGTTCCACGATATGACTTGTCTCAACTGTAAAATTTATGTTAGATGTGCATTTTACAGTTTGTTCAAATATATTTTAACAAAAAAATACAACCAGGATGGCAATTCATTCGGTTGTTTAACAGCTACTGTGAACTTGAGAAAAAAGAATTCTAGAATATGAACAACAAAATAAACAATCTTAAACAAACAAAAAATAATTATAACTTTAGATCAACTAAGAGCATACTGATGATTAATAACCACCATAACAAGTTAGAGAGAAAAAGTGATGGATATAAATTATGGATTGGGTTATTTGGATAAGAAAGAAAGCAATGAGGGTTATGTATGGACAAAGAGGTAATATGTCTACTATTTTAATCAGCACTTTGTGTATACCCACTAATGTGGAATATACAATCCCACATATACAATCAATAGCAAGTTTTTAACAAAGAAAAGTTTACCTGTTGTTCAGCTGTTTTGTGTGTGTTAGTGGTGCTCACATCAAGCTTCTCAGACTTATCATCTAGGATTAGAGCATCTGACTTTGGAAGCACCCTCATTCTAGCCAGCTTTATCTCCTGTAACTTCTCTTTTGGAGAAGGGACAGATCTGTCAAGATGCTCAAGAATTTTTCGGGCTGTTAAACTGGAATGTGGATGAACAGGTGTTGAAACAGCAAATTTGGATGCTTCATCAACTGCGCCGGAAGGGTCAAATTTGTAAAATCTACTTTTCGATGAACTATTTTCCAGAACATTTTTCATGGCCATTGATGGTCCAGCTTCTTCATATGTTCCTTCAAAAGTTTTTTGTTGTAAGAAATTTTCCCTAAGAGATTGTGACCTTGTATTCATCTGTGCAAAACCAAATGAATATGTGACAAGTTATGAAGAAAAAAACGCGAGCATTTGATAGTGTCCGGACATATATAAGAAAACATGAGCATTTGATAGTGACACAAAATTAAAACTGTCTGGGAGTAATGGTTATACATCAATACGTTTCCGATTTAAGTTTTTTGAAGTTAGAGGTCAGTACCGCACTTCGATCCAAAACTCGAGCAGTAGACCGTGTGGAAGAAGAGCGATTGAATCTCTCTGCATTCGCCTGATACTGAAAAACAAGACAGGCAAAACATTCTATATTATAAAGTGTGTGATACCAGAGAAAACAAAACTTCCTACCAACATCAGCAATCCCTCTGAATACTTTATTCAACTTTATTTTCGCTGAAGCCACTCAAATCTATTACTATGCCACACCTTAGTAGTTAATATCAGATCATATCAAGATAATACAGCTGATGTATAGCCTATGGGACATTAATTGAAATTTTCCTCTAAGTTTTAGTTAAAATGTAGGTAGCGATATATCAACCGTCGTTATTTATTGATCTACTGAACAAATATCTGTTACAAAGCATCCATGAAAATCAAGATATATTGGCTAATTAATAATATATTTAAAATTATTAAATACAACAAAAATATATCTTCATTGCCTATAACCATATTTGTAAGCTGTATTTGTAACTTACATAGTAGAATCGTTTATTTATTATTCAATCTACTGTCATTCCTACTAAAGATGAAATTTCTAAGGTCCATCATTCATCAATTTTCATCTAACCACAACAAATAAAAGTAGAAATCAAAATTCCAAGTAAATGATTCAATTTTCGTATCTTTATAGTAGTAAAAATTTATATCACACTGTGAGGTTTCCCGTCTCTTCTAACAAAGTTCTGCTGCTGCGGTTGTTGTTATTTGTAGTTCATGTACTGTTACAAAAATAATTTTCCTAAATTTGTATCATAATTATTATTATTTTCATTTATTGTTGTCACTCTCACTTGCAGTTTGAGTAAAAAATACAATATTTATTGCTCATAGCATTGTATAACTGTGTTACTAATTAAATATATGTGATTTCACATGTTTTATTTTTTGGAAATAATAACATTTTATGGTGTTTTGCTTTAGTTAAATTATATTGATAACTTGTTAATAAGCGTGATCCATTTTTCCCCAATTCAATATGAATAATTTCAAAAAATCGGATAGACGTTAACTACTTAATGTTGAGTGTAGGCATGTCAATGTGTCTCAGCCCTAATCCAATCTGAATCAGCACCATTTATTTAGGTATGGGTTTAGCATTGAATACCTGAACCCAGACCAAAACTGGTTATTATATGGGTTGGATGCGTTTTCAGCGTTACCCAGTCCAGAAGTCTGATTTGGGCTTAACTTGATTATTAATTGTTGTGTACCATTTGTTTGTTCATAACTTTGTTTGTGTACTATAACCTGATACTTTAAACACTTAAAATCTGACATTGTTTAGTCATAATCAGAAAAATGGAGTATAAGTTGATATAATTTAGTTCAAAGTTAGTACTATTCTGTTCATATCATTTAGTTCATAATCAAACAACTGTGTATGGTATTTAGGTTCTAAATCAAAATCACTACCCACTCTGTTGATGGCATTGTTTGTGTACCATTTTAAGAAAAATGAGTTGAAAAAGTGGTTTTTAGCATCAACATACTGGGTCGAGTATTCATATTTTTGCCCGAACATCTGACAGGCCGGGTTCGGGTAAATACTTACCGGATACAAACTGGGCTCAGGTTACAATTATTGCAACCGGACTCGGGTTTGGGGATTTAGCTACCTGGACCAAATCCAATTTATTGACAGGCCTAGTTGAATGTTGATAAAATAAAAGGTTCAAATAAAATATTATTGTGCAACTAATATATAGGCATGAACACATTTGGATAGCTTAGTTAACAAGGTTTTTTCAAGGTACTCTGTGGTATTCATGGAAAAATATCCTAAGACTTATTTGACTACTTGCTCTATAAATCATGAAAACACTCAAAAAAGTAAAGAAGAGATAGAGCTAAACCTTGGAAGTAGATTTCGAGAACAAAGTAGAATAAGGAGTCCGAGGATGATGTGGCACAATGCTTCTTCGTGGAGTAAAATATCCATTAGCATTTTGTGCATCTGCACCTGGCCAACGCATTGGCGATTTTGCTACAGGGGTAAAGGATAAACTTGACGATGTTTTTGCCTCGCTGTTACTATAACCAGATGATGATCTAGATTCCATGTAAGCTTTTGCAATATCAACTGGGGATGAACCAACACCGTTTCCCTGTAGAACAGGCGCATAAATTACCATACTACATTAAGCCAACATTTACTCAAGACGTTACAGATATGATATATAGACATACCTTTAGTCGGCATTGGTTAGTTGACTTTGGTGTCATTTCATGATCAAATGGCACATGATAACTTTCCTTTGTAGGTTGTCTTGGATCTTTCTGAGCAACTTTATACTCTGAAGCTCCTATATTTAGTTTTTTGGAGGGTGCATTGTCATCCAGAGGATCAGTAGTTCTTGATCGCAGCAGCTCTATCAAATGGTCTGTTTCATCTCTTTGAAGCCAACAATAACATTATAGCATATATAAAAAGCAAAGGCAACACTAGAAATAACTAATGGCTTTAGATAAGATGGGTAGAGAAGTATATCACATATCTAAAGTTCGAAAAAACGGCCTTAATGAAGTTAAAACTGAACAAAAAAGATTTCTCGACGTGCAAATTTTTATATGTTGTGGCATATGAGTTTTTGTATGTGCAAAGCAGAGCCTTTAGTTTGGACTTACTTAGAAAACCTTTTCTGTTGAAGCTGCTGCTCAATTTCTTCAATTCCACCGGCATTACTTGAATTCCCTACTTGCTTTGTTCTAGCAGAAGCATCGGAATCCTTGGGTAACAAAAGATTGTTCTGCAATGAATGGGAAATATTTTATATGATAACTGGCAATGGAATATAACATAGCAATGAAGTATAAGGTCAGCCATCTCTTTAGTCTTCATAATGTCACATATTTGTTCAGGAAACAAACATACAACTGATCATCATTTTTTTTCCAACAAAAAAAAGGGGGAATAATCCTGCTGTTCTCACTTTATTCAACTTGGTCCAGAAGCTTGTTGATAAAACAAAAGGAACTAAAAATTCTCAGTATACAATCTTTCTATAGAAATAAATCACAATTGTACAGAGAACATTATAGTAGATGATCAATTAGGTAGGCCGCCAATGCTTTTACGGAAAAGGCATAGTTTCAAGTTTACGTATTTTAGATCAAGTAAAACTGCCCACTTTATAAGTTAACTAATTACATCGAAAAGTTCGGCGGATTAGTTGTTCACTCGATAAATGAATGTAAAACAAGTTGAACACGTAAAAGATATCATAAATAGGGATGAGTATTGTAGATATTTTTTACAAACTATAACAGTTGTCAATGGTGGCAGCTAGGATTAACCGCGCGAACGCACGCACGCAAAAAAGAAAAAGAATAAACAAACAAATAAATAAACCTTACATTTTCAGTGAGCGTAGGAACAGCCACGTCTTCTTGCTCAAGTTCTGTGAAAATGAAGTCAAAAGGAAATCACACTCAAATCATTAAATTAATGATGAGCGCATAAACCCACAGCTCACATGTTTTACTATCATGCTTGACAATAACAAAAGGCACATAAAATATTCATACGAGCTCTTAACTAATAAATAAAGCCATGCATAAAATAATTTGACTAAGAAGCAAATCACGGGTTAAGTTGTGTGTTTATGCATGATTTATTTCAATTATCCATATGAACTGAAAAAAGAAAGGTATACGAACTAAGAAGTTAAAATTTTAGTTCATTACACTGCAGGATATACTAACTTAGAAACAATATATCTAGGGCAGTGTTGCTTTACTTATACAGTCAAAGACCTCCAGCTTAAGTGGTTAGAGGTATGATGCTTTAGACAAAGGTTCTAGAGGTCATGGATTTGAGCCCCTAAAATATTATAATGAGTGATCTACGTGCACATACATGCATATACATATATACACACACGCGCGTATATATACATATATTGTTTTCAAACAATAAAACATGATTTAACATGTAGCTTTTGAATGAAAAAAAAAATCAAATGTTAAATTAGAACGAATGAGATGAGAAAGGAAAATTATAGAGTTAAAATAGGATTAAGATATATATTTAGTAAGTATGGATTTTATTTAGAAAATAAATTTGTGTCAAGAGCAATTTGGATAATTCAAAAAACTTCACCATTTTCAAGTATTTGCTTAGGCTGTCTCATGCCTAACATAAAGCACAAGTAATAAATACTCAATTTAGATTTAAAGTACGATAAATGAGCCTTTGACACTGAATTGAATTCATCTATACTGTATTATTATTAGTGAGTTGAATTTCAAGCTCACACAGACCCCCTTGAAATTTGGCAACTGAACAGTCGCATTTTTAATTTCTTTACATTTCAAACTTTAAAATGTGATAACTTTTTCTACATTGATTGGATTTAAGAATCGTTTTCACTATTAAACCTCAAATTTAATTTGCTTTCCAATGATATCCATTGTTGATAGCTAAAAATAAATTTTTTTAAATCATAATTTTATATAGCAGCTTTAATTGCACAATTATTTTGTGTCACCGCTGTGTACCGCGTTTCTGTAACAGCATTATTATGATGATCATAAACATTACATAATAGTTTTACCTAGATTATTATAATGTATTTATTATCTTTTAACATATTTGAAAGGAATATTTTTTTTGAATTATACAATTATGGTTGCCTTTGAATATTGTAACTACATTATGTAATAAAGTAATAATCTTGATTGTGTTTGATAGTATTCAAACTTAGTGCAGTTATAATTTAACCCCATCAAAAAATGGTGTAATAATTTATAGGCATTTTTTGAATTAATTTAACTACGTTAGCATTTTTTTTATTGCATTTACTATTGATGATTTTGACTATATTTGATAATTTTATTCAATTTTAAAACAGTTATAAATTAATGAAATTAAGAAAATGCAATTATAATTTACCAGCAAGTTTTGGATAAATTTAACTATATTTGAAGATTTTTAACCACATTTATGTGATGAAGTAATAAATTTGGCTACATTTCAGGAATTTATTCAATCTTAATACAATTAAAATTTAACTACATTAATAAAATGCAGTTATAATTTAATGACAATTTTGAATTATGCATGGTAGAAATTGAATATTTCAGCTATATTTATGTGATGCAGTAATAATTTTGGTTGTACACGATGATTTATTCGAGCTTACTGTAGTTAAAATTTAAATGCATTAAGCAAAAGCGGTTATTATTTTGCAGTATTTTTGGAATTAAACAATTATTGTTTTTGAATATTACAACTGCATTTGTGTGATGCAATACTAATTTAGCTGTAGTAATAATTTTGTTTGATGTTAACGATAGTTATTTAACCGCATTATGAAAATATAATTGAAAAATGAATTTTGATTTTTGATAGCTTGAGATGATTAAATAATGACTTCACATAATTAATGCTTGATTCAACCGTGCAGCTCAGCGTTTAATACATTGCTTCCAGGTTTGATGACATAATTTGGCTAAGTTTACTCAATTCCGTTTACAATTACGATGATCAATAATACAATAAGCATATAAGTTGTTGTATTCGGGCTTAAGGTAGATGCACAGTTTAAGTGTTGGGTCAAAACATGTGTTGTAGTGAGAATAATGTTGATAACCACCTAAAAGAGTTATTTTTTTATTTTCTGCAATAAATTCTAAAATCACTTGCACCACCACCGTCGGAAAACTTCTAGAAAACAATTGATAAATGTATCTTTGTATAGATGATTATGTAGTCATAGTTTGATTATTAGATATAGTTAATAGGTCAGACGAGTAGTGAGAGAATTTAGTAATAATACTGCATCAATGACACTTTTGCCTTTTTTGGCTGCAGGTACAAATACCTTCAATGGTTAAAATAATTGACTGATGTAATGCATCTATTAAGGCCAAGAAAACATCATCTATTTGCGCTCAAGCCAATATCATACACGCGTTGCTAGCAGTTATTTCTAAGGCTAAAAAATGAATGGACTTCTCACAATTGTTCTCTTCTGTATGTTTTGGGTATTTTCAAATATTGGTTAATGCGACCAGCTGTATGCCGTGTTTTGTACCCTGCATCGACATAGATCAGATTCCGTGAACAATAGTAATTTATATTGGAACCCATGTTATTTTCTTATTGCATCATCATTTCTATTTCAATTGAATCTTCTGTTTTACTACTTTTCCCCTGTACTACATCTGTTGCTTTTTTCTTTTTTCTTTTGCTCCCTTTTTTCAGCTGTTTACAAATTTCATCCTATTACTATATTTCTCCCCATTGCAAAAAACTTTTGTTACTCTTATTTAATTGAATCGAACTGCACTGTGTCTTTGTGTCTGCAGTTCACAGTGAATACTTCAACTATATCTATGCACATTGAAGCAGCTGTGTAATTGCAAAAGCAACAACATTGACGTTATATGCCACAGTGAATATATCTATGCATTAGCGGATAAATTTTTAACACATTATCCTCTAAATAGTCTGTGAACTTTAACATATTCACTGTAATTGTTTTGTTCGATTTTAATTGTGATTATCATAACCAAATATATCTATGTATTCTTTATCCTACCAAATTGTTATTCATGATGTAACACTATCGTTCAACAATGTTTTTTCATTACCACCGTATTAAATTTCTTATACATTTGGATATGACCTATGCAACAACAATATTTTTTCAACATCCGTGTGCGAAGCACGGGTTCGCACTAGTTGTCAAATAAAAATTCAGTAATAGATCAGCATTTTTTGGCTGAAGGAAGGATAATGTAGATAAAGCAATTCTAGTATGACCATAACACTAACCATCACAATAACAACAATAATATCAAGACCTTCATCTGACGCAATTAATTAAAATAGAATTTGAAACCCAACTGAAATAGAAACTCAAACTAGAATCTCATCAGCATCTACTCCTCTCCATTCCTTTCTTTCTTTCTTTGTTTTTTTTGGCATGCTTTATCATGTATTTGAACATGTCTACTAAGGGTTTTTGCTATAAATATACCCAATTATCTCTTATGACATTGGTTCGTATCATGGTTTAAGGTTTTAGTCGAAACCCAAAGATTCCGACCACCTCGGTTCGGTTCCGGCCGGTAGCAGAACGGGATTAGGTTAAAATCTCATCCCACTAATACAGTAAAAAGAATTACCAGTCAAACCTAACCAAAAAGGTAGAATTGGAAAGCAAAATTACCATTCGAGATTTGAGAAGCAAATTCAGGTGAGCATCGCCGTCGTCAATTGCAGCGATTGTCGTCAACGATTTCATAACAGCAACTGTTGTCGTGGTCGATTTTATTGTCCTCACGATTGATTTTACAGTCGTCGATGTGCGTAATTATTATTATTTTTTTGGACGATGGGTTGATAATTTAGGGTTAGAAACTGCATAATGGTGGGTGGGTTTACGTATGTATGGTGGGTTAGGCTAAGTTTATTATTTTGTTTTAGAGTGATTAGAAAAACTATTTTTAGTGATTTTTCATTATTATGCAATTTAAATTCACTCAATATAGCTTTGCATGTTGGTTCAATAGATTTCATCCAAATTTTAGTATATGTTGTAATTATTATCTCTTTGTAGATTATGGTTTGTATTTTATTTGCAACGTTTGTTATTGCTTCATTACAAATTTAGAAATCCGAAACTAGGACCGAAACCGAAACAAATACCGAGACTTTCGAAATTACCGAAATCGTTAGAAACTAAGAAAATTTCAAATGATCGAAACCGAATTCTCGAACCTTGGTTTGTATTGTTAAATTTTGATGATACAAAATCACAAATAGAGAGAAATAAATATGCAAAAGAAAGAGAGAGAAGATTTTGTTTCCCCTAATTAATAGGCATATTTGAATATGCTTATTTCTCTCTCTAATTGGCTAATCAAATTATTTTTTGCCATCTAATGTTAACTTGGGCATTAAGCAAGTGATTATATAAATAGAGACTAGAAGAGATGGTAAAAGTATGATGGAAACTGTGCAGTTAATGCCCCGCTATTACCCCGCTATAACCTTGCTATATCTCATAGCGGATTTCTACCGCTATGATTTTTCCATATAGCCCCAAGTATAGCCTTTCCGCTTTAAGCCCCGCTATTTCTGATATATCCCGTTATTCTCGCTATATTCCGCTATTTCCGCTATATCTTCTTTAAAAGAAATGAATTGAAAAATGACATTTATATATTATAAAAGTTATAAAATTAATTTATTTAATTGAATTTTTAATATATTTTCAGAAATGAAAATACTCTAATATTCTACTAAATTCAATTATGTTATATAACAGTTTTACATTTATTTACAGTATATTCGCACATGTTTTTATTTAAAATTATTTATGTATTAATTATAATTCAATTGAATGTAAATTTTTCATTTGATTACCATTTATATATTTGTAAAAATATTAAGTACAAGTTTTATATGCTATTTTAGAGTCATCCGCTATATCCCGCTATATCCTCGCTATGACTTTTTGTACCTCCGCCGCATTGAATCTACCGAGCGCTTTAACTGCACAGGGTAGAAAATCTATTTGCTAATTTTCTTTTCTTCATTTTTGTTCTTCTTCTCCAACAATTTTAGCCATATAGATATTTGCTTTCTTTCTCAATTTGGTTATTGATTTAATGGTATTTTGTTTATTTTAGTTTTGTCCTATTAATTGTAAACAAAAATTTTGGTGAATCAATAAAGTGGGTGGTTGGATGGAATATCCCGTGTTATTGTGTTTTGATTTCAATTCCGTCTTGTTTTCAATCCAAGTTATCTCTTTGTGATTTGGGTGACAAAGATCCGTTGATATAAGCTTCCGCAAAGCGCTACCATTTTTTTGCACAACAGTTTGGCATCAGAGCACAGATCATCGCAAAGCTTAGAGTAATTTCGGATTGAAAGATTATTGATGTCGGATATGATTTTATTTTCGAAGATGGCTATTTTGGATGGGAAAATTGGGGTATTTGGAAGCCTAAGATGGAGGATGTTCTGTACCTCAATGATCTTCACGATCCGATTGATGGAGATGGAAAGAAGCCCTCTGATGTAGATGAGGGAAAATGGAAGAAGATGGATAAGAAGGCGATTGCTTTGATTCGCCAGTATCTTGATGATTCAGTTTTTCATCATGTGGCTAGTTGTGAATCCGCGAAGGCTTTGTGGGACAAGTTGGTATCTTTGTATGAGTCAAAGAGTGCTACTAGTAAGGCTTTTCTGGTTCGAAAGTTGGTACAACTGAGATTAGATGAAGAGAAGTCTGTTGCAGAGCATTTGAATGAATTTCAGGATGTAATAAATCAATTGGCAAATATGAAAGTCAATTTTGATGATGAGTTACAAGCTCTTTTATTGATGAGTTCGCTTTCAGAAAGTTGGAAAACTTTGGTTGTTTCATTGAGTAATTCCAATGCTAATGGAACTATCTCTTTGGAAACTGTTCGAAGTAGTCTTTTGAATGAGGAGCTTAGAAGAAAAGGGCCAGGTATGAAATCAATTCAAAGTGAGGCTATGGTGGCAAGGGACTCGAAGAAAGATACAATTTGGAAGAAGAAGGATGCTAATGGTAAAAGTGTTATCACTTGTCATTGTTGTAATAAGAAAGGTCACATACGTAGCAAGTGTTATGCTTATAAAAGAGATCAGAAAAAGGCTGCATATGGTGATACTAGTAGTGATGCACATGCAGGTTTTGTTGAAGGTACCGATAGTGATGCTTCTTATGATGTCCTCTTTAGTGAAAATAAGCCTTGGAAGATGGATTCGGGAGCCAGTTTTCACATCTGTAGAGATGTGAATTGTTTTTCTTCTTATGAGAAGAGTGTCGGCATGATTAGGACAACCAATGGAGAAGAGCTACCAATTTGTGGTATTGGATCTATCCGGTTTCGTATGCATGACAGTGTGGTTAGAGAAGTCTCTGGAGTCAGACATGTACCCACTTCTTCGCATAATCTTATTTCTCTCGGTCAGTTGGATCGCCGTGGTTGCACTTATGAGACTCAAGGTGGAGTTTTGAGAGTGAAGAAAGGTGGTCGTGTAAGGATGCGAGGAGTATTGAAAGAAGGAAACCTTTATAGCTTGGTTGGTTCTGTAGTCGACAATGGAAAGCGAGTGACGGTTGAAGGACCTAGTCCACAGCAAGGTGGAGAGGTTAATGTGGTCACTGCTTATGATTCTAGCATTGAGGATCATATTTTAGACAGGGGTCTTCATGTTGATGATGCTCGAGGGATCGATAGTGATCAGGTAATGAGCTCAGATCGAGTGATAGACGGATGGAATTGCAAAATCCACAAAGACAAGCCGGAGATCTTTGTGGTATTACAAACGTTTTTGAGACCGGATTTGTGTGGTGCACCTCATGTGGGAGATGCATCACTTGCAGACGGTGGTTGAGATTTGTAATTTAGTGTGGTTGAGATATGGAGATTTGTGATAAATCTAGATATGACATGCTTGATATATTGGAGATATGTGATTTTGCATCAAGGTGGAGTGTTAAATTTTGATGATACAAAATCACAAATAGAGGAAAATAAATATACAAAAGAAAGAGAGAGAAGATTTTGTTTCCCCTAATTAATAGGCATATTTGAATATGCTTATTTCTCTCTCTAATTGGCTAATCAAATTATTTTTTGCCATCTAATGTTAACTTGGGCATTAAGTAAGTGATTACATAAATAAAGACTAGAAGAGAGGGTAAAAGTATGGTGGAAAATCTATTTGCTAATTTTCTCTTCTTCATTTTTGTTCTTCTTCTCCAACAATTTTAGTCATATAGATATTTGCTTCCTTTCTCAATTTGGTTATTGATTTAATGGTGTTTTGTTTATTTTAGCTTTGTTCTATTAATTGTAAACAAAAATTTTGGTAAATCAATAAAGTGGGTGGTTGGGTGGAATATCCCGTGTTATTGTGTTTTGATTTCAATTCCGTCTTGTTTTCAATCCAAGTTAGCTCTTTGTGATTTGGGTGACAAAGATCCGTTGATATAAGCTTCCGCAAAGCGCTACCATTTTTTTGCACAACATGTATGTAGACTAATTGTGCGCACATCTAATTTGTTATGGCATGAGCTACTAGGAAATAATCAAAACTTAAAACTAGTCTACTGTTGATAAATATGAAATGAAATGCCTCCATTTATTTATCCACCAATGAAGCCAATATCACCCGTCTTAGACAAGGTTCTAAATTTCGTTTTCCATTTCCGTTTCGATCATTGGAAAATTTTAAAATTACGGTTCTGTTTCGAAAATTTTGCTTAAATTCCGATTTGTGAATTCCAATATTTTTTTCAAAATATATTGATAAATACTGAAAATAGTAATGTAAATTTATTGTAATTCACTAATATAATCGCTTGATCCAACTTATTTTACATTAAATGATCTATCTTAACTGTCTTCAGTCCAAAATTTCCCCACACTAATTTATAATTACCATGCAGCCCAATACCCGGCCCAACAAAGCAACATAAGAAGAAAAAAACCTACCCGAATTCTTCTTTTTCTTCTTCGTTCTCAAATCCAACCCTAAACTGACATACCCTAGCTTTCAAAACTCTAGTTCGAAAAGAAAAAAATTCCTTCTCACTTCCAAAGCCTTGCCGACATGATTAAGCTTTCCTGTAGATGAAAATTCGAAATAGCAACAAAATGTAATTTGATTTTTGTATTGTATTTCGTCTATTTATGTGTTGTTTGGGAGCTGTTATGGTTTGATAGCTCAGAATCGAATCGAAATAGCAACAAAAGGAAATATTGGTGGATTTCCAGATCGATCAACGTCGGAACTGGACCGGAATAGCCGGGATTCCGGCACGCCAGCCAGAACTTAGAACCTTGGTCTTAATCATCTATCTTTAATTCCATGTTTAGCTTGACAAATGTAGTGCAAACCGGTTTCCTATAACCATACCTGGAACTTCTAGGTAAACGTTTAAATCTAATAATTTCCCGTATGTGAACCTTAATACCTTGTTTTTAATTTCTATAATCTCAAAAAAGAAAGTTATATGACTCCATAGGTAATCAATATACATGGATATTTAATGTTTAAGTTCTTATTCAGATGAGTTGCTTGCATATGTAGTAATTTGCAAGATTTGCACTGTTTTTAAATAAGCTGCATATCACTAGTACGCCATTAAAGTGAAACTGACGAAAGTAAGGCAAGTTGAAAGTCTAGCAAAATGCTTCGTATGGAGTTTAGAATCAAGGATGATTTAATATACAATACTTGACATTTACAGGTGTTTGTACACACCAACTACAGATGATTATAATCCATTAATTATGGGGGTGATATTTTGGATTTTTATAATTAGGCAGGGTTGGCACTACTTAGTACATATAAACTTATAAGCTATATAGTCATTAGCACCACATGTCAGCTCTTTGATTTTTATAGCCATATAGTGCATGATGTTTACTTTTTAACAGTGCATACTGTATTTTAAAAATTACGGTCTGCTATATATCCTCATATTTATAATGCATCAAAAATATTTTAAACAGATCAATGCAATAATATAACACGTATATTCTAATTTTCTGTTACTTTTACGGTTGGGCTCTAGCGTTTGACTCATTTTCTGTTTTAGTTTATTTTTCATTTAAATAACTTTTTGTAATATAAATAACAGTAACTTCAATAAATGTGTGTACAAATTTTGATTCATTTTGAATACCTGTCCTGTATCCTATTTTTTAGCTTTTCAAAAATAACATTTTTTAAATTTTGACATTTTTTTTATAGAAAATGAGCTTTCAGTGGATTTTCCCATATATTTTTACTTGCTTAATTAACTTTTAAAGATATTTTGAATGTAACAACTTAAAGAAGTCGTCTTTATTTTTTGAGGCAAAGAGTGTGCATAAAACAAGGAGAAGTGTTTTATAGAAAAGTATCAAAATATTGTCTTTGTATAATTGCGATTCCACAAAAAAGGCTTTACTCATAAATTCTACAATAGTTTAATAAAAAACGGTTGACGTATATTTTTTCAAAAATCATTCGGCACATTTTTCAGTTTGTTTTTCAGGTGATTTTTTTATTTACCTGATTTTACTTCCTGTTTTTTTTTTCTTTTTCCAAACAGCTTCAGTAAAATATTTGTCCACGCTATGGTTTTCTATGTTTCAACCATGGTGTAAGGTACCGGACGGTACGTCGAAATTTTGATGATACCGTACCATTGTCGTTAAGCAGCTAACCGAAACCGCAAAGCGAAAAATCAAAACAAAATTACCCGAGCTCGTCTTGCCTACTTCGATCATCTTCATCTTCAGTCATCTTTGTCGACAGTGTTTTTTTCTTTGTTCTTCATCTTCTTTAGCGACATCGAGACATCGTCGTGTTTTTTTCTTCTGTCCTAGCGTTTGTGTATATGTGTGCGTTTGTTTGGTTGTGGGCTGAAAATGTGCGTTTGATTAGTATGAGGGCTGGGCTGAAAATGCGCTGGGTAGAAAATGTTAATTAGTGTTGGGCTGGTATTAACTAGAAATGTATTGGGCTGACATTAACTATTTGCCCTAGTATTAGTTATATTTAGTATAATTTAATTTAGTTTTAGTTAGTATTTAGTATAATTTAGTGTTAGGGTTTGACTTGATTAGTTTTAATTAGTATTTAGTATAATTTCATTAACAAACCATTGAAAACCGAAACCAGAACCGAAACCAGGACCGAAACCGAAACTTCTGAACTTTCCGAAATCGTCCGAAACTATGAAAAAAATTCAAATGACCGAAACCGAGTTCTTGAACCTTGGTTTTAACGTTAATTTTCTAGAAAATATTGTCATCCAAAAATGTTTCGCACTTCCAAATTTCTGTTTAAGTTTTAGACACAAACACACGGGAAGGATCAAGATCCCCTCTCATTTCCCTTGTCTTTTTGTGTTAAGATCTGATCGAAATGAGTTTTTGTATATACGTTCTAATTATCAACGGGATCGTCTTTACAAAAATTTGAATCATTCCAAAACTTTTAACCCCTTCAAAATTATATTTCAAATTGATCATTAATGTAAATATTTTTCATGCCTCATATTCATTTGCAACTTTAAAGGGGTAAAATGTTTCAAAATGATTCAAACTTTTGTAAAGATGATCTTGCTAACAAATATAATATATCTACTAAATTTCACTTCGATTTGAATTTTTTTAGCACAAAAGAGGAAAAGGGATGGGAGGGGGATTTATAAGAGAGGGAATTTTGATCATTTATACATACACACATACATACATATATATATATGTGTGTGTACGCGCGCGCGTGCGCACGCGCGCACATACATACATACATACGTGTGTATAACATGAGATGTTGATTTGTATGATGATTTATTTAATTTAAATTGCGCTTATTTGTTAAGGAGGATAAATTGTCTTATTCCATTTTATGTCCAGGTTGATGCGTTCTTGGTTGCAGGGTTCAGCGAATGGTGGTTTAGTGAACTTGTGCGGTGCCAAACATGAAAATCTCCAGACTGATCAGCCTAATAATTTCCATTTTATCTTGTGTGCTAAACATGAAAATTTCTAGACTGGTCAGCCTAATAATTTCCATTTTATCTTGTGTGCTAAACATGAAAAGCTTAAAATATTGGACATAATTGTAAAAAATTTAGGCTTGTCTGCAAAGTATGCATTCTTGGTTAGTTTAATCCATCATCTATAGAGTTTCAAGTTGGATAAAATTATTTTAATTTTCTCTATAGCAAGAAAATTGGTCAGTTTGATCATAGGATCGTGCAATAAAGAACACATGATACAATAAATCATTATATGAAAAGAAAAAAAGCATAAGGAAAATTCTTCGAACAAAGGGGGAAAAATGCAAATAAAGCATCTCTACTGTTCCCCTATTATCTAATTTAATCATCTAAAATCAATCCAAAATTAAAGAACTGTGAAACTTAAAACAATGGACATGATTGTAAAATTATTAGGCGTGTCTGCAAAATATGCATTCTTAGTTAGTTTTATTCCATCATCTATAGAGTTTCAAGTGGATAAAATTATTTTAATTTTCTCTATAGCAAGAAAATCTCTAGACTGGTCAGTTAGATTATATGATCATACAATAAAGAACACATGATACAATAAACCATTATATGAAAAAAACAAAAAAATCTAAGGAAAGTTCTTCAAACAAAGGGAAAAACACAAATAAAGCATCTCTACTGTTCCCTTGTTATCTAATTTAATCATCTTAAATCAATCCAAAAACTAAAGAACTAGGAAACTTAACTAAACTCACCCATGCTTTATGCTGTTACTAGCAAATGAAGCACCAAATGCTGAAGTTTCTAAAATTACAGAAGTGGCAACAAGTGATGCCATTGGAGACTAGCAAAAACATTTGAATATACTTAGGTGCCTGAATGTCCAGTTAGGTAGAGACTAGGAAAAGATTAATAGAGGACAAATGAGGCATTTGACAGCATAGCACATGCCTACTACCTCTTTGTCCTTTCAAGTTTCAACCATTTGAGTCTATATTCAAACATGTCCTACCATGCTAGCATGATCCAACTATTACTTCATTACTCTAAAACTCCATTAATGTGTGTGTGTGTGTGTGTGTGTGTGTGTGTGTAATGTGAAAATGAAGTTCATTCAACTATAGCACGATAGACTACTAATATATAGTTAAGCACTCCTCTCATACTAACTGCTAAGTAAATACGCCACCTCAATCATTTGCCAGCCAGTCCATTTTTTGAGCAAGCTTAATATAAGAGCCAGTAATGGGAACAATTTTTTGTAACTGCTTAAAAGTACTTCTGACTTGTAACTTCTATGTAGTTTCTAATGTATAGTAAAAGGTAGACGTGTTTGGATATATAAGTAGAAATTTTGATAAAATTGGGTGCGTTTATTTTCATTAAGAAGTGCTGAATAAAAGTTCTAATCACAAAATCAGAACATTTTCTGTTCTTTGTTTTTATTCAATGTTCTAATTAAAACCTTAAAAGGTATTCAACGTTTTTTTCCTTGATTATTCTTAGTTTTGAATGTTGAATGATAGTTTATTCCCTTTATACCCTTTAATATCTTGAAAATTGAAGTGAATTTAGAATTTTAATATTAACCTTTGAAATTTCAAATTTTAAAATATTTGAATTAGCAAAATCCAATATATATCTAAAATCCACACTTCTGGATTTTTAAATTTGGAAATTCAAGATTTTAAAATTTTAAAAAAAAATTGAAAACGATTTTTTTTAACTGAAAGTTCCAAAATTTTAATAATAAAGATTAAAATTAAAAATTAAAAAAAATTATTACTTATGAAGGTTATAATTTTGAACAACAGAAATTTTCATACTTTATAATTTCGACAATTTAAACTTCTAAATCTAACATTTTTAAACTTTTTCTAGTAATCAAAATTTTCTTAATTCAAACATTTTGTAGTTCAAAATATTTAAATTTTCAAGTTTTCAAATTCCTCCTTTTAATAATCATGATTTAAAAGGTCAATTAATATAGAGGAATACTGCTGTCAAAATAACCATATTTTTTAATTCTAATCGGAAGTTTTAAAATGCAAACAAAGATATATACATATGAGTAATTATTCAGATTTTAAAATTCAGCATTTTAAATATAAGTGTTTGGCCGCAAGTTATCTTTTTCATATAAGTGACAAATAAGTTAATAAGTCAGAAGTAAAAAAAAATTTGCTTTTTTTTCCTATTTACAAGCTATTGCCAAACCCCACTATTGACTAGGCTTATGTAACAACACAAACTTGAATTAGACTAATTGCAAATAACCTGTGCAGATGAAATTTTGTAACTGAGTGAACTGCATGGAAATAAAATAAAACACCCGTCCATAACCGATTCTATGAAAAACTCAGGCACGTACATCAAATATGCATTTGTATGAAAAACCGTTTTTTTATAAAAAAAAAAAACCTAACACTTCGGCATCACCAAAACTCTAGCTTCTTGAAAAAATATTCATACCAGGGACATTTTCGTCATTTGCCAATTGATCCATATCCAAATGTCGATCGTCCTGATTCTTCGAAGAAGATATACGAAATAGAGAAGGAAGCACTTTGGAAGCTGGGTTTACTAGAAGCTTGGAGAACCATCCCTTGCTACTAGTTTTTTGGATGTTATTTGTCGGTAGTGGTGGGCGAGCGTACGGGGATGCAGAAGAAACCCTAGACGGTCGGAAAGATTTTCTGGTAAACTTACCGCCGCTGCCATAATCATTAGTCTGATGCTCCATAACGGTCTTTTGGGTCACTGATTTGGGGCTACTAAATTATTAGGTAACTGGTGGTGGTGGGTGCCTGCCTGCCCCAGGTTTGAAAGGTTAATATTGGATAAACGAAAAATAAAACTTTGGAGTATGCCAATAAATTATTTCAACTTCAGCGATTCCTAGCTTACAGAATCAAGTATAAGTGGAATGTGAGAGAAGCAATAAGGTTGACAACTGGAATTAACATTCCCAACCCCAACCAAACGGAACAGATCTGAAAAGTACTAAATTTGAACGACTGCAAATCGGATCTAGATGATGAAAAATAGATCAAACCGGCCCCATCCGAAAATTCGAACTAAAAATTATAAAAATAAAGTGAAAATTTGAATTTGCCCATTATTTTCAAATTTAATACACCTCTTGAAAACTAATTTTAAATTACCTCCTAAATTTACTTTCAACCTTTTTTTTTTGGAAACCAAGTCATACTAAATTGAAGTTGACCAAAATTAAATTAAATTTTTGAAAAGTGGCTATTTGGCTAAAATTAAAAATAAGAATATTTTTCAAAATCATTTTTTTGAACGAGGTGCGTGTGCATTTCGAAAATTAAAGTAGTTGTGTATTTATAGTGTTTTTGCATAAGCAAACCCAAATGACCCCATCGAATCGCGGCTCTAGATTTTAAAATGTATAATTTGGATCTGAGAAAGTTTACATGAATCGAAATCCGTCAAGTTAGATCCGAGTCTGATTTGATCGATCTAATCGTCGCTGCATAGAAATAACAATTTATTACTTATGACTTATGACTTATGAACAAATTTAATAAGGTCCAACACCACTGTCCTAGTTGTTAGGTGTTTCGACTTTGATTCAATGGGTCAAAAGTTTGAAACTTGTGAAGCGTGGTTTGAACCGATGGACATAGATTGACATGTAATGTGTTATATACTACCGAAGGCTTGCAGTATTGATGTGTACTAACTCCTAAAAGTACCAATTTAAAAAAAAGTACTTTTGATTGAATTAAAGTCAAACTACGCTCAAACACTTATAAGATGTTTGTTATTTTAAACTACTTAGATGTTACTAATCAAAGTTCCTTTTAAGGAGCATCAAAATTAGTTGTTGTCAAAAATCTCTTAGTTCAACCAGTAGAAGCCCATGTTAAATAAAATTAAAGTATGTTTATTATACATAAATCATAAAACTTGCCTATTTTAACTATCAGCCTCAATGATAGTTTTTGCAATAATACAAAAAATACAAACATTTAATTTGAATGTCGCGTCAGTTTTCATGCTAAATTACAGTTTCATATTTTCATGCGATGGACCCTTAAGTGATGGAGGAGGTGTGCGGGATCATGTGGTGGTGGTGCGACATGCCTCAGTGGCATATAGAAGGAATTGGTGGTGGTGTGGTGGTTAAGATCGATGTTGGCAATTATAGAGGAAAGGTACGATGGGATCGATGGTGCTGAAGTGAGGATATGTTGATGGAGACCAACATGATGATGAGAATGACATCAGATCTGATTGGTAGAGATAAGATGGGAAGAAGGGTTGGTGAGGATTTGGAGAGGAAGTTATAGTTTGTAATGCTACTGTAGAGTGTCATTTTATACATTAAATTTTTTAATTAAGTATATCTATATTGCAACTCAAAAAGCTATTTTGTTCTAGCATTTTCAAATGAAGTGTGCATATCTTAATTCACAAGGCTATTTTGTAGCAGCATTTTATGAATTGTAGTAGCATTTTTAGATAAAGTAAATGTATATAATAACTCATAAAATTATTTTGTAGTAGTACTTTTAAATGAAGTAAGAAATATTTTACCTTATAATAACATTTTGTGATTTATTATTTGTTGTTGTATTTTTGTATGTAGCATTTGAACATTTAGTTTTGAATATCATTGTACATTATTGTTATGTAGCATTTTATGTTTTAGTGCTAATTGTATTTATAATACTACTTATGAACAATATGCAAAGAAATGATATTTTTTATAAAGGTAACTTACATCTTCTTATTTTTGTAATGCTACTATGTGATATCATTTCATGTTTAAATTTGACTTATAATTATATAATGTGAATTAACAACTGAATATAATATTTAATGTTAGAATGTCACTTTGTCAAGAACCACTAGCTAAAGTGGTAAGATCTCTATATTGTGGTCCTAGAGATCTTAGTTTTATCTCCTAGGATACCAAAATGAGTGCTCAACTTAAACTAAGTATCATTCTTGTTATCCAAAAAATGTTAGAATGACACTATGTAGTTACATTTTTATTTTAGTGTTATTTTAAATAGTAATTTGTGATTTGGAATCGTATAGAGCAATTTATGCTAAAATCCTACCATGTACTATAATATGATTCTTGTTTACATTTTTATTTTTTACTATGATTCACTGTCACATTTTGTTACTGTTTTGTTTCATTTATGTATTTTACACGTTTGTTGCATAGATATAAGTTTCCTTTTTTATCAAATATTTAACATCATTTTTTATTTTATTGATATACGTTATTACACAGTGGCGTTTTTTAATTGGTTTTTTAATACATACACATACATATATAAAGATATTATAAAATATAATTTTCTAGTTACTACTAATTTTTTGACATTAGTGGTTATTGGCAATGAGATGGTGTAAGCGGAGGTGAGAAATGATGTCATGCATGGATGGAGAACTAGGTGGGGCGACAGGCGTTGAGATGCGTGACAATGCCGGATTTGAATGAATTTAGGATCTTTAGGGCTGATTTTGCGATTGCGGTTGCGGGTAGCAGTTAGTGGGTGGTGTGGCTAGCGTAGGGCGGTAAGGTGAACGACTACAAGGGACAAGATGAGAAGACATCAGGGAGAACGATGGGGAAGCAACAAATGCAGGGGAAAGTGTGATTTAATCGAGAGAAGTCGCGACATGGAGATGGAATATGCATTGTCTTTCTAGCTAATTTTTAAAGATGGTAGCCTAAAAACTCAAAATGAATACAAGTTTTCTTTTAGACTAACTTTCATTATGCAGGGTTTGGATTAGATATGGAATAGATTTATATCGTGCCATTTTATCACACAAAAAGGAGATTGTTTGCCTATGGGAAAGTTTGGTGGTTATTAAGTTTAAAAACCAAGTCTCACATAAATTCACATGGAGAAATTCTTAGTTAAGAAATTCTTAATTAATAGGCATACATAATGTGTTTTACAAAGTTTATGCATCACCTAAAAATGCAAAATTGAAATGCCAACATAGCCAAACATAAGTAACTCGTGTCATTTTTTCTATTTTTCCAATCATTTACCCATTATGACTCATATTGGTCCATTGGATGGCTTAATTTCCTTATTAAATTATACCCAATAGCTTTTACTTCCGTTTGATTTTTTTCACATTCTAATTGTATAGGAGTTAGACATACAGCAGTCCCAATTATACATAAAAATGTACGGGAAAACCACACGTTTACATGGAAAATTCCACTAAAATCATAACCTGTGACCAGCCTGAGTTTGTTAGGTATTCCAAAACTATTACCTAAGTCTGTTTACAAATAAATTTTAGAAATAATCTGGACAGCGATGAAATCAATTTTCCAAACAAGTTACATAAAAAAACTCTTTACCTAAACAAACAAATGATACACAATTAATATCAACACTCTTATTTTTGGTACAATGAATAGATAACAGTTGGAATAGGCCTAAGTTGGGCTGAGTAGCGATGAACCTTGCTCGCCCTATTAATAATTAGGACGAGACTAGGTTCGAACTTTGGTACTCAAACCTAAACTCATACTCATGTTAATAGGATGGGTTCGAGTTGGAATTGGGCAAAAATCTATACCATTGACATGCCTAGTTGCAACACCCTTTTATCTTAAATCGTTGTATCTAATTATGACGACCACTCTCCACCTCCAGTATCCAAATACCAATATCGTCAACATATAGTAAAGTAAGTAGAACTACAGTGGTACTTAGCTAATGGAAGGAAATTGTCAAGGGTTAAACGATACGATTGATCGATAAACGCATCATATATCTCATAATGCATAGAAAAAAATATAATATCGAACATAGATATAAAACAAGCGAGACGTTAGCATACTCAAATGAACCCAAATACCAAAAATCATCAAAGAGTAGCATGGTTTATAAGATTATACGTCATAGAATATATATCGGTTTATACATATTGGATACATCATAAACCGCCTAATACAAAACTGTCTTTATATACAATAAATTGCTGGTAACTCCATACCACTACACGGTGGAATAAGTGGTGATAGCTCCATAAAATAGTATATGAGTCAGCGTAAGCGCCCTGGTCGTCCTTTATAAAAATCCATGCGCTATCACCATACTTGTCTTTCAATCTACTCATTTAAGAGTACCCAAGAATATAAGAAGCAATACAAATAACATCGGATCAGCCAGTAGTTTGGTGTGAGTGATCTATAAGCCTAAAATAATAGGTATATAGTCGATATATCGTAAATAAGAGTAATATGGTTTGGAAAGCCATACCTTACTAACTCATGCATCCAACAAGTTCGCCTATAGTAACATACGGTAATGTATTGAGATCGGTATGGGTGTACTACTCTATCTCAGTACAAACTAGGGCGTCGGGGTGTTAGACTCGATAGTACATATATCACATAAACAACTATAGCAACCATCAAATAATTAAGCATCTCTCATACTCGTAGTGCACTTGGATATACGATAATGCAAATAACCAACGTCATAATGTCAACAACTACTCAACATCGTGGCTCCATCAATGCTCAAATCCTTATCCACTCAAACAGCTAGGACTGGCCCACTCAAATGGTCTAGAGATACGATCCACTCAGACTATCATCGGTGAGTGCAACACCCTATGCGACAATTAATTAAAAGAAATTAATTAATAAATGATAACGCTGAAAAATACAATTTTCACAAACATCAAAATTCAGCTACAAAACTTGCACTATTGTGTTTATGGCAATTTTCCGATTAACTTTCATCTATAAAGTTTTTCGATGGGAGTTCAAGTGAACAAGTTATTAACGTTTAAAGTTTTAGAATTTGAAATAATTATATATGTAATTAAGGAAATAAGAATAATTAACGAATGTTAATTACCACAAATTAAAGTTAATGGACAGTTAACTTTAGCTTAAACGTTAAGAAAGTGATAATGGAAAGGAGATTATATCAGTGGTTTAATAAAGGAATAAAATAAACAAAATCAAGCAACGTTGAGTAATTAACGCTAAAACAAGCCACAGGTCGACCCGAGGTCCCTACTGGTCGATCGGTGGCAGTCGACGATAGGGAGAGGGCGGTCGGCCCGTGTGTTACAAAAATCAATAGTAATAATTGGCCAAACGACATGAATTTAATACAGTTTAAACTAACAGCTAGCATTGATTTGAACCACAATAAATGTAGACGTAGATCCTTATTTATATACTCATATTTTCGGAGCGACGTTAGAGCTCTATTATTTTATCTTCTCCTCCAAATTCAAAATTCATATAAATAGTTATAGATTAGACGTATACACAATTGGAGAATCGTACAAGATGATTAAGGAAGAGAATATGGTTAAAACAAATCGCCAAGGCCAAGGTACATTGTAAATCCAGATATAAAATATAAATCAAATTCCAAATCTCTTTTCTAATCTAGATCTCTAATAAATCTTTATACGCTTGCGGTGTATGAATCCAAATAAGGAGAAAAGGGAGTCAAACTGGAATAATACGGATTAGATCTGGATATTTGAAAAACTAAAAAGGTGAGTGAGAAATTATACAGTTTTATATAATATTAGATTTATATCATTGTAAATCTATTCCTATATGTCTGAAATGTAAATTGGAGTTGTACGCTAAAGATTGTATACGTGAAAAAAAATTATAAACCTTGCCTACATATTCTGTTGTTAATAATCTGTAATTTTGTATATTGCATGTATATAGAAAATATTGGATATTAGTAGTCCCTGAATTTAGTCTATGAAATTTTTAGAATATGTGACTTGTGCAAGTAAAGAAATGTAAATTGAGTTATCACTGTAAATTGTAGGGATATAAGTAGTATTTTAATTAATTGAATTATATAGCCTGTTGCAATGTGAATTTCTATTATCAAAGTTTCAGATTTATAAATAAAAATGTAACGGTTGAAATAACAAGGAATGCACTTAAAAAGAAATAGATGTATAAAATAGGACTATTTACCATATTTTGTACTATTTATTTCAATAATTATGAAAAGATAATTCTTTGTAATTCCGAACGTAACACATATTCCCTTTTTGGATAAGATATAAAAATTTACAGTGTTAACTATTCCATTTGGGAGAAATGTAATTCCAATGCATTAAAATATAGAAAGCTCTAAAGATAAATTATAAGAATTATAAATATGATAAAAACGGTCTAAGAAAATAATATGCATAATTTAAGAAAAACGAAAGTGAAATAAAAAGATGAAAAGATAAAAAAGTCATAATTTAAAATAAAATGGGTATAGATAGTCCTCTAAAACAAGATAGGAATTAAAGGTTAAAAAGGAATAGAAATAGGAAGTTAAATAACGGCGGTAAGGGAAAGTAAATGAGAAAAGATATTTAAAAGAAAGCAGTAAATGACCTTGAATTAAATAAGATGTAAACGCATAGAATACTAAAGAAATTTTGTCAACAGTGAACAATAGAGGCACATTAATTAAATAAAAATGAATGAAGATATATATGAGCATACACACACACACACATATATATATATATACACGTAGCCTTAAGTATGTATTTATGGTGGGTGTGAATTATATAAGTACGTAAATAACTTAAATGAATATGAATGACATAGTCATTAGAATGGGTTGTAATGCAAGGTCAGTAGTGTTACACAATAGAAGTCTGTCCATCGTAAGAGGCCACCAGTAGTTGTGTATACATATGTGTGACATGTCCAACTATGGGACCTGTGGAGTATATATGCTTACGTACAGATGAAGGAATAACCTCGGTAGAGTCTGCTTCAACAAATTAAGGGAATGGTAACCTTGATTGCGTTAGGCAATCTAAATAGGATGGTGAATGGCTCGATGCTATGTTAGTATGTGTTGGTACCAAATCAGGAGCAGGAGCTATACATAGGTTGAGTGTGTCATCGGTCCTGCGTAGCTAACGGGAAATACATGATTACACCTAACAGACTACACCTCCTACTAAAGCAAGTCACGTTAGGTAATGCACCATTGTAGTTGTTTGCTAATTTGTTTGGTAGGGCAAGGCTAGCTAACCCATAAAAGAGTTCTATCAAAAATGAATGGGGTATTCGGAGGAGCTGAGTCCTCTATAGTCAGTGATACTGGTGCAAGGCGAGAACAGTGGAAGGACAAGTTTTCCTAAGCATGCTCTACACTGACAAGGACACTAGATCTTGGAAATGTCAACCTTGGTCAGTAACTATATGATTTATTATACTTTACTATTCCGTTGTGAATTATATTGATAGTGCTCTGATATACATTTATTTGTTTATTTGTAGGATACCAAACCAACGATCCGTACTTTGGTGGACTTGGATTTTCAGTTTAGCGAAAATTTAGATCCACTGGAATGTGGATTGTTACATTTGGTATCAGAGCTTATGTTAGTTGATCTTAAAAATTGGGAAATGATGAGTGAAAGTGTTTTTATTTTGGCTATAAATATAAATAGATTATATGGAAAATCTTATAAACTCCGACTATAGAATAGTTGCAACCATACACCGAAATATGAATAAGTTGATTATGAGTCGAAATAACGAAAGGAGTTGATGATATACACCAACCCTGATTACCCTATAGAAATATGTCTTATGAAAAGGCGTTGTCTTAAGAAGAGCATGAGTGCAGCTTATGGAAGATCCCTGAAGTTGGATAGTACGTGACTCCCTGGTTGGGCCTCCGATAACCTAATGATTATAGATCCCCGTATGATTGTTGATTGATGATTTACATAAGGTCCAAATAAGGGGAAAGTAAGAATGTATATGTTTTAGATATCAGGAAGCAATTGAGTTCCTGAAGGAATGTATGAAGTAATTACTCCAAGATGATAGCTGAATATTAATATTTGAAAGAAGATAAGTCGACAAGTTGAAGAACAAAAGTCCAAAAAAGGGACAAATAGAAATCCACTCTGAGTTCGACCTAGTAGAAAATAGTTTTAAAAGTTGAGAAAAATATATAAATAATATGTTTGGAAATAAAATGATAATAATAAATAAGTAAATATTGGGTTTTGGAAAAATATTTATATAATACAAGTTTTGTTAATATATATATATATATTAGTTAAACTGAAAAATTCCCATAAGTGATTTTACAAAAGCGATTCATTTGAAAAATATACAAAGCATCTATGGCTCTCTAGTTTCTCAAGAGAAGGAAGAAAATTTTTTAAGTTAAGAAATTATTATTGGGGCGAACAATAGGAAGTGGTACTAGTTTTATAAGGGATAAAAAGAATAGGAAAGAAGATTAGAATCTGAAATATAAAGTAGTAGGTGAATGCCCTGGTTCAACTAAGAAGATAGTAGATTGAGAAAGAACTATAATAATATATAAGCAATTAGAATAAGAGCAGTTTAGGTAGAGGAAGGTTGAATATAAATAGCATGCTAAAATATAAACAAAAACAATATTATGAATTTATATAAATAATGTTAGTAATTAGAAATAATGTTAGGAGATTGTATTAAAAATGGTAGCAATCTAATTAGTAGCAACATAGGAAATTAAAGGCAAAACAAAGGAAAGTGGACATTTTCCATTGTTTTGCAAGCAGCTTATAAAAGTCTCCCTCACAAGATATTAGAGACTCCACCAATGATTAGAAGTGGAGATAGTATAAGTGATAAGAAAATGATAGAGTAATAATTCTTATATACTCTAATTTTTTGTTGTTTTGAAATTATAAAATATGTTTTAGAAACACTATAAAGTGCATTTTTGAAAATAAATGGTTTAGTGTAATTATTGAGTTTCTAAAAGAAAAACTTAATAAACAGTTGAGTTAAAAATCCCAATTTTTAAGGTGTAAAAATTAAAAAGGTCTTTAAAAGGAAAAGAACTTTTAAAAAATTTAATTATAATTTTTAAGAGTTAAGACACTAAGTTATTTTTGAATTTGCTGAAAGGTTTCTAAAAATTGAGTCAAAATATGAATACTTCTCTCTTAAAATTTTTGAAGAAAAATCTACAAAGACCAAACCAAAATTTTAAATATGAAGTAGATAGGAATGACTGCCTAGGTAAGACAGAGTAAAAGATAAGGCTGTGAAGAAGAAAGCGAGGACTGCTCATATAGTAGCAATGAAGAATCCTGATAGAGTGCAAAGAATATTGGTGAGAACCTAGAAATATTTAGTTAGACATACATACAATCCATAAGAAGAACCCACAAAGGAATGATAAATGGTATTAAAGTACACTTCTACGGGTTCTAGAGTATGCTTACACGAAGGATCAAGGATGAAGAAAGTAAATACTAAGATTTAGATTAAAAGAAGATAATAACAAAGAATAATAAGATGGCAAACGCACATAGAGTACATTGGTAGACTCATAGTTAAGGAAGGCAAGACGGAGGACGAAAAAGTTATTCCGCCAAGCTAATCCGCCGATAATTTATTCAAAAGGTCCATAGTTTGTATTTCATACTCACTACAGTGTGGGATGCACAGGTTGTTACATAATTGGGTGTGGTAATGGAAGTAATGGATAAACCTTATTCAACCAAAACCATAAAGGAAGTTTAAGATATATATATGGGTTGTAGAAGGATGACACGTTAAAAAGGTCCATCAAATTTAAGTAAGGAGTGATAGGGCTACAACATCGTTAATGTCAGTTGATGTTGAAGGGCAGCTTCCAACAATTGTTCCTTTAAGGTTTGGATTGTAAGCATTAGTTGTTTCTATAAAATGCGTACGATATCATGAGAAATGTTCCTTTTGAAAATTGGTTTTCTGGGCGGACCGCGATATTAGTTGAAAAACCGTGTAAATAAGATAATCTCATGTAGGCACTTAACTAATGCAAAACAAATAAATAAAAGGTTGTAAGTTTATAAAATAAGTTAGGAAATTTATTAAATTAGCTACAAAAAGAAAAGTTAAGTTAAGTCCCAAAAGCCTTAAAAGTTTTGGAAAGATAAATTTTAGCGAGCGAAAGACAGGGAAAGTTTGTTACGAAGCCATAGGTCAAGGTCCCTGTACCTTAAAATCCAAAATTTATAAATGAACTTGTATGCTAGTTGTTATTATAAATAAAAGAATTTTTTTTGAAAAGTTGAAATTTACCACATTGTTAGATAAAGTCCACTATGGACGTTAAACTATTGACTAAACCCCGATTTTATGTGGTGTGGCATAACTTGTTTTGATATATATATATATATATATATATATGTATGTATGTATGTATGTGTATGTATATGTATGTATATGTATGTATGTATATGTATATGTATGTATGTGTATGTATGTACATATGTATGTACGTACGTACGTATGTATACTTTCAAAAAAAATTGTTCGAAATTCTTGGTTTGGAAATTAAAATACCTTTATGAAAAGTTTTTGAAAACTTTTATGATGAGAATTTTAAAGTTTTAAATTTTTACCGATATTTCAAAAAAATAATATAAAAATATTTTTGAGCAGAAAAAATAGAATTTTCGAAATGTCACATGCTTGACATAGGGAAATAGTTCATAGGTTAGCTAGTATAGATTTTATTGTGCAGTAGAAGTGACAGTAAAATAAAATATGGTTAGAGATAAGGAAAAAAGCTGTTTAACTATGGAATCACTTTCTTCATATCTTGTTGGTAGGTGAACTAAATGGTTTTAAAATAATTTTGTTTTAAAAATTTAAAGATTTAGAATAAAACTTACTTATGCGGACTGTACTTGGAAAAGTTGAAAAAGATAAGGGCTAAATAGAAAAAAGGATCCAAGTACAGTGGAAAAAGGGCACATAAGAGAAGAATGGAAATATGGAATTTTTCATCTTGATCCTTTTTCGATATAAGAATATAGGTTTAGAAAACTGGATTTCTCTAAAACCTTGGATGTTAGTAACAACACGCTAGGATTTTGGTTGGTAGGAATTGAATGAAAATTTTGTTGAACTATATATCCATTCGTGGAAGTATGGGAAAATTTGGATGGAAAACAAAGTTCTTGCTTTTAAAATTTTGCATACATATAGAACTACCAGTATATTTAGGTTTTTTGCACCATATTTTCAAAACTATTTTAAAGGAAGCGTCGATTAGAATTATTCTACATACATATTATATGTACTGTGACACACCATGCACTTGTACACGATAGGTTGTAAAATTGGTTGCACGCTAATTGATTTGTTAGTTTAAAATGGTTGTACGTTATGTTACATTGTTCAGTCCTTGAGGAATTTCGAGGACGAAATTCTTTTAAGGGGGAGAATGTAACATCCTATAATTTTACGATAATTAATTTAAAAAATTAATTAATAAATGATAACGCTGAAAAATAGAATTTTTACAAACATTAGAATTTGACTACGAAACTTGCACCAATGTGTTTGTGGCGATTTTCTAATCAAATTTCATATATAAAATTTTCTGATCGGAGTTCAAACAAAAATGTTATTAACGTTTGAAGTTTTAGAATCGAAAATAATTATATATGTAATTAAGGAAATAAGAATAATTTACTAACGTTAATTACCGCCAGTTAAAGTTTATGGACATTTAATGTTAGCTTAAACGTTAAGAAAGTGATTATGGGAAGGAGATTATATTGGTGGTTTAATAAAGGAATGAAACAAACAAAATCAAGCAACACTGAGTAATTAACGCTAAAACAAGCCATAAGTCGACTTGAGGTCCCTGCTGGTCGACCGGTAGCGGTCGACCGTAAGGAGTGGGCGGTTGGCCAGAATGTTGTATAAATCGACAATAACAATTGGCCAAACAGGCCGGATTTAATAAAATTTAAGCTAACAGCTGGTATTGATTTGAACCCCTATAAATATAGACATAGACCCTCACTTCTAAACTCATATTTTCGGAGTGACGCCAGATCTTTATCATTTTCTCTTCTCCTCTAAATTCCAAATTCATAGAAATAGTTATAGATTAGACCTATATGCAATTGGAGAATCGTAGAAGATGATTAAGGAAGAGAATAGGGTCAAATCAAATCGTTAAGGCCAAGGTAAATTGTAAATCCGGATCTAAAATATAAATCAAATTCCAAATCTCTTTCCTAATCTAGATCTATGATAAATCTATATACACTTGCGGTATATGAATCTAAAAAGGGAGAACATGGAGTGAAACTAGAATAACAGGGATTAGATCTGGAGATTTTGGAAGCTAAAAAGGTGAGTGGGAAATTATATATCTTTGTATACTATTAAATTTATATCGTTGTAAATCTATTCCTGTATGCCTAAAATATAAATTGGAGTTATATGCTAAAAATTGTATACAGGAAATAAAATTATAAACTCTGCCTACATATTCTATGGTTGATAACCTGAAATTGTATATTGCATGTATTTGAAAAATATTGGGTATTAGTAGTCCCTAAATTTAGTCTATGAAATTTATAGAATATGTGATAGTTACATATTTCTAAATTTAATATGACTTGTGCAAGTAAAGAAATGTAAATTGAGTTATCAAATTGTAGAGATTTAAGTAGTATTTTAATTTATTGAATTACACAGCGTGTTGCAATATGAATTTCTAAACATTATGAAAGTTTCAGATTTATAAATAAAAGTGTAGCAGTTGAAATAATAAGGAATGCACTGAAAAAGAAAGAGATGTATAAAATAAGGTTATTTACCATATTTTGTATTATCTATTTCAATAATTATGAAAGATAATTCCTTGTAATTCCAAACGTTACGCAAATTCACTTTTTGGATAAGATATAGAAATTTAAAGTGTTAACCATTTATTTGGAAGAAATGTAATTCCAATGCATTAAAATATAGAAATCTCTAAGGATAAATTAAAAGAATTATAAATGTGACAAAAACGATCTAAGAAAAGAATATGTGCAAATTTTAAGTAAAACAGATGTGAAATAAAAAGAAGTGAACATTAAACAACTCATAATTTAAAATAAAACGGGTATAGGTAGTCCTTTAAAACAAGGTAGAGAATTAAAAGTTAAAAAGGAATAGAAACAGGAAATTAAATAACGAGGGTAAAGGAAAGTAAAAAGAAAAGATATTTAAAAGAAAGCGGTAAATGACATTAAATTAAATATGATGTAAACGCATAGAAAACGAAAGAAATGTTGTCAACAATGAACAGTAGAGGCACGATAATTAAAGAAGAATGAATGAAAAGATATATATATATATATATGAACATATATACACATATATACACGTAGCCTCAATTATGCGTTTATGGTGGGTGTGAATTTAACTTAAATGATAGAATGACGTAGTCATTAGAATGAGTTGTAATGCGAGGTCAATAGTGTTACACAATAGAAGTCTGCCCATCGCAAGGGGCCACCGGTAGTTGTGTATACATTATACTGACGTGGGAAATATCTAACTTTAGGACGTATGGATTATATACGCTTGCATATAGGCGAAGGAATACACTCAATAGAGTTTGCATTAATAAATTAATGGGATGGTATTGCCTTGACTGTGTTATGCAATCTAAATAGGATGGTGAGTGGCTCGACGCTATGTCAATATGTGTTGTACCAAATCAGGAGTAAGAGTTGTACATAGGTTGAGTGCATCATCGGTCCTGTGCGGTCAACAAAAAAGACAGGGTTACACTTAAACAGACTACACCTCCTTAAGGTAGGTTACGTTAGGTAATGCACCGTCATAGTTGTTTGCTAGTTTGTTTGTTAGGGCAAGACTAGTTAATCCAAAAAAGAGTTCTTTCGAATATGAATGGGATAGTCTGAGGAGCTGAGTCCTCTATAGTTAGTGGAGCTGAGTTCACAATAGGAAGCAGACAAGTAGTAAATCCCCAAAACGAGATAAAATACGACTAAACTATTGTGACATCGTTATTAGGCACTATGAGATGCACGATGAGGCATAAACTACCATTGAGAGGTAGACACAGATGAAGACGATGAGATACACTAACGAGTCGACGTTTCAGGTTCCCCTCTCCAATGCGTAGTTGTATGAGTAGTCGTAATACGAGATGTAGTTCCATATGGACGTGATAAACTAGTGTTATATGTAAAGTGTATAATTCACAAGTCATCAGAACATTGTTCTGACTCCCTCCTCATTACAACCCATAGGATAGCTTAAGAGGTACAAGTAATGGTGTAAGGCGGGAACAGTGGAAGGACGAGTTTCCTTAAGCATTCTAGGCACTAACAAGGACACTTGATATTGGAACTTGGAATTGCCAATCTTAGTCAGTAACTATATGATTTATTATACTTTACTATTCCGCTATGAGTTATATTGATAGTTCTTTGATATGCATTTATTTGTTTATTTGCAAGTTACCAAACCAACATTTCGTACTTCGGTGGATTTAGTGAAAATTCAGAACCACTGGGGTGCGGGTTGTTACAGTAAGCATCCTCACCAACTCTTTCTTTATGAGCATACATCAAAAACTTTGGTCATCAGTGATCCATTGGCAAACTTACCAATAGTAGAACCTCTTTTTTCCACTCCACAAGTCCTCGTCGTATAAAACTTGCCTGCTTGGATGATTTCTAAATGCTCTAGCTAATTATCTACTGTAGCTAACATCGATCCCTATTGTAGCATGGATATGTACAAATCCATCATGTATCAATGTCGGTCCATGTGCTCAGTCAAATTTGCCTTTAGGTTTGGCTTCTCCTTCCTTCCTTAGCTCTAACAACAAAATTGGAAAAAAATGATTGATCGGTATCGATCCATCATGGATTAGTATCAATCCATTCACTTGGCCAATTTTTCATTATTTTGGCTTGCGATCGGTTCGTCTCCATCTTTTGTCCAAATGCTAAGTCCCTGCTTCATTTTCCATCGATCAACATGGTTTGGTACCGACCAATATGGATCGATGCTGATCCATATGCTTAGTAAAAATTTCACTAAGTCTTTCAGCTCTATTCCAACAATCGATCGACCTTCACCTCAATACTTCATCTGTGACCATCTCTCTATCATAACAATCAACTCCAAAAACTCTAGAGAAAATCCATCAAAGACTCTACGATTATGAACTCCCCATCCTATTGTAATCATCGAAGACTCCATCATATATAGTCTTCTCATACAATTGGAAGTTCTCCATCTATAGAATCATCACATCCATGTTACTAAAACACTTGTTTTTTCATCCATACATACAAACTTGCAATTACAACAATAATAAACATGTAGCACCCCATAAATTAATAAATAATTAACTAAAGAATTAATTATGAGGATAATTATTTAATTAATAAATTGATTTGATAAGTATCTAGGTGTACATTTACTTGTCAATATTGTTACTTAATGAAACCAGCTAAAATGATTTAAATAAGAAAGTGTTGTGGTGGGCCGGTGGCCCATAGGGAGGTTATTACATGCCTTTTCAAATTGTTTCATCACTCTCTTCTTATTTAATTCTACACTTAAATTGAAATAAAAGGTTTTAAAGCATTTTAATGGTTGTTAAGGCCTAAGAAAGAAAAGGGGAAAAGAAGAATATCAAAGCTAAGGGAACTAGAAACTTCATTCAACTAAGAGACATGATTATCTCGTTTTTCTTTATAACTGCCCACGGCTAAATTTAATTATGATCATATCTTATGCTTCTTATGATTTAAATGATCCAGAAAGTTAATACAATTTTGTGAACATATTACTAGATGGTTTTTGATTTATAGAATTTTCTCATAAGTAAATAATTAGATATGAATTATCTAAGAGCCGTTATTGTAGAAAATGGCTAGGAATAGGGAGTTTGAGAAATTTTATGAAAAGAAAATACATGTGCATATTTTCTAAAAATATTATAAGTAATTTCCGATACACTAAGCTAAAGGGGATTTGACGGGTGCCGAAAGGCAAATATTAGAGGCTGGAAGGTAATTTAAATGAGTAAAGTATTTAATAACTGGTCAACATGCCAGATCCACAATTTATGCCGAACACATCAAAAAAGTTCTAATAACTATAAAAGGACGAGGTCAAAACAAAAGTCGACAAGTGTATAAGTAGTGTCAGATGTGTCATATGCAGCTTTTTAATATGTACCGAGAGGCGGTACTGAAGGTAGTGGAGCCGAACTAAGAGTAAATGAACTAGAGCATTATGTATAAAGACTTAAGTGAAAGTTAAGAAATGCTAAGTATAAATCTAGGATTATTAAACTGAAAGGCGTTGACCTAAGATCGAAGGGGAACAAGGATAATAAAGGAATTATAGGTAGAAGTAATTATTTCTAAAACCTAGAATTGAAGTGTTGTATGTTAATGAAACAAACCAAACTAAGTCAGGCTTCCCTAGATGAAACCGAGAGTAGTGGTTGTCGAGAGTTGATTATCTCTCGATGGTAAATTAAATACCAGAATTAATTGAATTTTGGAGGGGAAATTTATGCTAAGGCTTAAGATGGCTGAAACTAGTACTTAGAACATTATTGATAATGTAATAAGTGATGGAGTTAGCCGAAGGTAGTCAAACTTAAAATGGCTTAATGAATAACTAAGGATAAGGCCTAATAAATAAATTGTTAGGTAGACTTTAGTAGACGGCGTAAGGCATGATGTGGAAGCCCATAACCAAAAGCGTAGGTGTAAGGCCTGGGTGGCAACTAAAACATGAAAGTGTAGGCGTAAGGCCTGTGTGGCAACTGACACCGAAAATGTTGGTCTAAGGCTAAAGTGGCGACTGCAACCGAAAGTATTTGAGTAAGGCCAAAGGTGGCATCCAAAACACCAAAGCATTGGTGTAAGACCTAAGTGAAAACCAAAGCAGAGTTCGGTAGGTGGCATAAGGCCTGATGTGCCGGTTTAGAACTGAAAGCAAAGATGTAAGACTTTTGTGGCAGCCGAAACATGAAAGCATATGTGTAAGGCCGTGTGGCAATCGAAACACGAAAGGGTAGGTGCAAGGCCTGTGTGGCAACCGAAATCAATAGTGGAATTAGTAGAATTAAGGAAGCAGTGAAGGCATAAGGCCTTAGTGGTAGCTTAATGCTAAAACTACAACTCTTCATCAGAAGATGAAGGCGTAAGGCCTTGCAGGCGTAAGGCCTTGGAGGTTGCCAAAGATAGTATGTTTCAGGTATAGGAAAGAAAAGAGAATGATTACTGAATAGAAAATCACATGAACAAGCAATTGATTCTAATTAAAGTACCACAACATGTATAAGACCTTTAGGGACGTCAATTGATTCTAATTAAAGTACCACAGCATGTATATGACCTTTAGGAATGAAATAATGTTTTATGATTATGTTTAGAGCTGTTAAACATATGTTGTGCATGGTGAGGGGAAAACCTTTTCGTCTTTTAGCAACATGGTCTTACTATGATTTATGTTTAGGATAATTTATTGCTCATACAAAACTTTATGTCTGACTTGTATTTTTACCATTGTTTCCCCATAAACTTATGGATATTCATTTGAGTGGGTTGAGTTTATGGATCAAGACATGTTGCTTTTGGAAGACGAATGAAGGGTTTTAAAGAAGAAGCGGAAGGCTTAGAAGATATAAATGTTGTTTTTTCAATATATTAAGTGTTCATGGCAACATCTTCATATGTTGGCAAGATACTGTTAACTATGACCGTATTATATTTTTGATGCCTGCGTGGGCATGACTATGGAAACTAATTTGAAGTTGTAATGATGAATTCATTTAATGCTGATTGAATTTCTACTATGTTTATTTAAACCATTTTTATGAATAACCAATCTCATATTTGTCATGAAAGATAATTCCAACGTGGCTACAACATATTGGAGTTCCATCTTTGGGTCTCGAAATGAAGGATATTACAAAACATCATCATATCAAGCAATATAAGTTAATCAAACATTATAACATATACCTAACATGCATATATAAGTTCATAACATTTAAACACATGATCTAAACCATTTAAAATCATCAAAACATCATTTGAAATTCATTTTCAAATCAGGTCAGATTTCAAAACATAGTTTTTAGCTTCAAAAATATGTCCATAACACTTCTAAACATAAATTTAACATATAATAGCAAGAGGTTATAAACCACTCACCCATCAATGGTAGAATCACCAAATCAGCTCCAAATCAATGTGAATTTGAGTTGGACAGTGAAGATCACAAATTTTCGATCCCCAAGTGAAAATAATTGGATCTCTAATGATTCTCCTAAACTTTGGTCCTCTAATCTTTTAATTATATCCCTAAATAGCAAGTTTTTACGCTGATTTAGGTATATAAATGTTTGATGGAGGTTTGGAGTAGTTTTTAGATATAAAATTAAGTGATGGGTTGTTTTCTCTAACCCCTAATTATCCTCAACCCTGAAATTAACACATCAGGCCAAAAGACGGACTTTTGGGCCTAACCCTGAAACCTGTTTAAACTTAAAACAATCATATCTCTCAAACTGTTGAACCAAGTTACTATTATGACCACTCTATGAGAGAAACTACCAAATCTTTCATTAAAATAAGAATTAAAGTCTTAATTTTTCTCATATCAAAAGTTATGGCCTCTTCAAGGTTTCTATCCTGAAAATGTACACATTTTATTCTAAAGTCCAAAAATGTTAAACTATAATATCTCCCAAATTTTTAATTCCTTATAAAGTTGTTTGGTTATGTAAATAAAATTATATTTACCTACTAATATATAAACTGTAGAGCATTGCATTTTGTACCTCTTTAAGAGTTTCACCCTCGAAATTCTGGTCGTCAAGCAAAATATAACCAAAACATATAAGCAACTACATATGCATAACATAAAAGCATAACAACTTATACTACATCCTACCGAGTATATAATACTTGCAAACCCAATAAGAAACCAAATGTGATACAAAATGCAATAAACGTAATCTTACCAAGCAAAGATCTCCGGTAAGTAGTCCTCATGCTCTCCTCGGTCTCCCAAGTACTATCACCTTCGTTTTCACTCCTAAGCTACTTCATACTCTGCTCGACTATATGAATACGCCTATGAGGTTTTGCCGCTTTAGGTTCAACTTCTAAGTCATCTAATTGATCAAATCTAATTACCACACTTGAATCATGCACAAACTTCCAAAATTGAGAAACATGGAAGGCATTGTGCACATTCGCTTTCTTCTAAGGTAATTCCTCATTATATAAGATTCCAATCCTCTCGAGTAGCAAAAATGGTCCTACAAATCTCGATGACAACATCCCTTGTTACTGAATCAAATTGTATTTCTCAATGAAGAAATTTTGACAAACACCATACTTCTAACGGAGAACTCAATATTATGGCATCTCTTATTAATGTGGCTCTTTTGCCTATATTATGCAGTTTTCATTCATTTCTGAATGATCTCTATCTTCTTTAAATTCTACCTAATCATATCTATCCCAAGTACCAGTTTCTCTCTCATACCCTACCAACACAAAGGGGAATTGCATGGTCAACCATATAAAGCTTCGAATGGCACCATACCAATGCTCGATTCAAAGTTATTGTATGCAAACTCCACTAAGTGCAAATGATTCTCCCACGAGCCTCCGAAGTGAAGTATGCAAGCTCGTAAAAGATCCTCAAGTATATAGTTTACTCTTCTAGTCCGATCGTCAATCTATGAGTGATAAGCTGTACTCAAATTCAGCTCTGTTCCCAACGCCTCTTCAATACTCCATGAAATTGTACTATTCGATGCACATACATCTCAGTCAATTTTATTGTCGTTCTATTGGACTTTAAATGTAACGCCCTCAACTTTGAGACCTGAAAATGGACGTTGATGATGCTGTAATCATCAGCAGAGTTATTTTCAAGCGACTAAGTGAGTCTAGTATTATTTTGCACAACATAAGTAAATAGAAAAGCTAAATAAATTTCGGTTACACAAATTAGTTTTATAGGATTCATTACATCATTATTAACCCTTTTCATTCTCTCATAGTGGTAAATACAATATGAAAATAAAGTAATGTCATGTCTGACATATGAAGATGTCAACATGATACTTAACTAGTTATAATTTCTGGTTTTACATACCGTTATTTTCAAAATATCATTTATTACTCAGATAAGTCTCCTGCTTCATCTTCATAATCTTTATTCGCCCTTCCAAAAGATATCTGTCTAATTCATAAACCTAACTTACTCGAATGAGTATCCTTGATTTTATGAGAGATAATAAAAACACGGGTCAGACATAAAGTCTATTATAAGCGAAATCATACCATAAGCAATCATAATGAGACCACGTCGCTGTAGCATGAAATGGGCTTTCCCCTCACTTTCTCATCATAGCAATCACATCATAAAATGTACACAAGCATTACATCAAAAGCACCCATGTGCATTTCATTCAATACATAAGTGTACCCTACACTTGTCTTCCAATTATGAACCATGTCATATTTATATTTTCAATTCCAATTAAGTATACCCTACATTTTACATACATTCTTGAACCAAGTCATCCAATCATCCATCATCCATTCAAACATCACCTAATCTCTTATTTTAGGCATTCATCTTTAAGTTATCATTAACTTACTTTATTGATTATCTCCCCAGGTCAGCCTATCACTAATTTATTTTTTCTCGAACAACATAACCTGATGAAATGGCGACTCATTCCACCAATAGGAGCCACCTTGACTAGAGCCATCCTGACTCTCTTAAGAGGTTGAATGTAAGAACCCAAGGTGAATTCTAGTAAGCGTCCTTACTAAGTGTCAATATCCCCTCTTAGTCCCGGAAAAGCTATCTTTCATGTTGCCAATTTATCTATTTTTGTTATAACACCACCCTAATGTTTTGGCACTCTGCCATAACTCTCCTCTAGAGTTTATAGATGTTTTAGGATCGAATCCTATCGTGGCTCCCTACCATATACCATTGGATTTTATACTAATAGTTACAACACCCTGCCATCCAATAAATTCATGAGCGAACATATCTTTATGATCATAGTTCAACCCCTTTCTTTTATTAATTTATAGTGTACCCTAGACTTTTGTTAGATAACCATCTTTATCTTTGATTAAATGATACTCTATTATTTATTATCTTCTCTAAGCCATCTTCCATTTCAAAAATAAGTTAACGAAATTTTAACTTATAAAATCATTCTTTATTTCATCCCTATGAAATAGTTCATTAACACTAGGAAACTGTCTTCCATAGCGCTCTTTCTTATTTTACTTAGAAAAATATAGCTTCCCGAGATATTGCAAGTCGACTATAACTGTCACATATTGGCTATCCTATAACCTTTACATGCGAGCCTAGCTATCGCATATTGACTATTCGATAGCCATCGCACGTTAAATAACACAAAGCTTCCCAAGCTATCGTGTGTTAACTCCTAGTAACCGTCGCATGTTGGCAGCTTCCCAAGTTATCGCGTGTTGACTCCAAGTAGTTGTCGCATGTTGTTAGCTTCCCAAGCTATTGTGTGTTGACTCCAGCTAGTTGTCGCATGTCAATAGCTTCACAATCTATCATGTGTTGACTCTAGCTAGTTGTGGCATGTTGATAGCTTCCTAAGCTATCGCGTGTTGATTTTGATAGCCATTGAGATGTCATACCCGTAATTAACTAGAAATTTGATTTATTACTTTACAAAGTATTTATTTTATACCAATCTCATTTAGTGTCGAATTCTTATTGGTTGTTCTATTTCTTTTTAGTTATCTTTTCAGAATTGGCTAACCACATTCTCCATTTATTAATTAATTATCTTTAATTAATTACTTCTTTTCTTAGCCAATTAATCCATAGAAAATCGAAAATTAATAGGAAAATTCTTCATCAAAAATCTAATTTGATATAATTTACCTCATATCAAAATTTCAGGTCAAAATAATTATTTTTATTAATTCGTTTTCCCAAAATTAGCCATTTTCTCAATTTAGAAAATTCGTGAAAATTTCAAAATTAATTCCAAAAATTATGAAATTAGAAACCCATCTTTATTTCATCATTATAAATATTGTATTAACTTTTTGTGGACTTCAAATAAGATTAGATCATGTTCCCTAAAACATGAAAAAATTCATTTTATTTAAATTCCAAGTTATAATCAAAACAATGTTTAAGCATCCAAACATGTCAATCAACATCTAAACATTCATTCAAAAATAAATCAAACCCATTAGGGCTAGGAAGGTATTAGGACAAAAATTTACTCACCTTGATCCAAAAAACTTTGGTTATAACTTTGCTTAAATCCTCTTTCTTCTTAAAGGTGAAAGCTTGAATCTTCTAGGTTTAATTTTCCTCTTCTCTTTTGAAAAAATTGGTGGTCGGCCTTGGTAGTTTTTAGGAGTTTTGTTTTGTAAATGAGAATAGTAAGGAATGAGGGGATGTGGTTAAAGAAAATGGGTTAGGGATCCTTGGGATAATATCCCTTCTAACCTAATCTCACCAACCCATCTCCCCTAACACCAATCCTTCACATTCTAAAACTTAATTTATTTACCTTTATTAACAAGCCAACTTTTGTTGCTCTAATCACCCTTGGTCTATTCAGTAAACTTCTAAAGTGTCCGACACTCAATTAACTAAATTTCCCTTAGGCAATTCTTGTAATTAAATTTATTTTATTCATTTCTTTATTAATATCTTCTTATTATTAATTTGATTTAATTTCTCATATTATGGACCCTCCAAAACATAGGGTGTTACAGTATCTCTACCTTATAAAAATTTCATCGCTGAAATTTCGATAAGGAAAACAAAATTTACACCAACACGATGAAAGTGTAAAGCCATCATCATATAAGTACACACAAGTATAAATGATTACATTAGTACCCTATAATTTAAACCATCAATCATCAAATAAAATGTATTAGTGCAACTACTAACACATAATCATATCATAACATGGATATACTAGTACCCTACTAGTTCATATAATAGACAAATAAAACATCCTGCATTTCATGTGAATATCTAAAACAACCCGAGATAGATATTTATAATCCTATCCTCCACCTCCCAGGTACAATCATATATGTCATCACTCTACTGGACATGAACAAGTCTGATAACTTTGTTCCTTAACTCCTTAGCATCATGACCTACTATCCCTTTTGCCCGCCTCATATATGTCAAATCTGGCTCCACGGATAAGTCCTCCATTGCCCTCGGATCCACTATCGAACTTGGGTGGTGTTATGCACACTCGTCAAACTGCTTGGTAACTCGACTCGATAGGTGAGTTTACCAATTCTCTCAATCATTGGAAAGGGTCCTACATATCTATGTGCTAACTTCACCGCCTTCCCAAAGCCCATAACTCCTCGCATCGGAGAAGCCTTCACAAATACATGATCACCTACTACGAACTCAAGCTCTTTCCTTCGCTTGTCGGCATAATTCTTTTGCCTTGATTGTGCTGCCTTCATCCTAGCATGAATCAATTCTGCCTTCTCAATGACATCTCTTACCAAATCAGGCCCAAACTCAAGGCTATCTCCTATGTCCAACCAACAAACTGGTGACTTACATGGTTTACCATACAATGCCTCAAATGCTGCCATCCCAATCGGTAACTATTATTATAGGCAAACTCTACCAAATGCAAATGATCCTCCCAAGATCCTCCGTAATCCATGGTTCAAGTGAATCCTTGGGTACATGGTTCACCCTTTCGTTTGACTATCAGTCTGTGGATGGATGGTAAGTCTACTCTAGTTCAACTTTGTACCCAATGCACTTTGCAAACTTCTCCAAAGCTCACTGGTAGATATGGGTCTCTATCATTAACAATGCTTCTTAGAACCCCATGCAGTCTCACCACATTCTTCATATATTTGCTAAGCCAGTTGTTGTTCTTGTCGAATTTATCGTGGTAAAGTGGGCACTTTTAGTCAATCCATCGACTATCACCCAGTTGCTATCATTTTCCGTCCTCGACCTAGGCAACCCATATCCAAAATCCATAGACACTAAATCCCAAGTCGACACTTCGAAAGGTTGAAGTAAACTGCTCGACTTCTGATGCTCAGCTTTCATTTGCTGATAGGTGAAGCACCTTTCCACACATTCTCCTACGTCTCTCTTCATCCCTTCCTAAAAGAAGGTTCTCTTCATATCACGATACATCTTCGTGCCTTTAGGATGTATAGTAAGCTTCGAACGATGACTTTCCTCCAACATTTCTTTCCAAAGGTTTCCTATATATGGAACACATAGCCTTCTTTTCTTCCTTAGCCATCCCAAATACATCTCAAATCTTTTTAGATCCTCAACATCTGCCCCTATCTCTAGTCGCCTAAAGCTTTCGGCAATTAGAGGGTCCTCCTTCTACCTTGCAATAATCCTATCCACAAATGCTGGACTTACCTCCAAACCTGCTAACACGTCCGGATCTGTACTTGATTTAGTATTCTACCTATAATGCATTCCGCAAGAGGCTAACGTCTCTAACGTATTCCATTCTTCATTCATGGCTAACATTCCATTTTCATATTTTCTACTCAAAGCATCTGCAACCTTGTTCCCTTTTTCTGACGTATATTCTATCCTGAAATCATACGCCGCCAAGAATTCCAACCATCTCTGTTGCCTCATATTCAACTTCTTCGAAGATAATATATACTTAAGGGACTTATCGTCCGTATACAACTCGAACCGTTCTCCCAAGTAATATCTCCAAATCTTCAGTGCAAATGCCACCACTGCTAACTTTAAGTCATGACTCGGATGTCTAACCTCATGTGGCCTCAATTACCTTGACGTGTAAGCTATCACTCGCTCTCTTTGCATCAATACTGCTCTCAAACCTATTCCACGTGCGTCGGTGTACACTACCAACTCTCGATTCCCTTTAGGCACAATCAGGACAAGAGCATTTATTTGTAACTTCTTCAACTCCTATAATGACCATTCACATTTATTAGTTCATACAAACTTCTCGTTCTTTCTGGTTAACTTAGTCAAGGGTGCTGCTATAGATGAGAAATCCTTAATGAATATGCGATAATAGACAACCAAACCCAAGAAACTTCTCTAATCAGTGTCTGTCTCTATTCTCTTCCAACCATTGATAGTCTCTATCTTTGATGGATCTATAGCTAAATCATTCTCTGAAACAACATGCCCGAGAAACTTAACATCTTGTTTCTAAAAATGGCATTTTGAAAACTTTGCCTTTGACTTGTGGTATCTCAATGTCTCCAACACCAATCTAAGATGGACTTCATGGTCTCTCATCTATAGAATACGCCAAGATATTATCAATGGATACCGATAAAAATCTATCCAACTAATTGCGAAAGATTCGGTTCATAAGATCAATGAAGAACGCATGGGCATTGGCCAGTCCAAACGGCATAACTAAACACTCATATGAACTGTACCTAGTTCGAAATGTGGTCAATGGAACACTATCTTCCACTAATCGCGGTTGATGGAAACCCGTTTCCATGTCTAGTTGTGAGAACACCCGAGCTCCACTCAACTGATCAAACAAGTTGTCTATCCTAGGAAAAGGATAACGATTCTTTATCGTCAAGTCATTCAGCTTCTGATAATCAGTACACATCTGTAAAGATCCATCCAATTTCTTATGAATGCCGCGGATGGTCACCATGGTGAACTACTCGGGCTAATGAAACTTTTATCCCCAAGTTCCACTAGCTGCTTCTTCGATTATTCCATCTCCTTGGGTTGCATTCTGCTAGATGATCTACTAATAGTTATGCCCCCGCACCTAGTCTATAAAGAATTCGATTTCCCTTCTTAGTAATAATCCTATCATAGGTCCGAAAACATCTGCAAATTTCCTAACCACATATACTCCAATAATCTCATCATCATCTTTCATAGAACATAACAATAGATCTGACTTCTCCTCCATTACATCCAATGCTACATAATTCTCTCTTCACCTTTAGGATTCCATACGGTGATAATCTTATTCGCACAATAGATCCTAGCATCATTATGCACCAGCCAATCCATACCCAAAATTACCTTGTACCCTACGAAGTCAAACAAATATGGGTTGCAAGTAAACGGTCCATATAAGTCAAACTCATGGTCAGTGCACCTTAATCCAAGAATGACATACCCATCGATCGGATTAACCACACGTAAGGACGCAATCAAATAGGTAGTGTCTAGTTTTAACCTATCAACTAAATCTCTCAAAATGAAAGAGTGAGTAGAACCAGTATCAAACAGAACTCTAACCGATATACTAGAAGTCGAAATCATACCTCCAAGCACACCCTTTCCATTTTCCTTAGTGGTTATCTGGATGAAGGTCCTTCCAAAGCATAAACCTTAGCCTGCTTTTCTTCCAGGCGATCCCTCTTCTTATGGCCGGGCCTATTACAAATAAAGCACTTGTACATGTCCTTGTTCTCTGGCTGGGTACACTTAGTAGAGTAGTTCCTTTTCTGGCTTTAGTTAACGCACGTAGCATTTGCCACATTTGGTCTCTGTGCTCCCCTTTTAGAAGCCTTTCCTTCTTTCTGATTCTTTCCTCCCTTCTAATACAGATTGAATCATTTCTTCTATCCACCCTTGGGCCTAACATCAGCCTTCTTCTCTTCTTAAAAGGTGACCATACCTTCTCCATATTTCCACCACCATATCAAATAGAGCCAACAAATGAGCAATCACCTTGTAATCCAGCCCCTTCCTCAGACCTTCAATGGATTTCTCATTCTTCTCCAGTGGAGTGTTGATATGCACCCTTCCATAATTTGACAAAGCATTAAAACGCTGGATTTACTCTGCCAAAGTCATCTCTCCCTCAAGTCAAGGAACTCCCTACACAGTGCACTCTTCTAAGATTCGAGGATAAACTGAGTCTTAAATTGCTCTTAGCTTACCTCCTCCTCTAAGACTTCAGCAATCACAATCTCCTACCAGTCCAATGCATCCTCTTGGAGCGGATGAGAAACCAACCTCCTCTTCTGAGCATTATCATACCCTAAATCTTTGAAGATTCATTCACACACTTCCAACCAATTCAACACTTCCAAAGCGGACTCCTTTCTCGTGAACTCCTTTCCTCCATAACTCTTGAAATCCTTGTTCATCTTAGAAAAGTCTACTTCTCTTACTACCTCCTGCCTCATCTCTAGGGCTGTAAATTTTGTACGAGTGTTCGATGTCCTTTCATGTCCGTAACCGAAATACGTCCGTCCGAGTCCGTTCGATTTTCATTTAGGACACGAGCTAGGACAAGAAAATTTGTACGAGAAAAAAGATTGTCCGGTCCGAGTTCGTTCGAATTCGTCCGAATTTCTTATAGTTCAGTATATCTGATGGAAATTCTATTAAACAAAATAAAATTTGATGTAAATAGCATTGTCCGTCCGTGTCCGTTCGGGTCCGTGTCCGAAAAATGTATGTACGAGTCCGTCCGATTTCATTTAGGACACGAGCTAGGACAACAAAATTTGTACGAACATAAATCTCGTCCGGTCCATGTCCGGTCCGATTTTATTTAGGACTTAAACTGAACACACCTCCGTCCGGTCCGGTCCGACCAATTTACACCCCTACTCAGCTCAACTACTCCAACTAGCTGTTGCCTTATCATCTCCGTCATAAATTGGCGGAATAAAGCATTCATATCCATTCCTCCTTTAGTCGGGGCAAACACTTGAGTACTGGCTTCAGTACGAACCTCCGGGACTGCGTCCCCTCCTTGGCTATTAGTTTGCATACTATCAGTTCCTCTACTAGGGTTTGATCTTGTACTTCCTATGGTTAAATGTTGATTACGTAGGTCCATGCTTTCCTTTTGCATAAACAAGGGTCGGTTGAAAGTAAGGAGAGTGAGAGCAATAGTAGAGGGGTAGATATAGCCTACTATATATCTACATTAAGATGCATGTACATTATGTATACACACACACATAGTCTATACCTTCCCCAAGGTGTTCATTTTGTATAATAAGTTTATACTTAACTATGTTTTACTTAGGTGTTCACCTAATCTGATCTTTGATACCATATTGTAACATCCCCCACTACAAGACCCAAAAATGGAAGATGATGATGCGACAATCATTACCGGAATTATTTTCAAACGACCAAGCGAGTTCAGTATCATTTTGCACAACATAAGTAAACATAGCAGCTAAATAAATTTCCATTACAAAAATGGGTTTGATATGATTCATTACATCATCATTAACCCTTTTCGTCCCCTGTAGGGGTAAATACAATAAGAAAATAGAGTAATGTCATATCTGACACATGAAGATGCCAACACAACACATAACCAATTATAATTTCTTGTTTTACATGGTGGGATTTTCAAAATATCATTTTTAAGCTAAATAAGCCTCCTACTTCGTCTTTGGAATCTGCATTCGTCTTTCCAAAAGATACATGTCTAATTCATAAACCCAACATATTCGAATGAGTATGCAGGATTTTATAGGAAATAATAAAAACATGGGTCAGACATAAAGTCTGGTATAAGCAAAATCTTATCCTAAGCAATTATAGTGAAACCACGCCGTTGTAGCATGGAATGGGTTTTCTCTTCACTTTCTCATCAAAGTAATCACATCATAACATTTACACAATCATTACATCAAAAGCAACCATGTGCATTTCATTTAATCCATAAGTGTACCCTACACTTGTCATCCGATTATGAATCATATCATATTTATATTTTCAATTCCAATTAAGTATACCCTATACTTAACATACATTCTTGTACCACGTCATCCAATCATCCATCATACATTCAAACATCACATAATCTCTTGTTTTAGGTGTTCATTTTAAGTTATCATCGCCTTATTTTAGTGATTACCTCCTTAGGTCTGTCTATCACTAATTTATCTTTTTTCGAGTAGTAAAACCTGATGAAATGGCGACTCATTCCACCAATGGGAGCCACCCTTACTAGACCATCATGACACTCCTAAGAGGTTGAATGCAAGCACCCTGGATACAATCTAGTAAGCATTCTTACTAAGGGTCAATAGCCCCTCTTAGTCCCTGAACCGCTATAATTCACGTTGCCGATTTATTTATTTTTATTATTACATCACCTTGACATTTTGGCATCCTGCCATGGCACCCTGCCATAACATTCCTTTAGAGTTTATAAATCATCTAGGATTGAACCTTATCGTGGCACCTTGACATATACCATTGGACTTTATGCTAATAGTCACAACACCCTGCTATTCAATAACTCCACGAGCCAGTATATCTTTACGATCATAGTTCAACTACTTTCTTTTATTAATTTATAGTGTACCTACACTTCCTTTAGATAAACCATCTTTACCTTTGATTAAATGATACCCTATCATTTATTAGCTTCTCTAAGCTATCTTCCATTTCAAAAACAGGTTAACAAAATTTTAACTTATAAAATCATTCTTTATTTCATCCCTATGAAATAGTTCATTAACACTTAGAAACAATCTTCCAAAGTGCTTTAAGTATCTCTTATTTTACTTAGAAAAATATAGCTTCCCAAGTTATGGAAAGTCGACCTTAGCTATTGCATATTGGCTGTAACGACCCTGAATTTTTGACCTTTGAAAATTGAATATTTAATTGATTTTAAATATTTGAAAAGATAGTTCAATTTAAAATTCGAATATTTTGAATGAATTTGGCGATTTAATTATTGAATTTAATCGTTAAATTTGGGTAAAAATTTGAATCTTCAATTTTAAGCCTGTTAAAAATATTTTCAAGGCCTGGAAAATTCATATTAATAATACTGAAGATAATAGAAGCTTCAGAATTGGATTTGAAACTGTTTTGTTCAGTTTTGAATTTTATCGTTTAAATTGAATTTAAAAATAGCGTTCCGAGGCACAGTCTCAGAATTCGACGAAACTAGTTCCATTGGATCCGTAATAGTGTATTATTATCGGATTTCAATTTTCGTAATATTTGGAGTGATCGTTTGGCCGTACGATAAGCAAACGCGCTGAAAATTAAATCGAAAATTTAATTTAATAACTGGTCCAAAAAGCTATCTTCTCCATACGATCGAATTTGGAGTCGAACCTTTTCCATTGTGTTCGGAATAGGCGTATAACATTATAAACGCCTGGCGGCACGCCTTGACAGGAGGTCGAGATTTCAAGTTGTGTATATCGAGACAATTTGAATTTAAATTAAATATATATTTATATATTAGTCAACTTCAGCTGTATTTCATTCACATCACAACTTTTTGCCTTCAAATCACTGTCTCCACTCATACACACCAACATCATCGTGTATCCTTCCTCTTTAATATTTACAACCGAGCTCCTCATCTCTTCAGTTTGAAAACAAAACCAGGGGTTTACGAAAAATAAAAAAATAAACGCCCCTTCGTTATTTCAAATTCAACGAACTCCTACTTCCTTTTCTTTTCAAATTGATTCGCAAGAAGAAAAAAATATATATAGATAAGCGGCGAATCTCGTTCGCACGAGAAGGGGAGTTCGACCTCGTCCTTTGAGGCGCACTAGGGTTTGGTTCGCTTTCGCGAGTTCGATGTCGCGTTCGAGTTCGATGGAGCGGCGTCGCACTCGATCAGGTTGGAGGAATCGCGATTTCCAGAGTAGTGCGCGTGAGTGTGGAGTTCGCGTGGTTCAGCGAAGGTGGTCGCGAATTCGATGTCAGGGGAATGGAGATTTCGAGCTCGAGCAGGGTGGCGCTTCAACCTATTCACGATGAAGTCGCGTTCTCCTTGCAATTGTGAGGCAGTGTCGCCAAGCTCGGCGAAGTCGGTGGCCATGGAAGTGCGTGACTCAGCAAGGTGGCGTCAGTGCTGCAGATTTCGTGATGATCTGGGGTTCGTATTGGGTGTGTAGGCAAGAGCAAGCTCGGGTTAGGCTTTGGGTTCGTATAGGCAGTATGGTATTATCGTTTTTCCTTTTAACTGAATGTTCATTTATATGTTAGAAAGGGATTTGGAATTCACAGTAAAGTTTTTATAAATAAAATTAAATAAATATGCATATTTTGAACTTACTGTTAATTGAGGATTTTAAAGAAAAGAAGAAAAAAAAGGAAATTATCTGTTTGAATAAAAAGTATTAGTTAATTAAATTAATTGATAATAAGTGATTATTCAATTAGTTCAAATATTGTATTAAAAGAAAATTTGTTTGAAATTAAATCGATTGGATAGAGTAAAATTTTATTAAATGGAAATAAATTGTTCGACAAATTCGAATATTAATAAATTGTATAAATTGTTTATACAAGGTTAAACTTGCAAAGGAATCAAGCCGAGAATGAAAATGGATTGCAAAATAAAAAGCAAAGGTGAGATCTTCTCACTCAAATAAAAATTTGAATTGCAGTTATTGATTGACTGTTTGGATTGTGATAGTGTATATATATATATATATTAGTATATAGCAATATATATATTTTGGAATAGATATATATTGGAGTTGTTGATTTCCCACATTATATAGCGGATGAGACCCTATTGCGCCGCATAATAGCGGATGATATTTTTATAAATCCCATATATCGCGATATTCCACCTCGAAGTGGAATTGGTATTGTGCTAACATCTGTGGATGCAGGGAAACAGGTTGGAGGGATCCAACTGGATTCCTTAAATATTTGAATTTGTTTCAATACTGTGTGATGATTTATTGATAATCTGTGAATGATTATATTGATGATTTAAATTGTTGAAGGCTATAATTTAGCCGAATATATTTTTGGTATCGCTGGATACCAGAAATAAATAAAATTGGATTTTTGAATTTAAAGTTGGAAGTTTTAAGAGAATTCCTTTTGAAAGAATTAGGTGAATTTAAAAGAAGGAATTAAAGTATAAAAATTGATTTTTGTAATCTTATCGAATAAATTCCAAAATATGGGAAAAGATATAAATAAATGGGTTTTGGAAAAAATATTGTGTAAAAGCAGAAGAATTTATTGAAAAATGGAATTTTAAATAATTTGGAAAGAAATAAGGAATTTATTTTAAAAGGTGATAAAATTTTCTGAAAACCATTTGACAATTAATCTGGTATTGGAAAATAAATCTTTAGAAAATTTATAAGATAATTGATTTAGTGTTTGAATGGAAAATTAGTTTGTTATTTGAAATAAACTTGAAAATCAATTTGTAATTGATTTAATGTTAGGAATAAATTTAGAAATCAATTTGATGATTGATTTAGTGTTTGAAAAATAAACTGGAAATTGATTTGTAAAATGATTTGGTATTTGGAAATAAATTCAGAAATAAATTTGGAAATGGTTTGTTATTTGGAAGTAAACTTAGAAATCAATTTGCAAATGATCTGTTTCATTTGAAAATAGACTTGGGAATCAATTTGAAATTGATTTGGCGTTGAAATAAAATTAGAAATCAATTTGGAATTTGATTTTGGAGTTGAAAGTGAATATTTAAAAAATCGATTTGAAAATCGTATAAAAAGTGAATATTTGGGAATGTAAATTCAAAATGGAATTTATAAAGGAAAGGGAAATTTGTTTTAAAAATAAACACTGATTTATTTTTAAAGTGTGGAAATAAATTTACAGATTTGGGATGTAAATTTAAAATAAATCGATAAGGATTTATTTAATTGGTTTAAATGGACCATTTTGAAGTGAAAGTGTATTCTCACTATAAAGCCGAGTATATTTCCAAAGTAGCTTTTAAAGATATAAATTAAAGGTTCTAAAGTTGGTTTTTAAAAGAAATATTTGGAAATATATTCCACGTACGGAAATTGATTTGAAATTTATTTTCAAAAGTTGAAAGGTGAAAAGTGATTTGAAATTTGTTTTCAAAGTGTTGAAGTGTGGAAAAATATATATCTTGTGAAGATATTTTGAAAATAAATAATTTGGGAAAATTATTTAAATCTGATGATTGTTGTGAATGTTGTTGATAGTTAAATCACCGACTATCAATATTGCCTTTGAAATGGCACTTGAATTTGTTTTTAAAAAAAACGCTCGTTATTCGGTTTAGCCAGGAAAGGACCTTTGTGTCATATAACCTATTCCGAATAATGATACGACGTGTGTGGATAGCATTTGTAGACCGGTGGTGAAGACCAGATACTTTCAAAAATGAAAGGACAACCTGTCGAATGTCTCTGCACCGAGTTGCTCCGGTATAGAGATTTATATCACTCTTCTTGTGATGGGAAGTCCGGACGTGATTAGAAATTATCCGGATTTGCAAGGGCTTCTTTGGAAGTGCCTTCGGTTCGGTTCGAACCCGGAACAAACTTGTATGGTTACATGTCTGACATTACACTTTGAGATATAAAGCTGATTTCTTTCAAATACATTTCTGTTGGTGGCGGAGAATTTATTCTCTTAGCTTAACACCCTTCTCTGAGACGTACGAGCTCAGAGGTTATGTAGTTGAAGGTTATCAGCGATATACTCCCAATCCGGTAGTGTGGCATGCTAAGTGCTGCTGTGTGTCGTTGATCATTTGTTGATCAAAGCATGGTTTTGTGAAAAAGCGTAGCTTTGTGGACGAGACCTCATCGAGCCTCACAGACCGGAAATGGTCGAAACAGGAAAGATGCGGCAAGGTTTCAGGGGTAGCTCCCCTAGGGTATGACCATTCCTTCTGGAAAAAGGTGGTATCAGGTATGGAGCCCTGGTATTTAACCTATGTGGTTGCTCCAATCTCATTTACTCTGTGTGATTGTTGCTTTGTGATCGAGGCGCCTCGGATAAAGGTCCCAAAGGACCGGGGGTGGCATATCTCAGGTTTACTACCCGGGAAGGGGGTAAACGGCTTTGTGTTGGCAGAGAGCCAGGTGGTTCTCGAGGTGTCCCTCCAGAGGCGTTCCCATGTGGCAGTAGGAAGTTCCTTAGCCTGACCATTTGTTGGAAAAATCCAAAGAAACAATACGAAGCCTTTACGATTGCAATTTGTATAACATGTCACCTCAGGTGGCAGCTATAGCAGGCATAATATAATGGTACATATGCTGGCTAAGATTAATATTATATTTTCGAAATGCTTTCACACTAGACACTAATAATAATATCAAAAGAATTTCTTTTGCGTAGTAAGCATATTTGACTATCATAAGAAAAAATTTCCTCCAAGTCTGCGATTGCATTGTGTGTGTGGTGGGAGGTCTTATGGTAGTTTCATTTTCCAAAAGCATTGCGAATTAATTTTATTTTCTTTGTGAAAATAACTGTTTTACGATCTCACACCAGTCACCATGACTGACTCAGAGTTTATTGTTTCCTTTCTAAACTCTGGGTGCCCATAATTTTCCATACGGGCAGCCTAGAGTTATGTTATCAGGATATTCTGGATATTCTGGAGCTTTGGAGGCAAGCTGGATGGCGAGACGTACTCCCGTACTTGTTTATTTATTCTGCTATGTATTCTGTATGGGGACAAGTTTATATAACTGTCCACTGTTGTATTGAGTTGTATATTGACTCTCATTGATGTATTGTATAAACTAATATAGTTCTTTATTTAAAAGACTAGTGATTATCTATTATATATTGTTTCGCTGCGAATGTGAGATTCTGATATTGTTTCTGTGTCTGTTTTCTGCTCTCTTTTTCTTCTGTCTTCTTCTACCTCTTCTTTTTAAACCCTCAGGGTTTGGTTTTCCGGCATTCGATTGTTCGGCAGTTGATACAGTGGACGTACTAATGTCGATTTTCGGAAGTCGAAGAATCGGGTCTTGACATTGGCTATCCCATAGCCTTCGCATGTTGAGCCTAGCTATTACATATCGACTATCCTATAGCCATCGCATGTTAAACTACGTATAGCTATCACAAATTGATAGTTATCGAGTGTTGAGCTCCAAAGAGCCTTCGCATGTTGATAGCTTCCCAAGCTATCGCGTGGTGACTCTAGGTAGCTATCACATGTTAATAGCTTCCTGAGCTATCGCGTGGTGACTCCAAGTAGTTGTCGCATGTTGGTAGCTTCCCAAGCTATCATATGTTGACTCAAGGTAGCTGTCGCATGTTGATAGCTTCCCAAGCTATCGCGTATTGATTTTGATAGCCATCGCACGTTGAGATGACATACTCATAATTAACTAGAAAACCGATTTATTACCTTATTAAGTAGTTGCTTTATACCAAATCCTATTTGGTGTAGAATTCTTATTTGTTGTCATATTTCTTTTCATTTCTCTTTTCAGAATTGGAAAACTACATTCTCCTTTCATTCATTAATTATCTTTATTTGGTTACTTCTTTCTTTAGCTAATTAATTCATAAAAAAAATAAAAAATTATTGGGAAAAATCCCAAAAATTCACCAAAATACAATTTAATATATTTTACCTAATATCAAATTTCAGGTCAAAATAATTATTTTATTATTTTAATAATTAATTTTTCCAACATTAACCATTTTTGCAACTGAGAAAATTCATAAAAATCCCAAATTAATTCTAAAAAATGTGAAAATAGAAACCCGTCTTTATTTCATCGTTATTGACATTATATTAAATCTTCGTGGACTTTAGATAAGGTTAGATTATATTTTACCCTAAAACATGAACAAATTCATTTTATTTAAATTCCAAACCATAATTAAAACAATGTTTAAGCATCCAAACACGTTAATCAACATCAAAAAATTAGTTGAAAAGCAAATCTAAACCCTAACAGGTTAGTAAGGTTCTAGGGAAAACTTTACCCGCCTTGATCTAGAAAACTTTGATTAAAACATTTCTTAAATCCTTTTTCTTCTTAAAGTTGAAAGCTTGAATCTTCTGGCTTTGATTTTTCTCTTCTCCTTCGTAAAAAACGGTGGCAAGCCTTGGTAGTTTTTGGGAGTTCTATTTTGTAAAGGAAAATAGTGAGGAATGAGGGATGTGGCTAAAGAAAATGGGCTAGGGATTTTGGCTTGGGCTAATATCCGTTCTAGCCTAATCTCACCAATCCATCTCCCCTAACACCAAAGCTTCCCATTCTAAAACTTAATTTATTTACTTTTATTAACAAGGTCAACTTTAATCGCATTAATCATCCTTGGTCTATTCAATTAACTTCTAAAGTGTCCGACACTCAATTAACCAAATTTCCCTTAGGCAATTCTTGTAATGAAATTTATCTTATTCACTTCTTTATAATATCTTCTTATTATTATTTTGATTTAATTTCTTATTTTATGGACCATCAAAAATATAGCGTGTTACATTAAAGTTATGAATTAGACGCTCTTTGTCAGTCTATTAACGATAACCTATACACTGTTATACCTTCTTTTAGTCTAGGAATCCATCAATGAAACCCATCAATATCTGTTCCCACTTCCATTATGGAACTTCGAGTGGTTGCGGAAAACCACTCGTTTTCTTTTGCTCTGCTTCGAACTAGTTGACTAGCCATGCACTTGGAGATAATATCCAGATATCCTTTTCTTTCCTTCCCAATAAAGTACCCACTTCATATCTCTATACATTCTATTTCCTCCAAGATGGATAGTCAACTTCAAATGATGGCACGCTCATAGCTCCTTATCTCTTAATTCATCTACATCGAAAACATATATTCTTCCATTTTTACGGAGCCAACCAGCTCAATCAAATCCATATAGCTTCATCTAATTAGACTTTACTCTCTCTTCTAGTTTAGTGATGATCTCTTCTATCTTAGCATCACACCTCTGGCTAGTATCGACCCGCTCTATAAGAGTAGGTCTAATCGTTAAGTTTGCCAACATCTCTTGCTCTGGCACACACTTAGGTCAGTAACCATATGCATCGATATACACTAACTCTGTCCACTCTAGGAACATAGCTCCCAAGCAAGCATGTCTCCAACTCAATGCATCTATGACTACATTTCCCTTACCAGGCGTATGGGAAATGTCAAAGTCATAGAAGGCCCATCGTATGTTAAGGTCCATTTATGAGAAAAGGTATTTCAATGATCTATAGTCGATAAATAACTCGAATCTTTCTCCTAATAAGTAATGCCTTTATGCCCAAAGTGCAAATACTATAGTAGCTGACTCTAAATCGTACGTCTTGTATCTCCTCTTTATTTGTTTCTGTAACCTGCTCGCATAAGAAACAACTTTACCTCTTTGCCTCAGTACAGACCCTGGTCCAGTTATACATGGATCTGTGTACACTGTTAACTCCTCATTCCCATCTGGAATGACTAACACTGGTGCACTCATCAACTTTTCTTTCAGACTAATGAACATGTGCTCACATCTCACATCCCAAGTAAAAGTCTAATTCTTCTTCCTCAATTGAATCAACGATGCGACTGCCTTAGAGAAATCCTTAATGGATCTTCTATAATAACTTACTAGCCCAAAAAGATCTAATGTTTGTTGCAGCCTTAGATTTTTCCCAATAAAGTTTGATTCTTCTTCCTTAATTGAATCAACGATGCGATTGCCTTATAAATCCTTAATGGATCTTCTATAATAACCTACTAGCCCAAAAAGCTCTCATGTATATTGCATTTTTAGATTTTTCCTGATCTTGGAGTGCTGCTACTTTGGTAGGGTCAAAAGTTATGCCCTACTTTGAAACAACATGACCCAAGAACCATGCTTCCTTCCATCAGAAGTGACACTTCCATAACTTAGCTTTTAGATGATGCTTCCTCAACATCTCAAGCAACACTCTCAAGTTCTTCTTGTGTTCCTTCTATCCATGAATAGACCATAATATCATCAACAAACACAAGTACAAACTTATTACGATGATATCTCAAAACGCAATTTAGAAGATCAATAAAGTATGTTGTTGTAGTGGTTATCCCAAATGGCATAACCAACCACTCATACACCCCTGATGGTGTACGGAATATGGTAATCAACATACTATCTCTCATCACTCTTAGCTATTAAAAACCCATTGCTAGATCCAATAAGAAAAACCATTCTCATTATGGAGCTGATCGAACAAGTCATCTATACGCGGTAGATGATACTTGTTCTTTCTCATCACTTTATTCAACTAACGATAATCTGGACAACTTCTCAAAATGCCATCCACTTTAGAAGCGAATATTAAACTGCCCATATTCATAAGTACCTTTCTGAATAAACCCTTCTTTAGTAACTCATTACTTAAACCTCTAGTTCTCATTGCTCTTTGGGTGTCATCCGTGTCAAAGGCATAACAGTAGATCTAACATCCTTCGTAGGATCAATATTTAACTTGATTTCTCAATGTGGTGATAATATTGTAACCCCCTCAAAAATATCAAGATACTCCCTCATAATCAGTACTAGTGACTACCCATCATGCGGGATCTCAAGCAAGTATAAAATGCAAACCATCACTATACCCTCGGGCATGCAGCTCATCTTTAACTTACATCAACTGCCACTCTCTATCATCATAAATAACCTCTTACAATCGAATACTACTCCATATATTTTAAGCCATTCCATCTATAAAATAATCTCAAACCCGACAAACCCAAGTATAAACAAATCACTAGCAAACATGCATCCATGACTCCATAATATGACACCATGACAAACCTACTTAAACTAGCCGAACCTCCCATGGGATTCGACAATACCAAGGGTCGGTCTACTTGGTTCGTTCTCAATTCTAACCTATCAATCAGGTCACTGGATATAAACAAATATAATGCCCTAATATTAAATAAAACACGAATGGTATATCATAAACATAAAGCATACCTTGGATGGTGATGCCTTTCCTTATCCTTCGTCGATGGAACATCCAGTGAGTTGGGAATAACATTCAATGCATAAGCTTTCACTACTTACTTATCCTTCGCTTGTTTTAGGCAATTCTTCTTGGTTTGCCTAAATTTTTTATAGTTGAAGCGCTTTCTTTCTTCATTCTTGTAATTTTTGCTGAGATGTCCTATCTTCCCCCAATTATAGCAAGTCAGCTTACGCTTTCCCTTCTTCTAACCTTCTTTGTTTTGTAGTCTTTTCTTTAATAGTTGTTCTAGGGTTGCTTCCTCTTTCCCCTTCTGCCTACTTATGTCTTAGTATCCTCTTCAGGAGCAACGACTAGCTTTGGATTTAGATATAAGCTTTGATGCCTCAAAGCATCTCAACAATCTTCTCAAAATGCTCATTTATATGTTTTACTAAGTGCTCCCCAAGATAATCATTCAACCTAATAATAGTCATTTTTTCTTTAATGAGTGTCAGGTAACAACATCCCATACTTCGAAAAAGAGTCAAACTTGCCTATATACTTAGACACAAACATATCATCTTACATCGGGTCGGCAAATTTGTTAAACAAGATGGATTTCTTTTCAAAGTGTGCCTTAAACTGATCCCAAGTAAATTAAACCTTAGTAGTAGCAGCTTTGATCGCATTCCACCAACCCATTTCTCTTCCCTGTAGTTGTTGTGAACTAATTTTCTTTTTAGACCATCCTCTAGCTCCAAATCATCAAAGATACGCTCACAAGTATCTAGCCAGTCTTGCACTTCCACAGTATGTTCCGTCCCTATGAACATTTTTCTTCTAAGACAAGTATAGTCCTTGTTCAGCTTAGCAAAATTAACTCTAGGCACTTGCACTTATGCACCACTACTAGCTACTGCACTTTTGAGCTATTCTGACTCGACCAAGTTGTTCTAACTTCTTTTGGATCCGCTTGGGTTAAAAACCCGGATAACATTTGTTCTCTAGAGTACGTCTTCATTGAAAACAAAGCGTGCTCTGGAAGTAATCGATTTTAGTATCTTCTTGTTGAATTTCAAGTAATCATGTTAGAGTTTCACGAATGTGAACTAGGCTATGTTGATGCTTGCTTATTTTTGATCTCGACCACCATTGCTGGTCATAACAGATCAAATTTATCTCTATAGCTTCTCGATATATCTTAAAATGGTATGTAGATGTCGCTGTGCAAATTTGAGGTCGGAGGCGTGCAACCTTATGGGTCGCTAGCGATCCATAGCTTATGGTTCACTAGCGACCTGAATACTTAGCAGTTTTTTTGTATGTTTTCATTCCCTATTTAAGATCTCGACCCGATCCACTCCTCATTATTCACACGAGCTGATATTTCTTCGAAATTCAAGTATGGTACGGGGAGTTCTTATTTTAGGGTTGAATTACCTGACCGTTTCGGATGTAAGTTCTTTTGTTTAGAATGAAGTACCCGTCCTAAGCCGCAAGTCCAGCAGAGGAAGTCCTGTTCTTTCGGAGGTCGAGTCGTCGTCCGTCGCCCCTCCTTTTTTGCTTCACAGGCTGAGTATGGCCAGCTAGTTCCGATCGGTCCGGTCATGGACCGGACCCCTCCTAATTTCATAGTTCTTCTAAATCTGCCGGAGAGAGCTTCTTCCCTGATCTCTGCCAAAGTCTTGCATAATATCTTCTTGCAACACGACATCCTGAAGGAAGATGTGCACCTCTCAGAGAAGGATGAGTTCGCTCATATGCCTCGCCAGGGATATACCACTTGTCATCGGTATATGTGCTTGAACGGAGCCGTGCCCTCTTTTAACGATTTCTTGAGAGAGACCCTCTCGAACTTAGGAATTGCTCCGTTTCAAATTCACCCCACGGCTATGCCTTAACTTGTATGCACGTCCTTTTCATGCGAACATTCAATCATGCTCCGACCTTCGACAGGTTAAGATACTTTATTTCATTCAAAAGAAGAGATGAGTGTCCTTCCATGGTCGTAATCGAGGCCCATAGGAATCGTTAAATTGTATTGCAACTGTAGAGCAACTTGTCCTAATTCAAGACTTAATACTTCTTTGTCAGATGTCCTGAGGGGTTTAACCGTCTTTGGACAATGGGGGGTAAGTTCCCTTTCTTACTCATTGAGCTTCGACGTATTACTACGGAGTTTCTAACAAGTCGAATAATTCTTAAAGTTATTCCAAGGCCGAACAGGGACTTGTCTCTCGATGGAACTTTTCGAGCCCTGAAGGATATCAATGCCGAGGAGAGATCTGTTAAAGTCTAGTTGATTGACGAAAACTTGCTTCGATATGGAATGTTGCATCCGGGGAGGTCTGCAGCTCCAGTTAAAATCCCATCCCTTCTCGATCCAGGGTACGCACGCAATCCACCTCCTCATCTTACATTTTCGATGAAGGCGCTTTTCAAGAACGAGAAGGCCCATCCAGCGAGTCGGTTGAGGAGACTCACGAGGAAAAGGATGCTGCCACGACCGAAGTCAATTGTTCGGTCAAAATGCCTCCAATTATGGAAGAAGAGGAAAAGGAGTTTAATAAGAGGGAAGGCAAGGCCACGATGGACTTAGAAAAGGAGGAGGGAGAGACTGGGAGTAGTAGCGATGAGTCCACTTCTAGTGATGATTTTTATGCAGAATCTGATGATAGGGATTCTGAACCATGCGACGAGACTCCGAGGATGAGTCCCGTTATTCCGAGCTCACCTCCTCCAGACACGAGTGGTAAAGATGATGCATGCCCTAGAAATAAGACAACGTTGGGAATCGTCGAGTAAAGATGCTGGCGTGGGCTTTGGAGATTTAAGCGATGTTTACGTCGATTTCGATGCGCTCATGGGGGAAGATTTCAAATTTGAGGAGGTGTCTCCTCGTTCAGGCCATGTTGCACCCGAAGTTAGTCCGATTCCTTCCACGGCACCTGCCCGATCCAGTTTCTGACGTTGTTTTAGGCTCTCCTCCCAAACACATTACACATCTCTATGATGACCTCAAAGAATTCACCAACTCCCAGCGTTGGTCGAGATGATCTTCCAACCGTCATCAGCCTTACGAGACAAAGGAGGAATATCGGCAATGGAAAGATTTAGAGGCTGAAGCTCGTCATCGAGACGAGAGGGAACGGGGCCATGTATATAAAGACGGGTACAAAAAAGGAAGACTTTTGATGAGAGAGAGGAGCCATCAAAAAAGTCAAAATTTGATCGCGATTCCCATTCTTCAGAACAACAGCCTTCGCTTTGGCCCCCACCTCGATTGGTTCCCAAATCCTGGTATCTTCTTTCCACATTTCATCTTTAACTCAAGCTCCGCCGTCTCATGTGGCTCTTGCCCCTGGTTCTTTACGTCCCCACCGGAGACCTGCCTATGTCCTTCCATCTGGTCCTCCCAGGCTTGAGGCAGTGCTCCCCGGGTGGTTTTTAATGGGGGTTGAGTTTGATTGTGATCTTTATCCGGTTCGTAGAGATACATATATGCTCCACCTCCAGGCAATCTAGAATGATTTAGAACAGGCCGAATGGTAGGAAAAATTACGCAAATAGTTGGCGGACATGAATCGCAAAAACTATCAAGAAATCCTGTCCTTCAAATCGAAGAAAGACAATTTTGAAAGAGGGCTAGCGGAACACGACGCGAGAATCAAACAGCCGGAAGAGGAAAAAGATGTGGCGCTTTGAGAAAGCAAGAACAGCACTGTCTTGCTGAAAGAGTTAAAAGAGGCTCACGAGAGAATAGAGATCGTCTACAGGGACGAAATTAAGAAGGCTCATGCAGAAGAGGAAAAATTAAAAGAGGAGGTGGCAGCTTGCAGTGCGACAATTGAGGCCCAAAAGAAAACCATTTTCGATCATGACCATTTCATAGAGGGGCATAATAAGACCATCTTCGACCAGGCTGAGATAATCGCTAGGCTATAGGATCAAGTTGCGCAGCTTAGCGCCGATAAGGCTCACGTCGAAGTTGAAAAGGCTGCCTTTACGATGGATTATTTGGAGCTTCAGAGTGCTTTTGAAAGGAAGATTGAGAAGACGGATGAGACCATCTTGAACTTTTATGTCAACTCCCTACTGCATCAAGGGAGTCTCAGCTACTTGGGCCCTAAATTCCCACGCACTCTCGCTATGGTTTGGGAGGAAATCTTGACCCGCTTTCATGATAGCGGGGATGTCTATTCCGAGCGAGAGTTGGAGAACGCCTACCTCAACGAAGAATCACAGAAGGCTTTGGTAGAGGGCCGGGAGATTTTGTGGATTGAGAGGGAAAAGGAGGCTGCTGATGCCACCACGACAGCAACTAACGAAGTTCCTCTGGAGCCTTTTATTTCCGGTGCCGTCAAACCATCGGGGCAGCTGTAACGACCCACTATTTTAGACCATTCAAATCGACAATAATCCACACATGTCTGACTTGAATAATTCAAAATAACAGATTGTAAATAAATTTGGAGCAAATGAAATCAAATACACAGAATCACAGACACAGAACATATCAGAATAACTCGCAGCGGAAATAAAATACCATAGTAGTTCATGAAGCTACTATATACAAACTCTCAAAAACATATTACATAATATCATTCTGAAAACATATACAATAGAAATCCCAAATACATAGAAGTTTATAAATACCAGATCTGAAATAGAACAACTGAACTGGAAGGAAATAGATAACTAGACAAGCAGAATCTCCAGCGATTCCTAGCTCCAGAACAAAATCCAAAGCTAAGCTGTAAATACTCAAGCTAACCCGAGCGTAAAGTAAAATACAAAACACTCGAGTCAGGACAATATATACTTATATAATGTAAACCAACTCAAGTGAACTGTAGTAGAAATGCATAATAACTCAAAGGATGCTTGGGACCGTCCATCCTTTAAGGATCAGTTAAACTATAAATTAAATACATCCCGTGGTTAAAATTTCAAAATGGTATTTTATACTTCGAAATCAAATATCATTTCAAAATTCAATATCCTTCAAATATCCATTTCAAAATATCAAAATATCATATTTCAAAATAGTTTATATTTCGAAACAAATTACTTTATTTTAAATCATAAAAATGAAGTTATTATATTTAATAATTAAATTATTAAATTTCCAAAATTTTAATCTTTCAAAGTTCATTCGTTCACTTAAATTAATTAAAATAATGAAAATTCAACTTTCGCAGCATTTAAAAAATGCTATGGAAAGTCACATTTAAAACAGTTCAATTTAACAAAAGACAGCATTTAAAATGCTGTAATAGGGTTACATTAGTTTCAAATAAACTTAGTTAAATTCAACCATTATAACATTTACAAAAATGCTATAATAGCCTTTAATTAAATTTAGCCATTTTGTTCATTATTATCAACTACAGCATTTACAAATGTTGTATTATCATTTACATTAGAATTAATAGCATTTCAGAAATGCAGTTAATTAACTTCAAATATTCAGTATAATTTCACAAACAATTATATTTTTATATAAATCATTTTTAACTTATAAAATCATATAATTTCACTTTTAAAACAATCATTCAAATACCCTTATATTCATGATTTTATAAAGTTAAACCTCCATTCAAAAAATCAAAATTTAATAATAATTCACTTATTAAATTCCAATATTAAATTATAAATTCATTAAATTAAATTAACTTAACACTTAAGTTTAAATTTTCAAATATAACTTAATTCCATTTTTATTTACTTAACTTAAATTTCACTTTTAAGCCAAATTCACAAATTTCCAATTTTAGTTATATTTCAAAATTTCAACTTAAATATTCATTCATTTCACATTTTTACTTTATTCAAAAATCATTAATATATTATAAAATCATTTAAATTAACTTTAATCCAAATTATCATGAATTTATCATATTTCATATTTAATTTAAATTCCAATTATCACCAAATTAAAATTTCCCAAAATAACTTACATTTCAGATTTTCTAACTTTACCATTAATTTTTTCACTTATAAATTTTCAAAAAAATCAATAATGCTTTACAAAAATCATTTAAATAAAATTTAAATCAAAATATTATAACATTTACATTTCTAAAATATTTTAAAATTTTTAGAAAAACATATTTTAACTACAGGTCTGTATTTCATTTTCAGCCTAGGTAAAGTGATACGGGTAATATATCATTTCAACCCGTAATTTACAAAGAAAACCCGGGTTTGATCATTTCAAACCCGCAATCCCAAGTAAATGAAAATAATTGAAAATCATTCAGGCCTATCATTTCAGCCCATAACGATTTTCTCCTATTCTAAAGTCCGTTCGGGTATGTATCATTTCAACCCATAGTGATTCTAATCTAAAGGGAACTTGCAGTGTGATAAACTGATAAAAATAATAGAACAGCATAATATAACAGTAACATATAATATAATAGGTGTTTAAGCATGGGTGAACATCATAAAATCATAACATAGCAGGTGTAACATGATAATGCATTTTACAGATTCAAAAGGGGTCAATTCACTAGTTATATATGTACATATTGTCTGGTGAGAATAACTCACTTGTTAAAAGCTGGAGATAGCCACAAAAGCACACAATACTGACACTACGAAGGCACGACAACACGGGAATGACTTGAGAGTGGAGAGCGAGATCCAAGTTATAGATCTTGTGTTACAACCCAAAAACAAAACCAAAATAATAGTTAAAAATCGATACGATTGAATTTGAATAACTTTGAAACAAAAAGCAGTTTGAATACGAAACTTTTTACCTTGCTTTCTCTACTTGTTTGCATGGCCTAGGGGATCAATTAGGTCAGGTTTGTACTTGGTTTGGATCAGGTATGGGTCTGGAAAAGGTAAGGCTACAAGGTAGAACATGATGGAGGAAGTTACAACACAGGGATGTGAAGGGGTTTAGGCTAAAACATGGTTTTTGGCAACCAAAAGGGCTCGGTCATGGGGTTATATGCTTGGCCAGTCAAGCTCAGGTCTGGACAGAGGTTGGAGTGGTGTGGGGAGGTCTGGAAAAGGTGGTGGTGGCAGCCTATGGTGGTGGTGGTGGTGTAAAATGAAGGGAAGGTTGCATACATGGCTCGGGTAGGCGATAATTGTAGAGTTTTCAATGTTTATGTGGAGTTTTGCTCAAGGGGAGGCCATGGCACTTTAATGTCAGTGGAGAATGATGGTTTGGCCGTGGATTTAGTGGGGAGGAAGGGATGGTGGTCGATGGTGGTGATGGTGAGGCTATGGGCCGAGCAAAGCATGAAGATTTCAAGGCAATTTACAAAGGAAAATCAATAAAAGAAGGTGAAAAAGAATAGAAAAGAGGAAGACATTACAATTCTTTTTCTTCAGATCTGAAAACATATGTGAATGAGGAATGAGAAAGTGATGTTTTCATGTGAATTGCAAAATGAGATATGCAGCTGAAAGAATGAGGAGTTAAGGCCAATTGAATGAAAAGTAATGTTGAAATGTGAAAAGGTGGGAATTCAAAAGGCCTTAGGAAATAAAAAGCCACAAACCTTTCAAATCACTTTTATTTCTTTTTAATAAGTTTAAATAACTGAAAATAATTAAAAATTCAGTTTCAAATCGAAAATGTAACAAATATAAAAAATATAAATAAATAAATATTAATTATATATGATTAAAATAAGAAAATAGTACAAAATGAAAACTAGTCTAGAAAATTTGAAAATAAATGAAATAAACTTAGGGAAAATTGTATGGACTTGGAAAAATATTTATAAATAAAGATAAGAACATAAAATAAAAATGCATTCACAAAAATAAATAAATAAATTTTAATTAAATAAAATTTAAATGAAGAATATAGTAGAAAAATAGAAACTAGTCTTTAATAAATGCAATAAATTTTGGAAAAGTTTTATTATCACTTCAAAAATATTAAAAGACAAAAATATACATAAAATAACATATTAACACATTTTAAAATAAAATATGACAAAGAAAATATGATTTATAAAATTTAAAATAGGCAAAATTGCAAAATAAAACAAATTATACTCAAAATTGAAATGTACATAACTTTTACAATTTAATTCCGTTTTCAACGAAACAAAAAGCAGTATTCATGTTATTAAGTCTATTTTCATAATAAAAGATAAAATTTAAGATTTTAAACAATTTAAATTTGAAGTTTTAAAAGTCCAAGTTTGACCAGTTTGACCAGAAATCCCTTTTTCAGGAAATGTTCAATCTATACCAGTTTGAAATTAAAAGTTACATAATAATCAACATTTATATTTAAAAATGAAATTTTTGAAATAAAACAAGTTTAAAAATAGTTTTAAAAATATAATAAAGTCAAATAAAATATATACAAAAATCTAGGGCTGTTACACTCTCCCGCACTCAAATCTTTTCGTCCTCGAAAAGGAATGAAGTATGGAAAACATAGAAAAAGATAGAATGGAATAGGATTAAGACAAGATGACAAGAATATTAAAATTATACCTGATAACTGTTGTTATAGTTAAGTTTAACAAGGTGGAGAATAGGAATAGCAAGAAGGGAAAATAGGACGAAAGACAAGGATGAGCCATTTATTAAAAGTGTTGGTTAAAGAGGTAAAATATTTAAAACACTTTAAAATCCTTTAAAAAGGAAATAACTGATCAAAGTATCATTTATATAATATTTTATCAAAATACTTTTATAACTCGATGTCTTAACAAGTTTATCCTTGTTCCTGTAGACTCTGGTAGTGCGTTGATCAGGCGCAAAACTAGAATTCTCCAGGTACTTAGTAGACTTGTTTCAACACCCAGTGAAAATACTGGAAAAACTTTTAAAAACAGATATGGAAAGTACAATCCAAACAAAAACAAACAAAACCTTTGTCTAACCATGGTTCGCAGATACACAATGGTTACGCCTGGATCCCCCAGGAAACAATCCATATCCGTAAGCTTTCTCAGCCCTGCGAGTTACGCCATGATGACTAGTAGAATGCAGGATACACAATGGTTACGCCTGGATCCCCCAGGAAACAATCCGTACCCCCAGGCAAGACTCAGCCAAGCATTTGCGCTACTATTCGCGACCTACACAGATTGCAGGATACACAATGATTACGCCTGGATCCCCCAGGAAATAATCCGTACCCCTAGGCAAGACTCAGCCAGGCAGTTGCGCTATGCAGTCACGAGAGAACAATAAGACCATGGGTAACGCCATGGAATTCGAAGGACACTCGAGTATCATATCCGGAAAACCAAAAATCAGAGAGAATAATATCGATAGAATGAATCCAAGATGTGGCCACAAATCGGATATCAAGCAGAAGGCACTTTCCATATCTTTACTTTGAAAATATGTATCATATAGTACCTTTTCAAATCACTTTCAAATATCGTACTTATATAAAATCCATTATATATAAGATTTAATTTTCAAATCGAATACTTTCCAAAATCAATAGTATATCAAATCATACTTATATAGACTTCAATTATATAAGATTTCACTTTCAAATTGAGTACCTTTTCAAATCTATAGTTTTCGAATCAATTTCATACTCATACAAATCAATTTTATATAAGTTCGACAACTCCCAAATCAAGTGTTTAGTAACATAAGGTTCTCAAATTTCAATTTGTTTCAATATCAGTTCAATTTCAAAATCATATACAATTTCACCAAATTATTTCTTCTCAAATTAATTATCTTTAGTTTCAAAGTTTCCAAAATAATAGATTTAGAAAATAAATCCAAATTTCCAAATCAATATAATTTAAGTCAACCAATTCATTTCCAAAATCAAATGTTTTCAAAATCATCTTATACTTACGTAAGGTCTATCTTACATAAGGATCAAATTTTCAAAATAATTTCGCTGTATGAAGAACCATATGGGATTGAATATCTTTGCTTTTATGGGTTATATATCTTTGTAATTTAAATTGGAAATTTTCTTTTAGTAAGCAAAGATATTCTAACTCGACGACTTTCAATTTCAGCGTCAAAATATATCAAAGATATTAGAATATAAGATGTACATATGTCATCATTTCGCAAAGTCACATTCGATCGCTCGCTCGATCACACAAGTTCGCTTTCGAACTAGTATTGTCCATTCACTTCCCTAATGCGGATTTCGATATGGTTTCTCAACTAGAAGCCATCAGTCTCCTTGCATAGCCATATACTATGATAGAGAATTCTAGAATCGAGCCCAAAATCCATATCAAATATTCGTCATCAAGAATCGAATGAAAAATCCTAACACGAAATGGTGTAATTCACCTCGAACTTGTGTACTCAAACTTGGATCAAATTAATTATGCGAATAAAACAGCATACGTACAACTTATATATTTATTCCAACTTGTTACCTATATAGTTTCATAAAGATGTTACTAAGTTAAACATTTAAACTAAATTTTATTCAAAATATTTTGAAGACCAAATTCTTCTCAAAACATTTCAATCTAAATTTCATATTAGAAAAAATTCAAAATAGCCTTATTCATTTACTTAACAAAACAGTTTCAACCTATTTAAATCATATTACTACATACTTTAAACATACATACCAAACTTATATACTTTATACTTTTCAAAATTACTTAGCTTTGAAAAGTTAACCTTGATTTGGAAGTGCTTGAACCTTCAAAATAGTCGAAGAAATCATATTTCAATCCAAGAGTTGGAAATCACAATTAAATCAGTAAATCCATTCCAAAAATAGGGTTATATCAAATCAAATCCAAAACTCAAGGACTGAACACCGGTTCATTTCAAATCGTTTCAAATATATTTACATATATCTTTCGAATATCAAATCATACTTCGAAATTTGAAATCAAAAATTGGTTTCACAAATCAATCGCATAGCAATGCTACCGAAGTGGCCTCTCCCTCACTCAGAAACTCGAAAATCAATGTCGATGATGCGTGCACTCATCACCGAAATTATTTTCCAGCGACACAAGTGAGTTCTGGACTTCCATTTACTTTGAAAACTTCTTTGAAATTCCTTCAAAATCATTAAAACCCATTAAAATCATTGAAACATTACTTATTCGGAAAAATAATTTCAATCATATTATTTATTATTTCAAAATCTTAAAACCAGTTCCAAAATGCCGGAGTTCAATCACTTAAATTCAGATTCAAAACCTTCAGTTATAAATCATTTTATATGAAACCATTTCTTATAAAATTTTCACAATTTCAAATCCTTTCAAAACTTCAAATTCTCATTTTTTTAAAAGGTATATAATCCTTATCAAAAACATTTCATCTTTATATAAAAATATGGTCATCCTTATCAAAATAAAACTACGATGAATACAAATTTTTTTTTAAAGACAATCAACCACAAACTTTCCAAGGGACGATTCAAGGATGGATTTCAAAGAAAAACAGAGATTCAAATTTAGAAGGACTCTAATCAAATAGAATTCTAATTCAAAGATAGGCTCAAATGAAGATAAGATAATTAAATTACCAAATACAAGATGGATAAGCCTATATGAATCGCGGGCGACCTTAACCGGTCAACCGTGATTTCAGGAATATAATCGATGCGAAAATCTATGGAAAATCGACCTTCGATTGCCAGAGATAGAATATAAATATAGCAGAAGATAGAAAACATCGTAAACCGAGGATACAGAAATCTCCGGTGAATCAATGCCAATTATAATCATTCAAAGATTGGCGGAATCGCCACCCTATAAAGGTCATACAAAGTGGAGTGATGCAATGCTCCAAAATCAAAAGAATACAATTAGGGGAGATAGGAATGGATTTCAGAACAAGTGAGCATTCCAAAATTCAAAGGAATCTTATTCGATAAGAATCCAAACGAAGATTAGAGAAATATAACCTATATCGATACAGAAAAATTCCCATTCAAAATTTGGAAAGACTCGAATTCATAACATACGAAAACAGAAGCATAAATATCTTTAGTTGGACAACTTTAGCTAAGCAAAAGATACAACAGAGTTTACTCAAAGCATCCTAACAAACTACTGATTTTGCCATACCCAAAATAGATTCCTATCAACAAAGGATCTAGATCAATCAAGAGAGAAGTTCAAAATTTTAGAGGATCCTAATCAAAGAAATTACTAACAAGGTGGATACGAAAGGAATGAAGTTTAAGAAATATTTTACTTTTAAAGCAAGGAAATTTATATCAAAATAATCTTTGAAAATTCTTTAAAAATCATTTGAAAATCATTTTATACTTCGAAAATACGTTCTCTCATAAAGAAATGATTCTGAGATTGATTTCACTTATTCTAGGGTATTTCTACCCTATCTCTAATGAGTTTTTGCTCCGCAGGCTAAGGTTTGCCTAAAACCAAAGCTCTGATACCAACTGTAACGACCCACTATTTTAGACCATTCAAATCGACAATAATCCACACATGTCTGACTTGAATAATTCAAAATAACAGATTGTAAATAAATTTGGAGCAAATGAAATCAAATACACAGAATCACAGACACAGAACATATCAGAATAACTCGCAGCGGAAATAAAATACCATAGTAGTTCATGAAGCTACTATATACAAACTCTCAAAAACATATTACATAATATCATTCTGAAAACATATACAATAGAAATCCCAAATACATAGAAGTTTATAAATACCAGATCTGAAATAGAACAACTGAACTGGAAGGAAATAGATAACTAGACAAGCAGAATCTCCAGCGATTCCTAGCTCCAGAACAAAATCCAAAGCTAAGCTGTAAATACTCAAGCTGACCCGAGCGTAAAGTAAAATACAAAACACTCGAGTCAGGACAATATATACTTATATAATGTAAACCAACTCAAGTGAACTGTAGTAGAAATGCATAATAACTCAAAGGATGCTTGGGACCGTCCATCCTTTAAGGATCAGTTAAACTATAAATTAAATACATCCCGTGGTTAAAATTTCAAAATGGTATTTTATACTTCGAAATCAAATATCATTTCAAAATTCAATATCCTTCAAATATCCATTTCAAAATATCAAAATATCATATTTCAAAATAGTTTATATTTCGAAACAAATTACTTTATTTTAAATCATAAAAATGAAGTTATTATATTTAATAATTAAATTATTAAATTTCCAAAATTTTAATCTTTCAAAGTTCATTCGTTCACTTAAATTAATTAAAATAATGAAAATTCAACTTTCGCAGCATTTAAAAAATGCTATGGAAAGTCACATTTAAAACAGTTCAATTTAACAAAAGACAGCATTTAAAATGCTGTAATAGGGTTACATTAGTTTCAAATAAACTTAGTTAAATTCAACCATTATAACATTTACAAAAATGCTATAATAGCCTTTAATTAAATTTAGCCATTTTGTTCATTATTATCAACTACAGCATTTACAAATGTTGTATTATCATTTACATTAGAATTAATAGCATTTCAGAAATGCAGTTAATTAACTTCAAATATTCAGTATAATTTCACAAACAATTATATTTTTATATAAATCATTTTTAACTTATAAAATCATATAATTTCACTTTTAAAACAATCATTCAAATACCCTTATATTCATGATTTTATAAAGTTAAACCTCCATTCAAAAAATCAAAATTTAATAATAATTCACTTATTAAATTCCAATATTAAATTATAAATTCATTAAATTAAATTAACTTAACACTTAAGTTTAAATTTTCAAATATAACTTAATTCCATTTTTATTTACTTAACTTAAATTTCACTTTTAAGCCAAATTCACAAATTTCCAATTTTAGTTATATTTCAAAATTTCAACTTAAATATTCATTCATTTCACATTTTTACTTTATTCAAAAATCATTAATATATTATAAAATCGTTTAAATTAACTTTAATCCAAATTATCATGAATTTATCATATTTCATATTTAATTTAAATTCCAATTATCACCAAATTAAAATTTCCTAAAATAACTTACATTTCAGATTTTCTAACTTTACCATTAATTTTTTCACTTATAAATTTTCAAAAAAATCAATAATGCTTTACAAAAATCATTTAAATAAAATTTAAATCAAAATATTATAACATTTACATTTCTAAAATATTTTAAAATTTTTAGAAAAACATATTTTAACTACAGGTCTGTATTTCATTTTCAGCCTAGGTAAAGTGATACGGGTAATATATCATTTCAACCCGTAATTTACAAAGAAAACCCGGGTTTGATCATTTCAAACCCGCAATCCCAAGTAAATGAAAATAATTGAAAATCATTCAGGCCTATCATTTCAGCCCATAACGATTTTCTCCTATTCTAAAGTCCGTTCGGGTATGTATCATTTCAACCCATAGTGATTCTAATCTAAAGGGAACTTGCAGTGTGATAAACTGATAAAAATAATAGAACAGCATAATATAACAGTAACATATAATATAATAGGTGTTTAAGCATGGGTGAACATCATAAAATCATAACATAGCAGGTGTAACATGATAATGCATTTTACAGATTCAAAAGGGGTCAATTCACTAGTTATATATGTACATATTGTCTGGTGAGAATAACTCACTTGTTAAAAGCTGGAGATAGCCACAAAAGCACACAATACTGACACTACGAAGGCACGCCAACACGGGAATGACTTGAGAGTGGAGAGCGAGATCCAAGTTATAGATCTTGTGTTACAACCCAAAAACAAAACCAAAATAATAGTTAAAAATCAATACGATTGAATTTGAATAACTTTGAAACAAAAAGCAGTTTGAATACGAAACTTTTTACCTTGCTTTCTCTACTTGTTTGCATGGCCTAGGGGATCAATTAGGTCAGGTTTGTACTTGGTTTGGATCAGGTATGGGTCTGGAAAAGGTAAGGCTACAAGGTAGAACATGATGGAGGAAGTTACAACACAGGGATGTGAAGGGGTTTAGGCTAAAACATGGTTTTTGGCAACCAAAAGGGCTCGGTCATGGGGTTATATGCTTGGCCAGTCAAGCTCAGGTCTGGACAGAGGTTGGAGTGGTGTGGGGAGGTCTGGAAAAGGTGGTGGTGGCAGCCTATGGTGGTGGTGGTGGTGTAAAATGAAGGGAAGGTTGCATACATGGCTCGGGTAGGCGATAATTGTAGAGTTTTCAATGTTTATGTGGAGTTTTGCTCAAGGGGAGGCCATGGCACTTTAATGTCAGTGGAGAATGATGGTTTGGCCGTGGATTTAGTGGGGAGGAAGGGATGGTGGTCGATGGTGGTGATGGTGAGGCTATGGGCCGAGCAAAGCATGAAGATTTCAAGGCAATTTACAAAGGAAAATCAATAAAAGAAGGTGAAAAAGAATAGAAAAGAGGAAGACATTACAATTCTTTTTCTTCAGATCTGAAAACATATGTGAATGAGGAATGAGAAAGTGATGTTTTCATGTGAATTGCAAAATGAGATATGCAGCTGAAAGAATGAGGAGTTAAGGCCAATTGAATGAAAAGTAATGTTGAAATGTGAAAAGGTGGGAATTCAAAAGGCCTTAGGAAATAAAAAGCCACAAACCTTTCAAATCACTTTTATTTCTTTTTAATAAGTTTAAATAACTGAAAATAATTAAAAATTCAGTTTCAAATCGAAAATGTAACAAATATAAAAAATATAAATAAATAAATATTAATTATATATGATTAAAATAAGAAAATAGTACAAAATGAAAACTAGTCTAGAAAATTTGAAAATAAATGAAATAAACTTAGGGAAAATTGTATGGACTTGGAAAAATATTTATAAATAAAGATAAGAACATAAAATAAAAATGCATTCACAAAAATAAATAAATAAATTTTAATTAAATAAAATTTAAATGAAGAATATAGTAGAAAAATAGAAACTAGTCTTTAATAAATGCAATAAATTTTGGAAAAGTTTTATTATCACTTCAAAAATATTAAAAGACAAAAATATACATAAAATAACATATTAACACATTTTAAAATAAAATATGACAAAGAAAATATGATTTATAAAATTTAAAATAGGCAAAATTGCAAAATAAAACAAATTATACTCAAAATTGAAATGTACATAACTTTTACAATTTAATTCCGTTTTCAACGAAACAAAAAGCAGTATTCATGTTATTAAGTCTATTTTCATAATAAAAGATAAAATTTAAGATTTTAAACAATTTAAATTTGAAGTTTTAAAAGTCAAAGTTTGACCAGTTTGACCAGAAATCCCTTTTTCAGGAAATGTTCAATCTATACCAGTTTGAAATTAAAAGTTACATAATAATCAACATTTATATTTAAAAATGAAATTTTTGAAATAAAACAAGTTTAAAAATAGTTTTAAAAATATAATAAAGTCAAATAAAATATATACAAAAATCTAGGGCTGTTACAGCAGCCCCGCGATCCATCAGCAAGTCCTGGTCTTGAAGCTTCCCCTCGGATTGTAAAGCGGTCGAAGGAGGGTGAAGGCGGTGAATACGAAGTTGACATTCTTGGTCATTCTTCCAATGCAGGTAATCTACTTGCCTCTCCCGAGTTTGTGAATTTTCATCTCACGTCGCAAGAGCAGGACGAATTTAACGCTTTCATTTTTGATCTTATTGGTCCATCTTCCTTACCTGCCGATCTGCTGGTTCTTCTGATGCCAGGGTCTATTGCTATTTCTACCGCTTCCGTGCTCGTTTCTGTATCTACTCTGGTCGCCGCGTCTGTGTTTAGCTCGCAGCCGGGGCCGAAATCCAAGAAGATATTTTGACTATACCTTTACTCATCTGCTCATATGTACCCTATGCACTTACGTCTATTTTGTCTACTTCCATGTCACCTTATCTAGTCCTATGATTACTGTTAGAATCCTTTTTTTGGAGTAATAGAACTTGTGAAATGTGAACTTTTTGTTTCTAAGCATGACATTTTTATTTAAGTGCCGGTGTATGCCTCCCCGTTTACAGGGCTGTATACTTCAAACACTTGACAAACGACCGGTAACTTATGGTTCAAATAATTTGGATGCCAAAACTTGGAATTTTACTAAGTCATAATTTGATTTTTTTTCCTTTTACAAGTTTTGCAACTTATGTTTTTATGCGATTCTGGAAAGTATATAACATATGCATGTTTAAAGTGTGCACAAAAACGTAAACTTAGTGCAAAAGGTACAGTTATAAGATTAACTTGATGAATAATCTTTGTAAATTTTTTGAAGTTAAACCACTTATCACTTTCCAAAAGCATGAGTTGGTGCTTATGAGTATCATTTCTTCGGATTTTTTGCAATCCTCAAATGTGTACTTCATTGCTTAGGGTGTGTACATCATCCGAGTTAACTGTAGATAGTCAAATGTTATTCACGTTAAACGTTACAGTTTATCATGGGTTATCAGCAATTGGAGTCTACTATTGGTTCGTAGCACTCTGATTTTGTTGGAATCACGCCTGTTACTCTCGGTAATGAGAGTGGTTCGATCTTTTCAACTCCTGTAATATATGAGTTTCCCGATATTGCCAGGGCAATTCCAGTATTTAATATACTTCTCAATGTTGCCAATCTTCAGGCAACGTAAGGATTTTGTGTTTTAAGAGCGTGATTTCACGGCTCGGAGAGTTATTGTGCGGCTTATGAAGTGCCCGGCTTTTGATACTTCTCAGCATTGCCTATCTTCGGGCAGTGCGAGGAGTTTGTGTTTTTAGAGTTAGCGCGAGCCTTTTGGTACTTCTCAACGTTTCCTATCTTCTGGCAGCGCGAGGAGTTTGTGTTTTTAGAGTTGGTGCATGGCTTATGAGATGCGTGGCTTTTCATTTTCCTCGATATTGCCTATCTTCGGGCAATGTGAGGAGTTTGTGTTTTAAGAGTTAATGCGCGGCTTATGATGTGCGCGGATTTTGATACTTCTCAGCGTTGCCTATCTTTGGGCAACGCCGAGGAGTTTATGTTTGAGCCTTCCCGATGTTGTCGGGACAACACCGGTTCTTAGAAGGCGGGGATTGGGTTTCACCGATCCAACGGTTTGAATCGATTTGCTTCCGTCGACTCGGCAGGTAATTATTATGAACACAGTTTTGTTGGTTCAAAAAGAAAATCAATTTTATTAAGTAAATTTGGGCAATTTTTTGCCTATTTACAATGCCCCCGGTATCCCGGGATGGCTTATTTGTTGAAAAATAGAAAGTACATTAGGTAATTTTCAGGTGAAGTAACGGTGCAGCGATTCGCTGTTCCATGCTCTGGGAATTTGGACTTCATCGACGGTTGTCAATTTGAAACTTTCATCCCTTAGCTTTTGATTGATCACATATGGCCCTTCCCAGTTTGGTTCGAAGGTTCCTATCATGGGATAGATCCGTTTGAGGATGAGGACTCCCACTTCGAAGGTTTGGTTGTGAACCTTGGAGTTAAAGTATCGTGCAACCCTTTTTTGGTGGGCGACGGTTCTTAACTCGGCTTCTTCCCTCCTTTCGTCAATCATATCCAGTGATTTGAGTAAGAGCTGCTTGTTTTGCTCCTGATTAAAGTTTTGCCTTCGGTGAGAGGGGACTTCTAGTTCGATAGGAATCATTGCTTCTGAGCCATATGCCAAGGCGAATGGAGTGTGTCCAGTTGCAACTTTGTGAGTTGTCTTATAAGCCCATAGTGCGACTGGAATTTCATCAACCCAGTTTCCTTTTGCTTTAGTTAGTCATTTTTGATAGTGGACTTGATGATCACTTCCACTTGCCCGTTTTTTTGCGGATGAGCAACTGCGGAGAAGTCTTCTCAATTCGGAAGCTTTTGCAGAAGTCTTTGAACTCGACGCTTTCGAACTGGGTCCCGTTATCGGTGATGATTTTTTGTGGCATACCAAATCTGCAAATAATGTTTTTAGTAACAAAATTAATGACTTTCATTGTTGTAATGGTGGCCTGCGGTTCCGCTTTGGCCCATTTCGTGAAATTGTCAACAACAACTATAACGTATTTGGCTCCTCCTTAAGCTATTGGCAATACGCCAATTAAGTCGATTCCTCATATTGCGAATGGCCACGGGCCGACCATCTGTGTTAATTCTATTGAGGGAGTTCTTTTAATTTTGTCGAAGCTTTGGCAACGATCACAACGCCTGGCGTAGTCTGCTGCGTCGCGGTTTATTGTTGGCCAGAAATATCCATACCGAAGAACTTTCTTTGCAAGGGTTTGACCTCCGGTATGGCCTTCGCATTCGCTTCCGTGCACTTCCTTCAGGATTCGCCGTGCTTCATCGTCGGTCACACATCTAAGAAGGGGGGTTGAGAATCCTCTTCGGTAAAGTATCCCATCTTGTATTACGAATCACGATGCTTTCCGAAGAAGCTTTTCCCGTTGATTCCGGTCAGATGGAAGGGTCCTTGTAAGTAAATAGTTCTTGATTGGCGTCATCAATGTTTCCGGTTCAGCGATGGTCTCGAGGATCCAGTCGACGTCCATTTCGTCTATGCTCGAGGCAATCAGAGTCTCAACCAGGACTAGTCCCAATGATTGAGCTTCTTCGGAGCTTGCCAGTTTAGCTAAGTAGTCGGCCTTGGTGTTCTGCTCCCGCGAAATATGATTTATGGTATAATGTTCGATGTCGCTCAACAACCCTTGTACTTTAGACAAATACAGGCAGGGTTCTCCCCTCGAGCCTGGTACTCGCCCTTTACTTAGTAGACGACTAGCTGGGAGTCACTATAGATGTGGACGGATTTTATTCCAAGTTCCTTCACAATTTTCATCCCTGCTATTAATGCTTCATATTCTGCATCATTATTTGTTGTAGGAAATTCCAAGCATAAGGCGTAGCAAATGGCTCATCCATCGGGGGTTTCAAGCACTACTCCCGCCGCCGAACAGAGGTGGTTAGATGCACCATCAACAAAGAGTTTCCATTGCATCTCTACTTCCGATGGTGTTTCTTCTTCGTCATCCCGTATAGTAAACTCGACGATGAAATCTGCCAGTGCTTGCCCATTGATCGCTTTTCTGAAATGGTAAGTAATATCATATTGGCTTAGTTCGATGTTCCACTTGAGAAGTCATCCGAAAGTTTCAGGTCGGTACAGTACTTGTTTCAGAGGTTGATCAGTCAGTACTTTGATTGGATGCGCTTGGAAATACGGTCGTAGTTTCCTAGACGCGATCAAGAGGCAATATGCTACTTTTCCAGCTTTGGGTAATTTTTCTTGGCTCTAGTAAACCGCTTGCTAATGTAGTATACAGGTCGTTGGATTTTTGCTTCTTTGCGTACAAGGGCAGCATTTAAAGCATGAGGTGAGACTGCTTGGTAAATGAATAGGTCCTCTCCGTCCACTGGCTTTGACAGGATTGGCGGGGCTTCCATGTGTCGTAGCAATTCTTCAAATGCTGTTTGACATGCCGCATTCCATTCGAAGTTTTTCCTTCCTTTCTTTAACACATCAAAAATTAGTATGCACTTGTCGGTGGCTTTCGAGATAAATCGTCTTAAAGCTGCGACATTCCCATTCAAGCTTTGCAATTCTCTTGTTCTTCAGGGCTTGGACCTCTCCAGGGCCGTTATCAGCTCTGGGTTTGCTTCAATGCCCTTAGCACTTACGATGAATCCTAAGAATTTTCTGGAGGCTACTCCAAAGTGGCGTTTAAGTGGATTGAGTTTAATTCCATACCTTTGGAGTATTTCAAACATTTCATCGAGATTATCCAGGTGGCTGGCAGCTACTCGTGATTTGACCAACATGTTGTCCATGTAAAGCTCCATAGTTTTCCCGATTTGGCGCTTGAATATGGTATTTACCAACCTTTGATAAGTTGCCCCGACGTTCTCCAAACTGAATGTCATTACCCTGTAGTAGTATAGTCCAAGATCGATGATGAAGCTGGTGTTCTCTTGATCAGGTTCGTGCATTAGGATCTGGTTGTACCCAGAGTATGCGTCCATGAATGATAGCAGTTCATGTCCCGCCGTTCCATCCACAATATGGTCAATTCTAGGGAGAGGGAAGCCGTCTTTCGGACAAGCTTTGTTTAAGTCCGAGTAATCGATACATGTTCGCCACTTTGACTAAGACCTGGTTAGATACCCATTCAGGATAAGTTGCATCACGGATAAAACCGTTGGCTATTAACTTGTCTACCTCTTCCCTTAATTCCTTGGACCGCTCAGGACCTAGGCTGCGCCTCTTTTGCTTTACTGGTGTGAACTTGGGGTCAATGTTAAGCGCATGGGGTGAATTCTGGTGACACCCCACACATATCAGAATGCGTCCATGCGAACACATACAAGTTGGCATGAAGAAATTTAGTATGTTCCAATCGCATCTTGTTTCCAAGGTGCGATCCAATTTTCAAGACTTTAGTTGGGTCGTCCATATCGATTGGGACAAACACCGTCAATTCTGCCGGTGTTGCCCAATCCTCCACTGAACTCTTCTTTCTGTGGTCCAAAGCCTTGTCGAATCGGCTATGGTCCCCAAGCCAAGGGCGACTCTGTAGTTGCTATTCAGAAGTTTCACGGATGTGGAGAGTTCTCCCCACATCCTTCCCCTTTTCCCCTCTTCTAGAGTCATGTAACTTTGCAATGTAACATTATCTGGCGGCGCACTGATCTCCTTTGACCACCCCGATTCCATTTGCAGTCGGGAACTTCATTGTAAGGCACCATTTGGCTCGAGCGACTCTGAAATCCGCTAAGGCATATCGTCCTAAGAAGGCAATATATGCAGAAGTTTCATCCACACTTACGAAGGTCTGAACGAGGGTAACTCTTCGATCACCCTCTCTAAGCTCCACTGGTAAGTCAATTGTCCCTACAGGTTGTTTGGGTTCGCCAGTGAACCCTTGGATTTTCATGCTGATCTTCATTTAGTCAAAGGTACGTTTGAAATGTATATTGATAGAACTGCCACTATCGACCAATACTCATCAGACCACAACGAGTCCGATTCCTACTGTTACCACCATCGGGTCGAGAGTTGGAGTTTCGATCCCTTCGGTATCTCGATTTCTGAATACAATAATATCATTTAAAGTTTTCTACTGCTTGGTTAGAGCTCCATCTTCTATCATGAGACATGATTCCTTCAGAGCATGCTTTAATGAACTTGCATATCGCTCCATCTCTCCCCAACTTCTTTGTGCAAGATGCGGGCCTCCAAATATCATTCCAATAATGAGTATCCAGTCAGTTCGCTTTGATCCCTCTTTACCGATTCCGGTTTGGTTTCTTTGATTCCTAGGGGCCTTAGAAGCCGCAGGCTGGTCAGGATTCTGTGATTTTCTAACGTATTGTTGGAGCTTGTTTTCCCGAATCAGCTCTTCAATCAAGTTCTTTAGGTGGCGGCATTCGTTTGTGTTGTGATCGTGCATCTCATGGAAGCAGCAGAACTTCCCGGAGCGCTTCTGTTGCGTGGTTGCATCCTTATTAGGGTTTTTTTTATATTCCTCAGTCCCTTGTGTTAGAAGATAAATATTTTCCGTAGTTTCATTGAGAGGGGTGTAATTTTCAGGCCTGAAGCCTTTAAGGCATTTATTATTTCCATTTTTCTTATTCGAATTCTAATTCTTCCTTTTCTAATTTCCATCTTTCCCTATGATTCCTTCGGTGGTCTCGGAAGTGTTCGTATTCTGGTTCATTACCACGTCACTATGTCCGACGTTCAACGGTTGCATGCCAGTTGACTTCCTTTCTAGCTCCTGCGCCTCCTCCAATCTCAAGTATTGACTTGCTTTGCGATTGGAATCCTTCATAGTGGGTTGCTTCATCTTGATCCACTTTCCAAACTCAGTTTCGGGATGAATGGTTCAGACCAAAGTCATGAAAACCATGTCTTCATTTGGATTGCTGACCTCTGTCACTACGGTATTGAACCGGTTCATGAAGGACTTCAGCGATTCATTTCGTCCCTAGAATAATCCGGACAGGGACATCACATCTTTAGGTTGTGCGGTATGGAGCCTGAACTGATCAAGGAATCTTATGGCTAGTTGATCGAAAGTAGAGATGGATCTTGGCGAAAGCCTAGTGAACCACATGGAAGCGATTCCTTCCAAGAAAATGGGAAAACATCTACACCGAATAGCTTTTGAAGCGTTTGCTCCATCTATGTACAAGCTATACTTGTATAAATGGGGTTTTGGGTCCTTCGTCTCGTCATAGGATGGGATGGTTGGCATCGTGAACTTCTCCGGATATCACTCATTCAATATCTCACCAGTGAACGAAGTCCGACTTGGCGCGGATCCCCACTCATCAACTCTTCTGTTTTTATTTTCGTCCATCAATCGCTTAACCATATCCGCGATGAATGCCTCTGATGTCCAGTATTCCTAGGGATGGATGTCAGTCGCTGCACCAAGTGTTTGACTTTGCAAACGGTCTTGGCAAGTGGGCTGAAGCCTAGGCTATCCTGTCTCTGGGAGAGCCACTCCCTTGGGATCCCGTTGGCTTGCGGTTGTTTTGATTGGGGTGGTTTTGACATTTTTAGCATTGTCGAATGCATTAGCATTCTCTTCCAACCTATCATCGTTAAATTGTTCTCCGTCCTCTGAATCATAGAGGTCCATGGCTATATCCTCTCATGGGTTTTTCACCCCTTGGTTAAATTTCAAAGTTGGTTGCCATGCGACGAGTGGGGTACTTGTATTCCCTTCTACATTGATTCCCATAGGTCCTGCTGTCCCCTTTTTCTGCGGCTGCTTCCCGTTTCTCCTATTTAAGCCAGAAACGGAAGAATTTTCTTGCTCTATGGAAGCCGCGGGTTCAACCATATTTCTTGGAGCAGGGTTTGATTATAAGGTTAGGAGAGCATTGAGCTTATCTATCAGAGCCTTCTGACTATTCTCCATTTTCTAGTTGATCTCATTAACCATTTTTTTCAACTCATCCCTTGTAACGACTTCGCGCTGATTGGAAGATGCAGGCACCTGATCTCCTACGTTGGCACCATTTACTTCAGTTTGTTGATGTTTCATATCTTCCCCAGCTACTACTGCCCTTATGGACCTTCCAAAGGTAGTTCTTTTTTTTCCTAGAGCCATTGATTCCAAGCAACAGATTTTTCAAGCAAAGATTGAGGATCTAACTTCTGGACCTGTATGATCCAAAGTAGATAGCTAGATCTGAACCCTAAGTTGGGTTCTTAGTGAAATCACCAAAATGTTAACCTAAAAAAATGGATCAACATCCTGGTTTGAGCGTGAAAGCACCAACCCTGTTCTCACAGAGCAATTATGTAGATAATAGATATAGAAAAAAGAAGTAAGAGAAAGAAGACAGAAGATTTTTATAGTGGTTCGGCTGTTAACAAAGCCTATGTCCACTTTATTGTTTTTATTATAGACTGATAGTTGTTATAAGATGTATTTGACTACAAATCTCTTGATTATCCTTAGCTAGATTGAATCCCCAAAGTTAGAATTCACTGGAGAATCACAGTGAACTCCTTTGAAGATTGTTGTGAGGGAGGCGAAGAATGAAAAAAGATTCCAGCAGAGTTTCAGCCACCAGTCCAGAGGATCCCGTTTGTGTTGCAGGTAGGATGGTATTTATAGAGACCGGAGAGCTTTTGGGCCAGGCCAATTCGCCAACTGCTTACAAATGAACTAAGGAAGGAACCACTGAAACTTGCCTCGCGACCCGAGCTAAAAGCATGGATCGCTAGCGATCCATAGTATTTGGCTCAAATGTGAGCCAATTCCTTAGCCTTACTCTCTGCTTTGTTTTCCAGGGAGCGTGTATGGATCGCTGGCGATCCATGGTGTGTGGATCGCTAGCGATCCATACACTTAGATTTTCTTTGGACTTTGGTCTCTAGATTGCCTTTGTCATCTTGCGTTGATGTTGTTCATGTAGTCTCATTGCACGTCGCCTTGTTTTAATGAAGGTTTGCTTGGTAGTTGTATCTAGTTGCTAATCGGACTAGACGGATGCTTATTTCTCGATTTAACTAACTCAGAATCTCATCAAACTCAGCCATTGCCTCTAGAATATGTGTTCTATTATGATGCCATAGAGTTGGTTGATCCCTGAGCTAAACCCATGGATCGCTAGCGATCCATGTCCTTAGTTGATTTTATTATTCCTTTTCTTGGCTCTCTTTGGCTTGTCGCTTTAGTCCTTTTGGTTGACTTCTGAGCTATTCTGACTCGACCAAGTTGTTCTGACTTCTCTTGGATCCGCTTGGGATAAAAACACAGATAACAGATAGTTTAAAATTGGCCAAGTTTGATTGTTGGTTATTTAACTATCAAATAAAAACAATAGTCAAATCAGGGATTTATTCCATAGGGAAACCAACATTGGTTTAGTACATAACCAACCACTAACCTCTTTAACCAATCCTTTCATTTATTAAAATCACTTTGTAGATAATTGTATCAAAATACATTTACAAAGATATATTCATCAACCCCTTTCAACGCTTGGAAAAAATATCCATATACTTATTTCCTCGGTATAAGTATATTCCCAAAACACTACATTTTTATTACTTAGGAAATGTATTCATATACTTATCTCAACAGTATAAGTATACCCACAATTCTTGAGGAAGATTTCTTATTTCAAAATCATATCAAAAGGATTAAAACAAACGTTGTTTGAAAAAAGAAACAGAGATAAGGATAAAACGAAACACCATTCCTTCGGTGTTAAGCATGGAACAAATGTCCACGCCACCAAAATTAAGAAGGTCAATTTGGGGAAATCCAATCTCAATATATTTTATAAATTTCTTCAATAAATTATTTTTATACAACTCTAAAATCATTTATACAACTTCTTTTATAAATCTCTTAAACCATTTATAAAACTCTTTTATAAATCTCTAAAACAATTTATAAAACCCTTTTATAAGTATAAGCTCTAAATTCAATTTGGAATTCCTTTCATATCGTTTATAAATTCCTTTATAAATATATATAACATAATTACAACCCCCTTTTATAAATTTCCAAACTTATTGCAACTCTTTACAAATTCCAAATTCATTTATAACTTCTTTTATAAATTTCTAAATGGAATTACAAACTCCCTTTTTATAAAACAAAAACTCTAAATAAACCCTACTCCAATATTTAATTATAAAACTTCTATACTTCATATAACTGGATCATTCCATATATTTCCATAAATTCACAAATGGAATTATTTATTTCAGTTTATCAATATGATATTGATTTCCTTTTTATTTATAAGATACCATTTATAAATCTTATTTAAATCTAGAACATACCATTTATAAATCTATTCTTTTATTTTCAACATTTTACATAAACTGGTTTCACAAATATCCATTTCTAAAATATCTCCACCTTCCTTTGAATATAAGATCTCCCTTTTTAAAATAAAAGACAACCCTTTTAATTTCCTTTTTTAAAATAACACTCGTTATTAGAATAGTTTCCTATAAAGACAAATACTTCTAAAATACTTATTAAAAACCTTACTTATATATATATATATATGAATTTAAAAGAATAAATAAAGAAGTTGAATTAAAATAGAAAAGTGCCAAAACTCATTTTTAAAATAAAATATCACAGATACACTAAGATCAATTTTAAATCATTTTCCGAATCGGAAACCATTTCCAAAATCAAACATTACTTAACAGTATTTCCAAAATACCATATCAAGGCCAATACTTACTATAGCACTTAACAAATACCATTACTTCCCTTTTTCACTAAAAAAGTTTAACTTATCACAAGTGTCAATGTCACATCCAATATGGCCACACAGTCAAATTTCAGCATTAAACAATCTATTTAACCGGAATATAACTGAAATAAAACAACATGAATATAAGTGGAATAAAACAATAGGAATATAACTATAAATTAACAATTACAATTTCGAAAAATTCAGATTTCCCAACAAATTTTCCTGTATATAAATTTTAAATGCCAATCGCTTTTAAAAGCAGATATTTAACCAGATCAGCCAATAATCTCAACCAAACTAAAACGGTAAAATTTATCTACTATATAACATACTGATTAACAAAAAAGGTGCAGTGACCCACTTCTTCCATACAATTTAAACTGACAATAAAACCACACTCCAGCCCAAATTGAACGGAAAGGAAGATAGTTAGGGAAAAGAAAGAAGGAAGAAGACAAGAAGAAACTAAATAACACAGAATATCACAGTGGAATGAATAATCTATATTATATAACAAATCATTACACAAAAACAAAGCTGTAATTTATATACATACAGACATCAATTAGAGTATACTAACCTATTCAGCACGGACAATTATAACAACCTATCCTTACAAATGCTGAATAATATACAAAAATGTAAGCAACAGAAATATAATCATCTATGTGAATACGTCTCTAGGCCTCCAGCTCATTTCCTGAAGCTCCAAGTATCCATTTAAACCTGGAAATATGCTCGGTCTGACCCAAGCATTATAGGTAAACAATGGCTGGGGCAGTCTGGTAAAACCAGTGTGAGAATTCAAATCACAAGGAATTTTATTTATTTTAACTTGTAAAATCCTTTAAAAATCAAAAGCATCTCGTAAGACCACGCCGCACATAAACACAGACGGGTTTTACCTTACGTTAACTAAAACCTTTATATCGGAAAACTCCAGTGATATTATAATAACGTCTAAGGGTGAAAATAATAATAATAATCAAGTAGCTGTGATGCTCATGAGTGTACATCACAACAATACTAGGTATTTCCTTGGAGGTGCCCTCAGTACTTTGAGAACGGTCCTCCTACACAAGGATCGAATTTATCCTTCCGAAGCATCATACCCGTCTAGCCGAGGTATTATAGGAAAAACATAACTGGTCTTGCTAAGACAGAGTGCATCGCTCCCTGTATGCCAAAACTGATAGATAGATATTGCTAGAAAAGGAAGCCGACTACACCCTATGGGTTTGCCAACCCTACTGGCCATGCCTCCTATCTCTGGTTTTAGTCATTCCCGCTGATGAGGCTACCTCCGACGTTCCAGCTTATGCACCGCCACCAAATTGATCACGGAATCCCACATGGATTCCAATACCCCAACGGGTCTTGAAATCACACCTAGATTCCCACATCTCAATTAGAATTTGGAATCACACCCGGATTCCCATACCCCAACGGATCTCGGAATAACACATGGATCACAACATCTCCATGTATCACGCATCTCCTCCATAGAACCATATATGGTTTTCGATGTGGTCACAGGTTCGAGTCATCTCTTACGAGTACACTCTTCCGTTTCCCGAGTGCTCCAAAAACCCAAACGCCAATTTTCGGAGTGCTCAATACCGGTTCTTTAGGAAATAATCAGATAATACATAAGAGCGGGGATCACCCCTTAACCGTTTAAGTGAACGGATCTCCTTATCATTTGTCCTAGAAGAATGAAACGAGTTTATATGTACAATATAGCACCACCGATGGTAACTATACCTTATAATTCCCGTGTTTCCCCTAGATATTTCCAGAGTTAAAATCCTTCGGTGTTAAGTAGGGAATATTTCCCTACCACCAAAATTAAGAAGGATCACATATTTAGGCAAAGATTTGATAGTCGGTTATTTAACTATCAAATAAACAAACATTCTACAAAAGTTTACATTTTCCACTGAAATCACTAAGCCTCATTTAATATAATTTCGATAAATTTAATCTCTTTATCAAAAGTCATATACTTATCTTACCGGAATAAGTATATTCATAAATCATTCCTTTTTAAAAATACTTGAAAACTTTTTAAAATAGATATGGAAAGTACCATCTGGTATTGATCATGGATCGCGGCTCAATGGTTACGTCTCTATCCTGGAGAAATCCAAACTTAACTGTAGGCAATCTCTGCCTCTCGAATTACGCCATGGAATTTCATAGATCGCAGTTTGCACAATGGTTACGTCGCTATCCCAGCGAAAACATAACAAACAGTAGGCAGTCTCCACCCCTCGAATTACGCTATAAAAATCAACCACTTCTTTCCAAATATCTTTTTACATCATAAATATCTTCAAATATATTTATAAAGTTTCTTTATAAACTTCCCAGTTTAATTAGAAAAATTCTCTTTTATAAATCTCAAACTATTTGTAAAACTTTCCTTTTTAAATCCTTTCGTTTAAAACCAATTCTTTAGAACAAAAACATTATTTAATTATAGTAAAATAAACTTTTAATATTTAAAAATAACTTTAAATAATTTAAATTAATTAACTTCAAACAATATTAATATAATATATTATTATTAAAACAATATTAATATTTGAATAATTTTCTTTGAAATAAAAATATTATAATACCAATTAACTCTTAAATAATAATTAACTTTAAAACCCAATTACTACAATAACCTTAATTAAAAAAATAAAATATAATTTCAACATTTTAAATAATTAAATAACTTTAAAATAATAATTAAATACTATTAAATAAATTTTAAGAATCATAAAATAATTAACTTTATATCATTATTAAATAATAATTATTTATATTTAAAATGTCATTAATAAATAATAATTATCTTTAAAATAACTTTGATTCAAAAATTAACTTCCAAACTTGGAAAGAGGCTTAGTAATTCCAATGGTACTTAATCAAGTCATCATTAATTTCATTAAACTATCCAAGTTATAATTCCAATATTTACATAACATCTCATATTTAAATTAAACTCACAAATAACAATTAATTGTTAATACAACACTTATCCAATACTAGTCAATTAGAATGTAATTAAGTGTCCACACTATTGTAATAGCAGAACGAGATTTATTTCTGCTAAATAAATGTCCAAATTTAACATATCCAATTAATAATACCAGAACGGTGATTATTTCTGCTAACGGCGTCCAATTAATTTAATTAGTGGAACGGTGTTTTATTCCGCTAACAGAGGTCCAATTATTATATTCGATCCAATTTAACTTAACAAAAATTTATTTGGCCAAATAAACCTCATTAACTAGGATATATAAATTTAAACGACGTTATTATTTAAAATAACGTGATTTAAATTTGGTTAAATATATCATAAATCATTACATGTCCAAAGCTACCGACAAATTACACTAAACGTTGTGCTCGTTCTTATGAATCCAACACAAAAATCCGCGTGTTAATCAGATTTTAAATGAGTGAGATATAGCTTCCCAAAGTTTTAAGTAATTTAGAACTTAATAAATTAAATAAAAAAAAAGATTTCTCACCATCTAAAACGCAATAGGCCCAAAGCCCATTCCACTTCAACTCGCCTCCAATTGCACTGTACAACATCATCTTCCCCAAAACTTTCGATTCCCAGAACCAAACTTTCGTGCACGCTCATGCACGCGTGCACGTGTACTCGCACCTCAAGCCATCGATCACCCAACCAAAACCATGAACCAGTCCTACTCCGTGCACTCATCCCTTCCCACCACCACGGCCAAGCTCGGACGCCCATCATTGGAAACTGACCTTACGGTCGAAACCCTCCTAGCTACAAGTTCGATCAAAAGCCTCCTACCACCACTATAACGAGCTGTTGCCCCCACCGCCAATACCAACGAGTCCCCCACCCATGGCTCTACCTCCTAGCCATTCGCGACCCATCTCGACATCCCCTCCCTGCCTCAGTTAAACCAAACTCGACCCCTCCAAGAAAAAGCCCTAAAGCCCTAAAACCCTAATATTAGCTATCCACGACAACCCAAAGCCCAAATAAAAAATCAGCCACGATCACCTCCGCCTCAATCCCACGCTCCTCCCTGACTTCTTCGCTCGACCCCTCGACCACCGGTTCGCCGAAAAATATTTTTTGAACGCTTTCCGATCATTTCTTCCTCCTCGACCAACCAAGTCACTAAAATTCTCGCGAACACCTCAAAAAATTCCTAATTTCCGCTACGAACCCATCTGTACCCTCCGTTCGCTAAACCGTGATCGTCGAAAATGATCGTTTTCTTGACCACTTGCTGTTATTTGCATATATCTCCCCAAATACTCGACGAAAATCCCCAAAACTATTTTTAGAGGAAACTAGATTCGATGATGTACAACTTTCATTTTGATTGCAAAGGCTAACTTTTGATAGATAACGAGATTTGGATTTTTTAATGAGAGGATGTGGACTTTAATATCATGGATTTTAAAGTTCCAGAGAAAACAATCAGAAGAAGAAGATGAGGGTATACTGTGTGTATATATATATATATACACACACACACACACACACACACACACACAGAGCCCATCACCTATGTCTAAACTCATCAACCTAAATTCATGGATGCAGGTCAAATTAAAAGGGACAAAGAAACGGCTGAGGAGGCCAAAGGTACATGGTAGGAGAAAGCAACAACAATATGTAGGCCAAAAGGGAAGATATTAGTTGGCTGTGGTGTACCTGAGTATATACATTTTAATATCTGACTATGAATAAATTTTGGTACCCAGTCATGATGTATCGCATCAGATCCCAAATCGCGATTGACAGAAAATAAAGCACGATCGTGTATAACAATGTTACACGATCACAAAACAAAAATAAAATAGACAAGTTATTAAATTTTGGGAAGTCTCAAAATGCCAACGTTTGCCGTAAAATATGTTAAACGAGAGTTTGTTTATTTTTCAAATTAAAAATTGTGGAAAAATTCTATAAATTAAATTAAAAATACGTCATTGCAAATCAAGTCTCAGTTTGAAACATAGATTTTATTATAATTTAATCCAAATTCGAATATTTAAATAAATTAAATATTCTAATTTGAAGGCTAAAAAATACGGGTTGTTACACTCTTCCCCCCTTAAAATGAATTTCGTCCCCGAAATTCCAGCACAAGAACACTCAATACTACTGGTATGCCCGTAGGATGTTCATAGATCATTCGTATACTAATTCTATTTTGATCACTACTCGACTACATGAATCTACTTCTAAACAGGTATCGTTCACCCGATTTATTAGTGTGGACCCTGATTAGGCTCCTTGATTAGGAACCTTTGCTCTCCTTAAAAAGCGTAGCCATGAAAGAAAATCTTAGTTCCATATTAAGAACCCTCATCAAGTGCTTGCCATCAAAAATCCAGTAAGTAAATCCTTATTTGGAATGGTGTGAAACACCTCAAAGTCTTGTACTCGAATATTAGATCAGCTATGGAAAAGAAACGATCTATATCCATTCCACATACTTATTTAATTGGTTATCCAATATCAATTCTATTCCCACTAAAACATTTTATATAACTCCATTGTATTTGTAAAACTTATAAAACACTCTACCACAATACAAGGGTATACACCACTATTAGATTTAAATCCTTATTCTGAATTCACTTAAGAATTTTAAATACCCGGTTTGTCATTCAAAACACCTTTTTGAAACCACACCATATATTTTTGGAAACTTAAGGGTCAAATACTTGGATATTTATTTTCAAAAACTTTTTAAATGATATTATATATATTTTAATCCATAACAAATATATATATATATATATAGCCCGAGTAACCCCAAAAGTATACAAAGGAATTGGATACTACCAAACAGTATCATATACTTTCTTACAAGAAGAATAATACTCAAAAGAAACGTTTACCATCCGAACGTATCTCTTACCCAATTTTACTTATTTTCGAGCCACTCGAACTAGTTAACTAAAAGTCACTTCTTTCCTTTCAAATCCATTTTGAAACAATATCATAAATATATTTCCAGCAAAATATTTCGTTGAAATATCCAATTCTAATTTGCTCTAGATTCATTTCGGATTCGAACTCATTCCGACCGTACAATGCCAAAGAGAATAATTTACTAAGTGCACAATATCGTTCGCCTAAGCAAACATCCAATCGTCACTTAGAAGATTATTCCGATCACCACAGAATGAATCGGGATTTATTCCCCAAACTAATCCAAAGAAATACCTATTTTTCCTCAAAATTCCTTTTTCAGAGATGTTTAAACTCAAATATATTCCTAAGCAATTCTTTCCAAAATATTGGTACACCAAAAACCCCTTTAAGACCCAAAGCTATCTCAAATAAAATTATTATTTCCTTTCTCCCAAAATCATTTGAAATAACAATATACACTTTACTTTAGAGTAAATCGAACCATACTTTTGGAATCAATTTAAAATTTATTTTATCTGGGTCCTAATGGTAACAATTCCCTATTAAGAAACTCGAAAATATTTTCAACTACTATTATTAACCCTTCAAACCTTGAAAACCATTTTTCTAAAATCACCAGGATTTAAACTCTCGAGTTCCTTTTTATTAAATACACACATTTTTTAAACCAAATTTATAAAATATTCCCTTTTTAAAGGGAATTATTTCTCAAATATTTATTGTGAAAATAAGCTAGCTTCCTTATATAAATTATTTTCCAAGTATTATTTCAGAAATATACAAGCTTTCTATTAATAACTTCTGTATATAATTTCAATTTAACACAACCAACTTTTATATTCAATAATTTCCAATTATTATTTCCAAATTCCTTTTAATAAAACAACATTTATTTAACTTGATCAAATCAACCATTATATAAAATTGTTTCTAAATATTCCTTTCAAAATATTCAAATTTTCTTTGAAATAAAACAATATTTATCTAAACTTAATCACATCCATCTTTATATTTCTAAAATATTCATTCCAGAATATTCAAACTTTTTTTTAAATAAACCCTTTTTAGAAATGAATTTTTAATTCAAAATTATCAACGAATGCCTTATGTTCAAATCGTGAAATTTAATTCACAAGGTATTCTTTGCATGGTTTTAAATCTCCTATATATCGCCCGAGATCTCCTCCGAGATCTCATTTTCACACTTAAACGAGACGAGACATCAAATCTCCTCCATATCTCCCTCGACACTCATCTCGTCCGAGATATTCAAATCTCATCCGAAATATGGATCAAAATCTCAATCCGAGATCCCGCCCGAAATTATACATTTTTCTTATTTTGCATAATATTTTTTATTTTCATATTGATTCAAAAGAAACTACTCAATCCAATTATAATTTACCAACTTCTTGAACATATTCTTTACATTTTATCTTAATGAGTCATAGCGAAAGGTTTCACTTCTTTATTATGTTCAAATAAAAGGATATTATTCAATCATTACCAAATCAATTAAGCTAATCAAGCTACTACTCTTCTAAAAATATTCCTTTTTCCACGTAAATCAAGTATGTTACCATTTTTATTTTTACTAGGAAAGTTATAACCGTTAAATAAATTTTTGACACATCAATTTTAGACACATAAGTACATCCGAGATATTCCCGAAATGCATTATAAGACCCGAGATTTCAATCCGAGATGTACACCCGATATGTACTAATATCGTCCGAGATCTCCCCCGATACGAGATAACTTGTGTAAAAATTCCGAGACGAAACGTGATCGAAATCCGATATTTAAAACCTTGATTCTTTGCGATGTTCCCAAAATTCCTATTTATCCAAACCAGGTTTCCAAAAAAAAGAAGATTCAAGATAGATTAATGAATAATGGTCAATGCTCAGAAATGGGCAAGCATGACCGGTTAAATCCTAGATGATAATGATGGAATACTATCACTCTTAACAACTAAGCACAACCAAGAATAACCGTATTAAATTTCCTTTGAAAAATTATTCTTTTATATAAAAAAATATATATCTAGGTAAAATTATTTCATTTATCCATTTTAAACAATACCATGCCAATCGGTCTTGTTTGAGTGTTTAGGAAATCCCTATCGATAACGTTGGCCAAACGCATTGTAACAACCCGCATATCTATCGATTTTATATTTAAATATTTTATCGTTAGTCGGATGTTAGTCCGAAAAGCTACTTTTTGCATACGGTCAAATTAGGACTCGAGACCACTTCCATTGAGTTCAAAATGACGTTTGCGATCTTTTTGAGTGTAAACTTCGATATGTTTGGAGATAGTGAAATTTTCATCACTTTTTGCTTTGAGACTTTTGGTTTGGGCTGAACCATTCTAAGTCAGTCCCAACCCCTTCTCCTCTTCACTTATTCACAAACACTTCAAGCTTCTTCAAAAATGGTGGAGGGAATGGGAAATTAAAACTCCATAGTCTTATTCTTCATTGCTAATCCAACATTTGCTCCAAATTCACGTGAAGAACATTGATTCAAGCTTGTTGTTGTTCTTGCTTTGCTCTCAAGTCTCATCTTCATCAATTTCGTGGAAAAGGTGAGATTTTTATCTCACACTCTTGCTTAGAACTATCTTGGACTTTTGGGAATGGTTCCCTATCACTTTAGCATGCTCATTTGCATTTGGTTTGGATTGAATTGGCGAAAAACTCCAATTTTTAGCATTTTTGGTGAGTTCCATCCCTTAGGTCGTTCTACCCAGGTTAAGTCGTCCAGGCTGCTAGCTCACGTGCGTTGAAAAGTCACCGCCTTCTTAGGTCGTTCACGAGTTAAAGGCTTAGGTCGTTCACGAGTTAAAGGCTTAGGTCGTTCACGAGTTAAAGGCTTAGGTCGTTCGTGAGTTAAAGAGTTAGGTCGTTCGCGAGTTAACTCCTTGGGTCGTTTAAGGCTTAGGTCTTAGGTCGTTTGGCTTAATCACTCACCGTACTGTTAGGTCGTAAGACCTTTTTCCTTAGGTCGTAAGACCTTAGGTCGTGCACCTTTAGGTCGCGAACTTCTTTAGGTCGCCTGACCTTGTTTCCTGTTAGGTCGCGTGACCCTGTTTTCGATCTTAGGTCGTTTCATCTTAGGTCGCTGGACCATAAGTCGCTCGCCACTTCTTTTCCATAAGTCGCTCGCGAGTCAAGTGTTAGATCGTCTCCGACCTAACGTCCCTCGTCACTTTAGGTCGTAGCTCGTAAGTCGCTCGACCATTTCCACTAGGTAGTCTCCGACCTATCCTCTAGTTAAGTCGTTCGACCCTCTAGGTCGTTCGAGTTAGGTCGTTGGACCATTCACCTTAGGTCGCTCGACTACTAAGTCGACCTAGTTTACCTCGTAGGTCGTCTCCAACCTAAGCCCCACTAGGTCGCGCCACTTAGGTCGTATCCCTTAGGTCGCGAACTCTTTAGGTCGTTAGACCTCATTTTGCTTTAGGTCGAAGGCCGCTTGTCTTCACTTAGGTCGTAGGGGATCTTATCTGAAAAACATTCAACAGAATTTCTACTATGATGGTTTTGGGATTGATTTCTTTGGACTTTACTCACGTCTTCGAACGTGAATTTATGTGATTCGATTTGTTTCAACAATCGTTTTGTGACTTGTCACTTTAAAGATATGAAGGTTTCAATACTAGTAGTAAATATCAAAACTCTTTCACCAAAGCGATTTCAACACTATTTTAAATATCAAAAGTTCATTTTCTCAAACCGATTTCCAATCTACTAGTATATACAAGCGTTTACTTCACTCGGATGAGAAATCGACTTAAACGACTTAGTAAAACGAGTGGTATGAAACGCTTGTGTTCACTTCGTCGGTTAGCTCTTGGACTTGTTCGATTGAACCCTTTTTGTGACAATTTTCTAGTGAAGATTTACAGCTTGTTCGTAAATATTTAAGTTAAGCAAGTGGTTATGGGACATGAAGCTAAACTCATATATTTACTAGCTTGGTGTGATTGACACTTCCTTATGATCATGACGATCATTCTTGTGATTTAGACTAGCGATTGAGCGATGTCTCTTTGTCTGCGAGGGAGACTAGACCCCACTTGGGTGATGTTTCTACTCACATATATGGGGCTGCACCCCATGGTCTTTGGGCCGTTCGTGTGTCAAAGGCCTTCGGGCCATCCGTGTGTTCGGAAAATTAAATGGATAGCTTCCATGAGATAGCTTCTCGTTCGTGTGCTCGGACTTCCCCCTTTTAGTGATTTCTGGATTTCGTGTGTTGATTTCTGGGATTTGTTCTGGATTTCATGTGTTGATTTCTGGATTTAGTGCTTCACCAACTTTTGTGGTTTTCATTGATATGATATCAGTTTTTGTGTATTAGTGAATTTGTGTGTCATTACCTGCTTATGGGTTTGGATCTTTGAGAAGATCCTTGTGAAATTGATTAAACTCTTGTTGATTATCATCTACGTACTTATAGTAGTACGACGTTATGGTTATTACATGTTCATGTCATGTCGTTTACTTTATACCATATCATCTGATATTTATAGCTAGACTGATCCGTTTATTATTTTCTTATAAATAATACTCGGGTCAGACCGAGATGTTACAGGTGCTTCTGCTTGACTTCTCTTCAGGATTATTCTGACTTTTGGCTAACTACATAGATTAGTAGTTTTTGGATGTACACATTTGAAATATAGACTCTATGTTGTGTACTTATTCTTTTGTATAGCACGTGATGCTATTCTTTTGTATTATCGTGGATCTTTCTGACCACTACTCTGATGTACACTTTAATGTGTTATATATTTATTCATATCTTCTTCCGCCTTTGTGATATGGATATCTGTGACTGATTTTTGTTATGATTATTTCTACGTTTGTTTCCGAAGGTTATATATAGCCACAGTGTGATAGCTTTATGTTTGTATCGGTATGTCGGATTTCCTCTTTAAAAGATATGCATTCTGTTCTATCTGACATATTGGTGCTCGCACAAAGAAGTTACATGGATGGTCGCTCCTCCACAGCCTTATTCTCCGTGCTAATTGACAGCACTACATCGTAGTGTTCTTGGTTAGCGTGGGTATAGAGGTGGGGCGTCACACGCATCGACCAGAATTTTTAAGCCACTCAACAGAACAAACAACACAATACAAAACATTTTTATATCACTAACAAATACGCGCTCTTATATATATACACACTCAAACTCATTCTAGAATATTACTAATCCCATCTCTAATGAGTTTACCCCACCAAAGCCAAGATTCTCGCTTAACCTTCAGCTCTGATACCACGTTATAACGGCCCACTTTTTCCGTACAATTCAAACTGACAATAAACCACACATGTCCAGCCCAAATTGAATGGAAAGGCGGATAGTTAGGGAAAAGAAAGAAGGAAGAAGACAAGAAGAAATTAAACAACACAGAATCTCACAGCAAAACGAATAATCTATATTATATAACAAATCTTTCTACAAAAACAAAACTGTAATTTATATACATACAGACATCAATCGGAGTATACTAACCTATTCAGCACGGACAGTTATAACAACATGTCCTCACAACTGCTGAACAATATACAACAATGTAAGCAACAGAAATATAATCATATACATGAATATGTTTCTGGGCCTCCAGCTCATTTCCTGAAGCTCCAAATATCCATCTAAATCTGGAAATATGCTCAGTCTGATCCAAGCATTATAGGAAAACAACGCCCGGGTCAGTCTAGTAAAACCAGTGTGAGAACTCAAATCATAAGGAATTTTATTTATTTTAACACTTATAAAATCCTTTAAAAATCAAAGGCATCTCGTAAGACCACGCCGCACATAAACACGGATGGGTTTTTACCTTACGTTAACCAAAACCTTTATATCAGAAAACCTCAATGATATTATAATAACGTCTAAGGGCGAAAATAATAATAATAATCAAGTAGCTATGATGCTCATGAGTGTACATCACAACAATACTAGGTATATAATCGAAAATCAATAAGGCTCGTTCGCTAATTGTGTAAGATTTCCATGGAGGTGCCCTCGGTACTTCGAGGACGGTCCTCGTGCACAAGGATCGGAGTTATCCTTCCGAAGCATCATACCCGTCTAGTTGGGGTATTATAGGAAAAACATAACTGGTCTTGCTAAGAACGAGTGCATCGCTCCCGGCATGCCAAAACTGATAGATAGATATTGCTAGAAAAGGAAGCCGACTACACCCTATGGGTTTGCCAACCCTACTGGCCATGCCTCCTATCTCTGGTTTTAGTCATTCCCGCTGATGAGGCTACGTCCGGCGTTCCAGCTTACGCACCGCCACCAAATTGATCACGGAATCCCACATGGATTCCAGTACCCCAACGGGTCTCGAAATCACACCTAGATTCCCACATCTCAAATAGATCTTGGAATCACACCTGGATTCCCATACCCCAACGGGTCTCGGAATCACACATGGATCCCAACATCTCCATATATCACGAATCTCCTCCATAGAACCGTATATGGTTTTCGAAGTGGTCACGGGTTCGAGTCATCTCTTACGAGTACACTCTTCCATTTTTCGAGTGCTCCACAAAACCAAACGCCAATTTTTGGAATGCTCAATACCGGTTCTTTAGGAAATAATCAGACAATACATAAGAGCGAGGATCACCCCATAACCATTTATGTGGACGGATCTCCTTATCATTTGTCCTAGAAGAACGAAACGAGTTTATATGTACAATATAGCACCACCGATGGTAACTATACCATATAATTCCCGTGTTTCCCCTAGATATTTCCAGAGTTAAAATCCTTCGATGTTAAGTAAGGAATATTTCCCTACCACCAAAATTAAGATGGATCACATCTTTGGGCCAAGATTTGATAGTCGGTTATTTAACTATCAAATAAACAAACATTCAACCAAAGATTACATTCTCCACTGAAATCACTAAGCCTCATTTAATTTAATTTCGATAAATTTAATCTCTTTATCAAAACAGTCATATACTTATCTTACCGGGATAAGTATATTCACAAATCGTTCCTTTTGAAAAATACTTGAAAACTTTTTAAAATAGATATGGAAAGTACCATTCGGTATTGATTATGGATCGCAGCTCAATGGTTACGTCTCTATCCCGGAGAAACCCAAACTTAATTGTAGGCAATCTCTGCCTCTCGAATTATGCCATGAAATTTAATAGATCGCAGTTTGCATAATGGTTACGTCGTTATCCCAACGAAAACATAACAAACCGTAGGCAGTCTCCGCCCCTCGAATTACACTATAAAAGTCAACCACTTCTTTCCAAATATCTTTTTACTTCATAAATATCTTCAAATTTATTTATAAAGTTTCTTTATAAACTTCCCAGTTTAATTAGAAAAATTCTCTTTTATAAATCTCAAACTATTTGTAAAACTTTCCTTTTAAATCCTTTCGTTTAAAACCAATTCTTTAGAACAAAAGCATTATTTAATTATAGTAAAATAAACTTTTAATATTTAAAAATAACTTTAAATATTTTAAATTAATTAACTTCAAACAATATTAATATAATTTATTAATTTTAAAACAATATTAATATTTGAACAATTTTCTTTGAAATAAAAATATTATAATACTAATTAACTCTTAAATAATAATTAACTTTAAAATCCAATTACTACAATTAACCTTAATTAAATAATTAAAATATAATTTAATTCTTTTAACTAATTAAATAACTTTAAAACAATAATTAAATACTATTAAATAACTTTTAAGAATCATAAAATATTTAACTTTATATCATTATTAAATAATTATTATTTATCTTTAAAATGTCATTAATAAATAATAATTATCTTTAAAATAACTTTGATTCAAAAATTAACTTCCAAATTTGGAACGAGGCTTAGTAATTCCAATGGTACTTAATCAAGTCACCATTAATTTCATTAAACTATCCAAGTTATAATCCCAATATTTACATAATATCACATATTTAAATTAAACTCACAATTAACAATTAATTGTTAATACAACACTTATCCAATACTAGTCAATTGGAATGTAATTAAGTGTCCACACTAATGTAATAGCAGAATGAGATTTATTTCTTCTAAATAAATGTCCAAATTTAACTTATCCATTTAGTAATACCAGAATGATGATTATTTCTGCTAACCGGGGTCCAATTAACTTATTTAGTGGAACGGTGTTTTATTCCACTAACAAGGGTCAAATTATTATATTCGATCCAATTTTACTTAACAAAAATTATTTGTCCAAATAAACCTCAATAACTAGGATATATAAATTTAAACGACGTTATTATTTAAAATAACATGATTTAAATTTGGTCCGTTTAAATATATCATAAATTGTTACATGTCCAAAGCTACCGACAAATTACACTAAACGTTGTGCTCGTTTGTATGAACCCAACGCAAAAATCTGCGTGTTAATCAGATTTTAAATGAGTGAGATATAGCTTCCTAAAATTTTAAGTAATTTAGAACTTAATAAATAAAATAAAATAAAAGATTTCTCACCGTCTAAAATGCAACAGGCGTAAAGCCCATTCCACTCTAACCCTTCCAATTGCACAGTACAACAACATTTTCCCCAAAACTTTCGATTCCCAAAACCAAACTTTCGTGCACGTGTACTCGCACCTCAAGCCATCGATCACCAAACCAAAACCACGAACCAGTCCTACTCCATGCGCTCATCCCTTCCCACTACCACGGCCAAGCTCCGACGCCCATCACTGGAAATTGACCTTACGGTCGAAACCCCCCCAAGCTACAAGTTCTGTGACGCCCCACTCCGAGACCCACATTAGCAAAGAGTATTACAAAGTAACACCGTCTGCTAATACAGAGAATAGAGCTGGATAGGAGCAACCATCTATAGCCTTGTCTTAATTATCTATTGAATACGCCGACATTTGCCACTTCTTACTCAAGTGGATCGACATCTTCAATAAATACTTAATACAAAGCCATAGGTGGCTGAAGGATATATTCGAATAAAATATAACAACTCAAATGTAATACGTATCACAGAACAAAAGATCATCACATACATTTACACATATACAGATACATTATAGAGTTCACAAAATGATAAATGTCAAGTGGTAAAGCAAACCACAATATACAGACGAGTCAAAAGAATACATATCAGAGTTACAAACAAAAAGGACTACACAAAAAGCTATAACAAAAAGGAGCTAGCGGAATAGTCCATGCGGAAGCAAAAGAGGCTAAGTCCAAAGTACCTAACCTGAAACATCTCGGTCTAACCCGAGTATAAAATACACGGGTCAGTCTAGCTAAACAAATCAGTTAGATATACTAATGATAATGAACATAGAAAATCATAAAGTATCACAAATATCTCCAAAAGAGATAATCAAATCATCTAACATAAGATGAATCATAACAAGCCTCATATCATAAGCAACTCAAATAAACCAAGGGTATCATATCCCAAATCAAGCCAAAGGCAATAACAAATACCAATAAAGGTAACACAAGTTTCCACAAGGTAATCGCTATATATCGCGTGGTTCAAAGAACCTACACCGAAAGGCGATACACTAGGGAAATATAATTATCACAGAAACAAAAGATGCTCGAGCTCAGTACTGTATAACAAGGATCCATACGCCCGAAGGCATTGCCCGGAGGCAACGCCCGAAGGCAACGCCAAAAGGCAGCGCCAAAAGGCAACGCCCGAAGGCAAAGCCCGAAGGCAACAAACCGTAGTGGCGATACTGGACACCACTGTTCGGCGGAATGTGTCACAACTCTCAGAAAGGAACCCGAAAAATGTTAACGTGAGTCCCATACCACACGTTCGCACTAAACGGTTTACTAACCGTTAGTCAATTTCACACTCAAAGCAGTACAAAGTTCACCTCATCTCATCGGTAAACCAGACCCAAAGGTCAAAACGGTCAAACGAATAGATTAGGAATTAACTGAAAAGATAAACGCACGTGTTCATAGCACGCGTTTTATTTAATCATTTGATTCACCTCCCTCTTCGCTCGAAGTGCAAATTTGTGTGTGTGTTTTAAATAGAAATTATAAATTGGAGAAACGAGCTTTTAATATAATTTGAAAAGATCATTTTATAAAAACCCGTGTACTAAATTAAAAAGGAATCATCAAAGTCAAGAATGCAATAATAACAAATTGGAACAACCCGAATCGGTTAAAGATTGGAAACCCAAGCAAAATAGGCAAAAACAAGCAGGTCAGTCGACTGACTGCAGAGGCCAATCGACTGATCCAGAAACTCGAAAATTTCATTTCCTGCAGTCAGTCGACTGACTGCAGAGGTCAATCGACTGACTGCAGGAAACAGAGACTCCCTGTTTCTGCAGACAGTCCCAGGAACTATCATTTACTACAGCCAGTCGACTGACTGCAGGGGGTCAGTCAACTGACTGGCACTGGGGTTGTTTTTCAGCCTATTCAAATGAAGAGCAAACTCTTCCAATTTGCGATCGAACGAGCAATGGGCGCTAGGGGTTTATGCCAATCGACAACCCAGCCCTATTGGCTCTCCAATACACCACCAAAAGCATGATCAAACATCAAAGCTATGATTTTTAGAGTTTTTGACTTCAAAACACCAAACATTGAAATGTTCACCAAATCAATTCAAACCAAAAGCAAATGAACATGAATAAGTGTTAGGAATCCATACCTAACATCAATGATACCAAGAGAAGTAGATGTGATTTCAAAACTCACCTTTTTAACTCAAAAACAAAGATGAGAAGCACAAACACAAGGAAAAGATCAATCACTCTTCGCTTCAACTCTACAAGCTTCAATCTAAGATCAAAACAAGTATTTCCTAAATTAGGGTTTAGGAATTTTCTGAAATTGAAGAGGAAATGAGATGGAGAAGATGAAGAGAAGGCTTACCTTAGCTTCTCCTTGAATTTGGAGCAAGAATTTGGAGTTTGCAAATGAATCTAGGGTTTTGAATTTTAATTTCCCATTCCTCTCCCCATTTTCAGTTGTGCTAGAGAAAAAGAAATGAAATGAGAATGAATGGATGAAGAGAGGGGCTGAGTTAGGTTATAGAATGAGTTGGGTGAAACCCAAACCCAAAAGCCCACTAGAAAATAGCAAAATTCAACTTACTCCAAACATATCGAAGCTTATACTCAAAAAAGTCGCAAACGCCATTTTGGACTCAATGGAAGTGGTCCCGAGTCCTAATTCGACTGTTTGCAAAAAGTAGCTTTTTGGACTTAATCCGATTAACGACGCTATATTTAAATAAAATAATTAAATATAAAATCGTAAAATATGCGGGTTGTTACAGATCTCCCCTCCTTAACAAAATTGCATCCGCGCAATTCCTAAAGAAGAATTTGTAACAACTACATACTTACAACCAAGAAGACAAGAAAAAAAAAGCTTGAGATAAAAAGATATTCTCACCATTGCAAAGCAAAGATAGAAAACCTGGATAGGATCGCTCAATAAACTCTCTGGTTCCCAAGTACAGTCATTGGGATTAGCGGACCATTGAACTTTAATGAGCGGCACGTCTTTGTTTCGAAGGTGTCTCACCTCCGTGGCAAGTACGCGAATAGGCTGCTGTATAATAGATAAATATGGTGAGATCTCAAGCCCTTGCAAATCAGGAGAGTTGATAACAGAATCTGATTCTCAAAGACACTTCCGAAGCTGAGAGACGTGAAACACGTTGTGAACTCCGGATAGATGAGCTGGAAGTGAAACTCTAAAAGCCACATGGCCAATACGTTCGGTAATAGGAAATGGTCCTACAAAGCGAGGAGCCAATTTCCCTGTCACACTGAAGCACATAACCCCTTTCAAAGGAGAAACACGAATAAAGATGAGATCACCAACCGAGAACTCGAGAGGCTTCCTACGGTTATCCGCGTAGGATTTTTGGCGGATTTGTGCCTCTTTCATTCTCTGACGAATAAGAACAATCTTCTCAGAAGAATCATGAACAAAATCTGGGCCAAGAATAAGCTTCTCCCCAGATTCCAACCAACAAGAAGGTGATCGACATGGCCTTCCGTACAAGGCTTCGAAAGGAGCCATACCGATACTGGACTGAAAACTATTGTTGTAGGAGAACTCCACAAGGGGTAGATGATCCTCCCAACAACCTCCAAAATCAAGAATACAAATACAGAGAAGATCTTCTAAGATACAATTCACCCGTTCAGTCTGTCCATCAGACTATGGATGATAAGCTATGCTGAAATTAAGCTTTGTTCCCAAAGCTTGCTGAAGACTCTGCCAGAAATGACTGGTGAATAAAGGATCACGGTCACTCACAATCGAACTTGGAACACCGTGAAGTCTCACGATTTCCTTGATAAATAACTTAGCCAAAAGAGAAGCAGTCCTATTAGATTTAATAGGAATAAAATAAGCTGACTTGGTGAGGCGATCAACAATAACCCAGATGCTAGAATGGACCGATCTCGTACGAGGTAGGCCATCAATGAAATCCATCGAAATCTGATCCCATTTCCACAATGGAATCTCTAGGGGCTGAAGGAGACCAGACGGGCGCTGATGTCTGGCTTTAATACGTTGACAAGTCATGCAATTACTCACATAACTCGCCACATCGCGCTTCATGCCTTCCCAATAATAAAGGCGATGCATATCGGTATACATCTTACTACTGCCAGGATGAATAGTATACTTAGACCGATGACAGTCATCAAGAATGTCATGCCTAAGTGCAGAATTAGAAGGCACAACATGACGGTTCTTCTTGAGAAGACACCCATGAAAATCAATGCTAAAGTCCCGCAACGCCTCATCACGGGATTCAGTCTCACAAAGCTGAATAAGATGCACAAGATCAGGATCACGCCACTGAGCTTCGGCAATACGATCCAATAGAGAGGGTCGAGCTTCCAAACTGAATAATACTATCGGAGAATCAGAGGATGGAGCTCGATCACGAATATCACAAAAAGATAGAGTCTCAAGAATATCCCATTCAGCAAGCATCAAAGAAACAACAGCCGAATGTCTGCGACTAAGCGCATAAGCAACACGATTACCCTTACCAGGGGTATATTGGATATCAAAGTCATAGGAGGCAAGAAACTCGAGCCAACGCTGTTGCCTCATATTGAGTTCCTTCTGAGTGAACAAATACTTCAAGGATTTATGATCGGTATAGAGAATGAAGCGCTTGCCTAATAAATAGTGTTGCCAAATCTTCAAGGCGAAGACAATGGTGGCTAACTCAAGATCATGAGTGGCATAGCGAACTTCATTCGGGCGCAGTTGCCTAGAAGCATAAGCAACTACCCGATCCTTCTACATAAGCATGGCACCGAGACCACTACCACACGCATCGGTGTAGACAACAAGATCATGATTCCCCTCGGGAACCACAAGAATAGGAGCATTAGTGAGAAGTTCCTTTAATGTCTGAAAGGAAGCTTCACACTTATCGGACCAAATATAACGAATGCCTTTCCGAGTAAGGCTGGTGAGAGGGAGCACAACATGGGAAAAATCCTTAATGAACCGACGGTAATAACCCGCCAATCCAAAGAAACTACGAATCTCATGAACATTCTCAGGCCTCTTCCAATTCTGGATAGCTTCGATCTTTGAGGGATCGACTAAAATGCCGTCGGAAGATACAACATGGCCTAGGAACTTAACCTTATTCTCCCAAAAATGGCACTTGGAGAATTTGGCTTTAAGCTTATGGTGACGAAGTGTACTCAAGACAATTCTCAAGTGATTAGCATGCTCGGCTTCAGACTTAGAATAAACAAGAATGTCATCAATGAACACAAGGACGAACTTATCGAGATGTTCCCTGAATACTCGATTCATAAGATCAACAAAGAAAGCAGGGGCGTTCGTCAAACCGAACGGCATAACGAGCCACTTGAAAGAACCATATCGAGTGCGGAAAGCTATAAGAGGTATGCTATCTTCCGTGACTCAGAGCCGATGAAAACTAGTGGCAAGGTCGAGCTGAGAGAAAACCTTATCGCAACTCAATAGATCGAACATATCATCGATCCTCGGCAAAGGATACCTATTCCTGATGGTTAACTCGTTAAGCTTGCGATAGTCTATGCAGAGCCTAAGAGTTCCATCGGACTTCTTCATGAAGACGACCGCGGTACCCCACGGTGAAAAACTGGATTGAATCAACTGCTTGGACTCAAGCTCTAAAAGCTGCTTCTTGAGTTCCTCATTTTCTTTTGTAGACATCCTCGTGGGAGGACGACCAACTGGCTGCGTGCCTGGAATGAGATCAATGCGGAACTCGATCGCCCGCTTAGGTGGCAAATCCGAAACCGGCTCAAAAACATCAAAGAAGTCACAAACAATAGGAATACAAGATATATCATCATCATCTCGTGAATCAAGAGAATATAAGGCCATTTCGGAATTATCCACATTCCGAAAAACAAGTGACAGCTGAGTAGACAAATCTGGATGTCGAAGATATAAAATTCTTTCAGAACAAATAATCCTGGCATCGTATCTCACTAACCAGTCCATACCCAAAATCATGTCAAATCCCAAATAAGAAATAACATGCAGATTCGCACGAAAAGAAAAGCCACATAAAACAATCTCAACGTCATCACAAAGCATGCTAAGGGTTGCGGATCCCCCAATAGGATCCGCAATCCTCAACGAAGTAACCATACAAGAAACATCCAAAGACAAATCATCGACGAGCTTTTTCTGTACGAAAGAATGCGAAGCACCCGTATCGAAAAGAACTCGAATACTATGGTCATGAAATAAAATAGAACCTTCCAAAATAGATGGAGATATACCTCTGGGCTGAGAAGAACCTCCAGAGGCCTTAGCAACATAAAGCCTGCCAGACTTGGCACTAGCAGGAGCAGTAGGGCAGGTGGAGACACGGTGACCTTCCTTCTTGCAATAATGACAGAAGAGAGGCTTAGGACAAGCTCGAATCATATGATCAAGAGAACCACAATTGAAACACTTCCGAATGTAAGGTGTTCCAGCAGATTGAGAGTTAGGACCAGATTCAATGGGCTTTTTCTTCTTAGAAGGGAGAAATCCTTGCTTATGAAATGGAAACCTCTTCTTATTGGGGTTCTTGCGAACCATAACATCATCACCACTATCACACTCCTTCTCGATGGCCTCGAGATGAAGTGTCGAATCAACCAACTCCTCAAAAGAAAGCTTAAGCTGGAGCATTAAAGACTTCTTCAGATATTTCTTAAGACCAGAGACAAACTTCATATTCTTCTTATAAGAAGTGCTAATGAATTCAAGACCATACTTAGATAAGGCCTCGAATGATGCAACATAATCGGAAACGGAGGACTTCCCTTGCTTCAACTCAAGGAAGCGACGGACTAATAAAACCTTCTCAGATTTAGGAACGAATTTGAGTTCGAATCGTTCCCGGAACTGAGTCCAAGAAAGAACAGACTCATCAAGTTCGACTACAAGAAGCTCGTACCAATCAAGGGCACGCTCTTGCAATAAGCTAGAAGTTACAAGAACTCGATCATGGTCAGAAAGATCCATACGAGAAAAGATACGTTCGCATGTGTGAATCCAAGCTTGGTCCTCAAGAACGGACTCGGAGCCTTTGAATGGCTTTCCACCAAGATGAGAAAAATCACTGCACAGGCGTGCAAAGGCAGACTTGCATGGAGGAGATGCACTCCTAAATAACTCCAAGAACTGATCGGTAGACATATAAACGCTGTCCGGATGCGAGCCACTGGATTGCCCAGCTTCCGTGCGTCGTCCTCGGCCTCTTCCGGCCATTAGCTGAAAGATAAGATAAGAAAAAGATTATTCACAAGGTAGATATCATTAATTCAAATATGGAATACTACGGAATAAAATGCATTCCTAGACGTATTCCCAAAATTCTATCTACCCCGAAGGCACGGAAAGAAATAAGGCACGATGATTCAAAGATTCGTAACATTCGTATTACACTTTGATGTACCGTAATATGTGTCTCTGTTCTATGTTTATCATATTTTGTTCTAAATTCAGCTCTGATACCAAGCTGTGACGCCCCACTCCGAGACCCACATTAGCAAAGAGTATTACAAAGTAACACCATCTGCTAATACGGAGAATAGAGCTGGATAGGAGCGACCATCTATAGCCTTGTCTTAATTATCTATTGAATACGCCGACATTTGCCACTTCTTACTCAAGTGGATCGACATCTTCAATAAATACTTAATACAAAGCTATAAGTGTCTGAAGGATCTATCAGAATAAAATATAACAACTTAAATGTAATACGCATCACAGAACAGAAGATCATCACATACATTTACACATATATAGATACATTACAGAGTTCACAAAATGATACATGTCAAGTGGTAAAGCAAACCACAATATACAGACGAGTCAAAAGAATACATATCAGAGTTACAGACAAAAAGGACTACACAAAAAGCTATAACAAAAAGGAGCTAGCGGAATAGTCCATGTGGAAGCAAAAGAGGCTAAGTCCAAAGTACCTAACCTGAAACATCTCGGTCTGACCCGAGTATAAAATACACGGGTCAGTCTAGCTAAACAAATTAGTTAAATATACTAATGATAATGAACATAAAAAATCATAAAGTATCACAAATATCTCCAAAAGAGATAACCAAATCATCTAACATAAGATGAATCATAACAAGCCTCATATCATAGGCAACTCAAATAAACCAAGGGTATCATATCCCAAATCAAGCCAAAGGTAACACAAGTTTCTACAAGGTAATCGCTATATATCGTGTGGTTCAAAGAACCTACACCGAAAGGCGATACATTAGGGAAATATAATTATCACAGAAACAAAATATGCTCAAGCTCAGTACTGTATAACAAGGATCCATACGCCCGAAGGCAACGCCCGGAGGCAAAAGGCAACGCCAAAAACCAACGCCAAAAGGCAACGCCAAAAACCAACGCCAGAAGGCAACGCCCGAAGGAAACGCCTGAAGGCAACAAACCGTAGTGGCGGTACTGGACACCACTGTCTGGCGGAATGTGTCACAACTCTTAGAAAGGAACCCGAAATTTTTTAATGTGAGTCCCATACCACACGTTCGCACTAAACGGTTTACTAACCGTTAGTCAATTCACACTCAAAGCAGTACAAAGTTCACCTCAACTCATCGGTAAACCAGACCCAAAGGTCAAAACGGTCAAACGAATTGATTAGGAATTAACTGAAAAGATAAATGCACGTGTTCATAGCATGCGTTTTATTTAATCATTTGATTCTCCTCCCTCTTCGCTCGAAGTGCAAAATTGTGTGTGTGTTTTAAACAGAAATTATAAATTGGAGAAACGAGCTTTTAATACAATTTAAAAAGATCATTTTATAAAAACCCGTGTACTAAATTAAAAAGGAATCATCAAAGCCAAGAATGGAATAACAACAAATTGGAACAACCCGAATCGGTTAAAGATTGGAAACCCAAGCAAAATAGGAAAAATAGGCAAAAACAAGCAGGTCAGTCGACTGACTGCAGAGGCCAGTCGAATGATCCAGAAACTCGAAAATTTCATTTCCTGCAGTCAGTCGACTGACTGCAGAGGTCAATCGATTGACTGCAGGAAACAGAGACTCCCTGTTTCTGCAGACAGTCCTAGGAACTATCATTTACTACAGCCAGTCGACTGACTGCAGGGGGTCAGTCGACTGACTGGCACTGGGGTTGTTTTTCAGCCTATTCAAATGAAGAGCAAACTCTTCCAATTTGCGATCGAACGAGCAGTGGGCGCTAGGGGTTTATGCCAATCGACAACCCAGCCCTATTGGCTCTCCAATACACCACCAAAAGCATGATCAAACATCAAAGCTATGATTTTTAGAGTTTTTGACTTCAAAACACCAAACATTGAAATGTTCACCAAATCAATTCAAACCAAAAGCAAATGAACATGAATAAGTGTTAGGAATCCATACCTAACATCAATGATACCAAGAGAAGTAGATGTGAGTTCAAAACTCACCTTTTTAACTCAAAAACAAAGATGAGAAGCACAAACACAAGGAAAAGATCAATCACTCTTCGCTTCAACTCTACAAGCTTCAATCTAAGATCAAAACAAGTATTTCCTAAATTAGGGTTTAGGAATTTTCTGACATTGAAGAGGAAATGAGATGGAGAAGATGAAGAGGAGGCTTACCTTAGCTTCTCCTTGAATTTGGAGCAAGAATTTCCCATTCCTCTCCCCATTTTCAGTTGTGCTAGAGAAAAAGAAATGAAATGAGAATGAATGGATGAAGAGAGGGGCTGAGTTAGGTTATAGAATGAGTTGGGTGAAACCCAAACCCAAAAGCCCACTAGAAAATAGCAAAATTCAACTTACTCCAAACATATCGAAGCTTATACTCAAAAAAGTTGCAAACGCCATTTTGGACTCAATGGAAGTGGCTCCGAGTCCTAATTCGACAGTTTGCAAAAAGTAGCTTTTCGAACTTAATCCGATTAACGACGCTATATTTAAATAAAATAATTAAATATAAAACCGTAAAATATGTGGGTTGTTACAAGTTTGATCAAAAGCCTCCCACCACCACTATGACGAGTTGCTGCCCCAGCCGCCAATACCAACGAGTCCGCCACCCATGGCGCCACCTCCTAGCCAATCACGGCCCATCTCAACATCCCCTCCCTGCCGCAGTTCAACCAAACCCTACCCCTCCAAGAAAAAGCCATAAAACCCTAATATTAGCTATCCACGACAACCCAAAGCCCAAATCAAAAATCGGCCATGGTCACGACCACTGCCTCGATCCCACGCTCTTCCCCGACTTCTCCACTCGGCCCCTCGACCACCGGTTCGCTGGAAAATATTTTTCGAACGCTTTTCGATCATTTCTTCCTCCTCGACCAACCAAGTCGCTAAAAATCCCACGAACACCTCTAAAAATCCCTAATTGTCGCTACGAACCCATCTGTACCCTCCGTTCGCCAAACCGTGATCATTGAAAACAATCGTTTTCTAGACCACTTGCTGTTATATGCAGGTATCTTCCCAAATACTCGACGAAAACCCCCTAAAATATTCGATGATGAACAACTTTCATTTTGATTTCGAAGGCTAATTGTTGATAGATGATGGGATTTGGATTTTTGAATGAGAGGATGTGGACTTTAATTTCATGGATTTTAAAGTTCCAGAGATAACAATCAGAAGAAGAAGATGAGGGTATACTGTGTATATATATACAGAGCCCATCACCTATGCCTAAACTCATCAACCTAAATTCATGGATGCAGATCAAATCAAGGGGGACAAAGAAACGATTGAGGAGGCCAAAGGTACATGTTAGGAGAAAGCAACAGCAGTATGTAGGCCAAAAGGGAAGATATTAGTTGGCTATGGTGTACCTGAGTATATACATTTTAATATTTAACTATGAATAAATTTCGGTACCCAGTCATGACGTATCGCGTCCGATCCCGAATCGCGATTGACAGAAAATAAAGCACGATCGCGTAAAAAAATGTTACACGATCACAAAACAAAAATAAAATAGACATGTTATTAAATTTTAAGAACTCTCAAAATGCCAGCGTTTGCCGTAATATACGTCAAACGAGAGTTTGTTTATTTTCCAAATTAAATATTATGGAAAAATTCTATAAATTAAATTAAAAATACGTCATTGGAAATCAAGTCTCAGTTTGAAACATAGATTTTATTATAATTTAATCCAATTCCGAATATTTAAATAAATTTAATAATCTAATTTAAAGGCCTAAAAATACGAGTCGTTACAAAAGGTGAGTTTAACTCATCGAAATTCCAATTGGCGCCGGAGCGTTCCGTTTTGAACTAAAATCGAGCAACGTCCGATTTTAGCCCAAATTTCAACTTTCTCCAATTCGACCAAACCAATTCCATCGTGAACTTCATCACAACGAGCGCAACGCAAAAGTTTTCGTCTCGATTGGACCTCGTATGAGAAAATTATTAAATTTATAAGATTTTGATTTTTTTAATAATATTAATTAAATACTAAATTACATTTTAAAACCTTAATCACCACTTAATACTTCTTCCCCTCTTCATAATCTTCCCGCTTAACAACCTGAAAGAAACATCACCATGGCTGGCACTTCCAAGCCACCTTGTCAACACCGTACTTAACCGGAGCACCCCCAACTACTGCCAACATTCATCTTATCAAGAGACAAACCCAACCATCCCCACCTCGTCACGACCGCACCTACCATGTGTTTCATAACCTGGAGCCTATCCAACGTCCGTACAATCGACGTGACCCACCACACAAGGCCGCACCTCCCAAAACTTTGCCATACGGTGCTAATCAACCCTCTACACCCAAATCCAAACTTAGAATTGCCTAAATCCACTTCAATTTGACCAAAATCAAAACCTTAGTCTCCAAACCCTTTACGACAGCACTGTTGAACCTCTCAAAGCCATCACTAAACACAACAAAACCTCATGGACAAGTAGTTCTCCCCATTCTGGATCTAAAGATCCTTGCTTTGAATTTTTCATCGAGTATTTATTGAGATATGAATTTTTGAAACCAAATTTGCTTTAATTTTCTTTTGTTTTGATTTGTACAGGTAACTAAATAAATGAGGATAGAAGAATAAATAGGCGTTGACTTGCTGATGGGTTAATTTTATTATTCAATTTTTGGTACGTCGCCACACAACAATTTGTTCGCGTACGAACTGCGAACGACAAAACAAAAATACGATCGTGCATAAAATTGCAACGTGATCCCAAAATAAAAATAATATACACTGATTTACTGATCATTTAAAATCACAAAAACACCGTTGTTTGTCGAAAAATCTTCAAACGAAAGTTTACAAAATACCCAAATTAAAAATTATGGAAAAATCAAATAAACTAAATTAAAAATACATCAATAGAAATCGAGTCGTAAAAATAAAAATAAAAATAAATTTTCTTATTATTTATTTGAACTATTCACTATTGCCAATATATTTACAAAATGAATTCACCGTTATTATTTACTAAATAATAAGGAGTTAAATAAGACCATTAAATCCATTCAATTAATACTCAATTCACCATCCATATATTTAAATCACTATCCAAATATCAAATTCACAAATTTAAATTTCAAATAATCTCTATATTTGAATTCAATTTATTAAACCTTTAGAAACCAATTATTTCAATATATTAAATTAATTAAATATTTCAAAATCCTATGACCAAAATTCCGGATTGTTACAACAACTCTCTTAGCACTAGTTTGCTTGGACCATCAGTTATACATTCATTTAGTATTTACTCAATGCACATCCAATGCCCTAAACAATGTATCTCAGCACCTGACGCCCTCAGCAATTTGCTCGGCCTTATTTATCTTTCTTCAGTTTCATGCTCAACATGCTTATCAGTGCCCTGATACCTTAATGCATCATCACCTTTCAACAGTTATGCCTTATGTGCTCACTCTCCTGACAACAACATAGTTACGCCCAGGCCGTGTCTTTTGGCAAATAATCCTTTTTACTGCAGTGTCTTTTGGCAAGTAATTGTTATTATAATGTTTTGTTCTCCATTTCCTATCACTTTTATTTGATCATCATAGTGACGATCTACCGCTCTTGTAATAGCTTAAAACCAACAAAATATTGTATGGATTCTATGTTTAGGTGATAAAATACAAGTGCTCTTCTCTTAAGAGAACCACTCTTTCATCAAAAAACCAAAGTAATAATAGAAATAAAAAACACCTTTATTACGAACAAGATTTATAACAGAGTTAAATAATTTACAATAATCTATATAACTTCCCCTATGGCATACCTTTAGCTCAATCCCGTACTTGCACTTGAAGGAAATTATGGATTTGTAATCCCATTCTTTTGACCAGTTTATCAGGATTGGTCGAGTTAGTCCCTTTGTGAACGGGTCCATTATATATTCTTTATTATCTATACTTGTAATTGTCACTTCTCCATCACTGACAAATTCTCTTATCGGGTGGAACTTCCAGAGTACGTGCCTTAATTTCTTGTGATTTTTAGATTCTTTCGCTATTTGCATTGCGACATTGTAGTATTTGGAATCACCCTTAGTTTAGTCATAAATTTATGCATCTAGACTGCTTTTTTAGCCGCTTCATTTATGGTAACGTACCCATCCTCCTTCATTGAATAAGCTACAACTCTTTGCTAGGAATTTTCCCAGCCTACTGCTCCACCGTTATTTGTTAATACAAATTCAATATTGATTTATTGTCATCGATATCACTCTTAGAGCACGAATCTGCATACCTCTTAATATGGAGGTATTCATTCCCATATATTAGAAATAAGTTTTAGTATTTCTTAAATACTTAAGAATGCATTTCACTGCTATCTTTTTCTCCAAGGTTTGACTGGTATCAGCATACGCTTCCAAATGCATAGCCACATCCGTTCTCATACATAACATAATGTACGTAATGGATTTGATTACGATGCATATGATATCCACCTCATATGCTCCTTTTCATCATCAACATGAGGAGCGTCCTTCTTAGAAAGGACGATTTCAGATTGCGTCGACACATTTCCATGCTTGGAATTCTCTATACTAAACCTTTAGTATGGCGTCTATGTACAAGAATTAGGACAATCATAGCAACCTCTTAGATCTATCTCTATACATCCTAATACCAAAATTATTATAGAGTTGGGGTATGCCCTAGGGGCAATTATGTAATTTGTTATATATATTTAACTCATTGACCAATCTTGTTTGAACTAAAAGATGTTTTCTTTCTATTATATACTTGATAAATATGTTATATTAATTAATTAATTTAATTAAAAGTATATTTAATATAAAATACATAAATGGTATGTTTTGTGATAGTAGTTACGAAGTGTTGTAACCGCTAGTAATTTATCACAATAAAAATAAATATTCCATTTTAAATATTCCTAGTCAAGACGTATTGAGACCGGATATCATTACATCCGTTGAGACTGGAGTACGTAACGGTCTCCAAATGTTGGGTAGTGTATTAATCATGACTGTTGGGGGCACTAAGTGGTTACTTATTGATAGTTATTGGATAACTATGGAATAAGTCACTCGATAGTTTTCTGTTGGTTAATATAACTAAGGTAAAATAGAAAATATCAATGCGACTAATTTACGCAGTTTGCTTGAGTTGAGAATACTGTTTATCTTCAATGTGGAAGCTCTGCTTTGATTATAGTTAAATCATGGCACGACGTCCATCGAACGACTATAGTTGGGTCGAATGGAAGCATTTAAAGTGAAACACTATTCAAGAGAGGATTCGTGTCCTGAGTTATATGAGGTTAGTAGCATAGTCAACTAAAGTCAACTCAAAGTCAAAGTCTCAAGGTAGAAAATTTCGATTGATAATAATTGTTATCATTGAACCAAAGGCTTTGTGTTTGGACTATAAAGTTGAATATGCACGACACTAGAATTCTGACCATTACCAGATTCCATAAGTCCAAAGTGATATATCTTTAATGAAAAGAATTGGTGTTAATGATTATCACTATAAGGTACCGCTTAAGTGCTTGGGAAATTTGATTTTACCGAAAAGACTTATAAGCGACGAATTCAGCCAAACTGTTACACCACTAGCTAAGGTGATGTGTGAACATTGATATTTGAATTGTTCAATATTAATCGCTGACTGAATTTATACCTCTGAGTCGTGCAACCGCATTTGTGATTTCTTTGAAAACCACACGATTTAATTAGTTTGTAAAATGTTATGAATTGATTAAGTTAATTACTATTTATGAGATACTAATTATTGTTGATTTATTTGATGTTTTGAATATTGTAGATAATTATTTAAATGCATATATAAAAGTTATACTTGCACATATTGATATGCGATATCAGTATAATTTTAAACATAGTTTAAATAATAAAGTAATTACATATTTTTTCTTCTTTTATTTGGAAAATTTGCACATTAGGAATGTGCTTGGACCAGCCATATAATGATGAGAGGAGGAAATCAATTAATTGGATTGATTGAAATTTAAAAAGGGAATAAATGAAGGAAATTTTAATAAGAGAATGAGAAAGATTCCTTTAATTCTATTAAAAATAATATCTACTCATTTTTTATTTCTGGAATAGAACGTAACTTTTACTTCCTTTCTTTTTCTTCCTCTTCTCTATCATTCATTCATGGCTGAAAAAAATTTCAAAGAAAAAAAACATCAAACCAAATCTAAATACATCAATTAAATTAAAGAAAGGTGGTTCATCCTTCTCTTGCAAAGTGGGATGCTTATTTATTGGAATGTAAGGAGAAGTCACAAATCAAGGTGTGATGAAGGGCAAGGTATATCGGTTTGAGAGCTAGCAACTCCAAAAATGATATTCGATTCAAGGAGAAAATTCATAGTTTTAAGGTGAAAATTCAAGGTAATGGTGAAAAGTTTATCTCTTATCCATTGATATATAATTTTATTGTAATTTTATATTTCTATTAGATAGCTTGATTATGATGAATCTTGTATATTGATTTATCGTCACATGATGGATGGTTGCATGTTCAGGTGCATAAAATTATTACTATCATTTTGTTTGTTTGTAATAGCTATGATGCTCTCTACATTAAAATGAATTTCTTTCTTTCCTTTTCCAATTTTGAATCTAATATTGTTTAATTGACTTTAGTCGTACAAATTTACAGTTAAATGATTTACGTTTTATAAACATACGTTTTAATAGAAATTTTTTGTTTTAGCCTAAAAGGCATTCTGAATACATATATATATATATTGAATTTGTACATAAACTCCTTTGTTAATTAATTTAAATTAACTAAGTAGATTAGTTTATACATGTGTATTTCTAGAAATATCAAATATGCACATTGTACAAGATTTCTAAATCAGCAATATATTTCTCTTACAGCCATACCATTTCAATTAATTAATTAATAAATATTAAACTAAACTTTTATTTGATGGTTGAGAGAATCTTTTGCTGTTATAAAATATATTTATCATTATAAATTATTATTTTATTAAATAATCACCACACTTTGAATACATTCTTTGCGGAATTTTGAAATGAAATGGTTCTATTAAAGGAAATTAATGACCCTATTAATCACCACATTAATTCTCTCTCTTAATATAACTTAACCTTTCATTTCAAAACCTACATTCATTTCAAAATTAATTTTTAGGCTGTGGGGCCCTTATTTAATAAATGAATATGTTTTACAAAACTCATCCTTAATTTTATTAGTGTATAAGTATACAAATATCTTTGTTTAGAAATAAAGAGGCTATGTAAGTTATAAAGAGCATCAATCACTACATTAATTTCTCTTTCTTTAATATGATCGAGATTTTCATTTCTCAAACTTTCACATTCCAGAACTTAAATAATTGCCTCATTTGTATTATATAAACCTCACTCATATTTATAGTTATACATGCATTATAGTATGCATACATATATTTTAATTATATCCATACCACTTTGATGCACTTATACGTACATTTAGACGGTATGATCGAATGTAAGAGGGGATAACATGTCCATAGCGGTGTAAATCCCAACACCTAAACGCGGGCATGTTCAACCATATACACATTATAATGTTGCATGTGCACGTTTACACATATGTGTATATGATACACATGTTCAAGACATCAAACAAAATAAATAAAATAAAACTATTTAAAAATCTAAATAATAAAATGATTTTATTTAAAATTAATTTTAGAAGAGTTCTAAATATATTTGTCTTCATAGGCCCATTAAAGATCCAAAATGATAAAAAAATTGAAATTCACCATTTCTTCCACTATGGGCTGGCCCAATTCCAACAGAATATAGGTTGCTTCTCCCAAGGTCCTTCATGGAGAAGTTCTTAAACAATTAATGTTTCATAGATTGTAGTAACAGGACATCATTGCCAATTAGAGTAAATCATTGACATAAAGAATAATAAACACTATAACATTTCCTTATTCTCTCTGGTATATGCATGCTAGTTGGAATTGGAACAACACGAAGCGGGTTAAATGGATGAATTCTAATTTTTTTACCATTTTTTATTTTGTTAGGCCTATGAAGTCTAAACTGATTTAGATCTAATCTAAATAATTTTAAATAAAATCATTATCTTATTTAATTAATCAATATAAAGATGTTATTTGTATATATTTTTGATGTACAAAGTTTACACGTGTAACGACCCGTATCGGAGAATTGTAGAATATTATTTTTAAATTTGTATGAGGACGTATGATTCTATAACCTTTGGAAATGCTTATTAGTGACTGTAACGACACAGGATTCAGTCATTTGAATTTGAAATATTTAATTGATTTTAAATATTGAAAAGTTAATTTTATAAGTCAAACAACTTAAATTTCAAATATATGGATTTAATGTGAATAAAAATGATTTCGAAAGATGATTTAAATTCTGTTTAAAAAAGAATGAAGATGGTAAACTTTTAAATTCGAATTAAAGCGATTAGAATGGTTTTAATAATAATTCGTTTTAATTAACGTGTAAAAATAGCCTTCCAGGACATCGTCTCGGATTTTGACGAAACTAGAGCCATTGGTTTGGTAATAGTGACTTATTGTGTTTTAATGAATTTCGTAATGATCGGACGTATTGTGTGTTCGTGCGAGCTTAAAACACGTAGAAATTAATTAAAGGAATTTTAATTAATATAATTTGGTTTTGAAAGTTAACTTCTATATATGATGGAATTACCCGATACTAGTTCCATTGTGTTCGAAATGGGGGAATTTAGTATAGAACGCCATGCGGTACGCCTCGTTTGGAGTTCAAAATTTTAGAGCGGGAATAGTGCTTTAAAATTTTTCTATAAAAGGACCTCAATGGTTTCGATTTTGCGAAACCCTAAAACGAATAATGCATCCACCATTTATTTTTCTCCTTCATCCAACGACCGTAATTCATCCATGCCGCTAGGAGCATTATTGGTCGAGGGTGTCAACTAGGAAAGTTCAGAGCTCGTGGAGACGAGCAAGATGACCATTGGATTGGCGTGCGATCGAGCTAGGTGGTGCAGATTGAGGTTCGACGACATTCGTCATTTTTGGGTTTTCACGGCGGAGGGCGATGTTTCAGGAGGTGGCTCCGGTGGCGTATGGCTCGGCTTGGTCGTGGTTACCTACGGTGGCTAAGCGGCGGCGGTGAACGAGGGAAGTCGCAACGTCAAATTTTAAAAATGGGTAGCCTGGAGATAGAATAAAGGTAATTAACAAATTCAAAACCTAATTAATTTAAGTTAATTATAATTTAAGTTTTTCTAAGTTTTAAAGATCGCATCTTGTCCATACAAGATTGAATTTGGACGCGGTCAGTCGCGTTAGGTTGGTATTGACGAACACTACATTATGGAGTTGGATTGGAGTAATTTGGAGCTAGTAGGAATTTGTGTTAAAATCGAACGTCCGTTTGATTTTAACTCAAACCAGAACGCTTTGGTAATAACTGGATTTTCGGCAAGTTAAACTCACCTCTCTGGACCCACTTATATTTTATATAAGTGCATATATTTTTATTGATGCTTATTTGTTGCTGGTTTAGATGATTTGTTTTATCAGTTGGTTTGGATTTATTCCCGTCCTTGTAATGGATGACCTTTTATTTATACCCATCTAGTTGCAGATGACCCGTATTATATGGTTATATACTATATGTGATGCAGGGGGACAGGTTGGAGGGATCCAACAGGATTCCTCACCACCGTTGATTTTATTTTTCATATATATTATGATATATGATTTTTTAGATGCCATATTTGATGACATGGACATGTGTGGTTTATTGTCAGCTTGAAATGTGCAGAATTGCGGGTTGTCACATTTGGTATCAGAGCTTAGGTCAGCGGACACCTAGGCTTTGGTGGGGTACTCATTATAGCTAGGGTCAGTAGCACCCTAGAATGAGTTTGAGTGTATATGTATATATGATCGCGTATTTGTTAGTGATATAAAAATGTTTTATATTGTGTTGGTAGATCTATTGAGTGACTTATGGATTCTGGTCAATACGAGTAATTAACGTCATTGATAGGGATCTCTAAATACTTGAACATAGCAATTCAACATAGCACTATTTTGAAATTGGGTAAATTGTATCATTTTACCTTGATTATATTTTATGTACAAAGAAATAGTTTTCAGAAAGTATTATAGTTATATATGGTATGTTGGTTGGATTTAAGGTATAATGTTAATACAGGTTTTTTATTATAATCTAAACAAAGATAAACATTTGTAAACTGAGTTATATAAGAAAGTGAATTTATAAATGAGAATTATAAAGTATTGATTATAATTAAAATAATCAACATTCGTGAAATGTATTGTATAAGAAATGAAATTATACAAGTATGATTTATAAATAAAAAGGAAATGAAATTGTACAAGTATATTTATAAATATGGGTTATAAATAAAAATGGATTTAAAACAAGAAATTGAGAATTTAAATCCCGATGATTTTGAAAATTGTTTTTCAAAGCTTTTAGAAGAAATAATAATAGTATTATTTTGAAAATATTTTGATTAGAAATATTTTTAAATGGAATTTAAAAGAGGTAAGAAAGCACCGAACTCACTTATGTCACTGAAAAATAATTCGGGTGATGACTGTAGCATCATCGGTGTTCAGCTTCGAGTTTCTAAGTGACAGATTGCTACCATAGTGATTTGGTATAAAAAGTTTGTTTTGGTAAAATAAAGTTTTGTTTTGGCAAACAAAGATTGTTTTAGATTTCAAACGTATGATTTGATATACAAAGGAGTTATGTATATATTATGATTTCAAATTTTTTTGAAATTTTTGATTTAAGTGATTTGTGAGAATATAAGAAAATAAGTTTCTGTAACTTATAAGTTGAAAAATAGTAAGTTAAAAACAAATTTTAAACTTTTTAAATATTCTGGTTAAGGCAAATTGGAAATTTTCTACACTCTTAGGAAGTAGAAGAGTGTGAAATGAATAAAACTTAAGTTGTAAAGTGATTATATAACCACAAGTTGTAATTATAGAATGTGGATGAACTTAAGTAAAATTTATGAAATTATAAGTACATAAGTTTATATAACTTATAAAATTTAAGCAAATGGAAAGTAAAACCAAAATTTAAAAAATGGTTAAACTTGGTTAAAAAAAGAAATCTGAAATTGAGCTATGAAACGAAATTTAAGTTAAGTTAAGTGAAATTGATTGTGATTTAAAATGAATATGAACTTAAGCTTGGAAGTGATAATAAAAATAAGTTGTGTTGTATAAAATGTTTATAATAAACTTAATTAATGATTTTATGGAATGGTTCCTAAGTTATATTAGTATTAAAAGAAATATACTAAGAATGAAATGAATGTGAATAAAATGAATGTAAATAAAATAGATATGAATAAAAATAATTTGGTACAGTTAAGAAACCAATTGAAATAAATATGTACGTTGTACGTAGATCATTTTATTCGCATAACTGTTTAATCCAGATTCAAGCACACGATTTCGAGGTGATTTACGCCGATACAAGTTAAGATTTTTCACTCGGTTCTTGATGGCGAACACTGGATACAGATTTTTGATTTATTCTAAAATTCTCTATCACGGTATATAGCTATGCAAGGAGAATGACGGTTTCTAATTAAGGAACCAGTTCGGGGTCCACACTAGAGAAGTTTAGCGAGCGATACTGGTTCGAAAGTGATATTGTTTAGTCGAGAGAGCAATCAATTTTGATATTGCGTACGGATGGTCTATGGACATCTTACGGGCTTTGGTATGATTGTATGCCATGAATAGCTAACTTTGTTTACTAGTAATTGTAAACATTATTAAGTATGGATGCATGCTGGTTGCATATGGTTGTTATATTAGTCTATGTCATATAGTGATTTTACTTTCCATATACTCATTCTATAGTGATTTTACTTTCCATATACTTGTTCTCATTTGTTGCTAAGTGTTTAGTAGGCACAGACGATGTGTGCTTCAAATTTGGAGCTCGCTTTCATTTTATATTGATTGTATATGTTTGCTAATATTAAGAGAAGGTACACATCTTGGATTACATATCATATTTTTTTGTTTTTCCCTACGGGATGCCTCATCCTTGAGGTGAGATGCATATTGTGTGATTATATATATTGTAAATTTTTCCGGCCGAACCGCAAAAAGGAGACGCTGTCGAAATTTTCCGTAAATTTAAGGTGTTAGAAATTTTTTGAGATTTTTGAGAAGTAAAATTTGATTTTGTGTTATAACTTGGAAGGATATTAGTTGGTATCAGTGAATAAATTTAAAGACTTAGAAAATTTTATAATCTATCCAACTAATTGATTTTGGAAAGTTAATGGGTTTTGTGGCATTTTTCTCCTTTATCCAACGGCTATAGTTCATCCAAGCCGCTAGGGGCATTATTGGACGAGGGTGTCAACTAGGAAAGTGTAAAGCTCGTGAAGATGAGCAAGATAACCGGTTGGATTAGCTTGTGATCAAGAGAGGCGGCGCATATCGAGGTTCGATGGCGTTCATGATTTTTGGATTTTCACGGTGGAGGGCGACGTTTCAGGAGGTAGCTCCGGTGGTGTGAGGCTCGGCTTGGTCGTGGCTACCTACGGTGGCAAAGCGGCGATGGCAGGAGGCGCAAGGCGGCGGCGGTGAACGAGGGAAGTCACGACGTTGAATTTTAAAAATGGATGGTTTGGAGATAAAAGAAAGGTAATTAACAAATTTAAAACCTAATTAATTTAAGTTAATTATAAATTAATTGTCTCTAAGTCCTAATGATCGTATCTTGTCCATACGAGATCGGATTTAGACGCGGTCAGTCGCGTGAGGTTCGTATTGACGAATACTATGTTATGAAATTGGACTGGAGTAGTTTGGAGCTTGTAGGAATTTATGTTAAAATTGAACGTCCGTTCGATTTTAATTCAAATCAGAACGCTTTGGCAATAGTTGAAACTTTGGTTAGTTGAATTCACCCCTCTGAACCCACTTATATTTTTTATAAGTGCAGATATTATTATTGGTGCTTGTTTGTTACTGGTTTGGATGAGTTACTGTTTTATCAGTTGGTTTGGATTTATTCCGGCCCTTGGAGCGGATGGCCTTTTATATATACTCTCCTAGTTGCGGATGACCCATATTATATTATTATATGTTGTATGTGATGCAGGGGGATAGGTTGGAGAGATTCAGTAGGATTCCTCACCACTGTTGATTTTACTTCTCATATATATTATGATATATGATTTGTTGGATGCCATATTTGATGACATTGACATGTTTGGTTTATTGTCAGCTTGAAATGTGCGGAATAGTGGGTCGTCAAAGTGACATTTTCTATCATTAGAATTTTTATCGAACAATTTTTCCTTCGATAACTTGTAACATCTATAACTTTTGATAGAAGCCGAGATAGGTCCTCACTACAATTCCATTGGAAATATACGATGGTTTCTCTTTCCGTAGAGTGGTCATAATAACGATTTGGACTTTATGGCTATGAGATATGACTATTTGAAGTTTGGCAGTTTTTAGACATTCCAACTTCATTTTCCGTCATCCCAAAATAGATCTAAATCTCCATTAACCTTCTTTTAGCCAAAACATTCTCCTTTCTATTCCAAATCAAGTCTAAATCATAGATTAAGGATAAACTAGTAAGGAGATTACCAAGAGACTTTCAAATCTACAATTTTAGGGAGGAAATTTCAGATCTCTATTGGTTGTTTTCGAATTTGCCTCGATTTGCGTGCAAATCGCTACTTTTGGATGTTTGGTGAGTTATTTAACATATCACATCTTATTATATATGTATCTATAGGTTTTAACATGTTTTAAATCCATTTTTAAAGTAAAAAACATGCTTTTATGTTGTTTTAAAACCCAACCTAAAGTATAAACGAGAAAAAAATGATTTGAAGTGTTTTAATCATGATATTTGAATGTGTGATTGCCTATATAAATTTTAGGCTACGCTGAAGATACTTTATGTGATGATTGCCATTTGTTATATGTTTTGTATGCTTGCATGTTGATTGATGTGTGTGGGGGCGTTTGTGTGTATGCTTGAATGGTTGCAAACAGTCATCGGAGCAAACTAGATGTGTGATTCTATAGCGGAAGGTCTCCGTTTAGAAAAAGTTGCGATGTGCACTCCACTTCAAAACATAAATGATGGGAGGTCCATAAACGTAGAATCAGATTTCGATGGATAGGCCCTAAGGTGTTAGGAGTCGTATCGATGCATAGGGAAGGCACGCGACTCGAAGTATGGAGCATAATAATGGAATCAGCGCGAAATTGGAGTTTGGAGATACTACAACAATTCTATTCAGTAGCAATTGTCCGATGGTAGCTTGCTAAGGTTCGACTTTAGGTTAGAAGGTGATCTGCTAGGGTGTGCTTCGTGTTTGATGGTTTATAGGCCCAGACAACAAATGATGTCCGATGGCTTTGTATGACTCTAAAATTTAGAAAATGACTCTTAAGGACATTTTCCACATCTATGATTTTTGTCGAAATTCTATGCGACCATTTTGCCTTAAAATTTTATATAGACTATAACTTTTGATAGTAGTCAAATTAGGGTCTCAAACCATTTCCATTACTTCAGGATGATGGTTTACCATTCCGTAGAGTAGTCATAATAGAAAAATGGACTTACCATTTTAAAGTTATTGCCATTTTAAGTTTTGGCTGCTATTGGCCTGCATTAGTGGGTAATTAACTAAGATCATACTTGGACCCACTAACCCATCTCGAAAATTGTGCTAAAAGAAGGCTGTTGGGACTGATCTAAATCATTTTTGTCTTCCCCAAAATAGCCAAAAACCTTTATTAACCCTAATTTCATCAAAAAGCCTACATTTTCCTTACTAATCTTAGCCTAAATCATCATAGAGGGGTAATTAGCATAGAGGGATTAAAGGTTATAATTTTGGCTTATTTGCATTCATCCTTCTTCCTATCCACTTCAGACATATAGGGAGAAATCGGTATTTTAGGTATTTGGTGAGTGGTTCTTGACCTCTCACTATACTGTACATGTTTATATGGTTAAAATGAAGTTTGTTTACATGATTTTGATCCTAAAATGTTTTCTAACTTTAATCATTTTCATATATGTTTATGGCCAAAATAATGATTTTTAAATGGTTTTACAACTCCTTTTGTTCATATTGATATGCTAGTGTAAAAGATAGATCTAGAATAGAATTTGTCTGATTATCATGTTTTTATGAATTACATATGTGTCTGGACGCATATAGATTATATTTTATGTTTATGTGTTGTACTTTGATGTGGTTTGCTGGTGCTTTTAGGTAGTTAGGAAAGAGGTGGTCGAATTGGCAAATCAAAGGCAAAGATTGTCAAAATTGGATGAAACTTGGAGGAGGGGCTTTGGAGCATGGGAGGAGCCCAGGGTCAAGTCAAATCAAGATTGGAGCTAATAAAAGAGTTGGTACCAAGAGCTTTTAGCCAGTGGAAAACCTCTTGGTGGGAAATGTCAAGTTAGGGCTAGGAGTGATGAGCAAAAGCCAAATGCCAAAATTTGGCCGTGTTGGAGTGGTACCGAGAGCTTTGGAGGAATGGCACAGAGAGCTTTTCCAAAGAAGTGGTCAGGGTTTAGATGCTTAGAAGCTGGAATTCTAAAAGAGGACTAGAGGAAAGGAGCAAGGAAGAGACTTAGCCAAAATTGGCCAAGTACCCAACTCGGTACCAAGAGCTTTATTTGATGGAATTGACGTGAAAATTCCAGAAGGAAAGAGTAAGCGCTCTGTAGATCGCAATGAAGTTGTTTGTTTGTTCGCTTAGGGTTTGATGGCATTGTAGTAGCACGATGATAGCTTTAGGACTTGGGTGATGGCAACTCGATGGTGAATGGAGCTAGGTTCCGATGGCGGCTGCTCGATGTTGAAGGGAGTCGTAAGAATGTTTATCCACAAAGAGCGGGTTCTAGGAAGGGTGATCCATGGATAGTTGAATGGTTCTATTTTGGAATGAAGGAATATGGACAGGTTCCTTGAGAATAATGGAAATTATATGGAGCAAGGAAAAGGGCTCGGATACGCATGTTAAGGGATCGTTTGTACTTGGAGTGCTTTTTGATGTACTCGAAAGCAGGGGTACTGTGGGGATGCTCATAGGTACTTTGTTTGCCTACCCCGGATCGGTTGTTTGGATTTGTATACCGTGGACCAGTGGAATGGGTCTATTATCAGCTTCGGGCTAAAAGCGAGTACACTGAAAATCGAGATTTCCATTATCCCCTACTAGGGTAAAGACCATATGAGTTATCATATATCTAGAGCAAATTGAGTGATAGTGAGGATTGTTTGATGGATGCTATGGTTGCTTTGATTGTTATCTTCCGTAGTCTATCCCTCTAGGGATGTCACTGGAGATAGGTATTGGGGATAAGGATATGTAGATACCTGTTATTATACTTAGTTTTCAGTTTACCTTTATGATATTCGTAGAGTAGCATTGTAACGACCCGTATTTTACGTATCGGAGGATCGTAAAATACGTAAAATATTTTTTTTACTTATGTGATGTCGTATGACTCTATAATTTTAGGATATTACTCTTAGGGATATTTTGCACACTTATGATTTTTTTTCCAATGTCTATGTGATAATTTTGACCCTGATAACCTTGTTTGGACTATAACTTTCGATAGGAGTTGAATTAGGGACTCAAACCAGTTCCATTGATTTAGGATGACAGTTTTCCATTCTGGAAAGTGGTTATATTAGAAAATGATTTACGGTTAGGAAGTTATACCTATTTTAAGTTTAGACATCTACTGGCCTGTATTGGTGTGCAACTAACTAGGCCCATACTTAGGCTCATTAATCTAATTCAGGATTATTATGAATAGAGGGACTGTAGGAGCTGAATTAAAACTTTTTCTTCTTTCCCAAATTAGATCTAAACCTATATTAACCCTAATTTCATCCAAAATCACACAAATTACGCTATAAACCTAGCCGAGTCACTAATTAGGTAGAAGATTATCAAATAGAAGTTAGGTATCATCACTTTTGGTTAATTTGCATTGCTTTCTATTACTGTCCACATCAGATCTAGACTTGAAATTGTTGATTTTGGTAATTGGTGAGTGGTTTATGTCTTCTCACTATCTTATGTATGTTTATATAGTACAATTACATGTTTTAACATGATTTTTGATCTTAAACCTTTTCTAGTTTTAATTACATGCTACAATATGCTTATGACCTAAATTTGTGAATCTTTGAAATGGTTTTAAATAATGATTTAGTAATTCTCCTTATTCATATTCATATGTGCATGTAATATGTAGATCTTGATTAGAATTGGGTTGTTTATCACATTCTTGTGCATTGTTTGTATAAATGGATGTGTATGTTATTCTTTGGTTAAATGCTATGATTTGATATTTTTGCTAGTATTTTGGATGCTTAGGAAGATAGGTTGGTGAATTTGACAAATCAGAAGAAAAGATGGTCAGAATCGGATGAAACTTAGAGGGGAGGCTCTGGAGTACGGAGGAAGCCGGAAGTTCAAGTGGCATGTCCAAATTCACCAAGTAGACAAGTCGGTACCGATTTGTTCATGTCGGTATCGAGTTGTCTGTATTGGTTATGTGGGTCAACGATTGTAGTAGAGGTGGAACATGGCAAGGTGCAAGAGATTGGCTAAGTGTTAGAGGTTATACTGACTTGTTTCTAGGATTTGAAGATGAATTTGGCATGGGACCGAGTTGTTTTGATGGATGGGTCGTGTAACACCCCATATTTTTAGCAACATTATTTAGAATATTTAATTAGCTAAATAAAATAAAATAATGTAAGATGATTAATAGATTGAGATTTGATTAAAATTTAGGGTAGCCGTGCTTTGTTAATGTGTAATTCAAAACAAGATGACATGAATAAGATATGTTAGGAAATAAGGAAGGGCGAAAGGGGAAATAGAATGAACTTATACCCTAAACCCTTAGGAAAACAAACACACGTTCATTCCATTTTTTCCAGTAAAAACACCCTAAGGCCAGTCACCATTTTCAATCTCAAGAGAAAATAAGAGCTAGGATTTCAAGAAGAAGAAGTAAATCAACTTGTTCAACATCAAATCTCATATCTTTAATCACAAAGCTAAGGTGAATGATTACTACATCCCATTTTCTTATAGTTTTCGAATTTAAGGGTAAACTGATTATCCTCGATACCATCTGTTAATTTAGTTCAAATTTAAAAATTATTCTTCTTTGGATGCATTTTTAAGTACAATTTTGAGGCACCTTGTCAGGTGGACAAGAAACAGAACACTTGAGATGCCTAAACGCGATGACAGAGCAATATTTTGCATGTTATATACACATGACATATTTATATTTCATGTGTTCGTTATCTTTTCGCTACTATGATCTGCAGAATACATTGGATCCTTATTCATGACATGTAACTTTGTTATATAGGCATGACATGAATACAATAATATTTGCTTGTCAACGTTTAAATAACTGTGTGTTTTGAATAGACAGGAATAGTGGAACTATTTATACGTTTTCCTTCTTATGATGTATCTACGTTAGGTGATCTGCCAGCTATTCCTATGCATTCAGGTTCAATGGATAATTCTATATTTTATCATATTCAAGCATCTACAAAAAATATATTACGGCAAGCCTCTTAAGGAATACTTTAGAGAAAAAATTGAATGAATTAGTATGTATTTCGAATAATCACAGTTCCTATATACCAATATTTGTTTAATTTTTTTTATAAGTTTCCTTGTATTTAATATGAATAATTTATGTATGGATTTTGAACATCTTGATTTTGAACAGTATCATAGAAAATAACTATTGGAAGATGAGATTACTTGGTATCCAGTCGATTTTGTATGGTACACTTTAGTTTTGGATGTTGACATTACGTCACACTGCTTGGAAAAATAAGAATAATGTTTAAACCTGGGTGATTATGCATGTTGTAATTATTTATTTGTCCAATAATCTGTTATAACATCATATTTATTGTCACCTTATTTCGGTTTTAGAGGGGCGAACTATGGAACTTCAGTGTTTGAAACTATATTCAGATTAATAAGTCATTGGCCTCAACAAAATGCAAGATAATTTGAATCCTTTTATCAAACAAAGAATCACTTCTGAAAGGAGTAAATGGAGGAAGCTATTGGTGGCAGTTCTCAGTTCAAGAAATTTTTGTTAGGTAAGTGAATTATTTTACTAAATTCATCTATTCAATTATTACATGCATGTACAACGTAATTTGAATTAGTTCACTGTTTCCCTTTGCGAACTCAAAGTATCCTCCTCTCATGCTTCTAGCTTGACTCATTTTAGCTTCTTTCTAAAGCTAGTAACAGATCATTGTTTTGCAACAAGCTGATACAGCTGCTGTTCATTTAAACTCTATTTATCAACTGCTTTGTATCGTTATAGTACTCTATCAACTCTTTTTATCAACTACATTAAACAATTATAGTACTTTATCAGCTGCAGTTCATCCAAAGCAGATTTAATGATTAGCCGCTTACTATTTGACTTCTACTTATTATATCCTTGTATGCCTTTATCAATATATTAAGTTATGCTGGAAATTATAGTACTATTTAACTTTGTTATTCAAAATTGTGTAATACCATTGAGAACAGTTGTTTAATACCGAAATAAATTTTATATTTATATTGTAGTATAAACCAATACATGCACATAATTTGTACAAAAAAGGTAACATTGATTGCTCATACCTTATAGCGATTATACTAGTACCCCTGTTTTGTGTCATTAAATAAATTTTATGATAGGGATAAGCCAAGTAAAAGAAGTTACATGTAAGTCCTGATAATCAACACATCCAGAGTCTCCAGGTAAGTGTTTCGAGTAAGTTCAGATAACCAACATTATTTTTATCTTAATATGATAAATGCATGTTCAGTATATAAAGTTACATGGTTTAGGAATACAGAATTAATAGCTAATTTTTGAGAGAAATGTGTGATCCTCTAATAAAAGAGGAGAGCACACATGAAGCTATGTATAAAACACATAAAATGGTGATGCCAACATGCCTGGCAGGTGACAAGTCCATGAACCAGAACCAAATAAAGAAAAGAATACCCCAATAATGAGCTCCGGCAAAGCCACCGCCCATTACACCCTAAAATCAAGCTCCGGCAAGGCCACCGCCCGATAATAAGGTGTTAGAGGTACCTAAAAAACTAAACCATCTACAAAATCCGGAGAATCATAAAACCAGCACCATCAGAATAGAAACTCTATGAAATCTGAAGACACAGAATAACATGCCTGACGCCATCAGAACTCCTGAGAAAAGCTATCCTGCACTCCAAAAGATGCTAGCAATCCTGCTGAAGAGAAAAACTAGCAACCTATCTAATCCAAACCTGAAACAAAACTAGGAAAAATAATAAGTATGAAACACATATATGTATATAAATAGAATTTATATACATATATGCGAGAAAAATCGACTGAGAAAAATACAGAAAATATAAACTAGTATCAAAAACTAACAATACTAAAAAGTAAAGGAAATATGACCCAAACAGAAAAAGGTAAACGAGAAAAAAACAAAACCTAACAAAAAACAACTTTAAGGACCTAAGAAAGGAAGAAAATTAGTACGCATCATGTAAACATCATTTAAATTAGAAAAGGCATTAATATAATTATTATTAAAGACAAAATTATTAATGTTATGTTTGAAAATATTAATATTATTATTAACCTTGTTAAGGTATTCCTTAAAACAAATATTTTTGGCTAATTTATAATTAGGATTTGAGACCCAATTTAAGCAAAAAGAGGAAATTAAAAAAATCAAATTATTACAGCTAATATAGTTATTATTAAAAATTCTTTGATTTCTCTCAAACCAAATATACCAACTAGATATGGTGAAAAGAGTATCAAGCAAGTATCTATTATCCTTATTAAACTTAAGTCTAAAAGAATTCCAATAGAAAAAGCAATCAGTAATTCTAGAACTAATTTTATACTAAAAAATATTGAGGGTATTCATAAGAATAAAATGAGTACCCATGCATTCGTAGTAAATATGATTAATATCTTCTAAATGAGTATTACAAAAATAACATTTATTATCAATGTGAATATTTTTTCTTTTTAAAAATTCTATTGTATTTAATTTACCATGAATAATAAGCCACATGTGAATTTTAGATTTTGGAGGAGCGTTAGTCTTCTAGATAAATTTAAAACAATTATCAGTAGCACCCGAAAAGTTAATGAATTTGTAAAAGGAATTTGTAGAATATTTCTTGCTCTTATACCACTCCCAGCTAATATAATCATTCTCATTGTCAATATTATAAAGATTTAATCTAGCATAAAGCAAATTAAGCTATCTAAGCATTGAACCTACTAAAATTCTGTTAAAACTGAAAATCCAAGGAGGATCATTTTCAGAATTAAAAACTTCAGATATAAAAGCATATTTAAAGTTGCAAATATCATATAAATCTTTGAACTCATTCCTAAGAGGAGTAGTTGAAATCCAACTATCATGCCAAAAGGATGTATTATTTCCAGAGTGAACGATAATATTAACACCTAAGTTAAAAATCTCACTACATTTTAAAATGGATTTCCAAAAATGAGATAGCTTACGAGTAACCGAAGGACTAATATGATAGAAATTATTACTACCATTGTAGTAATATTTAGAAATAATCTCCTTCCAGAAGGCATTATCATTGGTAACTCTGAATTTCCATAACCATTTACCAAGAAGAGACAAGTTCATATTACGAAGATTAATGACTCCTAAACCACCATCCTTTTAAATAAAATAATATTTAGATTTTGGGAATATGCATTTAAATGATCTAATTGTAAAGCAATGTTTTCCAAATTTAGTCTTAGCTTCTGCTTTGTCCTTTCATGAGTTTGATAAATGGCTTCACTCAAAGACACTTTACTATCTAACTAAATTATTGTTGAATTCTTCTTTTCATAGATATTTTCTTGGAACAAAAATGTACAAAATTGTCACGTTTGTTGTATGGGGAAATATTAAGATACTAGCTTATCTTATTGTATATTAGATTTCTGTTTTAGTTATTAAGATACTAGCGTAAATTGAACAGCGAGTACTGATGCACAAATCAATTCATCGAATTGCACCAGACCAGGGGAATATGCAGTTAAAACCCGAGCATGAGAAGCTGAAGTTGGTTGATCACCATCGTGATTATGCTGAACTGCAAGATGCATTGCCTCATGGGTCAAATCAGCGTGAGCATTCACCTTAGCTATAGGATCTTGTTCTTATGCCTGGATAGTTGCATCATCTTGAACATGCGCAGCAGCTAAGCACCATCTTGTGAATGGGGGAAAATGTGTGTTTGATCACGATGATATACTGACTGTGCATATGCATAACCTATAATAGAAGCTTCAGGAATAGATTTTGAGGTCGAGGCACATGCAACACCACATCAATTGTGTTTCAGTAAAAGATTGGTTTTCCTAGACTGGATCATGAGCATGAGTAGGCTGAACAATAGCTGAAGCATAGCATGATTGGGGGAAACTTATTGGACTGTGCATGTACATGAGATGCACAAACTTATGCATTTGATTGCAGCAAACTTTTTTTTCTAGCCTGAAGACAATTTTGAAGATCCCGAAGACAATTGTTTGAGGACATTAGATTATGTCTGTCTTACTAGACCCCTAAGAACCGAGGTAATCAATTAATTCAATTCTATTTATGAAGATGTATATTAAACATGAAGTTCAAACCCAAATACAAGTCTATTTGGATAGTGACAACTAATTTTAGTTCATGAAATCAAACTAAACGGCTTATAATTTGAAATCAAATAAAACGACATATGTCATTGGGGAATCAAGTTCTAGTAAGTATTTGTAATGGCAGCATTTCTATATTTCCCTATTCTATCTATTTATTAACCGATTCAACTACTGAATCATCTATCTTTTTGATTATATAATTGTTACCATGCAAAATCACCTATAACTGTTGATCATGTTTAAGGATTCTATATAATCTGCCCTTAAAAAAACAAAATTAGCAAAATGTGAATTAAAGTGATAATTGATAAAAAAATGCTAATTATATCGAGGGTATATATAGTTATGGTTAAGAAAATGGTTTAAGGTAAATAAATCCAAAACTCAAAAGGGAGAGAGATGGGAAATTTTGAAGTTGCAAAGTTGCCTTTTTTTTACAGAACAACAAAATTTGCAGTTACGTTATTTGTCAAAGTACCCTTTTAATTTGCAACAAAGGTCGACAGTTCTTACACCAGTAACAGTAGTTACATAGGGGTATTGAGAAATGGTAGGCAACATGAAGATTCGTTGATCATATTAAAACTGGCTAACTTAAACAATGCCAAATATGCTAGAATTAATTAGTCAATTCAAAATTAATTAATTACACGCTGGTAGAATTAGAGAACTTGTCAATTATAGCCTATAATTAATTACACTTAAATTATACATCTAGCAACAAATTAAAAGTCAGGATTCAAAACATATATATAATAATAATCATGTTAAAACCTTTGGTGGTAAAAGAAGCATACTTACATTCCTATTAGGTGGACTGAAATGGATGTTGCCCGTTCAATTTTTTATATAAAACGGTCATCCCAATCCTTTAATTCATGACCAAGTAAACAACAGAAGTTACATAACTAATATAATGACATGAGCTATGAAATGTTGTGAACTTGATGGCTTGATTGTTTATGTGCTTGTTTGAATAATAATCAATTAATATTGTTTGAATGTTACTTGATAATTCATGGCAAATTCTTATTGTTGATTATCAACCTTGTTTACAGGTAATTAGCTTTTCCGGAGTGAAGACCATCAGCAACAATGGACATGACTTCAATTGTAATATGTATTATGATATTTGTTAGTACTGGTTGTGTAAACTTGTTTGTGAATGCTTTTGGTATGTGAATTTGCTCATTTTTTCAAATAACTATTATCTAAATGGTTATGGATATTACACTTACATGATTAACGTGTTCTCAATTATTTGAATATGATGATTATATGATTGATTGATTGTTGGTTTGAATATGGTAATTATACGATTGTTGCTGATTTTAATATGACTATTATATAACTGGTTGCTGGAAATAATAAAGCCGCTAACAGTATATAGTAGCATTTAAAATATGCTGCAAAACAATCAATACCTTTTAGTTGCGTTTTAAAAATGCTACAGAAACAAATGTAAAATACCACATAAATTTATAGTGGCATAAAATAAATGCAATGAAAAGTTTTAGTTACACAAATAAACGCTGCAGAAAATCAAAGATTTATCCAAGTACAAACGTAACTAAAATGTTAGTTTTGGTAGGTTTTTTAAACGCTATAGAAAATCTTTAGTAGCGTTTAAAAAAGTAGTTATACAGAAACATTTTGTAGCGCTTATTAAAACACAACCAAAAAATCATACTTTTAGTTGCGCAACCTGTAGTACCGTTCTTTAAAACGTACTAAAGGTTTTGGTAGCGTGTTTTCAACGCTACTAAAGGTCTTTTTTGGTGTAGTATAGTTTATTCATTAGAAAAACTGATGTATAAAATGCATCGGGTCAAAATTTTATTAGTAGAGGGCTCTGAGCTAGAAGAGTTAGTCCAGTTTCTACTATATGTCTATGTTTTCTTTCTATTAGACCATTTTTTTCAGCGGTGTGTGGACATGTGACCCTATGAATAGTTCCTTTGTTTTGGAAATATTCCTTTAGTGGCTTAAATTCTGCTCCACATCAGTTTGTATAACTTTAACCTCATGATTACATTGCCTTTCAACTTGAGTGATGAACTGTATTACAGCTCTACATGCTTCAGATTTTGTTTTCAGAAAATATATCCATGTGAATCTTGAAAAAGCATCTATAAATGGAATATAATACCTAAATCCATAAACCGAACTTACTGAAGATGGTCCCCAATGATCTGTAGCTATAAGTTCACGTGGTTTGCTATAAATGGTTGATGAATCTATAAATGGCAATTTGTGACTTTTACCTAACTGACAGCATGTACACATATAGGGAGTAGAAACATCAGTAAAAGAGATATTATTATTTCTTAACACTTGTTCCACAATTTTAATACTGGGGTGTCCTAGTTTTCAATGCCACAAATCAAGTACACTTCTATTATTAACACTGTAGTCAACATTGTTACACCATTTGTCTTTATCAGTAAAGATTTTTGAGTTTCCAAACCTGAACCAGTATAATCCCTTGTGCAACCTACCCTGTTATAGTACATCTTGACTTAGTAGGTCTCTAACTACACAAAATTTTGGGTGAAACTCAAAGTACACATTGTTGTCATTGGAAAATTGTGACACACTTAAAAAATTATTTTTAATTTGAGGTACTCTCAAAATTTTATTGAGATATAGTTGTCTTTTACCTTTAATACCGCCTCTTCCAGTATGTGTTATACTTATAGCTTCACCATTGCCCATACATATATTTTGCATACCTGTGTAATCTCTGTTGCCAAGGTTTAGATTCTGAATATTATTTGTAAGATGGTTTGTTGCACATGAGTCTGGATACCAATCTTCATTGAGTATATCCTCTGGTCTGGTGAGATTATCTGAACTTGATTGCTGATTTCTTGAACTTTCAGACTAAATCTTTGCTTGTTGATTCAGTTGAGCAACATTGACATTTGGGTTGTAATTCCTTTGCATATTTTGATTTTGTCTGTTTTTGTTGAATCTTGATTGAACCTGAAGTAGCAATTGCTTGCAATATGCCCAGTTTTTTCACAAATTTGACATCTCACCCTATTGTTGTTCCACCTTCCCCCTCTACCTCTTCCTCTTTGAATTGAACCACCCTTTTGATTTCAAACCCTTATCTATTGCCTTGATCGTTTTTGTTATATGGGGTCCTTTCTTGATTCTTGCTTCTTGAATTGGATGCATAGTTGATTGAGTAATCAGCTGATGTAGTTTTTCTTTGTTTAATCCTTCCTTCATGAGCAAGAAAGGTGGAATAGACATACTGCATGTTTGGTAAAGTTTCTTTTGAGAAGATTACAGTAATTATTGATTCATACTCCTCATCTAACCCATTCATTATCATCAGAGTTTTCCCTGTTTCAGAAACTTTAAAACCTGCAGTTTCTAACAAGTCACAATATGTTTTAATTTTGGTTAGATATTCTCTTATAGACATGTTTTCCTTCCTAAGATTTTGTAGTTGCCTCTTATAATGCATTATTCGTGCAGCTGACTGTGAGTTGAAAATCTGCTCTACAGCATTCCATATTTCGAATGATGAATTACATCCAACAGTTTGAGTTAAAAGACTTACACCAATTGATGAAAGTAGCCAAGAAGATAGTAAACTATCTTGCCTCTGATACATTATGTATTCTTGATTGCTTACTAATTTTCCTTCTTTGTCTGCAGTTATTTTGGATGGAATTGCATCAGTTCCATTGATGAAATCTTCAAGGCCATATCCCCTAATGGCAGTTTCAATTTGATATTTCCAATGTAGGAAATTGTTCTCATTAAGTTGTATAGAGACAAGCTGGGTTTTGGGTTTTATTAGAGAGATGGTGGTGGTTTGAGTGAGAGATTTTGTAGAAGAAGCCTCATCCTCTTTCGACATGATGAATTTTTTGAGTTGAAGAACCAAGTGATGATTCTTGGCAAGGCAGGTTGAAATTCAGCAGCAAACTGGGTTTCAGGTTGCAGCCAGTTCAGAAGTGAGATTGAGGAGAAAATGATGAAAAGAAGTTCAAGAACTCTTTTCTGATGTTGCAGCAATGAGCAACCAAAGTTCAGAATGATGAGAAATTGCTGACTAAATGCTTTAGCAAGGCACATTTCAAAAGAATTGATCAAGAACTAGTTTCTTGAGTAGCAGCAGTTGGTAAACTGAGGGTGACAAGGTTCTATGATGATGAGATAAACTCTGAGGAGAATACACTGTTGAGGACTCCACATGATAAGGATTTCCTGATGGAGTTGCCGCAGTGGTGGTTGCTTTCAAGCCGATGATGCTGTTTGGCTATGGCTCTGATACCATATAAGAGTTTTGTAATGAGAAGAAGTAATAAACCGCTGTTTTGTATTATTGCTTCAGAAATCATCCTCATTAAATTTCATTCACTCTCTTTATATATGATGTTTTACAATGGTTACAATGACTATAAGAAGATAATGGGCCTTGGGCTTCAGCATTTCCTTGTACCCGGATTGTTCTAACTTGAGATAATGTTATATGTTGGTTTACATGTTTAGTTGACCATTTCATACTCTATTAAAAAGATGGAAGAAAATAGTGAAATGTTTGGACAATTACTTGACTATGTGTTCAAATCAATAGGTGCAAGTTTAATTTCTTTATTGTTCTTGCAATATTGGTTAACTATGAATCAGTATCCATAGTGCAGTTTCGTTAAAACTGCCTTGTATATTCCACAAGCTATTGATAACTTTCATTTGAATATCCAGGTAGATGCTGAGATATTACTACTGCATGTAGTAGAAAATTATGTAAAAAGGTAGGTCGATCTTATAGGTCTTTATCAAATTTCCAAGCTTGTTATGGAAGCAGCATCAGATCAGCAATATAAAAAGTGTCAACACCATAACTTAGCATGAATTTTATTTTCTACTTTAAATTTCATTTCTTATGTGTATCTGATCAACTAAAAAAGAAGGGTGGCTTGAATTAGCAGTAGTAAATGGTTGTTTGTTATATTTTCCATAGGGGTAGCCGAGTTTAATAATAGTAGAAACTATTGAAGGAATTTGGAAACCATATCCAGGTTGTGCGGGAAGATAAATGTAAAAATTGACCTTTTGATTCCGAATGTCGACACTAAATACATCGACGATATTCGTACGTAGAGCATCCAAGTGACGAAAAGAAAAATTAGGATAAAAAAGAATAAGAAAGAAGAACACAATATCAGAATCTCACATGTGGAATGATAATATATAATATTTCAAAAGTGTAGTACAAAGAGTTACTCCAATATACATGAATCTCAGTGTTACAAAATGATTAATTACTATAATTAGCCTGGACAATTATCACTACCTATTCTCACAATGCTGAATAAATACATACATAATAGTGAATGGAAAAGGAAATAAGTAGATAGATAGATATATGAGTGGAAGCATCTAGCTCGTCTCCATAAGCTTGAAGCATCTAACTCTATGACCTACTTTACTCAAGCTACTCAAAAGAGTACATAAGGAATTTTGGGAAAACAAATACCATGTTTCAGAGAAGTCTGGTATGAGAAACTCAGAAATGCGTATAAATACAAAACAGTACGTTCGAGACCAACCAAATCACGGATTGGTTTTCCCCTCGAAAGGACCTAATTCAATTGATATTTACATTATGTTAGATTATAGATAATGTCTAAGGTGTCTAATATAAATAGAAAAATAGCCATGATGCTTACATTAGTCATACCACAACATATTAGAGTACATTTAAAACCGTTAAGACACGTTCGTATATGTAACGACCAGTAAATTACAACTGTTTTAATAACGTAATTAGTTAAAATTTTGTGAAATTTTAAACGATAAAATTTTGAAATAAAAATTTGATATTTGGAATGCGTCTAGTTAAACATAGCAACTGGTAAATTTTCGTCTGAAAATACGAAAGTTTATTTCACGCGTAAATTTACTTCAATTTAATCAGTTAAAAAGCGTTGAAAATAAAACGTTTTCAAAACCAAAATATTTTTACATAGAAAAATTCTAAAACATCTTCTGAGCAAAATGTCAGTTTGTCGTTTTTCCAAATTCGGACACCTTTGGCTCCGTCGATCTTATTTTTCAGTGTTTTTCTCGCATTTCCGATGTTAGAAAATTCGAATTTTTATAATTCAAATCATACCACTGATATCCGTATACCGTTTTGATCGTCTCGTCGTGCTGATCTCTATAGTATATTCAATTCTGTGTTTTGAGATTCGGTTCGCGACGAAACGATAAAACGTTGCGTCGTATCGGTACCGGAAAATTGTGACCTTTTGTTTTCTTTTGAATTTCAAACTTCACCGTGTCATCCAAGCAACAATAAAGTGCTTTAACGAGTCAGCTGTATCATAGGGAACTGTTGCATCTCATTTATTTCATATTTATTTTGGTGCCTTTTCCTTTGCTCTTCTGTCACCTACTTCTCTGCTCGTTTCTTTTTCTCTTTTATTTTTCTTTATTTTCCTCTCCATTATCATTTCCTTTCTCAGCAACCATAGCCGAAAGCACTACCCCACTTCCCTTCCTTTGGCCGAAACCATCTCCTCCTCGGCAACACCCCAAGCTACCTGAGCACCGCCTTCGCCTCTCCTCCCTCCGACCTGCTGCGACCACCCGTACCCTCCCTGACAGATCCGTTCCTCATCCAAGCAACCGAGAGCATCCACTCACCATCAACTGACAGCCTACCCGCGTCCTTCACTGTCCCGCAACTTCCACCTTTCACCACCCTGACCACCGAAGCCAAACTCCAACAGCAACCAAGGCCGAGCACCACGTCAACCACCCCGCACGGCTCTCAACAACGCCACCTTGCACCTATCTGCCGCTAGCAAACAAACCTCGGTCCTCCACTCTCTTCTTGTTCCTCGCCTCCACTTTGATTCTTGTAGGTAATTACATTTTTTTACTACTATATATTAATATACAAGTTATAAGTAAAGAGGTTATAAACTTTGACAGTATGTATATATTCATATATAGGTTGCATGAAAAGTTTGCAGTCTCGTTTGGTTTGAGATTTCATATATATTAGTATTCATGGTAAGTATAGATATCATATATTATAATGTTAGTTTATATTAGTTTTATACATATGTTAGTATATATTATAGTATCAGGTTTATGTAATATATGTATTTATGCGTGCATGAGTATATATATATATATATATATCAAAGAGGTTCATATGTTATTAGTTGTAGCATATTAATAGTTTATACTTGTTCAGTTAAGATTAAAATAGTGTGTAAGGTAAGCTTCATATTTATACGTATGTAGATTTGGATTCTTTTCCAAGTATTATATAAATAGTATAGTAAAATATATTTTGAAGTTACTGTTAGTTTAATAAATTTTTGTTTGTATAAAAGTATGAATACATATGTGTTGAATACATCTTTAAGTTTATATGTTATAGAAAACTTTAACTAACCTGTGTTATATAGGTGTAAAGTAAGTTTGAAACATAGTATAATTATAATTTGTTCAAAGTTTTGTAAAATATAAGATGTTTAAAATTTGGGCTTTGTGGATGGGCTAGTTCAAAATAATATGATAGTTTATATATATGTAATTATTTATTTTAAATTTCCTTATGAAGATATGTTTGTTTTATTCGATGTGTTTACTTAAAACAAGGATTTTAAAATACACATACATTTAATTTAATATGTGTTTGGAATTTAAAATATGATTTATATATATAGTTATATATAGCTATATACATAGAAATTCACTCATACTATTTATCATCATCGATACAATTCTGATTCGATTTCGTCAATTTCCTATTTATCAGCTTGTCCATCGAGTCTGTATCCATCTAGCTTTAATTTGGAATTCGTGCTCGGATCCATAACTCAACTTCATTGTCTATTCTTTCTAGCCTCGAAAGGCGAGCACTCACTCACGATTAACGTTCTTTTATTTATTAAATTTGATTTCAATTGAAACGACAATTGAAATATATGCTGCTGTTAGTTAAGTACACTATTATATATGCTATTGCCTGTATCAGTTCACCTGTGACATTTGACACCATTATCTGTTAATTATTTATGTGATGATAATACAGTTTGGCTGATAATTGATTGTTGATGTTTATATTGGACGTTAAATTGTTAATGTTAAAATGATAAACAGTATGAAATTGAACTTGATATAGGATAATTAAATGTTAAATTTGATTAACTGACATTTGTATAATATGACCCCTTTAACTGTTGAATTTATTGACACGTAGGATTTGTTTAATTACATTTTGAACCACTGAATGTATGTTGTTAAATTGATGATGTATGAAATTGTAAACAGATGACAAGTGAAAACCGTAATGTAATAATCTTTAATCTACATGAAATGATAGTGTAGATTCTAGAAACAATTATATAAATTCGTACAAATAACAATGCGAATTAATATGGTTATTTCGGGATTATTTGAATTGATATTGGTTGTTGTTATTGCTTGTTTATTTACTTTGACACCATCCCAGTTATCACACTGCAAGTTCCCTTTGTTATACTTTGATTTTGAATTGAATTGGAATCGGGTTGAAATGATAAATACCAAAATTAAACTTTGACCTAGGATAGAAAATTAAATAAAACCCGATTGATCAATAATTTGATTTAAAAGTAAACGAAGATTTTATTTGAATAAATAATATGGTTTTGAAATGAAGTTGAAATTTGAATTTCAATGAAAGGAAAATGTTAATATTTAATAATATGAATCAAAATATTAACAATGTAATTGATGAAAGAATGTTGTTTAATGTGAGAAATTATTGAATTAAGTTTGAAATTATAATTAAGTTTGAAATTATTAAACTTTGAAATGATTTAATAATCAAGTTTGAAATTTAATTAAGTTGAAATTATTAAACTTCAAAATTATTTAATAATAAGTTTTGAATTATTTAATAATTAAATAAGATTGAATTATTTAATGATTAAATTGAATTGAATTCTTTAATAAGTAAAATTGAACTTTTGAATAAGTGAATTTTATTTCGTAAATAATTGAAATTGAATTTCTTTATTAATTAAGTTTTGGAAAATTATTTAAGTAAGTAAATAAGTGAAATTGAATTTCTTTAACAAGAAATGAAAATGTGATATTTTTGGAATTAATGTAAGGCTTGAAATGTAAATAATTTGATTTGATGAATTTAGTTTAATTCAAATTGTAAGTTTTGATTTAATGAAGTTGAACTTAAGAAATTGATTTAATGATTTGGAAATTTAATAGAAATTGTTTTGAATGATAAAGTAACTTAACGAATATTGAATGAAATCGATAAATGAGTTTAAGTTGATTTGAATGTTAAATTAAATTAATTAAATGATTTCGGAATGAAACTGATATACAAACTTGGATCAATATTCGAATGGTTTTAAATAAAATGGAAATTGAATTATAAGATTTTGAAATTATGAATTTGAAAGTTTTGAAACGTAAAGTATGGAAATTGGTTTTGAAAGACAAATGAAATGTTGATTTACGAATTCTATTTGAAATTGAAATTGATTTGGTTTTGAAATAAACAAACGACCAATCGGTGTAATAATTACGAAAGTTATTAAAGAGACCGGAATTCGGTTATGGATATACTCTCTATCTAAACCGAAAACTACTTTAATAACTATACGCGGAGTGATGATCCAGAATGAAGTGGTTGGAATGATGTGCGTGTTGACTGAAGAAAGAGAACGATAATGGATAGCCTTGACACTTGTGTCAAATTGGAAATGACTAAAACAGGAGCTGTGCCGGGCCAATGGAGGATTTACTACCTCAAGTGGACACACTTCTTCGAACTACTTATACTTGTTGTCGATTGGTGCACCCTTGATTTTGGGAGTGTTGTTTCACGGTGTTTCGGGCGCTGCGGCGTTGCGTTCTCACCAGTCCAGATCAGGCGAACGGTAGTATCACTACCTTGGGTATTGCCTCATGTGCCTTGTCATACTTGTATTCCATTTATGCATGACCACTATGATTTTGATTTGTACCTTTAGTATATGGATTGCCCTCTGGTGACTTCCGGTTTTGGGGAAACTACGGTCTTGTATATGCTTTTGGGAATAAAAATGTGTTAAGGGTGGAATGGGCCATGACTTAACGCTATTTTGATATCTTCTTATATTACTGATAGACATTATCTACTTAGCGTACATTACTACCTAATAGATAGTTTAACGGATCCTTAAAGGATGGTTATTCCAAACATCCTTTGAGTTACTTGTATTTCAATTGCTATTTCACTTGAGTTGGATTTATTAATATAAGAATGTTAATCCTGACTCGAGTGTCTTGTGTTTTTGCTTTACGCTCGGGTCAGACTGAGTGTACCAGTATTCGAGACTCACCTTTGGAGTTGGAGCTTTGCTTGAAGATCCAACCATCTATTCTGCTTCCAGTATTCGATGATTCCTGTGAAGTATTCTGATTTGTATCTGATGTATCGTATTACTCTTCCGTTGTATCTGGTTTAACTCTGATGTAACTTATACATTTATATAGTAGCTTCATGAACTACTATCTCTTTTATTTCCGCTGCAAATTATTACTCTGTGTCTGTGATCTGTGATTATATTTATTTACTGTATATGTTCAGTTTTGCCAATTTAAATTAACAATGCGGTATTTTGAGCAATTCAACTCCGGCATGAGTGTCTACCTATACACTTATAATGGATGCGAATGGTCCAAAATGGCGGGTCGTTACAGTATAAATGGATTTTCCATGAAGACCTCCTTAGTAAAATGAGACCGATCTCCTATGAAAAGGATCAAAAAACCTTCCAAGCTCGTATATCTCTATATAAAATATACCATAAGGTAAACATGACAGATCCAACATCCGAACACTTTCATGAACAACATGAACAAGGTATCAACAACTTCCACTAGCAACATCTATAAGCATACTCTAGATAATGGAGTTGGTATACCCCTTAGGTTAGCAAAATCCAAGATCGTGCATCCTACTCTGTCTTTATTCATTTTCCGATGTCGAGGCTATGTATGACATCCTTTAGAAGAATCTTCATCACTCGAACAAAATAGCCTGTTTGACAAATGCTAACGCTGATCTCTCACTTGGATTTAAACTTAAGGTATGATAGTGCAACTCTATAGCATTTATCCGAAGTGTTAACGCTGAACTTTCCTTCGGACTTAACCTTATGTATGATAGTGCAACTCTATAACACTTTGCTTCAATAACTTCTTCCAAAACTGACCCATATACATGTTTTGGAGCGGTATGCGATAAATAAAACTCTTACCGATCCTAGACTCTCCAAAACTAATCGATGAATTTCCAGTTAACTCGGTTTCGGTTCTTTAAAAAGTAAGTGAAAGCTAGAGAAGTTTCATACGAATCCTCCTCTCGGAGGTTCTCAAAGCATATAAAGCCGTGAAGCTTTTTGATTACTTCTCAAGTTAATTTGGTCCATTTCGGTAGTAGGCTAATCGACTATCGAGTTTCAAGCGAATGCTTATGGAAATAAAGGTTCGTACATTTAACAAGTTTTCGACATTTCAGCTTAACTATTCCTCAGTTAATAGGGAAGTCAGTAAGTTAGAGCACTATCGCTCCATCCTTACTCAAACATCAAACTTGACTCTCACAAATAGAGAAGTCTACCTTGCTTGGCTTTTAGTGTTAAGCATATTAATACTAACATTCCATAAACATATTTAACTACATGTTCATTTATAAAGTGTAACTTCTTATCACTTCTTCCACAATAGTCTTTAAAAATATTTGTATATAAGTTAGAAATCATTTTGAAATAATATATATGAATAAAATACTTATATAGAAGTTATAAATAGTTATATAATATACTACTTTTAAAAAATAATTATTTAAAATTGATTTGCAAACCTTTACTACTTTAACAAAATAAACAGGTCTGGTATAAATAATAAGAAAGCCTTTACTTAATAAATACAAAATAATTTCTTTTAAATTATATTTAAACTTCAAACTCCTTTTAAAATACTTATATATCATTTATAAAACTCCTTTGAAAAGATTTCATAAAAATATCTAAGTAATAACATTTTAAACTTTACTAAAAACCTGTTTTTCCAATGTGCATCCATAGCGACTATCGCTATACGGACCATAACTTTTGAAACTTTGCTTTATAAGTAAAATAGTTGTTAAACTCTATTTCTTACTATCTTTTATACTACTATAAGTATAGAAAATATTTTATTTAAAAACATTTAAAAGATAGAGTTTTAAAATGGGAGATAGGAGAAAGGGATTCAAAGTGCGTTTATAGCGATTATCTCCATATGGATAATTCCATATTACATTCAATATTCAAACTCCATTCGATCACATATACACATATAATTCTCAAATTCATATCATATCACAAAGAAGCATGGAATAACATATACACAAATATAAAAGAAAGAAAACAAGTAAATGGAACAACATCAAATTGCTTCTATAGCGACTATCGCTATAAAGGCAATACAAATCTACTTATTACATATATTCATTCAATATCCAAGTCCCAACTCCATCATATATGCCATTACATATGCTCAATATTACACGCCCAAGTCCATATCCAAGAATCTAGTACATATGCACAAATAACAAGTCCAAAGTCCAAGTCTAGATTCCATTACATATGCCATTCCATATGCTAAAATAAACAATACAAATCAAGGCCTATCAAGGCACAAAAAATAAAAAAATCACGTGCATGTAAAAGCATACAAAAATGGGTTTATAACTTTAAGTAGTTAGGGAATATTATCATAGTTAATAGCAAGAAAAAATCGTCAAGTTTATAGTTTCATTCAAGGAGTGATAACTCGCTTTTCTTTCAAATCCAAGCTCACTCTTCCTACCTCAACCTTGCAACAACACAACAATTTCCTACCTTCAACCCTTAAGAAAAAGAACAAGGCTAGAATAAACCTTAATATAAAATGAACAAGCTAGAGATGGGCCAAGAAGTGCACGACCTTGGCAAGAAATGCCCAAATAGGGTACGACCTTGAATAGAAATGGGGAAAATGCTCCAAAACTTTGAGTTCCAAGATGATGGAAGTTGATGCTATGCTATGTAATGATGATAGCAAGTTTGGAGGATTTTAAGCTTTTTTGGAGTTGCTTTGATTAAAGAACATTGCGAAGAGATAAGAGTGTAAAAGAGTTACGACTTTTGAGAGAAATTTGCACACACTTCAAGAGACCTAGGAAATGTGGCAAATGACCCACTATACCCCTATATGGCCAGCCAAAGAAAGGACCTCCACTGTAACGACCCGGAATTTTATCGCTTTGATTGGTGATTATTTAATTAAATATTAAATTAATGATTTTAATAATTAAATAAAACTATTTTAATTTATAACTAATGATAGAAAAATTCATTTTGAATTATGTCTACTTAAATTGGTAGTTCGATGGAAAACTGAAAATGTGACCGAAACACGCTTTTCAGATTTTCAGCTTTTTATCGAACAAGTTATTGAAAGTTGTAATACCCTTGTTTAAACTTTAAACAACACTTAAATGTTTTAAACATTTTCAGTTTGAAATATATAAATAAAATAATAATAATAAGGATTTAAAAATGTAAAATATATTTAAATTTCAAACAAAAAGATGGATTTGAATTGGAAAGATTCCTTAAGTGTGATAATGAGCAAAGGTACATGAAAACACTATAAGATCCAATATGTTTTCCTATGAATGGTACTTTGATGGAGTAAGAAACGATGGAACGGTTTATAGGTGATTTACGGGCAATTTGGGTTATTTACCTTTTTATTTTATTTTTTATATTTTTACTTCATCTTGTATATATTCACCTCCCATTTCATTTCATCCTGATACCACTTGATTTCTTTTTCCATCTTCCATATCTTTTATCATTTTTGAAAAATCTCATCTTTTTTACTCAAAAATCCTTACTTCACTCAAAGGTTTAAAATTTCTAGCATTTCAACAAATTTGGGAAAGTGGGATCTCTAACTATTGTTTACTATTTTTATGGAATAATGTTGTGTAAATTTAGTTGAAGCTTGGTTGTGATCTTTTAAATAATTCTCTTGTTTGAGTAATGGGTTTAAAAATCATATTTTTATTTATATGTGCTTTGAAATGGAAGATTAGGTTTACTGTAATGGAAAAACATATAATGTTCTCTGTTTGTTCTAATATAAAACTACTTCCCTCACATTCAAAAATCACTTTCTCCGTAGCCGTTTAAAATTTTCCAGAACGACCAACTAGAAATTTGTTTGTCACAGTATCTAGTTTTTTTATAAATTAGTCCGGTGGCATTTCGTTGAGTATGGTGTGAGAAATTGATTGATAATAGTAAGAAGTCCAGTAATGTCAGTTTTTCGATGAGCTTGATTTGTCGAACAGATTATACAATCGAGTGCATAGTTGAAATCATAATTTTTGAAGCAAGCCATATGATTTGAAGGGGTGTGGTGGTGTCATGGTGGTTAGATGGTTAGATTTTGATCATTTGGAAAATTCCAGTGATAGGATTAGCAAAGGTGGAGCGGTGGCATAGAGAGGAGGCTGGGATCATGGCGTAATCAGTGGTAAAGTTGCGGGGTCTCTGGTCGACGGTGGTGGCTAGGTGAGCTCTAGTTAGGGGTTTAAGGAAGTGAGTTTCTTGGGTTCGAATGAGAATTTACTAGCGGTAGGTGAAGGCATCGAATGTGGCGAGGCTTCGACTGGAGGTGAGGGGTTCATCGGCGGTTTTGATGGAGGTGGTGGCGAGGCCGGGCGTGGGTTGAGTTGGTGTGGAGGGCTCGATTTGTGGGAGGACGTCGAATTATGGAAGCATGCACAAGATTTGGGGATTGGGTCGGATTTTGATCGAGGGTGTTGGAGGGGACAGCGGTGGCGTAGGCGAGTTATGAGAGGTCAAGGGAGTTCGTGGAGGTGGTCGGTGCGACAGTCAAAGGAAGAAGGCAGCGTGCAAGGTGCATGCGTGCACATGCATGTGTTGTGTTTTGGCTCCAGGTTTTGAAATCTAGAATTGATTTTGGGTAAGTTTGTATTTGAGGACTTTGTGTTTGAGGAGAAGCTATGTTTGAGTTAGGGTAGTGGGCCTTGGGCCTATATTATGAGATTTTTAGTGTTAAGTTAATTAAGTTTTAATTTAAATAAGTTTAAACTTTGGAAAAAATTATAACACACCCATACGAAGTCCGTTTGACCCGCAGATTTCGATGTTAGGTTCGTATTAACTAGTAGATTGATCACATTTGTATAATTATTTGAAAGATTTGTTGAAGTGTAAATTATTGATAATTTAATAGTCATAGAAAATAATTACATCGTTAGATAATTTTATTTTATTACTGACATTTGATTAGCAGAATAAAACACAGTTCTGCTATATTTAAATTAAATAGATTTTTGGACATATATTGGGCAGAATAATTCCCCGTTCTGCCACTTTATTGTTTTGGATATTTATTTATAAGTCAGTTGACTTAGATTAAGTGATGTATTATCTATTGATTGATAATTGTAGATTTTATTTACATATATGTTTCTTATGTAAATATCAGCGATATGACTTGGAATATTGAATTGGAAATAAGTGGTAGCTTATTTAAGTGCCATTGGGGTCGCTAAGCCTCTTTCCAAATCTGAGAAAGAAATGGATTTAAATTTACTTTAACTCTATAATATTTCGAAGTAAAGTGGTTTCTATATTTAAGTGGTTAAGTTAATTAGTTATTTCAATAATGATGTTTTAAGTAATTAGTTATTTTAAAGTTAATTAATTATTTTATTATTGATATTTTAAGTTAGTTAATTATTTAATAATGATGTTTCTGAAATTTATAAATCATTTTATTAATAGCGTTTTAAGTTAATTAATCATTTTATTAATAGTGTTTTTAAAGTTAATTAATTATTTACTAATGATATTTTAAAATTAATAAATCATATATTAGGGAGATTTTAAAGGTAATAAATTTATTAAATAAAGTGTTTAAAGTAATAAATTTTTTTATAAAAAGAATTATTTTTAAATAAAGGTTGTTAAGATTATAAATAGGAAAAAGATCTTGGAATTTTGGAAAGGAAGTTTTGGGTTTATAAAACTTTGATTTTATATGAATTGGATCACTCATGAAAAATCAAGTTTATGAAATTAATCATTAATCCTTCTTAATTATGGTGGTATATAAACATCTTTACATACTTAACACCGAAGGATAAGTGGTTTGGTTTTATAGTAAACAATTTTGAAGGACATTGTTTTGATAAATGACTTTGAAATAGGAAACCTTTCTTAAATAGTTTGAAAGTATACTTATACCGGTGAGAAAAGTATATGAATATTTTTGTAAATAATTGAAGTGTTTTAAATTAATGGAAGACTAAATAAAGAGGCTTAGTGGATCCCACATGGAATTAAAACTAAGTTTGACTTGTTTGATAGTTAAGTAACCGACTATCATATCTGGACCAATTTTTAACTCTGGAAATATCTCGGAAAAAACATGAGAATTGTTTGGTACAGTTATCCTCAGTGAGGTTATACTGTGCGTATAAACTCATGTGTTCTTATAGGGCAAATGATAAGGAAATTTGTCCCTTAAACGGTTAGGAGGTGATCTCCGCTCTTATGTATTGTCTGTTTATTTCCGAAAGAACTGGAGTTGGTTTACTAGAAACTATCGAATGTTGGTTCAGGGACACCAAGATTGGATAAGTATGAATTATCCGAAAACCACTTGGAACCAACTCAAGCGTTCGAATTGAAAACGTCTTGAAGATGATGGAATTGACGACGGAGCTCTTGAAGTACAAGGGCTACCTACTACTAATCCCAAGGGTGATTCCAAAAAGGATGTAGTAGAAGTAGTGCCTTCAGTTTGTTCATATTGTAAACAACTTATATGGACGAATGCTGGCATTGCATTATCGCTTGGAGGGCAATGTTAGCATTCCAAGTGGGATTGCTTTATGAAAAGGTAAAACGTAGCCTCAATCCTCACAACCGAGAATGAGTAAAACATGGGATATGCGGTAGGGCTATGTGGGTCGTGCACATTAGGGTATTGTCATCATCCATCTAGATATATATATATATATATATTATATACATATATATTATATATTATATATATATTTGGATTTGGTTGTGCATGGGAGCTCTCGGGAAAAGTTTGAAAAGCAACCGAGGTGTATTCGGTACTATCCAGTAAGGGGTAGGCCGGTTCTGTGTTGGCAGGGGGTCCATATGAGGCCCTCGGTATATTTTTCTAAAGGTGTACCATGGCAGACTGTACCCCAGTAGCCTTATCATTATATGGAATCCGTTCTACAATACATGACTTTATTGACTTAGTTGTATACCTATTATGCTGGAATTTAATTAATGTAACAATATCAACCATGATTCCATATTTATTTTAGACCCTAGACATTATTATAATATCACTGGATTTTCTATAAACGGATCGGTTATCATAAGGTAAAAACCCATCCTTGTTTTTGTGTAGCGCGGTCTTACGAGATATCTTTAGTTTTGAAAGGTTTTTTTTCAAATGTAACAATCTAAATGATTTAAGTTTCCCATGCTAATTTACCAGACTGATCTGCGTGTTATTTTCTTATAATGCTCGAGTCAAACTCGATTATTTTTCCAGAGTTAGCTTTGGATGCTTTGGAGCTTTAGGAGACGAGTTGGATGCCTCCAGAGATGTATTTCTATTTCCACTGTGTTTTATTGTTTGTATATATCAGCATTTGTAAGAACAGGCAGTTATAACTATCCATGCTAATGATAGGTTAGATTCTGATGTTTTTTGGAATAATCGAGTTTTCTTTCTTGTAAAGATAATTTGGATATTATATATACTCGTTACGATGTGAGATTATGTTCCGTCTTTCTTTTTCTTTTCACCCCAACAATCTGTCTTTACAGCACTTGAATGCTCGGCATGTGAATACCGTGGATGTATTAGTGTCGACTTCTGAGGATAAAAAAGATGGGTTGTCCCATCCACCCATGCCTCCACTCACTTCGCACCATGCTTTGGGAAGTCCTCATTGATTTGCTCCTTAAAACCCTTCTTAAAATCCTCTTCTATGTTTCCTTTTAGAAGTGTTTAGGTTAACTAATTCTTGGTTAAGAAGATAGAAGATTTAAATACTTGTTAATGTGTTCATATGTTTATTACACAAATCCAAATAATTGAAACAATTTTTATTAAGCAAAATGTTAATTTTTAATAAAACATTTTACGGTCACATTTTCAATATTTAATCAAGGTGTATATTTTTGTAAACACATTTTAAAAATAAGTTTCCTATAATTAGTTATTAATTAAAAAGAGTTTAACATGGTTATAAAATCACACTTTTAATATTTAACCATTTTTCAAAAGTATAGATATCCGAAGATGAAGTGTTCGAATTTATGGGTTGTTACATTCTTCCCCTTTTAAGACATTTTGTCCCCAAAATCCAAACAACAACAACATAAAGAGAATAGAAGAAGTGGTGCATATATAAAATACTTCTCAAACTACATATAAACCGAAATACAAGCTAAGTGGCTCCACCAAAGGTAGTGAGTACACTTCAGTAGATAAGATACAACAGAAACTACTAACTAAGGAACAACTCAAGATAAGAGGCTCGAACACTCTCCTCTGTCTCCCAAGTGCAATCTCTAACATCCTCACTCCACTGCACCTTGACCAATTCCACAGCCTTAGTCCTCAGTCTCTTCATATCATGATCAGCTATACGAAGGCAGTCTTACAATGGTCAATTCAGTCTCCATCTCCAAATCCTCCTGCTTCGATGGCTCAATAATCAAAGTAGGATGTTGTACATACTTCCATAGATGAGATATGTAAAAAACACCATATACACCTAAAAATTTAGTCGGTATCTCAACTCCACAAGCAAGAGTTCCTATCCTCTCAAGTACTGGAAAAGGTCTAATAAAACGAGAAGCTAACTTCTCTCCCTTCCTGAACTGAACTACACCTTTCATTGGAGAACTTTGACAAACACAAAGCCCCCAACTGAGAACTCCAAATCTCGATGCCTAACATCCATATAGCTCTTCTGCCTACTCCGAGCTACCTTCAAGTGCATCCTAATCTTCACTACCTTATCTGTTGCCTCCCAAATCATATTTGGTCCAAGCACCAACCGATCTCCCAGCTCCACTCAACATGACGGAAACTTACAAGGCCTTTCGTACAATGCCTCAAAAGGCGCCGCCGCCATCACAATACTCACTTGAAAACTATTGTTATAAGAAAACTCAATATGTGGAAAGTGATCCTCCCATGAAGCTCCAAAGTCTAAAACACAAGCATGAAGTAAATCCTCCAAAACACGATTTATTCTCTTAATCTGCCCATCCGTCTGAGGGTGATAAGCTTTAATCAAACTTTGCTCCATCCCGAGTGCATCATGCAACCCTTTTCAAAACTAACTCGTGAAGATCGAATCTTGATTACTCATAAAATCACATGGAATGCCATGAAGCCTAACTATCTCTCTAACATGCAACTGAGCTAAGCAAGATGTTGTCCTCGTTGCCTTAAATCGTACGAAGTGCGCCCTCTTGGTTAACCTATCAACAATAGCCTAAATGCCTTCATTACCTCTCCTCGACCTAAGCAACCCATCAATATTGAAATCTACACCCACTTCCACTTCGAAACCTCTAATAGATGAAGCAAACCGGTCATCTTCTGAACCCTTTACCTACTGGCAATTAGCACTTCTACTCACAAGATAGAAACATCTCGCTTTATACCCTTCCACTAGAAAGTATGTCTCATGTCCTGATACATCTTAGTGACCCCTGTATGTATCGTCAATCTAGAATGAAGGCTCTCCTTCAGAACCTCCTATCTAGTATCATCAACATTCGAAACACACAACCGACCGTTCATCCTCAAGATCCATGGTTATCTCCCTCAAAACCAACAAACTTCTCTAAAGTAACATTCTCGCTAACAACTTTAGCTATCCATGCGAGATGAACATCCTTCTGCTGATTACTCTCTATACGACTGATAAGAGTTGGATGAACCACCACATTAGCCAAAACAACATACTTCCTACTCAACACATCTTCTACAACATTAGCTTTCACCGACGTACATAAAATATCAAGATCATATGCCGTAAGAAACTCTAGCCAACGCTGCCGCCTTAAGTTCAGGTCCTTCTATGTGAAAAGATATCTCAAAGATTTATGGTTCGAATAAAGCTCAAACTTCTCACCTAATAGATGATACCTCCACATCTTCAACGTAAAGACCACTACTAAAATAACTCTAAGTCATGCATCGCATATCTAGTCTCTTGTGGCTTTAGCTATCTACTAGCATAACCAACAACCTTTCCATGCTGCATCAACACAGCACCTAATCCTGTCCTACAAGCATCAGTGTAAACATTAAGACCTTCACCTTCGTTCAGAATAGTCAGAATGGGGCGCTAGTTAATTTATTCTTCAGCTCTCTAAATGCTAACTCGCAATTCACTGTCCAAACAAATTTGACGTTTTTCTTTGTCAAATTCGTAAGTGGTGAAGCAACCTTAGAGAAAATCCGAATGAATCTCCTATAATAACCTGCCAAACCCAAGAAGCTTCGAATCTCCGTTATGCTTTTAGGCCTCTTCCAATCCTAAAAAGTCGTAACCTTCATCGGATATCCTGATATACCGTCTCGAGAAATTACAAGCTCCAAAACCTTACCTTTGACTGCCAGAAATGACATTTTGAGAACTTAGCTTTAAGAGCATGTTCTCTCAATATCTCCAATACAATTCTCAAATGATGAGAATGCCCCTCCTCAATCTTGGAGTAAACTAAAATATCATTAATGAAAACAAGAACGAATTTGTTCTACACATCATGAAAGACATGGTTCATCAAGTCAATGAAATAAGCAAGAACATTGGTTAGGACGAACGACATAACCAACCACTCATAGAACTGGTTAGATCAAAAAGCTGTTAAGGGCACACTTTTCTTTGCTCCCATCAACTGATGGAAACTTGTAGCAAGGTCAAGCTGAGAGAATACACGAGCTCCATGAAGCTGATCAAACAAGTCCTTAATTATAGGCAAAGATACTTGTTTCAAATAGTCCTCTTATTAAGCTCATGACAATCGACATGAAGCCTTAAGGAACCATCCGCTTTAGTAGCAAATACACTGGGTGCTCTCCAACTCAAACGGCTAGGTCAGATTAAACCTTTCCGTAATAAGTCACTAATCTGGTTAGCAAGCTCTACCTTTTCTTTCGAAGATAGCCTATGTACAGGCAATACAATAAGCTTGCATTAGGGACCAAATCAATACGAAATTCGATTTCACGATGAAGAGGTAAACCAAAAACCTCCTCAAATACATCAAAAAATTCCTGAACAATCGGAATCAACTCCAAAACTTCATCCACGGCCTCAAGGGAATAAAGAAAACTACCCATCTGAGAGCTAAGTTCTTTACAAGATAATGTATGAACCTCCATCCCTATCTTCAGCACCACAATCTGCTTCTCACAATCCAAGATGGCATGATTATAAGACAACCAATCCATACCTAATAGAACATCAAAACCAAGAAAACCAAGATCGAACATATCACATGGAAGGAGTCAATCATAAAAAGAAATCGAAACTCCTTCGCATACCATACGAAGATTTGCTGAGCACCCTACCGGGTTCGACACACAAATAGAATTATGAACCATAGTTCGTTTCAGACTAAGTCTATCAACAAGGCTACTAGAGATAAAGCTATGAGAAGAACAAGTATCAAACAAGACATGAATAGGAATGTCAAAGACATATAGAATACCTTGCAGAACCTTCTTCCCCTTTGCTCCTGCTGAAGTGGAAGGTGCATCAGTAATAGTAAAGACTCTAGGCTACTCCCCTTTCTTGAGCATAAAACAATCCTTGACAAAGTGGCATGGCTGTTAGCAAGCATAAAAACCCTTTAGTGCAAACTGAGGTGCTTTCACTATCGGTGCCTTAACCATCTAACCTCCTCTGCCCAACTAACACTCCTTAGCATAATGACCCATCTTCCCACACTTGTTGCACACTATCTTGGCCTTCTTCTGCTGAAACTTGCGCTTCTTATCCCCAGCTGGTGCAAAAACAATAGGCTTCGGTGCCAAGCTCTCAAACCTAAAAGCCATATTCACAAAATCCACAAAAGACCCCATAAGATGATTATTCATATCCTGTTGAAACTCGGGATGCATGCCTACCACATACATCTCATTCTTCTTCAAAGGCATGTCTATCATACTAGGACCAAATCGAGACAATGCATTAAACTTGTTCTCATACTCCGCCACAGTCATAATACCTTGCTTTAGATCCAAGAACTCCTACACAACAAGGTCATACCTGCCTCTAGTACAAACTTCCTCTCAAACTCATCCTTAAACTGGGCCCAAGAGAAGTTTTTCTTTGGGACATCTGTAATAACATAACTCCACCAATCCATGGCCGCACCAGAAAGATGACAAGAAGCAAGAGACGCTCTATAGCATCACCCAATTCCAAATCCTTAAAGGTACTCTCACACTACCTCATCCATGTCTGCACCTTAACAGTCGATTCAGTCCCACTGAACCTCTGACCACCCAACCTCTCGAAATCTCGACAAAGTGAAGCAAAGTTCATAGAGGGCTGAACTTGCACCACTTCCTCAACCACATTCACCCTAGGTTCGGCTATAAGAGCAGCATTCCTTGGGGTCGAATCCCACCACTGATGACGGTACTACCTCTTCCACCTCGACCATTACCTCCCCTAGCATTGACAGCACGAGTACTTATATTTTACTACCTAAATTTATAGTAAAACATCTTTTAAGAATACTTTAAAATAGATTTATTTCAAAGAAAGAATACTAAGAAAAGAATTGCTAAGAAAAGATTAATAAGAAAGGATTAATTTAAGGAAAGAGCTATTACAAAGAAAAGATTAAGAAGGAGATATTTTATTAAGAAAACATGTTAAAAGTTTAATATTTCAAATAACAAATACGCTCTCATATGTATAATATGCTCGACTCATTCTAAGACATTACTAAACCTATCTCTAATGAGTTATACCTAATGTTTGTACCAAAAATGGGCACAACACTCTTCGGAAGTTTTTGAAGAGATAAAAGTGAAGAAAGAAAATTAAAACTGAGGATTATCTAACAAAAACTCCAAATAACATAAAGTAAATTGCACAGAAGACAGCGATTTAGAGTGGTTCGGCGTTTCGCCTACGTCCACTATGAAGTTTGATGGTTTTATTGCTCGATGCTTGAAGATTAAAATTTATTATAATGTAATACAATTGATTTTCTAAGCTAAGTCTGAAACTAAAGCAGCGGTGATTTGAAGTAAATCTGGCAGAGTCTGGGCGCTCTTTAGCTCTTAAAATTATCCGACCCCTTTTCTGAATGACCAGGGGCTCTATTTATAGGTGTAGGAGGCTGATATTTCGCCTAAAATTCGGGGAGACCAATTCTGGTACGTGAGGGGGCCTACATGCTCGCTTTCAAGAAATCCGGGCCCACTTCGGGATCGATTCGAACTCAACTTCGAATCGATCAAGATTTGCTCCGATTGAGATGAAATTTGGCATGAACATTCCTTAGGTTGCCAGTAAGCTACTGTGAAAATTTCATAGCATTTGGACTTGTAGATCTCGAGTTATGATTGATTCAAGATTGTGTTTTCCGTCATATGGATTTGTTCGAATCGATATGGTTCGAATCGATAGGTTCGAATCCATATGCCTGCGTGCGAGAATGATGACGTGGTGCGTGTTCCTCGGGTTGATCCATCCTTTTCTCCGAATTTACTGGGTCGAATCCCTGTTTTTAGATGTTGTGACTTGGTGGATTCGAAGTAGTGGGTTCGAAGGTATGCTCCTTCGAATCGATAGAACGTACGTTCCCTTCGTATCGATCAGGGCATTCCATAGTCGATCGATACGAAGACTTTACTGCTGCATGGATTCGAAGACAATTATAGGATGGAATCGAAGCTCCTTCCACTTCATGGATTCGAAGGGTGTTCCCTTGATGGACTCGAAGCAAGAAAGGCTTCGATGGATTCGAACCAAGGCATATGAGGATGAATTCGAACTGTGGCTCGCTCTTGGTGGATTCGAAGCATGGCTTGTTCGACGGAGTCGAAGCAAGATTACTTCTCATGGGTTCGAACTAATGCAGGGATGATGGATTCGAACCTAAGGCTGGGTCTGATGGACTCGAACCAAGGCTATTCCTTCTACTTTCCACTGGTGGTAACTTGAGCATACGAACTCGGATTGTCTCGAAATTTGGAACGTTGGTTTCTATGACTTTGCTTGACGTGTCTTATCAATTGTAACCCGATCTGGACTCGGGCAAAATTCATCGATATTTGTAGTTGTCCAACAGCCATTCAATGCTGGAGACGTACGACCCTCACTTTCCAGTCAATTCCTTGGTATCTCGGCCTTGCCAAAAGGCGGGATAACACCTATTTAAAGCCAAGGTATTCGCTAAACCTTGAGCTCTGATAATACAATGTAATAATCGACTTTTTGACCCCCAAATGTCGTTACTAAATACATCCACGGTATTTATGTGCTAAGCACTAGATTGCAAGAAAGATATAAAGTTAGGATAGAATAAAAGAAGACGAAATACAATAAGAAAGAAGAACAAATATCAAAATCTCACATGCGGAACGATAATATATAATATCTCAAAGTACAAAGAGTTACTCCAACATACATGAATCTCAGAGTTACAAAATGACTATGTACTATAATCAGCCTGGATAGTTATAACTGCCTGTCCTCACAACGCTGAATGCATTCATACATAATAGTGAACGGAAATGAAAATAGGTTGATAGATAGATGGGTGGAAGCATCCATCTCATCTCCATAAGCTAGAAGCATCCAACTCTAGGACCTGCTTTACTCAAGCAACTCAAAAGAGTACACGAGGAATTTTGAAAAAGCAAAACCATGTGTCAGACATAAGTATGGTATGAGAAACTCTGAAATGCATATAAATACATAACAATACTTCCAAGACCAATCGAATAACTGGTTGGCTTTCCCCTCGAAAGGACCCAACTCAATTGATATTTACATTAGGTGATATTATAGATAATGTCTAAGGTGTGCAATATAAATAAGAAAATAGTCGTGATGCTTACATTAATCACGCCACAGCATATTAGAGAACATTTAAAAATTGCTAAGACACGTTTGTATAAATGGATTTTCCATGAAGACCTCCTCAGTAAACTGAGACCGATCTACTATGACAAGGATCATAAAACACCTTCCAAGCTCCATATATCTCTAAATAAAACATACCATAAGGTAAACGTGACAAGCCTAACATCTGAACACTTTCGTGTACAACATGAACCAAGTATCAACAACTCCCGCTAGAAAAATCTATAAGAATACCCTTATAATGGAGTTGATATGCCCCCTAGGTTATCTAAACCCAAGATCATGCATCCTACTCTGTCTTTAGTCATTTTTTGATGTTGAAGCTACGTACGGTATCTTTCACAAGAATCTTTATCACTCGAACATAATAGCTTGTTTGACAAATGCTAATGTTGACCTCTCCTTTGGACTTAATCTTAGGATATGAAAGTGCAACTTTATAACATTTGTCCGAAGTGTTAACGTTGACCTCTCCTCTGGATTTAACCTTAGGATATGACAGTGCAACTCTTTAACACTTCGCTTCAATGACTTCTTCCCAAAACTGACCCGTGTACATGTTTTGTGGTGGTATTCAGTAAGTGGAACACTTACCGATCCCAAACTCCCCAAAACTAATCGATGAATTTTGGATTAACTCAATTTCGGTTCTTTAAAAAGTAAGTGAAAGCTAGAGACATTTCATATGAATGCTCCTCCTCAGCGGGTCTCAAAGCGTATGAAGCCGTAAAGCTTTTTGTTACTTCTCAAGTTAATTTTGTCCATTATTTTAGACGACTAATCGACTATCGAATTTCAAGCAAATGCTTATGGAAATCAAGCTTCGTACACTTAACACGTTTCTGACATTCTAACTTAACTATTCCTCGGTCAAGTGGGAAGTCGATAAGTTAGAGCACTATCGCTCCATCCTTACTCGAACATCAATCTTGACTCTCACAAATAGAGAAGTCTACCTCACTCGACTTCTAGTGTTAAGCATAGTAATACTAACATTCCATAAACATATTTAACTACACACTCATTTTCAAAGTGTAACTTCTTCCATAATAGTCATTAAAAATATTTGTATATAAGTTAGAAATGGTTTTGAAATAATATATATGAATAAAATACTTATATATAAATTATAAATAGTTATATAAAATATTACTTTAAAAAAATAGTTACTTAAAATTGATTTGAAAAACTTTTACTACTTTAACAAAATAAATAAGTTTTGTATAAATAATAAGAAAGCCTTTACTTTATAAATTCAAAATAATTTATTTTAAAATATATTTAAACTTCAAATTTATTTTAAAATACTTATATATCTTTAATAAAACTCCTTTGAAAAGATTTCATAAAAATATCTAAGTAATAACTAAAAACTTGTTTTTCCAAAGTGTATTCATAACGACCATCGCTATATGAACCATAATTTTTGGAACTTTGTTTTATAAGTAAAATAGTTTTTAAATCCATTTCTTATTATCGTTTATACTACTATAAGTACATAAAATAATTTTATTTAAAAGTATTAAAAATATAGAGTTTTAGAAGGGAGATAGAAGAAAGGGATTCAAAGTGCGTTTATAGCGACTATCTCCATATGGACAATTCCATATTACATTCAATATTCAAACTCCATTCAATCACATATACACATATAATTCTCAAATTCATATCATATCACAAAGAAGCATGGAATAACATATATACAAATATATAAGAAAGAAAAGCAAGTAAATGCAACAACATCAAATTGCTTCTATAGCGACTATCGTTATAAAGGCAATACAAATCTAATTATTGCATATATTCAATCAATATCCAAGTCCCAAGTCCATCCTATATGCCATTACATATGCCTAATATTACAAATCCAAGTCCATATCCAAGACTCCATTACATATGCACAAATAACAAGTCCAAAGTCCAAGATTAAATTCCATTACATATGCTCAAATATGAAAGTTACTGTGTTATAGGATCGTGTAATATGGATAAACTATTTGTGCGGAATATTAACTAAGTAAATAAATAATTAAAGCAGTAAAATAAATGACACCAGAGATTTTTATACTAGTTCGAACTCCCGTTCTATGTCCAGTCCCTGACTCATTTATGGAATTAAACTAGAAACCCTCACTTAACCCGAAGGAATAGGTTTACACCGCTTGAGCAACCGAATAGGACTTCTACCACCTGAGTAACCGAACAGGACTTCTTTACAACTAGACAAAAGTATCTAACTGTAATATGCTCTTTAAAATAGCACGATAAGTCAATGAAGTACAATCTTCCTATAATCTTCTCCTTTATGATGTGTAGTGTAATGTGCTTGAAGAATGTGGAAGATAGAGTGATCAACGATCAGAGATTGTAGAATATGCTAGTATATGATTTTTGTTTAATGATAATAAACATATATATATATATTCATTTAAATGTATTTGTTATTGTACTACTTTATTTTTCACATAATTAAATAAATATTTGCTGAATAAAATAAATAACACAGAATTTAAATTCAAACAGATATTTTATTCAAACAAATATTTTATTACAAATTTGAGCTCTCACTATATATACACAATTTCGATTACAATACAAATTTGATTACATCACAATTTTCAATTTACATTTGCACCTCACTACATATCACTCGTTCACTCATAATTATTCTTCAACTTTATTCCAGATTGAATCCAGCATCTAAGCGATCTGTAAAATAAACACTGACGCAGTAAAATTGAAAATAAAATATTTTTGCAGTGTAAAATAAAATGTATTTTTGAAAATATTATTTGCCTCGGTTATTTGGGTTGTTCGTCATCATTTATTTTGAATTCATCATACACGAACAACTTGTGACATGCACAGTTTATCACTGTACATGCCACAAGGCCGTGCATACCGATATACACTTGATAAAATTACAGGGACATGTGAGCACAAGGTCAAACCGAATCAAAAGTCGGGTTCAACTCAAGTGAAATACAAATAAAGTCACGATATTAGCACAAGGTCAAACCCGAGCTATAAGCTGGACTCAACACAGGTGCAATCCAAATGTAATAGTTCAAAGTTTCAGCTGCAACAAGACTCAAATGAACAAAGTGCAAATCCAGTCCAACAAACAAGCTCCAAACTCGACCAGTCCAAAATCAATAATGAACCAGCACAAAAAGTAATGAAGCAACATGAAGAACATGTATACATATGCAGTGGAAATGGGTCAGGCAAAAAGAGCATATGTTCAACCAAGTAGCTCAACAACTCAATGCATACAAGTGCAACCCAAACTCAAATATCAGTGCACAAAGCAATGCAGATCAACCAAACAGTCCAGGGCAGTACAATTGCAAATACAAGTCGATGAGCAAGGCCAACTGAAGACATAGTGCAAAAAAATGAACTAGCTCGAGGCTAAAACTCAAATGCAAGTCTCAAATCAAAATGAAGACAACAAGTAACATATATGTATACAACTCGAAGCAAGAAGGTCAAGGGCACTAAAGTATATAGAACAGAAGTGACAACTGACCAGCTTCAACATCATCAAATGCAAACCAGGATAAATAGAGGTGCATACTACATGAAGTCGAACAAATACCAAAGGCTACCAAGTACAGAAGTGACAATATGGTTGCAGTAAAGCAGTGCAACAAAATGGTCAGTACATGAAACTTCAACATATGACAGTGAAAAATGCAATTAACTAAAGTGAAGACTACATGATGTAACATGAAGACACTGTAACATGAAGACAAATGCAAATACAATGCATCGGTGCACATATAAACAGAACCAGAAACTTTACCAAACCAAGAACTGAAATGAAACTTGACCAAACACCATGCACACTTGCACCAGATCAGTTCACATGGAATGCAACACTTCATCAATAACTCGAATCAAGCAGTGCAGACCAACAGTGAACAATGGAATACAACTAGAGTTAATATCAAACTGCAGTGCAAATTCAACAACACATACACACATACATATGTATGTATGTACATATATGAAGACACACAAAAATAATCAGGCATGGTGAAAATGGAATGCATTAGAGTAATGATATGTCAAGACCAGACTTCGAAATCAAGGCAGGGTTAAGCAGCAGTTTTAAACAAAGACAGAGCAAGAAGCCGTGGGTGTCAAAGCAGTTTGAACAAAGCAGTGTTCATGTTTCAAAAAGGAATTCAACTTGCAGAAGTATATGAAATTGAACCAGTCCAAACTTTTCACATGCATTCAAGAAATTATCAGACTAACAAGTAAATGAAAAATTCAAATGGCCGAAGTCAACATATGATAACACGTATGAACAAATAATCATCTCATACCACAAAATCAAAGCCATGATAACCAAGGAAAAGATCGAACAAGCCAAAGTCAAAGTCGTGATAATCAAGCAATGAAAAATACGAATTGAACTAGTCTAATGAAATCACAAACACTCAAGCAAAATCGAACGGCAAATAAATTATCAGACGAATTCAATTTGAACATAAATTTAGGGAAATAAACCCTATTTAACCATTAACATCATCGGCATGGATATCATCGAGTTCAAGCAAATCAATCAGAAAGGCAAAAAGGAAATTACATACCGAAGTCATATCGAACTCGACGAAATTGAATCATCCGTGTGCAAATCGAAGAACTGATCAATCGACAAAGCAAGAATGCTAAATCATTTATTCGATCGATCAACAAAAAGCGGTGACTTTAATTTCCCACGAAGCCTTAATTTCAGAGCAAATAGGAACGAACGAACAAACTAAAGGAAGCAGCCATGTTTCAATGAAAAAGGATACAGGCTGATTAGAGATAAAAGAAAAGGGGACAATGGTTTATCACTTCATAATATTTGGGCCGGCCTTTTTATTTTCTTTGGGTTCATAATTATATAAGGCCTTTAGTTTATAAATTAGGGTTTTGTTGTTTTTTAAATTGCTTTTTATTTTTTAATTTACTTTTAAATATTTGTAAATTCTAGTCGTGTGACTAAGGGACGAACTACGGTGATGTAGTTCGAGAATTCGCAACTCAGTGGATGAGTTGTGGCAGGGTTTTGAGCGAAAGTTAGGTTAGTCGGTAGCGGGTGTCACGATTTTACGTGTGTAAGCGTCTGACTACTTAATTTCTAGTAGAAACCTTGGGGGCCGCACGTAGGCAGGTGTTTGTACCAAAAATGGGCACAACACTCTTCGGAAGTTTTTGAAGAGATAAAAGTGAAGAAAGAAAATTAAAACTGAGGATTATCTAACAAAAACTCCAAATAACAGAAAGTAAATTGCACAGAAGACAGCGATTTAGAGTGGTTCGGCGTTTCGCCGACGTCCACTATGAAGTTTGATGGTTTTATTGCTCGATGCTTGAAGATTACAATTTCTTATAATGTAATACAACTGATTTTCTAAGCTAAGTCTGAAACTAAAGCAGCGGTGATTTGAAGTAAATCTGGCAGAGTCTGGGCGCTCTTTAGCTCTTAGAATTATCCGACCCCTTTTCTGAATGACCAGGGGCTCTATTTATAGGTGTAGGAGGCTGATATTTCGCCTAAAATTCGGGGAGACCAGTTCTGGTACGTGAGGGGGCCCACATGCCCGCTTTCAAGAAATCCGTGCCCACTTCGGGATCGATTCGAACTCAACTTTGAATCGATCAAGATTTGCTCCGATTGAGATGAAATTTGGCATAAACATTCCTTAGGTTGCCAGTAAGCTACTGTGAAAATTTCATAGCATTTGGACTTGTAGATCTCGAGTTATGATCGATTCAAGATTGTGTTTTCCGTCATATGGATTCGTTCGAATCGATATGGTTCGAATCAATAGGTTCGAATCCATATGCCTGCGTGCGAGAATGATGACGTGGTGCGTGTTCCTCGGGTTGATCCATCCTTTTCTCCGAATTTACTGGGTTGAATCCCTGTTTTTAGATGTTGTGACTTGGTGGATTCGAAGTAGTGGGTTCGAAGGTATGCTCCTTCGAATCGATAGAACGTACGTTCCCTTCGTATCGATCAGGGCATTCCATAGTCGATCGATACGAAGACTTTACTGCTGAATGGATTCGAAGACAATTATAGGATGGAATCGAAGCTCCTTCCACTTCATGGATTCGAAGGGTGTTCCCTTGATGGACTCGAAGCAAGAAAGGCTTCGATGGATTCGAACCAAGGCATATGAGGATGAATTCGAACTATGGCTCGCTCCTGGTGGATTCGAAGCATGGCTTGTTCGACGGAGTCGAAGCAAGATTACTTCTCATGGGTTCGAACTAATGCAGGGATGATGGATTCGAACCTAAGGCTGGGTCTGATGGACTCGAACCAAGGCTATTCCTTCTACTTTCCACTGGTGGTAACTTGAGCATACGAACTCGGATTGTCTCGAAATTTGGAACGTTGGTTTCTATGACTTTGCTTGATGTGTCTTATCAATTGTAACCCGATCTGGACTCGGGCAAAATTCGTCGATATCTGTAGTTGTCCAACAGCCATTCAATGCTGGAGACGTACGACCCTCACTTTCCAGTCAATTCCTTGGTATCTCGGCCTTGCCAAAAAGCGGGATAACATTTGCCCCCTAAAGTACGTCTTGTGTAAACATGACGTGCTTTGAACAGTTGCAGTCTAACGTTGGACAATTAGGACATGTTCTACTGAAAGTTGTATTCTTTATTGTTGTAATTAACCATCGTATGTTTGTGATTGGCTATTTGTCTTGAAATCATGATGAGATGAGCTTTTTGATCCCTGCGAACGTTAAAGATCAAATATTAGTCAGACATCTGTCCATATATGTGTTACCTTGAATTTAGTTAACGTTGCGCGATTGCAAGTCGTTGTCAGTTCGGTTTGTTATCGAATTCTGCATTGATCCTCTCCTGAACCGATTTGAGATTCGAATTTAAACATTATTTTGACGATTGTCTATGATCATCCTCTTGTATCGATCCTCTCCTGAATCGGTATAAAAGGTAGACAAGTAATTTTTCATATCGAAGCAATGCGTTCGTTCTCATCGACGGTTTCCGATGGATTCGAAATTAGTCGTTCGACTCGATAGTCTTCGAATCGATAGGATTTTTCAACTCAGCTCTCGTTCAATTGCTTCATATCGATGATGCCCTGCATCGATGTTGCCTTGATGGATTCGAAGTCATGAAGGATTCGAAGCCTCGATGGATTCGAGGTTATGAAGGATTCGAAGGATGATGGATTCGGGGCTTTTAGGGATTCGATGCCGTGACTGGATTCGAACGTGATGGTTTCAAGAACAGTAGTTCGAATCGATGGCTATGGTAAGTGACCGGTTGAAAACGGTCAGGATGACCGGGAGACGAAGCGCCACGAACCTTCTCTGGAATCCATATAAATACGTGAGGCCAGTTTCACTTTTACTTTTTACTTTTCACTGTTGCTATAGCTTCTTCTTCGAATCGATTTTCCCAGAGCCGAGAAAAAACGTGTCTTCCCCGAATCGATTGAATCTTTTAAACCTTCATTCGTAATCACATTAAACTAGGTAACTAATGGATCGATGCTAGTTGAAAACGACAAAACTGGAAGTCTTCGTCTTCAATTTTTCTTCTGAAAATCTTGAAGGGTTGCGAGATCTAAATAAAAATGGTTCGAATCGATGATTCGAGGCGTAACAAGGCGTTGAGATTTCCTAGGAGAAGCAGAGATCTTGAGGGATGTTATCGTCTTCAATTTTTCTTCTGAAAATCTTGAAGGGTTGCGAGATCTAAATAAAAATGGTTCGAATTGATGATTCGAGGCGTAACAAGGCGATGAGATTTCCTAGGAGAAGCAGAGATCTTGAGGGATGTTATCTTTCATTGCTTCGAATCGATCTAGAATGGAGTTTATTCGAATCGACTCTGACTGCAGAGCTTCGAATTGATGCCTGCAAAGGAAAAAGGCCTCGTGTCGATCGATTCGAAGTAACGATACCTTGATCGATTCGAAGGTATTGAATGTCGATCGATACGAAGTCACTCAGCGCCCACGGATTCGAAGCGTTCCTCCATCCCGAAGTACATCGAGTCGAACCATATGGATTCGAAGCACATCGATTCGATTCGATGGATTTAAACGCCTTCAGTTTAGAGAATCTAACTTTTCTGACTCGTTCCAACATCTGAACTACGACTAATTTCAAGTTTAACTTTGATGATCTTAATGAACTTTAGCACACTTAACTCCGACGAGCTTCGGCCTTGCATAATTGAACCTGACTATAGGACTATACTTGACTCCCTTTTGAAGCTCGTCGATGGAACCATGACTTAACCAAAAACATAACAGATGTATACTTGAATCAGTCGGTAGCATTTGAATGGCGTGGATATGACGGTCAGCGATGACGGTCATTTCCAGTCCTGATTTCCAGAGTTTCGTCGTTTGTACATCTCGTTTCAGTCTGTAAAATTTGCTTTAGTAATGCACAGCACTTGCACTGCATGACACGTTCATACACTCTACACTGCGGGATGCACGGGTTCATTGTTTGTTTTAACACTGATTTCTGATAAGTAGTCGGTTATGGAGTCTTCAAGCTCTCAGCAGCAGGAGATTCAGAGCTCTCCTCCTCCGATCCTTGAGATTCCCAATATTCCCGCTGACGTAATCGACCCAGCTCCAGACGAATTGTCGGAGGCTATATTTATCGAGGATCCCGTTGATTCTGTCCAGTCTAATATCTCTAAATCCTTATTGGGCCAGATATGCTTGAAACATAACATATCTCTGAATGATGTATTATTACCTGGCGCTGATGACAGACCGCATAATCCGCCCGAAGGATATACTGCCTTCTACCGCCATGCTTGCGCGGCTAGAACTCTTCCTCCTTTTAATCAATACATCAGGGAAATGTTGTCGTACTTAGGAATTGCTCCTTCGCAACTTCATCCCAACAGTCATGCGTTGTTGAATAGTGACTTCGTCATATTTATGGACTGTCTCTTTCACCCGCCAAGGCCAACCGAGATTAGATACATATTTAATTTCAAGAGTATGGGCGATAGTCCATCCTTTATATTTTTGGAGGCAGTCAGAAATTGCCAAGTTATTATTGGAGCCTGGACCAGACTTAGCTATTTCAAGAATGAATGGTTTTATGTCCGATGTCCTCCTGGTTTTGCCAGGCGATGGTTGTCTCGACGTAAGTGTCCTATCCTGTTGACGATTTTCCTTGATCAACAGTTTTTTGTCATTGGTATTGACATCCTGTCTCTCTTATATCCATTATCTCCAGACCCGATGGCGGGTATTACAAGGGCATAGTCCAAAATCTCCAGGAAGTTCCGAGCGAGCTGAGACACATCGACTCGGTGCTGAATGATAATAACTTAAGAGCCCTCGGTTTGATTGAAATAAATCAGAGCATAGTCATCGAGGGGATGTCAAAGCTTGCCTCAAAGAAGGAAAACAAGAAGAAGAAGAAGAAAAAGGCGAAGAAAACGCTCAGAATCACAATAACCGAAGTGAGCGATGAAGAAAGGACCCATACAGATGTGGAGCCGATGGCTGATCTTTTGGGCAACTTCGAAGAGTTGGGAGAAAGACGGAAAAGCAAGGCCGTCATTTCAAAAAAAAATCAAGTCTAAGGGGTGGAAATCTGTAGATGTGTCTCCTCCCACTTTCGGAGTCATGATTTCCGAGGCCGCCCCTTCTCATTCGAGAGATACTTTTAATGGGCTTGACGATATTCCCATCCCGGATTTTATATCGATTCCATGTAATTCCGGGTTGGAGGAATTTCAAAATGTTTTAAATATAAGCGAGCCCTTTCCTTTGAGTGCGGTCAACACTTCCGGTTGGTCTGGGGGTTTACACATTTACACACACTTCCACACCACTACATGACTTTCGCATATTAATTATTGTTTTGTAGGATTCTAATTTGTAGCTTCTTCTTATTGCAGGTGAGATGTCAGGTCGCGGATCCACTTTGGATAGACTCCGTAATGTGCGCCAATCTTCCCCATATTATGATTCCCGTAGGAGAGAATCAGATAGGGATCACGGGCGAGGCTATATCAATCAGGATCGCTATGATAGAGATCGAGAGGATTGGCGTAGCCATTCTAGTCAAGATCGCTCTGACAGAGATAGGAGCTATCAGTACCGACCGCGATCTCGTTCTCCTCCGCCTCCTAGGGCTCCCGTAGATCTCCCTGGGTCTTCACAGCAGCAACAGCCTCTCCAACCTTCAAGGCCCGAGACTCAACGGCCTAGAGTTGAACCACCGACAGCTACCATCGTTGAGCAGGCTCCGGCTGAGTTGGCAAAAGAAGGAGCCATCCAACTTGCTCAAATGAAAAAGGACTTCCCAGAAATCTGTATGGATGCATATGTCTTTCCTCCTCATCTCAAGAGGATTCCTCAGGATGCCGAAAATACCGCGCACAGCTATATTCGCGACTTCTATGCTCAATACAAGGAGTGGTACAAAGCAGCCGTGAAAGCTTCAAGGTAGCTTTTGACCGGGCAAAAGTCATTCAGGAGCGCGATGCCGAGATTGTCAAGAAAGACCGCATCATCCAAGTTCTCCAATCTGAGATGGAGTCGTCCCGAAACTCGGAACTCCAAGCACTCAAAAAGCATGAGAATGCTGTGGCCAAAATGGCGAGGATGCAGCTGGCACACTGTGCCACGGTAGAAGAGATGGGCCACCGCTACACCAACGTCGTAGCTGAGCGAGACACAGCCGTTAAGGAGCTGAATGAGCTCAAGGCCAAATTTGCTGAAGTGGTGAAAGAGAGAGATGATGCAAACACCACTGCTCAGGATGCATGCGACCAAGCTGTATCCCTTAGAGCTGAACTTGCTGCAGCGGCGGCCAAGACTAAGTCTGCGGAGGAAGAAATCCAGGAAAGAATTATGGTGGAGCGGTCCAGGATGGAAGCCGATTTTGATGATCTCCTGGTCACATATAACGCTAATGTGCTGGAGCACAGAAATTTATCGTGGCTGGAAGACGATTCTATGATTCTGTACAATGCCTGGACTAGGCTGGTGGAGGATAAGAGAGCGGCGCATCCAGATGAAACACTTGATGATTTTGAGCTAGAGATGCGCTTGCTTACTGAGGAAGAGAGGAGAGTTCTTCACGAGACAGTGATTTCTGTGGCGAAAGAGAGGCTTGGTGTTCAACAGATAGAGACGGGCGAGGGTTCGGGGATTGAGCATCACGAAACAAGTGTTGGAGCCGTAATTCCAACATTGCCTGAAACCACGGGTGCGGTCGATCCCCAGTCCGTCCCCGCTTATAATCCTGACCAGCCGCAATTGTCTTCCGCTAATACTCCTGCCTCTGCTCCTGTCCACGCTCCGGGTCAGGCTAAAGAAGGTACTCGAATGCTTCCCGTTTTTTAGTGTGATGATCATGAAGCAATACACTTAGCTAACAATCGTCGTCTTTTCACATTTCAGTGACCGAAGTCGTTATCTCTGCACCTCCTGCATCTCAAGCTTCATATCAAGCGCATGGGGCCATTGTCACCGAAGCCATCACGACATCTGCTGTGGTCGGCGAAGAGGGATAAATGAGCATGTTGTCTTTCGACGCTCAGATGATTGAGGAACTTCTCAGTCAACCCAACGATCCCTTCACCGATCCTTCTTATGCCATGAGTGGGGTCGCTCCAGCTGTTAGTTCTTCTATGCCAGCTACTGGCACATCCAGCGCGACCCAAGTGTCTCGTGAAGATGAGATTTTGACTAAGATTAGTGCTGAGATGACCGCAGCGACCGCCGGTATGAATCCGTCGGGCCATGCCCCGCTAATGATGATATCGCCGGGCGGCACTGTGGTAATTGCGAGTGCTCCTATCCCACCTCCTGTTACTGCTTCTATGCCTCCGGCTCCACCCTCCAAAAGAATCTCTGTTGCCTCAAGCTTCGAGGAAGATGTTGATATTATGTCGCCATCGAAGGACAAACCGGAGAAGAGTAAGAGAGTGAGGAGGAAGTCAGGTGGCGGATCCAGTGGGACTACCCCGAAGAAGAAACCGAGGAAGAAGAAAGATTGATCTCTTCCTTTAGTTTGTCGTCACGTTTGGGGATAGTGTTCCGTTTTGTTGGTTCTTTATAGCCGTGTATAGATGTGGACTCGGCTCCCACTAGTAGGAATTTTTTGAACCATCTTGTAATCGGATTCTTTTTGTTGATAATGGAAATGAAAGTATATTCTCTTTCGTCTTCAATTCGATATTTGTTTTGATCCTGCCCCCAGTCTTGGGGATGAATATGGAGTTGATGTATGTTTATACTCCATCTCACACTCTGTGAGTATGGAGTTAAATAAATATTTATACTCCGTCTCGCACTCTGGGAGTACGGAGTCAAGTAAATGTTTATACTCCGTCTCGCACTCTAGGAGTATGGAGTTAAGTAGATTTTTATACTCCATCTCACACTCTGGGAGTACGGAGTTAAGTAAATGTTTATACTCCGTCTCGCACTCTGGGAGTACGGAGTTAAGTAGATTTTTATACTTCGTCTTGCACTCTGGGAGTACGGAGTCAAGTAAATGTTTATACTCCGTCTCGCACTCTGGGAGTACGGAGTCAAGTAAATGTTTATACTCCGTCTCGCACTCTGGGAGTACGGAGTTAAGTAGATTTTTATACTCCGTCTCGCACTCTGGGAGTACGGAGTCAAGTAAATGTTTATACTCCGTCTCGCACTCTGGGAGTACGGAGTTAAGTAGATTTTTATACTCCGTCTCGCACTCTGGGAGTACGGAGTTAAGTCAAGGATTGTCGTGTATCAACCCATTTTTAGCCTGACGTGATGGCTTGCCCCCGAGCTTGGGTTTCATTTAGCGAGTGGACGATTGTATCATGGCCACTCCCTACTTGAATAAATTGATGGAATTTAGCTCTCCGTGCATCGTGATGTTGTACATTGTATTTAATGAATCACAGTTCTGGCTCGAAGAGATGGCATTTTATTGCTGAAATAAGAAAATATGGCAAAGTCAGTCGCCTTATTACAAATTCTAATTTCAAAATGCAAAAGTAAATTGCAAGAATGGGAAAAATGCAATGAAGTAAATAAAGCCTGTCATATATAGTAGCGACGGAGACTCTCGTTGTTCCAAGCCCTTGGTAAATCAAGACCTTCAACGGTCGATAGTTTGAATGTGCCATCTCCGAGTCTTTGTGTAATTACGTATGGTCATTCCCAATTTGGTTTCATGTGTGAAGGAACCGGATAGATTCTCTTGAGAACAAGATCGCCGAGTTCAAAAGTTCGAGGTCGAACTTTGGCATTGTATAATCGGGCGACCCGACTCCGATATGCAGCAGCCCTCAAGTCTGCCTCTTCACGCTTCTCATCCAGTAGATCCAAAGATTCAGCAAGCAATATAGCATTTGTTTTCGGATCATAATAAGTCACGCGATGTGAAAACACTTCCGTCTCGACTGGAATAACGGCTTCCGAGCCATAAGATAAGGAAAATGGGGTGTGTCCGGTTGCGGTCTTGTGAGTTGTTCGATAAGCCCATAATGCCATAGGAAGTTCATCGACCCATTTGCCCCCAGCTTTTTCCAGTCGTTTCTTTAGGATGGACTTTATAACTTTATTGACAGCTTCGACCTGACCGTTTGCTTGTGGATGTGCAACTGCCGAGAATTTTTTATGGATATGAAACCGTTGACAGAAATTCTTGAATTCTGCACTATCAAATTGGGTCCCATTATCGGTGATGATGGTATGCGGGAGTCCAAATCGACAGATGATGTTGCGAACTACGAAATTAATTACTTTCTTCGTCGTAATTGTTGTGAGAGCTTCGGCTTCAGCCCATTTTGTAAAGTAACCAACGGCGACGATGACGTACTTCGCACCACCTTTTGCCAGAGGTAGAGCACCGATGATGTCGATGCCCCACATAGCGAATGGCCAGGGACTGACCATTTGAGTTATCTCAGTAGGTGGAGCTCTTGGAATTCGGGCGTATTTCTAGCACTTATCGCACTTCCTGGCATAGTTTGCTGCGTCTTGGTTCACTGTCAGCCAGTAGTATCCATATCGGAGTATTTTCTTAGCAAGAGCTTGTCCACCGGTGTGATTGCCACATTCTCCTTCGTGTACGTCATGTAACACTCGCTTGATTTCATCGTGTGCGATACACCGGAGGAGAGGAACAGAATAACCTCTTCTATACATGATTCCATCCTGAATGACGAATCGTGAAGCTTTTCGTAGAATTTGCCTTTTCTCATTTCTATGCTCAGGCAATGTCTCATTCTCAATGTAATTTCGATATGGGGTCATCCACGACTCCCTACTGTGAGCAGTTTCAAACACAAAATCCGCCTCAATATGGTCGATGCTTGGGGAGGATAAAGTTTCGATGAGGACAAGCCCCATTTGCTGTGCTTCACCCGTGCTGGCTAACTTTGCCAATGAATCAGCTCTTTGATTGCGATCTCGCGGTATATAATAAATGGCATAATAATCAAACTGATTCAGTACTTCCTGAACTCGAGCTAAGTAAGCAGCCAGCCTTTAGTCTCTCGCTTGATACTCTCCCCGTACTTGACATACAACTAACTGAGAATCACAATAAATTTCCACAGCGATAATTCTCAAATCTCTGGCAAATTTTAGTTCGGTTAAGAGGGCTTCATATTCAGCTTCATTATTGGTTGCATGAAAATTAAACCTCAAAGCATAACATATATGTTTTCACAAAAAATGGGCAAACACCTCCAAGTCGTATGATTTAGCTGATTTTATGTTGTTTTTAGTGATTTGGGAGGTTTACGCAAATATGTTTAAAAAGCAAGGACTAAACTGTAAAAGACACGTAGATTTATAGTGGTTCAGCCAGAATATGCCTACGTCCACTTTATATATTATTTCTCTTTTCTTCTTCAGATTACAAGTACAAAGCTTTTATACGAGTATATGAAAGTTGTTTGGAAACTCTATCCATGCTTGAGCTCTCCAACCTGTCCCCCATAGTTGTGCCCCTGCCCCTCTATTTATAGAGTGAGGCTGGGAGCAGGGGTCATGGATGTATATAGCTGCGGGTGGGCCTGGGCTGACGCGATCTGGCCTGGTAGTGTTGGTCCGGAACGTCTTGGTCCGGTGGTAGGTGGTCCGGTAGGAGCTTGGTTCGGAACGTCTTGGTCCGGTGGTAGGTGGTCCGGTAGGAGCTTGGTTCGGAACGTCTTGGTCCGGTGGTAGGTGGTCTGGTAGGAGCTTGGTTCGGAACATCTTGGTCCGGTGGTAGGTGGTCCGGTAGTAGCTTGGAGAAGGCCGGTTCGTTTCTTGCTTTGGTTCGGTACCGAATCGTTCGGTGGCTGCTTCTTTGTGTTGGCTTGGTAGTGGTACAAACGTACCCAACATTTGCCCCCCCAAAGTAGGGCATATGCTAGCATATGTCGTGCTTTGTTCATGTTTGGACGACCATATTCGGCCCGAGAGCCGAACCGGCTGGTCCGGCCATCCATCCTTCCTCTATAAGTAGGATCCACACGCCTTCGTCATTCCTCACCGAACGAAATATCTGAGTTAAATTCTGAACTGCCGAATCAACTTCTGTGCCGAACCAATCTTAGCTGCCGGACCAGGTAAGCTCTCTTCTGCCGAATGACTTTTTAAGGGTGAATTTCTTTGTTTTACCGAATGAAACTAAAGACTTTCAATGCCGAATGGACATGAAAACTTTCAATACCGAACGAACTCGAAGATTTTCTGTATCGAATGGACTTGAGAACTTCTGTACCGAATGATCCTGAGAACTTTCATACCGAATGAACTTGAGAACTTTCGTACCGAATGAACTTGAGAACTTTCGTACCGAATGAACTTATGTTTCGAACTACAAGTTAAACTCCAGACATCATACACTTGCTTATTTTGTATTTCTACATCCTTCATTCTAACAACGTGCTTTCCTGTGTTTGCAGATAAATGTCTCACAAAGTGGAAACCCGATCAGAAAAGAAAAGATCTACGGACAGAAGAGAATCTCCCGTCGTGCCCCCAGTTCAGCCGAATCCAGAACGATATGGACCCACCCCAAGAACGCTAGTGGACGGGTATGGTCCTCAAGAGCTCCTGAACTCGCCTCCTGATTGTTTCCCTAGCTCACTCAAAGACGAGCAGCTTGATGTCATTTCTCGCTCTTTCGGGATTGACAGAGCGCGTATGCTGTTGCCGGGGGAAGGAGTGATGCCATATAATCCCCCCGAAGGATATTTCGCTTACAGCAGGTAACACTGTATGTGTGGTGCCATCCCGCCTCTCAATGTCTGGATAGTCAGCTTTGTCACATATCTGAAGGTGGCTCCATTCCAACTTCAGCCTAACTCCTACGCCATTCTGGTGAGCCTTTTTGTTATCTTCCAGAGGAGATACGGGCATCCTCCTTCCAACCGGGAGATCCGGTATTTGTACAACTTGAGGGGCTATAAGAAGGGGTCTCCATACATTAGCTTGGAATCAGCCGTATCTTTCAAGCCGGTCCTGGACTTATACTCAAAGTTCAGCATGTTTAAGAAAGAATGGTTCTTTATCAAGGATGACTCTGTTTCCATCCGTCGCTTCACTTCCGGCTGTAAGTCTTAAGCTTATTTATAATTTCCGTTCTGACTGCAATACCTCTTCTTATGTGTTTTTGTTTCTTGCTAGCGATAGGTGGCTTTGCGGTCGTAGAGAGTGACCACCTGGTTCAGATGGCTGCGGAAATAGAAGCCATCACGGGAAGGGATAGGTCGGCCTCTTATTTGATTAGGAACGCTACACTTCTAGGGCACAACCTGATCCTACCACATCAGTCTGTCGTCAAGCAAAGAGACACGGCGGAGGATAGGACTGCCAAAGCCACAGGAGGGGCCACGGCGAAGAGCGGCAAAAGGAGACCCTTCTCGGCGCATCCAGTCGTCGGGGGGAAGAAGCTCAGGAAGTCCGATGGACCCTCTCCCAGCACACATCCTGATTGTTCAGGAGGAGGAGAAAGGTGAGGACGAAGGAGGTGAGGCGGAGAGCGGAAGTGGTAGAGAAGGTGACGGCGACCGTCACGATGATGATGGTGGCGAAGGACAGCGTGGTGACGACACCGGGGCTTTGTCTTCGAGGCAAGTAGGCGAGATGCAAGAGTGGACGGATGATGCTTTCCGCCAAACCTTCGAAGGTTTGGAGGGAACGGAGAAGTCTGGGAAAGCTGATAAAGTTGGGACCGGTGTCGATTTATCTTCCGGGAGCGCTTCTACTGAGGCAACTTCTGCGGTTCAAGGTGAATTTCTCTCTATTCTTTTTAACTCTCGAATGATGGCTCAATGCATACTGGTGACACTTGATTTTTACTCCATGAGTGGGCAAAACGGCCAAGACCTCAGATCTTCGGCACAGGCTTGAACAATACAAACTCCTCAAAGCTTCCGCCAAGCCGAAGCCTTCTACTAACCGCCCTGGAGACGTAGTCGGCTATCGTCCTCTTCTCGGAGTTATTGAAGAAGATATACAGAAGAGGAAGAGGAGTCGATCTTCGTCCGAACCTCTTCTTGACCCCCCGGCCCCATTCCAGCCTATTCACGAAATTACAGAGGAGGATACCAAGCTTATGCCTTCCCCCCATCCGTCTGAGAATCCAACCGTCATCCCGATAGATCATCCTAGCTTAGTACGCAATCCGTTTGCGGGTCATCCGGACCTGGACCCGGCATCTCATGACATCTCCCTTGATGAGGTTACTGGTGAGCATCTCCTCCCTCGTAATCCTATGGTACGGGTGCTTGACGAAGCTAAGTCCCTGGACCTTGATCTGCTTACTACCCGAGTCATAACTCTGGGAGATGAGGCTAAGGCAAATATTGACCGGGTTGTTGAGGAGACCAGGAAATTGATGGGGCACCACGCCCGACTAGTCAAGGCCGGGGAAGAGATAGGAAGCGCCAACATTCGGCTGCGGTTGATGGTTTCCGACCAGGCTAAACAACTCGCCGACCAAGCCATCCAAATCTCCCAGCATGAGGCCGCATCCAGACAATTGTGGAAGACTATTGAAGAGGCCAGTGGGGCGGAGTTGTGGAGGATGGAGGCCGTCTGTAAGGAGCGGATTGACATGGCCATTGCCACGGTGGATGAGGTTCGGCAAGCGGACCTCGAGCGGGTAGAGGAACTATCGGGGAGACTTGAGGCTGCGGAGCTTGCTCAGGCCAAGTCGAAGGAGGAGATGGAGGCGATGAGGAGGTCCCTTCAGGCCGACCATTTACGGTATCGATCGGAGAGGGATGCTGTTGTTGCAAAACTGCGGGCTTCTGAGGTCCGAATGAGGGAGTTTGAAGAGAACAAGGGGATGATGGATGGGATGCTCCAGGATATGTACTTCTGTACTTGGAGGCAGGGTAACTTGTCCTGGATGGATGATTACCCCCGGGTTATGGCTAGGATCTATCTCAGGGCTCTAGAGGAGGCCAAGGCTGAGGCGGATAGGGAGGGTGGTGTGGCCTTCAGGATGGATGTGGTTACCGCCCAGTTTACCAAGGAGGAGAAGGTGGCGGTGAAGGAGGGCATGCGGTTGCTTGCAGCTGAGGAGGCAGGTGTGCAAGTAGAGGATGATGATCAAGATGATCAAGGAGCGGATGATGGTAAGTCTTCCTTTCTAGTCTTTCCATTAACTTGGTTGCTTATCACTAATGAATTCTTTCTCTGACCGGACAGGTGGGCAACAGGACAAGGATAGGACTCCGACGCAGCCGGCTCCTTGATTGGACCTGGAAATCTTTTTGTGAACTTGACATTGTTGTATATGTTAGTCTCAAAACAGTAACGTAACTCTTAGGTTGCAATTATGCTACTTGTAATAAACAACACTATTCTTGACGTGTAATTCTTTAACTTAAGCTGATCTTGTCGTCTTTTGAATGTTTTTGCTGTTTTGACATGTTGTATGAGAAATATAGCTATGCATATTCTTGTAATTAAATTGTGTTTGACGTCAAGTTCTTGTTTAAAACATAATTTCATGACTTGCAATGTTAGTGTGAGGTGTGAATAAATTATAGTCATGTGTTTACACATGAAAGAAGGAAATACCGCCCTTTATTTTTGCTTGTAGATGGCAGCTTTGAATGTCTTGTGTGACCGAGTATGGAATGCGGTCCAGTATCTTGCTGTGAGTACCCGCTTCCATTAGGGAATGTCTCTCGTTCTATGTCCTGTACTTCAGGGATTATTACAGAGGATAGGAGAAAAGTTTCTTAAATAAAATTGAAATATGTGAAATAGTAAAACTTCCAATCACGGAAGGCCTTCGATGTGCTTAAGTTCGTGGCAAACGGGCTTTGTAGTCACTTTCCCTAGCTGTGGGTCTTGGAGACATTTGTCACCCATCTTACGCCTCCACGGGGAGTTAATTCTTTTTTACCACACCCGTACTTAAGACACATCAGAGCCGAGATCGCGCACAGTAACTACCCGGGCTATTATGGCCCGTAATCGTGGGTATTATTCGATTTACTGTGGCCGGCTAGCGTGGGTGCCGATCGTCAACCGTGAACTGCCCCTGGCTGGCCACACCTTATGTTGGGGCTTATAGTCGGTTCACAGTTGCCGGCGAGCCGAACGCCATAATGAGCTGCATCGGCTATAGTCGGCCTTCTCGGTGGCTTATAATCGGCTCATTACAGTTGGCTTTAAGGGCCGTCGCGAGCAATGAGTTAACCTGCAGCAGAGGGATGCCGGAGCAAAAGTGTCTCATTGGCGAGGGCATAGATTCGCATAGTACCTGTTAGGTCTTGTCCAGGTGGAGTTGCGCTGCGGAGGGCCTTGAATGGAAATGCTATATGCACAGGATTTTGTTCAACAGATAAAGTTTAACAAGCAGCCAAGATATAAAGGAACAAGTTAGAGACAAGATTTTTTAAAGTGGTTCGGCACGAAAATGCCTACGTCCACTGATTCTCTTTGTTAATTTACTTCATATGGGCAGTACAAGTTAAGAAAAGTATCGACGGAGGTGTTGGATGTTCCATGCCCTCTGGAACACCTCTCCGTCCACTGTTGACAAAATATAAGCTCCGTTGTGGAGATCTTTATGAATTACATATGGTCCATCCCAGATTGGATCCAGTGCTCTGGGGCGAGGGAAGATTCGCTTGAGGACAAGATCCCCTTCTTGTAAGGTACGATGCTTGACTTTGGAGTTGTATTGTGCTGCCACTTTTTGCTTGTGGGCTGCTGCTTTGAGGGCTGCATCATTTCTTCTCTCCTCAATTAGATCCAAAGACATGTGAAGGAGTTCTTCGTTCTCTTCTGGGTTATAGTGGATCCTACGGTGGGAAGGCACGATGGTTTCAACTGGGAGCATAGCTTCCGATCCGTATGCCAAAGAGAAAGGAGTATGCCCCGTCGATGTTCTGAAAGATGTGCGATAGGCCCACAGTGCCATAGGGAGTTCATCCACCCAAGCGCCCTTTGACTTTTCGAGTTTCTTTTTGATCAGAGTTTTCAGGATTTTGTTGACGGCTTCGACTTGTCTGTTTGCCTGGGGATAAGCTACGGATGAGAAGCTTTTGTGAATTCCGTGCTCTTGGCACTAGTTGGCGAACTCCTCGCTGTCAAACTGAAGTCCATTGTCTGATATAATTTTTAATGGGACTTCGTACCTGCATAGAACATTTTTGATCAAGAAGTTAATAATTTTTGCTGAAGATACTTTATTCAGGGGTTCTGCTTCCACCCATTTGGTGAAATAGTCGACTGCCACTATAGCATATTTGGCCCTGCCTCGGCCCATTGGCAGTTCGCCGATTAAGTCAATTCCCCATACTGCGAAGGGCCAAGGGCTGGTCATTTGAGTAATCTCAGTTGTTGGTAGCCGTTGAATTTTAGCAAACTTCTGGCATCTGTCACATTTTCTGACGAAATCTAAGGCGTCCTTGCTTAAGGTGGGCCAGAAATATCCATATCGGAGTATCTTTTTTGCCAAAGTTTGCCCTCCGGTATGATCTCCGCAGCTTCCTTGATGAATGTTGGATAAGATTTCCTTGGCTTCCCTTCCAGCGACACACCTTAATAAGGGGTTAGAGAAGCCGCGCCGATAGAGGATGTCCTCTTGTATTGTGTAGCGGGAAGCTTTCCTCAAGATTTTCTTGACTTCGTTACGCCTGTTGGGTAGTGTGCCACTTTGTAAGTAGTCTCGGATGGGAGTCATCCAAGTTGCTTCTTCGGTTGCAGCTATCAGATTCACTTGTTCAAAACTTGGGGTCAGTTGCTTTGAGATGGCTACTGCTCCTGTAAACCTCTTACTTACAAAGTATACTGGCCGCTGCGTGCGGTTGTCTTCTCTTACCAAAGCAGCGCTTAGGGCGTGAGATGATATAGCAAGGTATAGGTATAACTCTTCGCCTTCGTTTGGAGTCGAGAGTATCGGCGGTTTCTGGAGGTGTTCAATTAGGTTAAGGAAAGCTGCTAAGCATTCCTCAGTCCATTCAAACTTTCCTTTGTCTTTCTTTAGAGCTTCGAAGAAGGGGACGCACTTGTCCGTTGCTTTGAAGATGAACCGGCTTAGGGCGGCCACTTTCCCGTTCAGACTTTGCATTTCCTTTCGAGTGGTAGGTATCTTGATATCTCTCAAAGCTTGGACTTGTTCTGGGTTTGCTTCAATTCTTCTGGCATGGACGATGAATCCTAGGAACTTTCCTAATGATACTCCGAAGGAGCACTTTAGGGGATTCAACTTCATTCCATAATGGCGAAGTACTTGAAACATTTCGCCTAGGTGGCTTATGTGATTGTCGGCTCCCCTTGACTTTACCAGCATGTCATCCACATAAACTTCCATAGTTTGTCCTATTAGCCCTGCAAACATCTTGTTGACGAGGCATTGATAGGTGGCTCCTGCGTTTTTAAGTCCGAAAGACATTACCTTATAGCAGTACAATCCCCAGTCAGTGATGAAACTAGTGTGGTCTTGATCGGGAGCATGCATAGGAATTTGGTTATATCCGGAGTATGCATCCATAAAAGATAAGAGTTCGTGCCCGGCTGTGCTGTCTACAAGCTGATCGATTCGGGGAAGTGGGAAGCAATCCTTTGGGCAGGCGTCATTTAAGTTGGAGAAGTCAATGCATGTTCGCCACTTCCCATTATCCTTCTTTACCAGCACCGGGTTGGCGATCCACTCTGGGTAGATGGCTTCTCGTATGAAGTCATTGGCAAGTAGGTTCCTTACTTCTTCATCGAGGGCTGCTGATCGTTCTGCCCCCATGCTTCTCTTCTTTTGTTTTACGGGCGTCTTGGTAGGATCAATGTTTAGTACGTGACATGTTATATCATGGGAGATTCCGGTCATGTCAGCATGTGACCATGCAAATACATCCAAGTTGTGGCGGAGAAAGTCAATGAGTTGTTCCTTCAACTCTGCTTTTAGTTGGGACCCAATTTTCAATAGTCTACTCGAGTCATGTTTGTCTATAGATACAAATTCCATAGCCTCTGCAGGCTCGGTGGTGGCCTCCTCCTCCTTGTCCCTGGGGTCTAATTCATTGAAAGGATTGCTGTTATATCGAAGAGGAGGGGCTTTCTTTAGTTGCTATGCTTCCAAACTTTTTGTGCAGAGGGCAACCTCTACACTCTTCCCTTTATCCTTCCTGTGGTTGTTGCGAAGTTCAGTTACATAGCAGTCTCGAGCAACGTCCTGGTCTCCCTCTACTTCCCCTACTCCATTGTCCGTTGGAAATTTCATCTTTAGGCACCATGGGGCCAGGACAATTTGGAAGTCAGACAAGGCTGGCCTTCCTAAGAAAGCGTTGTAGGCCGAGTGGTTTTCTATCAGCACAAATGTCTGTTTCCGCACAACGGAGCGGGGATGACTTCCAATTTCAACAAAGAGGTCCAGTTGCCCGAGGGGCATCTTCGCATCTCCAGTGAAACCGTGTAGTGGTTTATTGCAGGGAGAAACATCCTTTATTAATAGTTTCATTTTGTCGAACGCATGCTTGAATAGGATATTTACTAAGCTTCCAATGTCTACTAGAATTCGGAAAACTTCGGCTGGACCGAGCCGGGCAGAGATAACCATGGGATCCATGTGAGGGTATTGCCTTCCTTCTAGGTCATGCCTACTGAACGTGATGTCATCACTCTCTTTCCGCCTCGGGTGGCGCTCTTCTATAACAGAATTAACACAGTCTTCATTGTTTCTAAGCGACTTTCCATATCTTTCCATCTCTGCCCAGCTTCTGTCGGCGATGTGCGGTCCTCCCGAGATGGTATGGACCACTATCTTCTCTTGACTAGGGCCGCTAGTGTTGCGATTTCCTCTGCCTATCTCTGGTGAGGGTAGCCTTGGGTTCTCATTGGCAGGAGCTGGAGTCCTGTTCTGACCTCTTACATAGCGTTCCAGTCTTTTCCTTCCGATGTGTTCTTCAATCAAGTCCCGGAGATGATGGCATTCATTGGTATTATGCCCATGAGATTTGTGGAAGCGGCAGAACTTTCCAGACTTCTGTGCGTCATCTGATTCCTTCTTGTATGGTGGGCGTTTGTATCTAACTTTGTCTTGGGTGGCAAGGAAGATGTTTTCAATTGTTTCGTTCAAAGGAGTGTAAGTGTCGAATCTTGGTCCTGGCTGATATAGGCGCTTATCTCCCTTCTTGCCCCCAGCGTTGTCTCTAGAATCATTTCTTCGAACGCCCTTTGCTGCAGCGGGCGTGCTGCCGTGATCTGCCTTGTTTTGTTGCCCTGACTGCCCCTCAGTGGCAGCATCTTCAAGCCTCATATATTTCCCGGCTTCATGGAAGAAATCGGGTAAGGTAGCTGGTTTTTCTTTTGTCAATCTTCTAGCAAATTTAGTATCCGGATGCACACCACTACAGAGGGTCATTAGGATAAGCTTCTCATCGGCATCTTGGACTGCGGCCGCTGCGGCATTGAATCGGGTTAGGTATTGCTGCAGCTTCTCTCCAGGTTTCTGTTTGATACTGGATAAGGAATAAGCGTCCTTGGGTTGTTCCACATGAATGTGGAACTGACTGATAAACTTTTCTTTCAACATTTCCTCTGCCTATCTCTGGTGAGGGTAGCCTTGGGTTCTCATTGGCAGGAGCTGGAGTCCTGTTCTGACCTCTTACATAGCGTTCCAGACTTTTCCTTCTGATGTGTTCTTCAATCAAGTCCCGGAGATGATGGCATTCATTGGTATCATGCCCATGAGATTCGTGGAAGCGGCAGAACTTTCCAGACTTCTGTGCGTTATCTGATTCCTTCTTGTATGGTGGGCGTTTGTATCTAACTTCGTCTTGGGTGGCAAGGAAGATGTTTTCAATGGTTTTGTTCAAAGGAGTGTAAGTGTCGAATCTTGGTCCTGGCCGATATAGGCGCTTATCTCCCTTCTTGCCCCCAGCGTTGTCTCTAGAATCATTTCTTAGAACGCCCTTTGCTGCAGCGGGCGTGCTGCCGTGAGCTGCCTTGTTTTGTTGCCCTGACTGCCCCTCAGTGGCAGCATCTTCAAGCCTCATATATTTCCCGGCTTCATGGAAGAAATCAGGTAAGGTAGCTGGTTTTTCTTTTGTCAATCTTCTAGCAAATTTAGTATCCGGATGCATACCACTACAGAGAGCCATTAGGATAAGCTTCTCATCGGCATCTTGGACTGCGGCCGCTGTGGCATTAAATCGGGTTAGGTATTGCTGCAGCTTCTCTCCAGGTTTCTGTTTGATACTGGATAAGGAATAAGCGTCCTTGGGTTGTTCCACATGAATGCGGAACTGACTGATAAACTTTTCTTTCAACATTTCCCACGAGCTGATGGATCCTTGGGGTAGATGGCATAACCAAGAAGTAGCTAGATCTGCTAAGAATAGTGGAAAGCATTTGCACAGTACTCCCTCTATTGCCCCGCTCATGAGCATATGATGTGTGTATCTCTGCAAGTGTACAACGGGGTCAGAGGTTCCTTTGTAAGGTTCCATTGTTGGCATTTTCCATTCTCGGGGGGTGATAGCAATTTCGATATTGCAGGCGAAAGGGCTGGTTACCCTAGCGCCTATCCCTCGATCTCTTTGATCCCGTTGGACGCACTCTCTGAACAAGCGTGCCATCCTTTCATCAGAATTTGGAGCAGATAGAAACGAGTTCGGTTCTGTTCTGTGGGATTGATTCCGTCCAGATGACCTGTAGGGATGGTTTCGTCTATCATTCCTCAGACTTTCCAGTGGCTGCCTTTGGTCTTCTGGGAGCATGCTAGGGTCAGTTACAGTTGGCCCTTGCCTTGATCTTCCCCTACTGGGTTTTGATCTAAGCACTTCCTCGGGTCCAACTTCGGGCTGGACTCTAGCTCGTCCCCGTTCATTGGTGTTTCCATGGTTAGGCAGTACGACCGGCTCAGCTACAGTTGACCTTCGCCCGGTACCTCCCCCGTTGGGTTCGGTTCCAAGTGTTTCCTCAGGCCTAACTTCGGGCTGTGCTCGATCTCGGCTCCTACCATGACTGCTTCTGCCGTTAGCTCCTTCGAAGAAGGAAGATCTTTGTTGTCTCTGAGATCCTCCAGACTGGGACTCACCCCATGATTCAGTGTTGCGGTTGGACTCTTCAGCATCCCTTAAGCGTGACATGAGATGGTCCACCAAGGCTTCCTGCTGGGACGTGAAGTGGTTAGTTACTTCAGCCACAACCCTGTCTAGATCTGCCCTAGTAATTGCTGTAGGCTGTTCTGCGGCAAGAGTGGTCGGATTTGCCTGACCTTCATTTGGTACTGCTGCTGAAGAGGGACGATTTACTTGATTTGTGACCACTGGATCTGGAAGACTACTGGTTGCGATGTTTTTTCCTTTGTTAACATCTTTCTTCTGCTTGGGAGGCATGTTTTCCAAGTGATGAACGATGCTGTTAGGAAGAAGGTTAAGTGGAAGAAGCTGAAGCTTCGAGCTTCTAGTTCTCAGTGAAAGCACCAAAAATGTTTGCACAAAAAATGGGCAAACACCTCCAAGTCGTATGATTTAGCTGATTTTATGTTGTTTTTAGTGATTTGGGAGGTTTACGCAAATATGTTTAAAAAGCAAGGACTAAACTGTAAAAGACACGCAGATTTATAGTGGTTCAGCCAGAATATGCCTACGTCCACTTTATATATTATTTCTCTTTTCTTCTTCAGATTACAAGTACAAAGCTTTTATACGAGTATATGAAAGTTGTTTGGAAACTCTATCCGTGCTTGAGCTCTCCAACCTGTCCCCCATTGTTGTGCCCTTGCCCCTCTAATTATAGAGTGAGGCTGGGGGCAGGGGTCATGGATGTATATAGCTGCGGGTGGGCCTGGGCTGACGCGATCTGGCCTGGTAGTGTTGGTCCGGAACGTCTTGGTCCGGTGGTAGGTGGTCCGGTAGGAGCTTGGTTCGGAACGTCTTGGTCCGGTGGTAGGTGGTCCGGTAGGAGCTTGGTTCGGTAGTAGCTTGGAGAAGGCCGGTTCGTTTCTTGCTTTGGTTCAGTACCGAATGGTTCGGTGGCTGCTTCTTTGTGTTGGCTCGGTAGTGGTACAAACGTACCCAACAATATAGATCGGCCTTCGGGAGTTTCGAGTACAACTCCGGCGCCCGAACACCGATCGTTTGAGGCACCGTAAGTATACAACTTCTAGATATATTCGGGGGATTCACTGGTTTCGGGCAAGTCCTCTGGAACAGTAAATTCGGCTATGAAATCAGCTAGGACTTGTCCTTGAATGGCTCTTCGCGGAGCATAAGTGATATCAAATTGACTTAGTTCAATGTTCCACTTGAGTAACCTACCAGACGTCTCAGGCCGCGTGAGGACCTATCGTAACGGCTGATCGGTATACACAGTAAGAGGATGAGCCTGGAAATAAGGGCGAAGCTTTCTTGAGGCAATGACCAGACAATAAGCCAATTTCTCCAATCTTGGGTAATTTCTTTCAGCTCCTGTTAACCGTTTACTAACATAGTAGACCGGTTTTTGCACTCGGTCTTCTTCTCGAACCAGAGCAGCGCTGATTGCATGCTCCGATACTGCCAGATAAAGGTACAACTGTTCATGATCAATCGGTTTTGACAGGATCGGCGGTGTGGAAAGATGTTGAACCAGCGATCGGAATGCGCCTTCACACTCCATGGTCCATTCAAAGTTTCGCTTACCCTTTCGAATCAGATCGAATAAAGGAATGCATTTATCAGTGGACTTTGAAATGAACCTGCTTAATGCCGCTACCTTCCCGTTGAGACTCTGGACTTGCTTTATGGTTCTTGGAGTTTGCAAGTTCCTTATCGCCCAGATCTTTTCGGGATTTGCTTCTATCCCTCGAGCATTAACGATAAATCCGAGGAACTTTCCAAAGGCGACGCCAAAGTGACATTTTAATGGATTGAGCTTCATTCCATATTCTCGAAGAACGCAGAACATTGAATTTAAATCTCTGACGTGGTCTGTGGAGAATCGGGACTTTACTAACATGTCGTCCACGTAAACTTCCATGGTCTTTCCAATCTGGTCGGCGAACATCCGATTGACCAAGCGTTGATACGTTGCTCCGGCATTTTTTAGACCGAAAGGCATGACTCTGTAGCAGTAGAGTCCCAGATCGGTCACGAAACTAGTATGTTCTTGATCAGGAAAATGCATAGGTATTTGATTATAGCCAGAGTAAGCATCCATGAAAGATAATAATTCGTGTCCAGCCGTGGAGTCTACGAGCTGATCGATTCGAGGAAGTGGAAAACTGTCTTTTGGACAAGCCTTGTTTAAGTCGGAGTAGTCGACGCAAGTTCTCAATTTCCCATTCGGTTTTCGAACCAACACTGGATTTGATACCCATTCGGGGTATAAAGCATATCGAATGAACCCATTCGATTGTAATTTGTCAACCTCCTCTTTAAGGGCGGCAGATCTCTCTGGATCCATACCACGCCATTTTTGCTTGACCGGAACATGTCGCAGATCAATATTCAGTGAGTGACTTGCGATGTTTGGTGAGATTCCGCACATATCAGAGTGTGTCCAGGCGAAAACATCGAGATTCGCTTGGAGAAATTCAACCAATTCCTGTTGTATCTGTTTTCCCAGTTGAGATCCAACTTTTAGTACTTTTGAATTGTTATCCTCACTGACCGGGACGTCCACAGTCAGTTCGGCTGGGGAAGCTTGACCCTCTTTAGATTCGTCTTTATATTCGTTGTCTCTAGGGTCAAGATCTTCAAGGAATTGGTAGTGGTGCCCAGGCCGGGGCCCAGGCGCTAGTTGTCAATTGTCAGCAAAACGGACGCAGAGAGATTCCTCTACGCCCTTTCCTTTCTCCTTTTTCTGCGCCTCGTGCAACTCAGCAACATAACAGGCTCTTCCTGCTGCCCGATCTCCTTGAATGACTCCAATCCCGTGATCAGTGGGGAACTTCAGAGTCAAACACCACGGGGCAATGGCAGCCCTGAATTCAGCAAGGGCCGGTCGGCCCAAAAATGCGTTATAAGGTGAATCGATGTCTAAAACAACAAACTGCAACAGCCGGACTCTCCGGCGCTCTCCAACTCCCAATTCCACTGGCAGTTCCACTATTCCAGTGGGTATTGTAGCACTCCCATTGAAGCCGTGAACTCGAGATTGGCAAGGTTTCAAATCCTTTGCTTCCATTTTCATTAAATCATAAGCCCGTTTGAGTAAAATGTTTACAGAGCTCCCACTGTCAACCAGGATCCTCTTCATCCAAGCAGGACCAACCTAGGCGGATATGACTAGTGGGTCGATTGTTGGGGCTTCGATATTATCAGCATCTCTGCTTCTGAATACGATATCATCAGACATTGTCTTTTGTTGTTTAGCCGGAGTTCCATCTTCGCAATTACTGCAACATTCGAAGTCCGCATGCCTGATAGAGCTAGCATACGACTCCATTTCCCTCCAGCTTTTGTCTGTTGGATGGGGACCACCACTTATCGTGTTTATAACTAGCCTCCCGCCCGTTCGAGCGGGCTCCTCTTGTCTTTCTTGATTTTGTGCACGGTTCTGATTTGACGGGCCTGCACCACCAGACTGCGGCGCCCGCACGAATTGATCTAACTTTCTCTCCCTGATCAACTTTTCTATGAGATCCTGCAAATGTCGACACTCATTAGTATTGTGGTCGTAACTTTCATGAAACCTACAAAACTTCCCCGTCTGAATCTGCCTCTCCGATGACTGCTTCGGAGCGGGCTTCTTGTACTGCACAGTGTTGCAAGTTTGTAGGTATACATTTCCAACGATGTATTCAATGGTGTGTAATTATCGAACATAGGAGCCCTGCGCCGTGGGCCTCGGTTTGGATCTCTTTTCTTATCCTGCCCATTGCTGCCTCGCGGCTGAGTCTGTTTGTTCTGTATATTCAACTGAACTTTTCCAGAACTCTCACCAGACTGTTTGACTGCCACATTACTTTGTATCCCTTCAGTTCTGGGCATCGCATCGTCCTGCTTCCTAGACTGTTTCGCGTCCTCTTGCTGTAAGAATTGAGCGGCTTTGGAGTAGAAACGGTCCAACGATGCGGGTGGTTTCCCAGCTAGCCAATTTCCAAACTCGGAATCGGGATCGATTCCTTTGGTTAACGCCATCAAGGTTGAGTTATCGTTAGGATTACTAATCTCTACACATGCCGTGTGGAATCTTTCTAAATAACGTCTGAGTGCTTCTCCCTTAGCTTGGGTGACGCTAGATAGAGTGTTAACGTCTTTAGGTCTAGCGACAGGCATACGAAACTGTTCGACAAATTTCTTAGCCAGTTGATCAAATGAGGAGATAGACCTAGGTGGTAATCGCGTAAACCACATTGTTGCGATTCCTCCCAGAGAGATGGGAAAAATTCGACACTTTACTGCATCGTCAGCCCTCGCAACGCTCATTGACCATTCATATTTCAAAATGTGTTGATTGGGATCGGAATTTCCTTCGTACATAGGGAGAGTTGGCATTCTGAATCGCCGAGGAGGTTCAGCGTACAATATCTCATCTGTGAAAGGAGTATGACTACGGGAGATTCCCTAGTCGTCATTGGTAAGGCCTTGGCTTTCGCGGATCATCTGACGAATCATGGTTGAAATATCGGGCATAGGCACATTCTGTGCATGCTGAGCTAAGGTGTGGTCGGGTTCCACAGTGCGAGTTTGGACCGGACGCTGTCGACGGCCCATGTCTCGCCTCCTTGGCTCCACATCTTCTGGGACGTATGGTTCAGGAGTACGCCCACGTTGTTGATTATTTGGATCTGATAGATTTCGGGTATCAACCCTTGTTTCTACCGCGGTGGTTGCAGCGCGATTGTCTGTGGTATGCTGGGGAACAGCACCTCCTCGTGACGAGGGCCCGGCCTGGAAGCTAGTTGACGGTCCGACCCTCAATTGTCCTACAGTCAAGGCAGGTTGATATCCGGTAGCTTGTGTATGTCTTGCGTCCAATCGGGGACGTGTAGACCTACCATGATAGTCAGATGAAGCAGAACTTTCAGTGGACGAGTGGGAAGCATCATCCCTCCTGGTCCTCCTACGCCTTCGGCGGTTCAATTGGTTGGTCAATTCAATATTAACACGCAACTGTTCGGCCAACTGTTGCCGACTTTGAGTTAATTCCTGGAGCAACACATGGAATTCTTGTCTGGTGACAGGTCCAGACGGATCCGAGTGAGCAGTGTTGTCTTGATTGGATGGCTGTTGTCGTGCAGGATTCTGGCCATCCCTTCCTTCTTGTCCAGCAGCTGTAGAGGTAGTTCTTGTACTAACCATCTTAAGTAGTGGGTTCCTTTCCTAGATTTTATGCAAATCTGAATAGAATGGAAGGATTCTGGATTAGGGATCTGGATCTTCCTCTTGGATTTATGCAATTCGGTATCGATGGTAGATCCAAGGAGCAGGAGAAAAAGCTGGTTTTTCTCAGTGAAAGCAGCAGGGTTTTGCCGAAGCTGGGTAAATCTGTGTGTTCTATTTTCTTCTTTTATTATTCTGCTATTATTTGTGCTGCTATTATTTTGCTATATCTGTGTTACAATTATTTTATACACTTCCGCAATAATTTTTATAATTAATAGTATCAATCTATTCACCCCCCTCTAGGGTGAAATCGATCCTACAGAGATTGTATGCAGTTTGAGTGCAAATGTAAAATATAGAATAAGAGATAAGAATTCAAAATAATAAAATCAGTTAGGTGAATTGTTTGTTGAATTCTGAAATCTATTTATAGAGATTTAAAAGTTGCAATCATTCATGAAAGATAACATTGAAAAGAAACATGTGCAACTGTTGATTTGACGATGTTTCTCTTCGATGAAGAGAAGTGTCTTTTCATAAAAAATAGCCGTTATAAATATTCAGCTGGTTGAAATAATAATTCAGCCTTCTGAATTTGTTAAATTCAAAACCAACAAGGAATAGGCAAAAATTGGCCCAATTCAGACGGCTGAATGAACACATTTAGCTGGATGAATATTGTGAAACATTAAAAATGTTTCAGCAAGCAGACGGCTGAATGAGTCCATTCAGTCGGCTATTTTCCACCTCTTGTGCATGTGTGTGCATGTTTATATATATATACCATTCATGAGAGATTTTAACATACTTCTAAATAGTATACAGACTCTTAACTAATGGACAATCAGCTTCAAAACATTCTGAATCCGAATCTACAATGAATCTCTTGCATAAATGATTAGTATACAGAAATATTGATTTATATATAGTTGTCACAATCAAAATGATGAAAATCGAGATTCTTACATTCTCCCCCTTTTTGATGATGACAACTATATAAGTATAAATAATATATTGCTATGAAACTTACATGAATTCTCCCCTGTCAATATGCACACTTATTTAAACAAATTTATACTAAGCTTTCTCCCCCTTAATCATCGACAAAACGAGGGATATTCAAAAATTAATAATGAAGATAAAAGCATTTAGATATAAATTGGAACATTTTAAAAGCAAACACATACTAGAGATAATATTACAAAATAAAGTTAGAACATCCATACCACATTACATACAACAAAAAATAACCATAGAAGTTTTAAAACAATATTAAAAACCAAAATGCTAAAGTTCATAAATCATAGAAGATAAAACTAGATAGAATGAGAGGGGTCATCGCTACCATCATCATCATCATTTTCCAAACTTGAAGACGACCATTGGAAAGGAGTTGGGTTATAAACTTCGGTAGATGTTGAACCCGAGCAAGGGATCTTATCTCAAATCCTATTAAGAAACCCTCTTATAGAATTGAATTTCTTCTCCGTCTTCTTTTCAAGAGTTCTAATTTCCCAATGAAGTTTTGACTGATTTCGAGAAAGGGTGATGATAGCTTGTCTAGAGGAGGTGTTGGGGCTAATAATTTGAATTGAGTCATCTTCCTCTTCTTCTTCTTCATGCCGGTTTGTGAATAGGAGGCAATATTAGTGTCACGAGGTTGTGAAACACCTTGTTTGACATTGTGAGCCCATCCTTGAAAGGAGATAAATTGTTGAGGAGGAGGCCATTGAGAAAGACCCATCAATCCCAAGGTTTTTGCACCTAACTCGCTAATGGTTGAATACTCGGAATCAGGCATTGGAACACCAAAATTGAATAGAATGCGCATAATATAGACGCCATAATGAATTATCTTATATTTCCTTCGGATTATGATATTTTGAAATTCATATAAAATTATTTTACTCCAATTTACTTGTGGATTAGAGTAGATGGCATAGAGAGCTTGTAAATCTCTTTTGTAAACTAGTTCATAGCTTCCCGTATGAGGTTGCAAGGATCGAATGAAAGCTCGGTGGATGAGACGTGCTTGTGGCCTTAAAGCACTAGACTTTAGCTTATTTCAGTTGACAAGGTGATCAGACAAGAAATGATGTGAAACTTCATCTTGATGAAGCATATCAACTTATATATTGTCTACATCGACTCCTTGATAGGGATAGTTCAAAATATTGCCTAATCTTTGCAAAGGTAAGAAATTTTGATACCACAAACTAAAGACCAAACACAATCTTCACGGTTTTGAGGATTATGGTGGTCAAGATTCAAATTTGCAAGGAAAAGTTTAATCAAAAGATGATTTAATTTAATATTATTGGGAACATACCCTATGAGATTATCAAAGTGGAATTGCTCTGTCATTTCTCTAATTCGATGTGCTGCGAAATCCGGGAATTTCATGAAGGCCCCTTCAAAAATGTTGGAATTCTTCATGGTGTTGTATCGGGAGACATCAACATCATTCCAAAGCCATCGACGAGTTTGGTCTTCGGAAGGACCAAAGGCCGATTCCCTTGAACGTTTTGATTTTGGAGCCATTTTGATTGAAAAATTTAGATTGATAGGTGAGAATTTGAGAAAATTGAGTTAGGGTTCAGAAATGAAGAGTAAATTTACTGATCTCGAACTTAAAGAAGTATATGAAAGTGAGGAGGATTCAAGTTGTGTTGTGAAGACATTTTGATGACTGAAGCTTGGAGAAAAAAAAACTTGTACAGATAAATTGCTGAAAAGATGATGTTAAAAAGACTTGGTTGAAGAGGTATTTATAAGGCATAATAGGTCAGAAATAGGTACTGTATTTGAGGTTAAAAGAATGTTAACCAGAGAAATATTGTCTGGTTAAAAATTGTGTGGTTAAAAATGTGTGGTAGGAAAAAAATTTGATAGGAAGAAAGAAATAATAAAAAATTAGAGTATGGTTCTATTGTGAAGTATGCTGTAGTGAAGTGGTAGTGCATCAAACTTACAAGCAAGAGACCAGAATTCGAATACTAGAAACTTTAATTTTTGTAAAAATTTATTTTTGATAGAAAATTATAAATCTTTTAAAGATAAAATTCCCAATTCTCTTCTTAGTTTTATTAAAATATTTTCATTTAACAGTTTTGTAAATATATCTGCCAGCTGGTTTTCTGAGGATACAAATTCTAATCTGACAAAATCCATTTTAATATTATCATGAAGAAAATGATGACGAATGTCAATATGTTTTGTTCGTGAATGATTTACAGGATTTTTTGATAAGTTTATAGCACTTGTGTTATCATAGAAAATAGTTGATTTAGATAAATTTATACGAAAATCTTGAAGTGTTTGTTGCATGTAAATGACTTGTGCATATGCTAAAGCAGCAGAAATATATTCTGCTTCACACGTCGATAGTGAAACACAATTTTGTTTCTTGCTAAACCAAGAGACTAAGGATTTTCCAATGAAGTGACAAGTCCCGGTCGTACTTTTTCGATTCGTCCGACATCCTCCAAAGTCAGCGTCACTATATGATACTAACTCAAAAGGACATTCTTTTGGATAGAAAAGCCCGAAATCTTTGGTTTTGCTTAGATAACGTAATATTCGTTTAACTGCTCGCATATGTGATTCTTTAGGATTTGCTTGAAATCGAGCACATAAACAAACACTCATCATTATGTTAGGTCTACTAGCAGTTAGATAGAGTAATGATTTAATTATACTTGATATAATTTTTGGTCAACACTGTTGCCATCTTCATCTCTATCGAGATGTATTGTTGCACTCATTGGAGATTGTTTGGTAGAAGTATTTTCCATACCAAAGCGTTTAATTAGATTATTACAATATTTTTCTTGATTAATAAAAATTCCATTTTCTAATTGTTTAATTTGTAAACGAAGAAAATAAGATAATTCTCTCATATGTGATATTTCAAATTCTTTGGTCATTATATTAGAAAATTCCTGACATAATTTTTCATTTGTAGAACCAAAAATAATATCATCTACATAAATTTGAATAATTAAAATATCCTTTTTAGTTCTTTTAATAAAAAGAGTTTGATCAACCTTCCCAATTTCAAAACCTGAATCTATAAGATAGCTCTTAAGATGTTCATATCAAGCACGAGGTGCTTGTTTTAGACCGTATAAGGCTTTCTGAAGTTTATAGACATGGTCTGGAAAATTTTCATGTGCGAATAAAGGAGGTTGTTCAACATAAACATTTTATTTTATATATCCATTTAAAAATGCACTTTTAACATCCATTTGATAAATTTTAAAATTATGAAAACATGCAAAATCTAGTAAGATACGTATTGCTTCTAGTCGTGCGATTGGAGCATATGTTTCTTCAAAGTCAATTCCTTCTTCTTGATTATATCCTTGTGCGACTAATCTTTCTTTATTCCTAGTTATATTTCCTTGTTCATCTGCTTTATTTTTGAAGACCCATTTAGTATCAATGACTGTTTGATCACTTGATCTAGGAACTAATTCCCAAACTTCGTTTTGTTCGAATTGGTTTAGCTCTTCTTGCATAGCTGTAGTCCAATAGTCATCAGTAGAGGCTTCTTTGGCATTTTAGGTTCAATATTAGAAAGGAATGCTACATGGCCCATTTGATTAAGTTGATTTCTAGTTCTGACATGTGAATCAATTTCTCCTATTACATTTTTTACTGGGTAATCTCGTAAAATCCTAGGAGGAGATCTTAATTCATTTTCATTATGAACAATGTTTTCATCTTCTTCAAAATTATAAACAATGTTTTCATCTTCTTCAAAATTATTTTGAGTAACCGCATTTGTGACCGTCTTAGTGATTATCTCATCATCCTCAAAATTTGTATTAAATTTAAAATTTTCGTTGAAGGAAACATGAAGTGTTTCTTCAATTGTTTTAGTTCTCTTATTAAAAATTCGATAAGCCTTGCATCGTTCCGAATATCCTATGAAAATTTCCTCATCGGATTTTGGATCAAATTTTCCAAGCAGATCTTTTGTGTTTAAAATAAAACATTTTGAGCCAAAAACTTTAAAATATAAAATATTTGGTTTTCTTTGATGAAATAGTTCATACGGAGTGTGTTTGGTTAGTGGTTGGATGGAAACACGATTCAGAACATAGCAAGCAGTTGCTATAGCTTCTGCCCAAAAATGTTTTTGAAAAGTGCTTCCATTTAACAAAGTTCTTGCACATTCTTGTAAAGTTCTATTTTTCCTTTCTACAACTCCATTTTGTTGTGGTGTTCTAGGAAAATAAATATTATGATAAATTCCCTTTTTATTACAAAAATGTTCAAAAGCTTCATTTTCGAATTCACCTCCATGATCACTTCTAATATATTTAATTTTTAAAATTTTGAGATTTTTAATTCTTTTAACAAAAATTTTGAAACTTTCAAAAGTATCACTTCTATTTTTCAGAAAAATAGTCTAAGTATATCTTGAAAAATCATCTACTATAAAAAATACATATTTGCTATGATTTATAGATTGAACTTGAGTTGGACCAAATAGATCCAAATGCAATAGTTCAAGTGGTTGTATAGTAGAAATATTTTTCTTTAATTTAAAGGATGATTTTGATAATTTTCCTAATTGACATGCATCATAAATATTGTTTACTTTTAAATTCATTTTTGGTAAACCTTTTACTAATTCATTTTTAGATAATTTTTTATAGCTTTGAAATTAATATGATAAAATCTTATATGTCAAAACCAAGGATCATTTTCTTTGGCTATTAAACACATATTAGTATTGTGATTTATATTCATTTTTAAAACATATATATTTTTATCGCTAAAACCTTCAAAAATAAGATTTTTATTTTGATAAAAAATGCTACACTTATTTTCAAAAAAAATGATATATTGAATCCTTTGTCACACAGTTGGCTGATACTAAGTAAATTATGTTTTAAATTTTTAACTAATAAAACATCTATAGTAAGAGGTAAATTAGATATACCGTTATTGCTCACATCGCCTTTGCCGATGATATATCCTTTAGAATTGTCTCCAAATGTGACAGAACCTCCATCTGAGTAGATAATGTTCGTTAGCATCCCTTTGTTTCCTTTCATGTCATGTGTTTCGAGCAACCACTGTTTAATATCCGTTTTCCTCTCTTTTTAGGCAGTACCTGAAAAATATAGAATTAACATTGGTACCCACCGTTTTATTTGGGTCCTAATAGTTAGGTCTTAGGAAACCAAACCCAAGAGGGTTCAGAATTCCTTTTAAAAATAAAATCTTTGTTTTTATGAATAGTTTTTATAAAAGATTTTATATATTTATCTCTAATTAAAGGATTATTTTTTTTAGGAACCCAAATCTTAATTGAATTAGAATAATCTGTACATTTTGAAACAGGTTTTTCAATTTTATTATTATTCATTTTAAAATTGCTATATAATGAATTCTTTTTCTTTGGAATAACTTTAGAATCATGCTTAAATCCTATTCCTCTTTTATTTGAAACAGTCTGAGATTTTTCTATCATTTTAGAAAGATTTTCCCTACCTTTGTTAAAATTAGAGACATTTTTAGTAATATCATCTAATTTTGTTTTAAGACTAGAGATATCTAATTCCCAAATTTTAAAATTAGCTTTAAGACCATGATTTTCAATCAATAGAGCATCATTCTTTTCTTTCTAAGTGTCTATCTCTTGACTTAGTATAGAGAGTTGAGATATCATATTTGAACAAGACCCTTGAGTCACTTCAAGTTCCTCTTCTAAAATTTGTTTCTCATCTCTTAACATATCTACTTCAATTTCAGTTCTATTTAATTTTTCAGAAGTTTCTTTATATTTTCTTTTGATGTCTCTTAGTTTGTCAACAAACTCAAAGTTTATTTCCAATGAATCATCAAATGTTAGATCACTTACTTCGTTATTTGTGGCCATAAAACATACATTGGCTTGTTCCGTATCACTGTCTGAGTCACTATCTGATGATGAAGATGATTTTGAATCGTCCCAAGTGACAGAGAAGGCTTTCTTTTTGAATCTGTCTTTCTTGTGCTTATATTTGTCTTTCTTTTTATCAAGACAGTCTTTCTTGATGTGGCCTTTCTTATGACATTCATAACATTCTAGAGCAGATGATGATGGTCTGTTGCTGTAGCCATTCTTGTTATTTCTGAATTTGTTGCTCTTTTTAAATTTCAAAAAAAATTTGAAATTTTTAGCAATGAACGCCATATCTTCTTCATCTGAATCCGACTCATCCTTTTCTGCTTGGAATGCTATATTCTTCTTATCTTGAGCTTGTACTCGTTTTTCCTGGAGATTTACTTCATAAGACATTAGATTTCCTATCAACTCTTCTGGTTTAATGGTTGAAATGTCGTTAGCTTCTTCGATTGCTAAGACTTTTCGTTCCCACTCATCCGTTAGAGAGTTGAGGACTTTTGAAACAATATCAAAGTATGTATAAGTGTGACGCCCCACCTCTATACTCACACTAGCCAAGGACACTATGGGGTAATGCCGTTGACTAGCATAAGGAATAAGGTTATTGAGGAGTGACCATCTGTGTAATTGCTTTGTGTGAGTACCGATATATCAGATAATATGACTTGCATTTCATTTCAAGAGGAAATCCGACATATCAAATACAAACTGAAAGCTACTACACAGTGGCTATGTGGGCTTCATAAACAAATATAGAAATAAGCATAACACAAATCAGTCACAGATATTCATATCACAAAGGAAAAAACAGATATGAATATAACACATAAAAGTGTACATCAAAATAGTGGTCATACAAGATCCACTAAATCACAAAAGAATAGGTACAAGTGCTAGCAAAAGAATATGTATACATCAAGGAGTCTCTATCTCAAATGTATAAAAGCATAAACTACTAAGCTAAAATAGTTAGCCAAAAGTCAGAAGCTAGCCCCTGCTAAGAAGTCAAGTGGAAGCACCTATAACACCTCGGTCTTACCCGAGTACTATTTAAGAAGAAAAATAATAAACGGATCAGTCTAGCTATAAATATCATATAAGATGAGAAAAGACAAGAGATACCACAAAAATGTATGATAACAATAATGTCATACTGTGACAAGTATACAGTCGATAACAATAAAAATCATACAATATTTCAAATATCCAAAAAGAATATCACATTCTTTAGTTTTTTCACCAAACCCCAAATATTGACAAAAGTGGAAATTAGCCACAAGGGCCTCTTTAGCAAGTGGAATTAGTTTCTAGGACACACAACTGAAATAATTACTTTTAAGGACAAAACGTAAAATAATTAGTTTCTAGGGGCCTAAAAACCTATGAAATTATGTCCTTGAAAGTAATTGGACTGCTGACTTTGTCCTTGAAAGTAATTATTCTGCTGATTTTGGCCTTGAAAGTAATTTCTTTGAATGTGTGTCCTAGAAACTAATTGGACTGCAAAGTTTGTCCTTCTGGTGAAATGCCCCTTGATAAAACATATCAATGCCAATCGCAAAAATTGGTGAAACAAAAATTCCAGAAATCAACAATTAGAAATCCAGAAACACAAAGGGGGAGGCCTATCACAAACGGGAGCATGAAAACTCACCAACACGTGTATCACAAACGGGTCGCTATCCCATGGTCGCTAACCATAGAGCCGGTGCAACGACGTAGTACAATAACGGTACGCTCGATGAACCTGATACTCAAGTAATTCGGAACAACGACGTAGTACAATAACGGTAAGCCCGATGAACCTGAAACTCAAGTAATACGGAACCACGACGTAGTACAATAACGGTACGCCCGATGAACCTAATATGCTGGAACAACGACGTAGTACAATAACGGTATGCCTAGGGCTGTCAATGGGTCGGGTCGGGTTTGGGTCGGGTCAAGTCGGGTTCGGGTTGATTTTAAATGGGTCGGGTCAACCCGTTTATTAAACGGGTCAGAAAAGCTCAACCCGAACCCGACCCGTTTATAAACGGGTTGACCCGACCCAACCCGTGTAACCCGATTATAAACGGGTCGGGTCGGGTCGTAAATGGGTCGGGTCAACCCGTATAAGGCGTAAACGGGTTGTAAACGGGTCGGGTCAACCCGTATAAGGTATAATTGGGTCGTAAACGGGTCGGAACAGGTCGTAAACGGGTCGGGTCAACCCGTATAACCCATATAAGGTACAAACGGGTCATAGACGGGTCGGGTCGGGTCGTAAACGGGTTGGGTCAACCTATATTAATATAAACGGGTTGTTAATGGGTCAATTTCGGGTTAGCGGGTCAACCCGAAACCCACCCGTTTATAAACGGGTCAAATTCGGGTTGACCCGAAAATGACCCGCCAAATTGACGGGTCGGGTTAACCTGCTAATTTCTGTGCGGGTTTCGGGTCGTGTATGAAATTGACAGCCCTAGGTACGCCCGATGAACCAGACTCCATAAAACCATAGGTCGCTAGCCTATAAAAAATGAGATGAAGCTCCATAAAAAGAGGTGCAGTCCCCCACGTGGACCAAGAGACATTGCATATCGCTAGTCTGAACCATAAAATGATCACCACTGATCGATAAAAAGTGTAGATTATACTAAGCTAGTAAATAAATGAGTTTAGCTTCATGTCCCATAACCACTGGCTTAACTTAAATATTTACGAGCAAATTGTAGATTTCCACTCGAAAATTGTCACAAGAATTCAATCGAACAAGTCTAAGAATTAACCTACGAAATAAACGCAAGCATTTCATACCACTTGTTTTGTTAAGTCGTTTAATTGGATTTCTTGTACGAATGAGGTAAAGGTTTGTATATACTAATAGATTGGAAAACGGATTTAAAAATGAGCTTTGTACTAAAAGTAACGTTGAAATCATTTTTGTGAAAGAGTTTGAATATTTACTACTAATATAGAAACCTTTGTAGTTTAAAGTGACAAATCACAGTGTAAAAATAACCAATCACCAAAAATTCACATTCGATGACGTGAATCAAAACCAAAGAAATCGATATCAAATCCATCAAATGGATACTCCAAAAATCCAGAAAAGAAGTCATCAAAGTCGATAAAAGTGATAACAACTAATCGGACAATCCAAAAATCGATAAAATGGAAATCCACATAGAAATAGGCAATTTCCCTGAATTTAACTGTGTCAGACGTCTAGTGGTTTCCCCAGACGTCTGAGCTGAAGGTCTGGAATTTTCTTCCAGATCACCCAGACGTCTGGGGAACAAACTCAAACGGTTGAGCTGAAAGACTGGAATTTTTATTCCGTAGCATCAGACGTTTGAGCTTATTACCCGACGTCTGAGCTGAAGCTCAGGGAAAGTTTTAGCCTAGGCCATTGATGGCCAATTCATATTGGAAGCTATCGGACGAGTGACGATGGCTAGGGATTTATGCCAAGCGACAAACCAACCCTATAGACTCATCCATACACTCCAAACAACATGTCCAAACATCCATAATAGGATTTTCATAGATTTTGACTTCAAAATACCAAAAATTGGAAAATTTGCCAAACCAATTCAATTCAAAAGCAAATGGACATGAATTAGATGTTAGGAATTCATACCTAACAACTATCAAAGGTATAGACATAGATGTGAGTTCAAGAACTCACCTTTAATCCCAAAACAACAAGTGAGAAGCTTTAAAGCAAAGAAAAGATCAACCACTCTTCAACTTCAACTTCAACTCAAGAAGCTCCAATCTAAGCTCATAAGCAAATATTTCTTAAGTTAGGGTTTAGGAATTTCTGAAAATTGAAGAGAGATTGAGATAGAGAAGATGAAGAGGATGCTTACCTAAGCTTCTCTTTGATTTTGGAGCTTGAATCTAGAATTTCCTAGTAATCTAGGGTTTAGGAATTTTAATTTCCTCTTTTTCCCCCCTTTTCCTTTAGCTTGAGAGTGTTAGGAAATAATAGAATGAATAAAGAGGAGATGGAGGAGGAGTTAGGGTATTAGATGAGTTGGTGGGCTGAAACCCAAACCTAAAGCCCAATAGAAAAATAGCAAAATTCTACTCAACTCCAAACATATCGATGTTTATACTCAAAAAGGTCAGAAACGCCATTTTGGACTCAATGGAAGTGGTCTCGAGTCCGGATTTGACCGTTTACAAAAAGTCATGTTTTGGACTTTTAAATTCAACTAACGATGCTATATTTAAATAAATCATTTAAATATATTATCGTAAAAATATGCGGGTTGTTACAATAAGTTTCTCCTAATGCTATAAGAGAATGATATATATCTTGGAATCTAGAGTACATTTCATTTATTATTTCATCTTGATTCATTTTGAAATTCTGGAACTGATTTTTAAGCATAGAGATTTTACTCTGTTTTACTTTGTTTGTACCTTCATGTGTAACTTTAAGTGTACGCCAAATTTCATAAGCCGTTTTACACATGCTTATTCTATTAAAATCATTTTTGTCTAATACACAATATAACATGTTCATAGCTTTAGCATTTGCAGTAGCATCTAGTTTTTGTGTGTTAGACCATTATGAATATTCTGTAGTAGGTATGGTATATTCAGATTGCATATTGTTCCAGGTTTCATAACTAATTGCTTGTTTATAAATTCTCATCCTAGTAGCCCAATAGTTATAGTTCATTCCATTAAATAGAGGTGGTCGTGTAGTAGATTGACCTTCAAATAAGGTAGTGTTAGTTGCAGTGCTAGTGTTGTTTTCCATATTAAAATATCAGATAACTATGTTACGGTTATAAGATGACACAGCTCCGATACCAAATGAAAGTTACTGTGCTATAGGATCGTGTAATATGGATAAACTATTTGTGCGGAATATAAACTATGTAAGTAAATAATTAAAGCAGTAAAATAAAAGACACCAGAGATTTTTATACTGGTTTGAATTCCCATTCTACGTCCAGTCCCAGACTCCTTCTGGAATTAAACTAGCAACCCTCACTTAACCCGAAGGAATAGGTTTACACCGCCTGAGCAATCGAACAGGACTTCTACCACCTAAGCAACCGAATAGGACTTCTACCACCTGAGCAACCGAACAAGACTTCTTTACAACTAGACAAAAGTATTTAACTGTAATATGCTCTTTAAAATAGCACTGATAAGTCAATGAAGTACAATCTTCCTATAATCTTCTCCTTTATGATATGTAGTGTAATGTGCTTGAAGAATGTGGAAGATAGAGTGATCAATGATCAGAGATTGTATGTAGTTTGAGTGCAAATTGAAAATAGAGAATAAGAGATAAGAATTCAAGAATACTAAAATCAGTTAGGTGAATTGTTTGTTGAATTCTGAAAACTATTTATAGTGATTTAAAAGTTGCAATCATTCATGAAAGATAACATCAAAAAGAAACAGGTGCAACTGTTGATTTGAAGATGTTTCTCTTTGATGAAGAGAAGTGTCTTTTCATAAAAAATAGCCGTTATAAATATTCAACCGGCTGACATAATAATTCAGCCTTCTGAATTTGTTAAATTCGAAACTAGCAAGGAAATAGGCAAAAATTTGCATAATTCAGACGGCCGAATGAACACATTCAGCCGGCTGAATATTGTGAAACATTAAAAATGTTTTAGCAAACAGACGGCTGAATGAGTCCATTCAGCCGGCTGTTTTCAGCCTCTTGTGCATGTGTGTGCATGTGTGTGTACGTTTATATATATATATACCGTTCAGGAGAGATTTTAATATATTTCTAAATAGTATACAGACTCTTAATTAATAGACAATCAGCTTCAAAACATTCTGAATCCGAATCTGCAATGAATCTCCTCCATAAATGACTAGTATACAGAAATATTGATTTATATATAGTTGTCACAATCAAAACGATGAAAATCGAGATTCTAACAAAATAAACAATACAAATCAAGGCCTATCAAGGCACAAAAAATAAAAAAGTCACGTGCATTTAAAAGCACACAAATATGGGTTTATAACTTTAAGTAGTTAGGGAATATTATCATAGTTTGCAGCAAGAAAAAATCGTCAAGTTTATAGTTTCATTCAAGGAGTGATAACTCGCTTTTCTTTCAAATCCAAGCTTAATTTTTTCCCCTCAACCTTGCAACAACACAACAATTTCCTACCTTCAACCCTTGAGAAAAAGAACAAGGCCAGAATAAACCTTAATATAAAATGAACAAGCTAGAGATGGGCCAAGAAGTGCATGACCTTGGCAAGAAATGCCCAAATAGGGTACGACCTTGAATAGAAATGGGGAAAATGCTCCAAACATTGAGTTCCAAGATGATGGAAGTTGATGATATGCTATGCAATGATGATAACAAGAGTTTGGAGGAGTTTAAGCTTTTTTGGAGTTTCTTTGATTAAAGAACTTTGCGAAGAGGAGTGTAAAAGAGTTATGACTTTTGAGAGAAATTTGTACACACTTCAAGAGACTTAGGAAATGTGGCAAATGACCCCCTATACCTCTATATGGCCAACCAAAGAAAGGACCTCCACTCTAACGACCCGAAATTTTATCGCTTTGATTTGTAATTATTTAATCTATTTTAAATATTCAATTAATGATTTTAATAATTAAATAACACTTTTTTTAATTTATAACTAATAATAGAAAATTTCGTTTTTGAATTATGTCTACTTAAATAGGTAATTCGATGGAAACTGAAAATGTGACCGAAACACGCTTTTCGGATTTTCAGCTTTTTATCGAACAAGTTATTGAAAGTTGTAATACCCTTGTATAAACTTTAAAACAACACTAAAATGTTCTAAACATTTTCAGTTTGAAATGTATAAACAAAATAATAATAATAATAAGGATTTAAAAATGTAAAATATATTTAAATTTCAAACGAAAAGATGGATTTGAATTGGAAAGATTCCTTAAGTGTGATAATGAGCAAAGGTACATGAAAACACTCTAAGATCCAATATGTTTTTCTATGAATGGTACTTTGATGGAGTAAGAAACAATGGAATGGTTTATAGATGATTTACAGGCAATTTGGGTTATTTACCTTTTTATTTTATTTTTTATATTTTTACTTCATCTTATATATATTCACCTCCCATTTCATTTCATCTTGATACGTCTTGATTTCTTTTTCAATCTTCCATATCTTTTATCATTTTTGAAAAATCTCATTTTTTTACTCAAAAATCCTTACTTCACTCAAAGGTTTAAAATTTCTAGCATTTCAACAAATTTGGGAAAATGGGATCTCTAACTATTGTTTACTATTTTTACGGAATAATGTTGTGTAAATTTAGTTGATGCTTGGTTGTGATCTTTTAAAAAATTCTCTTGTTTGAGTAATGGGTTTAAAAATCATATTTTTATTTATATGTGCTTTGAAATGGAAAATTAGGTTTATGAAAAACATATAATGTTCTCGTTTGTTCTAATATAAAACTACTTCCTTCACATTCAAAAATTACTTTCTCCATAACCGTTTAAAATTTGCCAGAACGACCAATTGGAAAGTTGTTCGTCATAGTATCTAGTTTTTATAAATTAGTCGGGTGGCGTTTCGTTGAGTATACTGTGAGAGATTGATTGATAATAGTAAGAAGCCCATTAATGTCAGTTTTTCGATGAGCTAGATTTGTCGAACAGATTATACAGTCGGGTGCATAGTTGAAAATCGTGATTTTTGAAGCAAGTCGTATGATTTGAAGGGGTGTGGTGGTGTCATGGTGGTTAGATGATCAGATTTTGATCATTTGGGAAATTCCAGTGATGGGATTAGTCGAAGGTGGAGCGGTGGCATAGAGAGGAGGCTGGGATCATGGCGAAGTCAGTAGTAAAGTTGCGGGGTCTCTGGTCGATGGTGGTGGCTAGGTGAGCTTGAGTTAGGGTTTAAGGAAGTGGGTTCTTGGGTTCGAATGCCAATTTACTAGCGGTAGGTGAAGGCATCGAGTGTGGCGTGGCTTCGACCGGAGGTGAGGGGTTCAGTGGCGGTTCTAATCGAGGTGGTGGCAAGGCTGGGCGTGGGTCGAGGCGGTGTGGAGGGCTTGATTTGTGGGAGGGCATTTCATTATGGAAGCGTGCACGAGATTTTGGGATTGGTTCGGATTTTGATCGAGGGTGTTGGAGGGGACAGCGGTGGCGTAGGCGAGTTAGGTGAGGTCAGGGGAGTTCGTGGAGGTGGTTGGCGCGACAGTCAAAGGAAGGAGGCAGCGTGCAAGGTGCATGCGTGCACATGCATGTGTTGTGTTTTGGCTCTGGGTTTTAAAATTTGAAATTGATTTTGGGTTAGTTTGTATTTGGGGATTTTTTGTTTGAGGAGAAGCTTTGTTTGAGTTAGGGTAGTGGGCCTTGGGCCTGGATTATGAGATTTTTAGTGTTAATTTAATTAAGTTTTAATTTGAATAAGTTTAAACTTTGGAAAAAATTATAACACACCCATACGAAGTCCGTTTGATTCGCGGATTTCGATGTTAGGTCTGTATTAACAGTAGATCACATTTGTGTATTTATTTGATAGATTTGTTGAAGTGTAAATTATTGATAATTTAATAGTCATAGAAAATAATTACGTCGTTTGATAATTATATTTTATTACTGACATTTGATTAGCAGAATAAAACACCGTTCCGCTATATTTAAATTAAATAGATTTTTGGACATCTATTGGGCAGAATAAATCCTCGTTCTACCACTTTATTGATTTGGACATTTATTTATAAGTCAGTCGACTTGAATTAAGTGATGTATTATCTGTTGATTGATAATTATGGATTTTATTTACATATATGTTGCTTATGTAAATATCAGCGATATGACTTGGAATATTGAACTGGAAACAAGTAGTAGCTTATTTAAGCACCATTGGGGTCGCTAAGCCTCTTTCTAAATCTGAGGAGAAATGGATTTAAATTTACTTTAACTCTATAATATTTCGAAGTAAAGTGGTTTCTATATTTAAATGGTTAAGTTAATTAGTTATTTTAATAATGATGTTTTAAGTAATTAGTTATTTTAAAGTTAATTAATTATTTTATTATTGATATTTTAAGTTATTTATTTATTTAATAATGATGTTTTCGAAATTTATAAATCATTTTATTAATAGTGTTTTAAGTTAATTAATCATTTTATTAATAGTGTTTTTAAAGTTAATTAATTATTCACTAATGATGTTTTAAAATGAATAAATCATCTATCAGGGAGATTTTAAAGGCAATAAATTTATTAAATAAAGTGTCTAAAGTAATAAATTGTTTTATAAAGAGAATTATTTTTAATAAAGGTTGTTAAGATTATAAATTGGAAAGAGATCTTAGAATTTTGGAAAGGAAGTTCTGGGTTTATAAAACTTTGATTTTATATGAATTGGATCACTTATGAAAAATCAAGTTTATGAAAAACCAAATCTAAGCTCTTCCTACCTCAACCTTGCAACAACACAACAACATCCTATTTTCAACCCTTATTCAAATGAACAAGGCTAGAATAATTCTTAATATAGCACGAATAAGCTAGAGATGGACCAAAAAGTGCACGACCTAGGCAAGAATGCCAAAATAGGGTACGACCTTGAATAGAAATGGAAAAAGTGCTCCAAAACTTTGAGTTCCAAGATGTAAGTTGATGATATAATATGTAATGATGATAGCAAGAGTTTGGAGGAGCTTAAGCTTGTTTGGAGTTGCTTTGATTTAAGAACTTTGCGAAGAGATTAGAGTGTAAAAGAGCTGTGTCTTTTGAGAGAAATTAGCAAACACTTTAAGAGACCTAAGAAATGCGGCAAACAACTCCTCATCCCTTGTATGGCCATCCAAAGAAAGGACCTCCACCCATGCCTCCACTCACTTCACACCATGCTTGAGAAAGTCCTCATTGATTTGCTTTCCTTAAAACCCACCTCAAAATCCTCTTCTATGTTTTCTTCTAAAAGTGTTTAGGTTAATTAATTCTTACTTAGGGAGATAAAAGATTTAAGTACTTGTTAATGCGTTCATATGTTTATTACACAAGTCCAAAGAATTGAAACAATTTTTATTATATAAAACGTTGACTTTTAATAAAACGTTTTTCGGTCGCATTTCCAATATTTAATCAATGTGTATATTTTTGTAAACACAGTCTAAAAATAAGTTTTCTATCATTAGTTATTAATTAAAAATTGTTTAAAAGGTTATAAAAAACACATTTTTAATATTTAACCATTTTTCAAAAGTTTAGATATCCGAAGATGAAGTGTTCGAATTTACGGGTCGTTATAATAAAGATCAGTGGTGTTGGGTGAGGCATTTTGGATGGAATCATGTTCTTTTGGAAAGTCATTTAGTTCAGCATGTACAGAGAACTTGTTATTTGCAAGTTGAGGAAGTGGAGAGATTCGATGATCAATTTTTGAAAGTAAACCAAGGAAAGATCTTGCATTTTGAAGGGGAGAGGATGAATCATTAGTGCCATGCTTAGTTTCAAAAATTGAAAAGATGAGAAAGTTGTAGTAGGAGATTGAGTAGCATGAATCTAGGTAGAACCATTGGATGCAGATTTATACAAACAATTATTAAGTGGAACGATTTTGTGATATGAGTTTAAATTGCATATAAGATTGCTAGAAGCTTCTTTTGTTGGACTGATGTGAAGAATTGAACTAGACAGGAATATTTGTATTTTTATTTGATTTTATGTATTTGATCAATTTTGCATACTTACACGAATTCTATGTATTTGAATTATTGAATTATAAGTATTTGAATTTTTGGAATTGTAATTCCATGATTATAGTATTAAGGATAAACTGTCGAGTTAAAAACATTTGAAAACAATATTTTTGAAAAGTTGATAATATATATTTCGCAACGTCTAAAAAGTTGTAAAAAATATTTTACAACAATAAAATAAAGTTGTAAAATATATTTAGCAACATCTAAAAATAGTTGTAGTTGACTATATTACACATCTAAAAATAATTGTAGTTGATTCTATTACAAGATCTAAAAATAGTTGTAGTTGATTCTATTACAACATCTATAAATAGTTGTACTTGACTCTATTATAACTTTTTCTGCAACATCTAGAAAACGTTGTGAAAGGCGTCGAGCCTATTACAACTTAGCCTAAAATAGCCTTTGTAAAAATGTTGTGAAACACATATTACAATGTTTTTTAGATGTTGTAGTAAGGTATATTTGTTGTAGCGCAATAATCTCCCATCTTTACGGAGCCAACCGTATCAGTCAAATTTGTACTGCTTCAATCTTCAACTCTACTCCTATCTCAAGCTTTGTTATGGTCTCTGCTAGTCTAGCATTATGCCTCTGACTAGTACCAATCTGCTCTATCGAAGTAGGTCTAATATTCAAACTTGCGGACATCTATGGCTCTAGCTTAGACTTCGATTGGAAACCATACCCAGTTATATACTCAAACTGCATCCACTATAGGAACATAACTCCCAAACTAGCTTGTCTCCTACTCAATGCATATGCGATTGCATTTCACTTATTAGACATATAAGAAATATCAAAATCATAAGAGGCTAAGAACTCTAACTATCTCTACCGTCGAAGGTTAAGGTCCTTTTATGAGAAAATATATTTTAATGACTTATGGTCGGTGCATAACTCAAACCTCTCTCCTAGCAAGTAATGCCTCCATGCCTTTTATGCAAAAACTATAGCCGCTAGTTCCAAATTGTGGGTCAGGTATTTCCTCTCATGTGGTTTCGATTTCCTACTTGCATAAGCGACAACTTTACCTCTCTACATCAATACTGCCCTAAGTCGAGTACCACATGCATCTATGTATACCATCAACTCATCATTCCTATCTGGAATGATTAACGTTGATGCACTCTTCAACCTTTCTTTCATACTAACGAACGCATGCTCAAGCTTCACATCCCGAACAAAAGTCTGATTATTCTTTTCAAATGAGTCAACGATGCCGCTATTTTTGAGAAATCCTTGATGATGTCTACAGTAACCCGCTAATCCAAGAAAACTTCTTACATCTGTTGCACCCTTCGGTCTTTCCCAAACTTGGAGTGCTGCTACTTTGGCCGAAACAATAGTGATACCCTGCTTTGACACAATGTGACCTAAGAACCTCCTTCTCTCCTCTAGAAGCGACATTTCAAAAATGTAGCCTTTAAATTATGCTTTCTTAATGTCTCAAGCACCACTCTCAAATGAGTCTTATGTTCTTCTTCCATCCGACAAGAATATCGTCGACGAACACAATTATGAACTAATTCAGTTAATCTCTCAAAACATGATTCATAAGATCAACAAAGTATTTAATGCATTAGCTAGCCCTAACGACATAACCAACCACTCATAAAATCAAGATAGCATATAGATTGTGGTAATCTGCACATTATCCCTAGACGTTCTTAGTTCGTGAAAACCTATCGCCAAATCCAATTGAGAAAACACGTTCACACCATGAAGCTGATCGAACAAGTCATCTATACATGGAGGGGGATACTTGTTCTTTCTCTTCATCTTATTCATCTCATGATAATCTACACAAAGCCTCCAAAAGCTGTTTGCCTTAGTGGCGAATACTACATGTGCTCCCCACTTGGAAATACTCCTTCAAATAAATCTTTTCATCAACAAATTAGACACTTACATCTCTAGTTCTCGTTGCTCTTTGGGTGCCATCTGTCTTAAAGGCAATACAATAGGTCCGACTTCCTTCACTAGAATGATATGGAACTCAATCTCCTTAAGTGGTGGTAATTCTGTAACCTCCTCAAATGTGTCAGGATACTCTCTCGCTATATATACCGATGACAACTCGTCGTGCGGGATCTTGAGCGAATATAAAAGGCTAACCATCACTACATCCTTAGGCATGCATCTCAACTCTAGCCTACACCCATCATTTATTCCTATGGTCACCAATAACCTTTCACAACCGTACACTACTCCTTGTCTCTGAAGCTATTCCATCTTAAAATTAATACTAAACCCGACAAAACACAATATAAACAAATCACAAGCAAATATGTATTGAAGACTCTAAAGAATAACGCCACGACAAAGCATACTCAAATTGACCAAACCTCTTAAAGGATTCGACAGTACCAAAGGTTCATCTACTAGATCAAATCTCAATCCTTATCTACCTACCAGGTTATTAGAAATAATCGAATGTTTGCCCAGACTTGTTGCAATTGTAGCATATGTTCTCTACACTTTTGCAATTCTTGCTAAATAGTCCTCCACTTCACGTTTGAAATAATTAGGTTTTAATTTGCTATTCTTCTGACCATCCTTGCCCTATAACTACTTCTTGCCCTTATTCTCCATTTCCTCTTTCCAGCCACCCACTTGTAGTTTAGCCTCTTCTTTCGGAACAACAACGGACTTTGGGTTTGGGTGCAAGATTTCATGCGTGCCTCAAAGCCTTCTCCAAAATCTTGTTGAAGCTCTCATCGGTGTGGCTCACCAACCTCCCACTAAGATAATCATTCAAGCTAATGACGAACTTATGATTCTGTTTCAAAGGATTGTCAAAGATTGACATCCTATATTTCGATTAAGTGTCAAATTCAACAACATCTTCAGAACATATATGTCACCTTTTTTAGATCAGCAAACTTCTAAAACAAAACCGACTGCTGAGCCGCTGGAATAAACTTCTCTTTAAAGCAAGGTTCAAACTAATCCAAAGTGAATTGGTCCTCGAAAGTAGCTACTTTGATGGCATTCCACCATCCCATAGTCCTTCACTAAAGTTGTCACAAAATCAACTTCCTCTTTTAAACGTCTTCCAACTTTAAGTCATCAAAGATATGCACGTTTATGTTCAACCGTCTTGTACTTCTATCATCGACTCTGTTCCTATAAACATTTTTCCTCCAACTCTGGCAAAGTCCTTATTAAGCATAACAAAGTCAACTTGATGCACTTGCACTGGAGCACCACCACCCGTTGGACCAAGACCTCCTCCTTGGACGTTTTGCATCATGTTCATCACCATGGCAGTGAACATCGTCTATATATAGGGGTTTGCAGCTGCCCTAGTGCCCGCTCCACTCTTAACTCCAAATACATCATAGTTTCTTGCCATGTTCTTTGTATGCTGCTCATCCTTATAACCTATATTAAGAATGATCAGTCTCTCATAAAGGAAAAAATTGCATAAGTGGAACTCGTGTATGCAATGTGGCTTATTATATATACTATATAGTTTTAAAAATCAAAATATATAACAAGTAAGCTCTTTTATATATCACTTAGATCCAGTGTAGGGTTTCCTCTTACCGTATCTCTAATGAATCTACTAGTATTTACTTAGGTGATGCTCAACCTAAGTTCTAATACCAAATGTGTGATGACCTCCCTCCACCTCTAGTACCCAAATAAATAAGATGTAATTAGTTTAAAGGACAAAATTTACATTTTTTAGCCTCAAGGACATAACCTCCCTATTTTAGCCACAAGGACAAACATTCTCCCAAAATTAGTCATAAGGACAAACCGCTAAAATTACCAACCACCACTTCTCGCACCACCACCTACCGCCATCACTTGCACCATCGGCCTCGCTGCCGCTCCCAACACCACCACAATCGCTAAAATATGAAATTTTAGTAGCAGGTTTGACACTGCTACTATGTAGTATCAGTTTCCTTTTATTAAATAAAATGATACTAGGAAGTATCATTAATGTCATTATAAGCTAAAATATACATATACTTTTCCAATTTAAATTTACTCCATTGTTATCACCACCAATACATATCCTACTATACATAAAGAAACGGTGCATCATTAAAAAAAATTTGTAAAAAATAAAAAAACTAATACTGCGCATTATCATTTATATCTACAATCGAAAAACTACTACTATCAACGTATAAAACTGCTATTATCAAATGTATATCTACTATCAAAATACTGCTACTAACAAATGTGTATAAAACTGGTACTATCAAATGTATATCTACTATCAAAAAACTGTTATTATCAAATACGTATAAAACTGGTACTATCAAATGTGTGTAAAATTGCTACTATCAAAATATTTATAAAACTGCTACTTTCAAAATATGTATACAATATCATTTACTGCTACTATCAAAAAACATAAAATGAGTATAAAACTGCTACTATAATTCATAAATACTGTTAAATGTGTAAAACTGCTACTATAATTCATAAATATTATTAATTGCGTATAAGCTGCTACTATAATTCATAAATACTATTAAATGTGTATAAACTGCTACTACAATTCAAAAAAAAAGTAAAATTCATAAGCTGCTACTACAAACATAATAAATGCACACTTCATCTATAAAATGGTATATTTGTTCAAAAACTGCTATTAAAATTCATAAACTGCTACTATAGTTCATAAAACTACTACTATAATTCATAAATACTATTAAATGTGTATAAACTGCTGCTACAATTCAAAAAAAACAACTACAATTCAGAAACTGCTACTATAAGCATAATAAGTATTCAAAAACAAAATAAAATAATACTACAATTGTAATTTTTATTACAAGTAAAATACAACAAAAAATGTTGAACTAAACTAATACTATATAGTATTATTTTATTCTTATTTAATTCAATTAAAAATATTATTACAACTCATAAAATGCTACTACAAAATAGCATTATAGTCTAAGATTACACACTCCGCCTACAAAATGATATTACAAATCATAAAAATACTAGTATAAATAAAAAAATGTTAAATACTTCAAAACTGCTACTGCAGCTAAAAAATTGATGAATTTTGTCTTTCATACCATTTTCATGAATAAATAATATATGATACCAAGGAAGTGTGCTGTATCGGTACCCGATCGATGGAGCAAAGGGGTCAAGGGGGAAGTACGATAAACCAATGAATAACCTATAGTATATCTCACATGGCATAGACAAAATATAATAACAACATAGATATAAAACATGTGATGCAGCAACAGTGTAGCAGGTTTACCATATTATACAAGCATAGTAATAGATTTTATACATTTAAATTAAATAACTCTAAAGATAACTTTCTATGAATATAACAAGTACTAAAATAGCTCCATATCATTGCACAGCGAAATATAAGCAATAGTGGCTCGAAATATAGATATATAAGAAAGCATTAACCTCCTGCTTGTTCTCTGCACTGCTCCATGTGCTATCTCATACCATCCTCTCAATCGACTCATTTCAGAGTACCCGAGATGAAAGGAAGCAATGCAAATAACCTAATATCTGGCATGAGCGATCTATAATCTTAAAATAGATATAAAAGTAAATACATCATAAATAGGAACATATGGTATGGATAATTATCTTTGACATGTCACTACGTCCAACTAATTAGCACATAACACAATATATGCTAAACTACTATCATCATCATATGGGTGTACTACTACCCTAGGTACAGTCTGGGGTGTCTAGGTATACAACTTGATAACACTTACATTGTGTGACAGCCATAGCAAACATAGAACCGTCAACCTAATCTCGCATCTCTCAACTCCAATTTCGCTGGATATAAGATAACCCATATGATCACTCCTCCATGATCAAAGACTACTCAATATCACGGTCTCATCAATGTTCAAATCCATGCCACTCCCTATGGCCTAGAAACTGGACCACCTTCTAAAGGTCCAATTAAATACATCACCCCATAGGATCTACAGTGAGCACCCTCACCAACCCTTTCTTCTCGAGCATACATCAAGACCCCAAGATATCAATGATTCCTTGGCACACATCCCAATAGTAGAACCACCCCATATGTTCCACCCCATAAGTTTGCTATATATCGAACTTTCCTGCTCAAACTATCCTCAGATGTTGCGACCAATTTCTCTTGGAATTGCTCAATCCAATTCACTCAAAACATCGACTTGACGAAGTTCCATCACTTCCTTGGTTTCCTTAACCATCCTTAAAGTCACCCCAATTGTAACATAACCCATTTTGAGACTTAGAAATATATACTATTGATGCTGCAGTCATCCTTAACATTATTTTTCATTGACAGAATAAGATCCGTTATTGAATCATTAACACTAAGAGCACTAGCATTTACAAAAGTTTAACAACACATTTTCATTCATTAACTTGTAAATTCATTACATTTCATTTCCATTTCCCCATAAATAAATCGTTCAGATAAAGTATTATAATTACATATATACCCCCAAGACTGAAATATGAAGATGCCTCCTTCGATGATCAGAGTTTTAACTACCTAGACGGTTACAGTACCTTTCTTTACATACATTTAAACATATAAAAGCAGTTAAACTACTACATAGAGGAAATATAATCTTGTATATAGTAGATTTCCCCTGTACGTCTTCGAAAGCCTATTCAAATAAATATGATACACCTTACTCTTAGCATAGCCAATTCCAAATTGAGTACCTGAGAGTTTAGGGGCAAATCAAAAACTTCGGGGCATACGAAAAGTCTGGTGTGAATAATATTATACCATCTCAAACCAAAATTGATATATAGTGCGAATGTGCCGCTGAGCGGAACGGATTTCCCTCACTAGTACCATTTAAATCATATCATATTTGCAACCAAAATGATTAGTGCACAATCATAATATAATCATGCAATAATGGGTAAAATGAATAGTCCCTCATTCACTAAGGTCAAAGGATTACTCAATACCCAAAATTACCCAATCCCAAAACATTCTATGGCACAGCTTTCTCAGGGTCACTATTAACCTATATATTAGTTTTCTCAAGCTGACTATAAACCTATAGTAGTTTTGCAGGCTGACAAGAAACCTATCGGGCTGAATCAGGCTAAAACTATAAAGAAATAATCCATAATCTTGGGTCCAACGAGAGGAATAACCTCAACTTCTGTCCTACAGGAAAATACAATGGTGAGCTTAGTTGCGACGAGTTCCTTTCTTTGCATAATCTCAATTTTCCTTGTCCTTTGGCTAGGCTATACATAGTGGAATCACAAACCTGACCAACCGTGGGCTAAGTAGTTCGAGGATAGGGCATGAACCTACCCTAGTCTCTACTCTTAATTCTTAAATCTGGTTTTCAAAACGTCAATGAGTCATATATTTTTTCGATCTGTTCGGGCAGCCTAACACAATTTTTTATTTTCACAATCTCCTTGATGCAATTATACTCACTCAGGAGTTTAAGTATTATTATACCCACTAATGGAACAATCCTAACTGGTCATCTATTTCCCAAATCTCCAAGGTCACAATGTTGGGTGATATCATATAATATACAGGCGTGTAAGTCAACATTTCAATATATGCAATAATAACTGATCAAGATAGAAAAATAAACATATAACACATCATCAATCAATTAAATATATGTTCAATATGATAAGCTAATTTATACACACATTACTTTCCTAAAGTAATAATTTCCTTCTTAAAAACTCTTTCAAAACTGGGCTAATACATTTTCCTTCTCTTTTGAAATTCCGTAAAAATACTTAAAAAAATCATCCTTCTGTTTAATGAAAAATTTTCCCCAAAATAGAGTGAAAATATTCCAAGTGTTATAAAATAGTTATCCCCCCCTTTTCAAAATTGTAGGCCCCTTAAAAATTCACTTATTTTCACACGTTTAAATATTGGCCGTCACGCCTTGAAATTTTGCTTATGTTTACACTTTAAAATATAGCCATCGCCTGCTAAAAATAAGGGTCATCGCGCATTTTAACCAATAGTCATCGCACGTTAAAAATAAAGGACGTCGTGTTCATTCCCACTTGAAGTCACCACGTGAAATTTTGAAGCCATCGCATATAGTTCCATTTGTAGCCATCGTCATCCCTCACCAAGTACCCACACATAGTATGTAAAACTTTGCTTTAGGATGTAAAGTTTAATTATTTCCTTCTTCATTTAGCTTATGTCTTCACTTACCTTGTCGCGTGTAGTACTCAGTTGACTTATTTTATATTTGTGTGCACGTGCACCCTATCGTGGATAATTCACTTGTAGGTTGTCGCCCTCAGTTCACATGCATGTTGTGGCATAATGTTCATATAATTGTCATGGGTATTTCTCACGTGTAGTTGTGTTCAAAATTTTATAACAGAGCCTTCGCATGCAATATGAAATCTTAAGCCATTCGCTATATATATCATCGCTAAATATTGTCTCTTAGCCGTGTTGCATACATTTATTGTTTCGAACAATTTGATTTGCATGCTATTGGGTTGTCATGTGGAGTTGTGTGCATGTTGTCAAGGTGAGTTCATGTTCCCATGCAAATCTTTTCGTGTGCAATTTATGTGCCATCACTATATATAGAGCCGTCACGAAGAATTTATATGTGACATCGCTAGTTAAAACTTGGGTTTATATATTAAAATGCTGGGTCCTTGTGTGGTGCCCATTACTCTTATTTTAGCTTTCAGACATAGTTTTTCCTTACCTAATATAAACTTTATTCTTGGGTGATTAGTTTTACTTAGTCAAAAATGACTCAATGACAGTTTTGTAATTAAATTTAAAGCCGCTTTATTACCCCTTTAAACCAATTCTTTTCTACCAAACCCAACTTGTTGTTGGCTTTCCATTGACCATTTCTTTTATCATTTCAGCAACTTTCCAGAAAATACCAGCCCATATAATTAACTCAGTTAATTAACTAATTTATAAATTAATTTTTTCCATAATTAGTTAGCATTTTCCTTCATTGATTAATTCATATAAAATAGAAAATGAATGGGAAAAATCTCAAAAATTCACCAAAATCTAATTTATCATTCTCTATCTCATAAAAAAATTTCGAACCAAAATAACTATTTTTAATAATTAATTTTCGAAATTCAACCATTTTCTCACTTAAAAAATTCATAAAATATTAATATTATTTCCAAAATTATGAAACTTAAAACCCATCTCCAAAATAATAATTCGAACAACATATCAAAATTTTACATCATTTGGAGATCAAAATCTTAGTTTTTTCACATTAAAACACCTTAGAGCTTAGTAATTAATATATAATCATCCAAAAACCCATATCCATGATTATTAAATCCAAATTCAAGATATAATTGTCAAAAAATTTGGAATTACAGCAAGCCAAATTCAAAACACATAAAAATAAAGAGATGGATGCATATTATTCACCTTGATTCTAGTAGAAATAATGGAGTCAGCCTTTGCTTTCTTTTCTTCCTCTTTTATTCTTAGATTCCCTCTTTTCCTAATGGTGGCCTAATCTCCTTATCTTTTTTTAGTTTATAGAATGAATTAGAAATGAATAAGGGAGATGGGAGAGTGATATGTTATTCTCTTTTCCTCTTTTACCCTACCTTATTCATGTTTACTATTTTTCTTCTTATTAACACATTCAATTAGTATATATATCAAGGCCAACCCATATTAATTAGTTAATTGATTTGTATGGAAAATCCCAAATTTCTTAACGTCGTATTTAATTATCTCATAATTAAATATTTAAATTATATGCTATATAAAAATTTGTGGTGTTACAGGCTCCTCCCATAAAGAATTTCGTTCTCGAAATTGCGATAAGGAAAATAATAACAAGCATATAAAAGCAACAATACTAGTCATATCTACTAGTCAATAGTCTATACAACAATTGATCATACAATCAAAATAGATTGGGATACACCTTCCTAATCCTATCTTCTGTTTCCCAAGTACAGTCACATTCATCGGTACTTCACTAAACCTTCACTAACTTGAATGTCTTACTCCTTAACTACTTTGAATCCCTATCAACTATACGAATAGGTCTTTTGATGATGGTTATATAAGGCTGCACTACTAAATCTTCCAAAACCATTGGCTCTATAGTAGTCTCGGGATCACGAGCGCACTTCCGCAGATGAGATATGTGAAAAACATTATAGACTCCTTCCAAACTGCTCGGTAACTCGATACGGTATTCGAGTTTCCCAATTCTCACAATGATAGGACTGACCAACATATCTTGGCGCCAATTTTCTCGTCTTTCCAAATCATACAACACCCTTTATCATGATACTTTTACGAAAACAAAATTTCTAACAGAGAATTCCAAATACTTATGCCTTTTATCTGCATAGCTTTTCTGCATTGACGGGACTTCCTTTACCTTGCTCGAAGTAATTCAATCTTTTCAGTCGCTTTTTCACAAAATCTGGACCAAGTATCGGTCTATCACCTGTCTCTAACCAACATGCAGGTGATTTGCATGGCCTTCCATAAAGTGCTTTGAAACGTGCCATTCCCATACTAGTCTGATAATTATTATTATATAAAAACTCGACTAAGTGCAAATGATCTTCCCATGACCAATCGAAATCTAATACACAAGCTCTCAATAAATCTTCGAGTACCTTATTAATGCTTTCTGTTTGCCCATCAGTTTGCGGATGGTAAGCGGTACTCATCTTTAGCTTGGTACCCAATTCGTTCTGCAAACTCTTCCATAACTCACTTGTGGAAAAAAGATCTCTATCACTTACAATGCCACTTGGTATTCCATGAAGTCTCACCATATTCTTCATGGATAACTTCGCCAAACTAGGTGCCATCATTATCGACTTAATAGGGATAAAGTGTGCACTCTTGGCCAGTCTATCCACTATGACCTAAACCTCAATTCAACCTTGGCAACCCATATACAAAATCCATAGATATAGAATCCCATTTCCATAGTGGCACTTCTAATGGTTGAAGTAGTCCACTTGGCTTTTGATGCTCGGCTTTTACTCCTTGGCAATTCATACATGGCTTCACCCATAAGCCTACATCTCTCTTCATACATTCCTAGAAGAAACTCCCCTTTATATCTTGATACATCTTCGTACCTTAAGGATGAATGGTAAACTTCAATCGATGACATTCTCTAAGAAATTCCTTTCTTGATTATCCACATCTGGAATACACAACCGTCCTTTCTTCCTTAACCATCTTCTTTAGTCAAGTGAAAAATATTTCAAATCATCAATCTCAACTCATGCTTCTAGTCTCATTATCCGATCGGCTAATATTGGATCATCCTCTTTGCTTCGTCGCAATTCGATCAATACCGATCGAACCTCTAGATAAGAAATCATTGCAAAACTTTGACTGGAACCGACTGTCGACCTCATTCTAACTTCACACGAAGCAAATGCCTCTAAATCGTTCCATTCGAGTAACATTGCTAACACCACATTCTGATGTTTTCTACTAAGTGCATTTGCCACTTTATTTCCTTTCCTTCGCATATACTTAATTCCAAAGTCATACGCTGCTAAAAACTCTACCATCTTTGCTGCCTCATATTCAACTACTTCTGAGAGCATAAGTACTTCAAGGACTTATGATCCGTAAACAATTCAAATCATTCACCCAAAAAATAATGTCTCTACACCTTCAATGAAAATACCATCGCTGCCAACTCCAAATCATGTGTAGGATATCCTACTTCATGCAACCGAAGCTATCAAGAAGCAAGGGCGATAATTTTCCCTCTCTGCTTCAACATAGCTCCTAACATGGATCCACATGCATCTTTATACACCATCAAATCTTGGTTCCCACCCGGAACAACTAACATGGCGCATTGGTCAATAAATGCTTTAGTTTTAGAAATGCTTCTTCACATTTATTGGTCCAAATAAAGTTTACTTCCTTCCTCATTAGCTTAGTCATCAGTGCTGTTATATGAAAGAAATCTTTAATAAACCTTTGGTAGTAGCTAGCCGAACCCAAGAAACTTCTAATCTCAGTCATGGCCTCGAGTCTCTTCCAACTATTAACGATCTTAGAAGGATCCACTGACAATCCATTCTCCGAAACTACATGCCCAAGAAACTTCGCTTCTCTTTTTTAGAAATGACATTTTGAAAAATTTGCCTTTAGCTGATGTTGCCTTAGCGTATCTTGCACTATTCTGAGATGAACATCATGGTCTTATTCACTCTTTGAATTTCAATATGTCGTCTATAAACACCAACCGAATATATCCAAATGCTCTTGGAATATCCGATTCATCAAATCTACAAAGAAAGTAGGCGTGTTGGTCAGTCTGAAGGGAATGACTAACCATTCATACGAACCATATCTTGTTCGAAACACCATTAATGGTATACTTTCTTCCACCACTCTCAATTGATGGAAACTTGTAGCTAAGTCCAACTATGGGAATACCTTGTCTCCACTCAATTGGTCAAACAAATCATCTATTCTAGGCAAAGGATATTAATTCTTTATCATCTTGTCATTCAACTTTCTATAATCAACACACAACCATAATGATCTATCCGGTTTCTTTACGAACACTGCTGTAGCTTCCTAAGGCGAACTGCTTGGTCTAATAAAATTCTTCCCTTCCATGTCCATTAGCTGCGCCTTTAACTCCTTCATCTCGGTATGTGTCATTCTGCTTGGCGCTCTACTTAAAAGTTCGGCTCTAGGTACGAGATCTATTCGAAACTCTATATCATGCTTTGACGGCAGTCCCGTAACAGACTCAAAAATATCAGCATACTCTCTTACTACAAGAACCTGATTAACTTCATCATCCATGCCTTCCATAGCACCCAACATTGCACAGACGTTGAAACTCAGGCCTTCAAATGAGTATATAATTCGATCACAACAATAAGGATGCTTTAAGGATATTACTCGATATCGAAAAAATATCCTAGCATCATATCGACTTAACCAATCCATAATCAGAATTATCTCAAAACCCACAAAATCAAATACATACAAATTACAGGCAATCATATGACCGAACAAGTCAATCTCTATATGGTCACATCTCAATCCAAGAGTTGCATAGCCTCCTATCGAATTCACAACCCTTAGAAAAGTAATAAGGTATGTTGGTTCTAGGTTTAACTTATCTACCAAACATTTAGAGACAAAAGAATATGATGCCCCAGTATCGAACGACATACCAACAGGAATTCTATCAATAAGAAGTGTACCTCCTAACACAGCTTTACCTTTCTCCTCTATAGAAGGTCCAGAAGCTATAGGGTTCCCAAATAAAAACTTTTCCCTTTGGAGCTTTGACTGGTTTAGGACAATCCCACTTGAAATGCTCCATCATGTCACAGTTAAAGCACTTCACTCCTTGCTTACCAACAGCCATCTTGCTATCTCCGGAATGAAACTCACTAGCATATTGCCCTTTCTTATCACATTATAGCAATTCACCCTAGGTTTTCCCTTTTTAGACTCCTTTCTTCCAACCTCCCTTCTTGCCAAAGAACTTCCACTTCTTACCTTAGAAACCTTTAGTCTACCCAAGCCTGTTTTTAATCAAATTTGAAAGACAATCTTCATTTCTCAAAGCCATGTCCACGACAACATTAAACGACTCTCTGAGATGTGGCATAGTTTGCCTTGCAATCACTGGCTTCAGTTCCCGGATAAAGTTCTCATTCTTCTTAAGCAGTGTATTAGTGATAGCCTTCCCATGTGTAGACAACTCATCAAACTTCGTCGCATACTCCAACACTGACATCTCACCTTGTTCTAACTCTGAGAACTTCCTGAACAACGTTGACTTGGTTGATACGGACAAAAATTTCTCCTCAAATCCTTCCCTAAAGTCAACCCAAGTTAACTCCTGTAACGTCCCGCCTTTTTTACCATCGTAAGTAGACACCGAATACTACCACTGTGTTTAAATGTCGAACATCCAATCGAAAAAAGGGCGGATTGTTAGGGTGAATAAAAAGAAAAGAACAGAGAATAGAGAAAATCAGAATCTCGCAGCGGAATCGATAACGTATAACATAACAAGGATAGTAAAAATTGTCACTTCAAAAATACATAGTATATCAGGGTTAAAAAAACAACCTTATCAATTGGACAGTTATAAAATCCCAACCTTACAATTGCTGATACCGATACTATATAATATAGCGGAAAATAAAAACTACGATAGGTGAACCTCTAGCTCCTCTCAAGGTCTCATAACACCAAATCCAACCTGGGAAAACACTCGGTCTGACCCAAGCATTATAATAAAATAACACCTCGATCAGTCTAGAAATACCAGCCTGAGAAAACTCAAATTATAGAGAACATATAAAAGTTCTATGAGATCACGCCCCTAACGCGGAATGAGTTTTTACCTCACAAGAATAACATCTATACAGGAAAGAGTAGAGATAAACAACATGAAACAAATCCAAATAAGAATGGGCATAAATAGTATTGAAAACCTGGCTTGAAAGAATGAAAATAATCCAAGCAAAATCCAAACTGTATAAAATAAGATAACAGTCCAAACTTGATAAAATGGACAAAACCAATAATTAAACACCACGAAGAATGGTTGACTCTCCCATTGCAATTATAGAAAAACAGATTCAAAGGTTCGAATCAAATAAGGGAAGGAAAATTTTCAACAAACGACTAGGAAGGTGCACCTCCTTTGAAGTATACCTCTAGTAATATACTTCTGAGAAGCTCATTTACGCAGTGACACTTCTCGAAAACCTCCAAGCCGGACCCTGCCAAACCTTAACGAGTATCCGAATACTTCACATCTAAGTGCACAACCGAATCCAATCTAGATGCGATGTGAAAGTATCCTAATGGGAGCAACCCCACATAGCTTGAGCCCCTCTCACGCTTTAGATTTATTCATTTTTTGGCAAAGGATATCAAAGCTCAAAGAGCAGCAAATCATTTTAAGGTGACGGTATACCATGAAGAAAGATGAATCCGATAATTAATAAATCAACTATCGAGGATAATTAAAATGATCGTATATGGAAATTAAATATCATATATCTAACACTACTCCTCGATTCCAAACAAATGCTATCTCTCGGTTGAAAATGAAGCCAAGCAAGTTGAGATTGTTACCTCTAGGCATTTCCTTGACGGCCTTTTTAACCTTTGAGATAGAAACGCGTCCAAGCCTCAACATTTAGCAGTAAAAGTATGATTAGATCCTTTCTATATAAGCGATATCGTTTACAGAATTGCTTTTCCATAACCGAATCGAACTTTACTTTTTTAAAACTGTACTTGTGCTTGATTTCCATATTACAAATATTGGTAAAAACACTTTGGAAATACTCTTTAAAAATATTCTTTTAAAATACAAACTTATAATACTAAGTGTATTAAAACATGGGTCAAAAACAAATGTCATTAAAACATTGTTTACTATAAACCCAAAACAATTTACACTTAGCTTTATTTATAAATAATTCATTTTAAAGGATTTTCTCATTTTTAAACCATTATTTATAAATTTAAAACAATATTTACTATCCCAAAAGATAATAAAACAATTTAAATATCTTTATAAATTTAAAACAATATTAATTATCCTGAAAGATAAATAATCACATTTAAAATCTCTTTTAAATAAAAAAATCAATTATTTTAAATAAAATAGTTAATTATTTCTTTATGTCATCAGTAAATTAATTTAAAATCTTTATTAAATCAGTTTATTAACTTTAAAACACTAAATTAGTTAATTAACTTTGAAACACTTTCATTATATTAGTTAATTTACTTTAACAATTTTATTAAATCAATTAATTAACTTTAAATATCATTAATTAAAAAGATTTATTAAATTCAAATAATCATTAATTAAAATGAATAATCAATCTCAAACATCATTAATTAAAGTGATCAATAAATTTTAAATACCATTAATTAACTCAATTAATTAAGTTCAACTAATCATAAATTAATTGGATTAATTAAATTCAAACATCATTAGTTAAAATGATAAATTAAAACATCATTTGTTAAAATGATTAATTAACTATAAAACATCATTAATTAAATTGATTAACTAAATTTAAAAAATATTAGTTAAAACAATTATTTTAATTTAAAACAATCATTAATTAAAATGATTAATTAAAGTGAAAAATCATTAATAAAAATGACTTAATTAATATTTAATTCTCATTAATCAAATAGATTAACAAATTTCAAACATCATTAATTAAAATGATTAATTACATTCAAATGTCAAAAACTAGGATGATTAATTATCTTTAAAATATCATTAATTAAAATAATTAATTAAATTCAAATATCATTACTTAAAATGATTAATTAAATCCAAACCCCATTAATAAAAAGATTGATTAATTTTAAACATCATTAATTAAAATGATTATGTTAACCGAAAAAATGGAGCAACACCCTGTATTGAGTGTGAAAGCACTAGCCCTGTTTATCAAGGCAAATAAAATAGGAAAAAAAAGTAAATTGCAAAAAAAGTAAAGAGACAAGAGATTTTTATAGTGGTTTGGCTAGTAACGAAGCTTACGTCCACTTTATAGCTTTTATTGATCAACCGTTGTTACAAAGGGTTTTGAATTATAATATGATTCTTCTTTCTTAAGTTAGGTCAAGCCATCATTGTTAGAGACAAAAGAAGGATCTTAATTGTCTCTTAATGGCTGTTGTGTGGGACAAGAGGAGTGAAGAAAGAATAACAGAGCTTCAGCAGAGATTCCGTTAGGAACCCTTTTTCTGTTGGAGGTAGGATGGTATTTATATGGCTTAGGGAGCACTTAGGCCAGAACTATTGCACAAGAAGTCTATAGCTGAAAATAGGAAGCAACATAGAAATTTTAGAGCAATTTTGAGCTAAGTATTTGGATCGGTACCGATCTAATTGGATCGAATCAGTATCGATCCAAATAGTTATGCAATTTTTGCACAACTTCTATCCAGTTGACTTCCTTGCTTGATTGTCATGCCCTCCGTGTAATTTCGTAGCTTGTTGACTTGTTTTGATGATGATTCGCGTATGAACATGACTGAATTGTAGTCTGAATTAGAGTAGTCTTCGCTTCTTGAACTCGGATGCTTATGATACCACCAAACTTGGTAGATAGGCTTAGAAGAGATATAAGATCATGATGCAAGTGGTTCCGAGAAATCACAGTCCAACTTTTTGGATCAGTACCGATCCAATATGATCAGATCAGTACCGATCCAAAGAGTTGGTGTATTTTTGGCTTAAACTTCTTGTGTTTCTTTGTCTTGTCCTTTTAGGTCTTTCGGTCAAGTTTCGAGTCATTTTGGCATAATTTGAATGCTCTAACTCCTTTTGAATTCTGCTGGGTTTAAAACCTGGTTAACATTTTCCCCCCAGAGCATGCTTTCATTGGAAACAAGGTGTGCTCCGGAATTGTTCATTTTTCGGTTTCTATTTTATAGAGTTTCATTGGTCGTATCTAGCCATCTTGAACAGTCGTTTATGACATACTAGCTAACTATCTAGTCCTTAGTTGTGAACCTTCATCATTCGAAATTACGGAATGATCTTTGCCTGATAACTTCTTGGATGAATACAAACATCGAGCAGGCTAAGTAGATGAAATTGGAAGTCTTTCGGAGGAATATATTTGGATCGGTACCGATTCGATTGGATCAGATCGGTGCCGATCCAATTACTTAGCCAAATTTTCCCGTTTTATCATTTTATTATATACATATTTAGGATCGGATCTCCCATTCTCTCACTTTACCTTTTCAAGTCGAACCGATCCAATTGCCCTTGAGTTGCCGCCGATCCATCACCTACCATTTCCAGAGAGCCGCCGCCATTGACCTTTTCCTCTAACGCCACTAACTGCCGCCTAATGAAGCCGCCACTGTCGTGCCTTTTTACGTTTCCATTCATCATCGATCCAATCCATCCATACCCTAATTTAGGTTGCTTTGCATCAGAGATTAGCCCACTTCTCTCCATTTCGAAGGTTGGTGATGCAGATTTTGGCGTGTTATCAGCGATTGGCAATGAAGTTGTGTTGGCGACGAATACGGTGGAAGATTCGAGCTGATTGTGACTTTGTGGAAGAAGGTAGTAAATCGAGTCTTAAGTTCTTCAAGGAACGAAGCTAGGGTTTTGCCCCGGTGCTCGACATGTTTTGCTATTTTCATCCACAGAGTCAGAATTAACTTGCACCGAGTTACATAGTCGGTCATGGCACGACGTCTTGCAGATTGATTTCGATTCTTCTGGGAGGTGATAATAGCTTAGAGTAGCGTTTTGCATGCATCTCAGGCTGTTATCATTTTCCAGAGAACTATAATCGACTTATGCTGAGAAGTCTTTTCCCAATTTGGACCTATCGATCTATAGTTGCTCACTTTGGAATGGTACTGTCATGGCATAGACGATGTACCTGAAATAGGAAGAGTTTTCCTTGTCGCTTCAGACAACGGATTCGTTATCGACTATTGGTCGATAATGGGTAAGCATAGAAGGAAAGGCATTAACAAGTGATATAGATCGCACATTCCGACGTGAGTGAACCATCTACATGGAATGGTTTGTTCACAGCGTTCAAGACTCCGGACCCATTCTCACTTAGATTACACATCGCACACACCCACGATTAATACTTGGAATCGGATCGGCGGTTGGTACACGTCCATTATCTTTCGAATTTCAAATATCAACTATGCTAGGGTTTATAGTTTATAGATTTGGCACACCAGACTATTTTGAACACAAGCTTTCTTATATAGAATGACTTGCAAATCTTCTCGACGCAATTCAACTGAGGGAAGCTCGCTTATTTCGGAGGTGGAGTCTTCGTTGATCCCAGCAGGGTCTACTACTCCCATAACTTCGGGTCAATATGGTCATCTTATTCCAATTGGCCCCGTCGTCGATCGCACTCCCCCTAACATTAGAATCCTGCTCGATCCTCCCGAGAAAGCTTCTTCTATCCTTACACATGGGATGTTGCGAAGCATCTGCTCATAGTATGGTATACCAGAGGACGACGTGCTTCTACCATCGAGAGGGGAATTCGCTCAAAGGCCGCCTTTGAGATATATGGCTTGTCATTGCTATATGTGTATGCATGGTGCAGTGCCCCCTTTCAACCATTTCTTAGTGACAACGCTTCAAAATATAGGGTTAGCCCCATTCCAAATTCTTCCAAACTGGTATGCCATGCTGATGTGCTATACGTTCTGTTTATGCGAGTGCATAATCGTGCCCCGAGCTTTGCCGAGTTGCAGTATCTCTTATTATTCAAAAAGAGAGAGGCTAACCCATCGCTCGTTTATATTGAGGTGCAACATAACCAAAAACTCATACTTGATCTTCCCAGCAAGGTTCCCTCATTCAAGAATCAGTTCTTCTTTACTAAATGTCCAAAGGGATTCACCCGTCTATGGACCATGGGGGGGGGTAAGTTTCTTTCACCATAATTGGAACTTCCTCTAATTGCTACAAGTCTTCTGATTGATCGTGTATTCCTTATAGTTCTTTCGAATATTAACAAGGATCTAACACTTGGCACTATTCTTAGCGCCCTGAAAGTGGTCAATGCTCAGGAGCGCACAATCTGGTTCTTGCTCATAGATGAAAATCTCCGCCAATGTAGCTCTTACACCCTGAGAGGTCTGTTGGATTTGTTAGCCCTCCCTCCCGCTCCAGAGCCTAGACCCATTCTATTTCCTCTTCCCATGATTCCGGTGAAGATGATGATGATGATGAGGAAGAAGAAGAAAGTGACCAATCTGTCGGGTTAGAGAAGACTTCGGGTGAGTTCCATGTTCAAGTCGAGGTCGGCAGGCCGCTTAAAATGCCATCGATCCTGGAGGAGAAAGTAGAAGATTTGGTTCAACGGGCGGGCAAGGCTCCTTTGATTGAAGGGAAATAGGAAGGAGAGATTAGCGAGGGGCACCTTCTAAATGCAGAAGAAATAGATTGGGATATCGACCCCAAAGAGGGTGATGTCAATTTAGGTGTTAAGGCCTTGGAGTTGAGCCCCAAATATACTCCCTCTCCTCCTTTGAAAGAACATACTAAAGTGGCTCCTCCCAAGAACGAACCTGTTCCTAGCCCTTTGCTGGAAGGTGTCGATATTGACTTAGGAGATATGAGCGACATTTTTTTAAATATGGGTGATTTGATGGAAGACTTCGCCTCGGAAGGGTTTACTTCCCAGTATATTCAAATCATCCCTACAGGAATCGAGGCCCTGGCATTAGTCGATGACCGATTTGGTTTGTGTATTCTACTAGGGTCGTTAATTATAGCACACACTACACTAGGATCACACACTTTATATTATTATTATTTTCTAAGTTGTTCTAGTCTTTCACATGCCCCTTTCCTAAAGCCGTTTACATTATTTGCTGCAGGAATCATATCTCGTGGCTTTTACAGTGATCTTGATCAAGTGTTGGAGTCTCAACATTCACTGAGACACAATTCCCGATATCACGCTTCCTGGGGGACTGATGAATAAAGGAAGAAGAGGAAGGATAGGAGGTGGAGGAGCATCGACGTGCTGAGAAAGTCCAAGGCCGTGATAGAGGGAGTGGCCATGAGAAGAGGAAGAGCTCGATTGAGTGGGAAGATTTGTCAAAGAAGCTGAAAAAGGACCAAGGGAAGGAACCCGCTTTACAGCTTCCTGCTTCTACTGGAATAACCGTTTATGCTTCCAGTGTGATGACTTCCTCCATTCATGCTGCTTCGACCGCCTCTCTACCAGTTTCTAGGCATGCTCCTTACCTTCTCCCCGTTGGTCTCTCACACCCGCAGGCTGCATTCCCCATCTCCATGCAATTCAGAGCAGTTTGGAGCAAGCTGAGGGGTGGGAAAAACTGTGCATGCAGCTTTCCACTGTTAATCGAAATAATTACCAAGAAATTCTCTCATTCGAGTCCGAGAAGGATGATTTCGACAAGCAGCTTGTGGATCGTGACATGGAGATTGAGAGGCTGAAGAATGAGAGGGATGATGTCCTCAAGAAAGAAAGTAAAAGCGCCTCTTTGTTTAAGGAGCTGAAGGAGTCCACCAATCGGACCGCACTTATGTTTAGAGAAGAAATAAAGAAGTGCCACACCGATGAGGTGGCTTTAAAAGAAAAACTAAGAATAAGTGAGACGATGGTCGAGATGGAGAAGAAAACCATCACCGAACATGCCAAAGAAATTGCCCATCTTCATGAGCGAATTTGGACTTTGGATGCCGAGAAAAGTCAGCTGGCGGCGGAGAAGGCTATCATGGAAGCCAAATTCTCAGAGCTTCAAAATACCTTCGCATAGAAATTGGAAGGTTTGGATGCTTCTATTTTGGACTTCTATGTTAATTCTGTGTTGCATCAGGGGAGCCTCAGTTACTTGGGTCTGCTCTTCCCTCGCATGCTTGTTGTAGTCTGGGAAGAGGTTCTGGCCCGATTTGAAGATATGGGCAGCCTCTATATCGAAGAAGAATTGGTTTAGGCAAACTTAAACAAAGAATCTCGCCAAGATTTAGTGGAAGGCTAGAAAATCATGAGACTGAAGAGGGAGCGAGAAGCCACCGATGTCGCGGCCATCTTTGCACTTTCATACTAGCGAGAGGATCATTCCCCCTCCTCCCATAATTGTGCAGCCAGCAAAGGAGGGTGATGATGAAGGTTTCGAAGTTGTTACGCACGAACAGACCCCCACAGCAGGTAATTTTCTTATCTCTCCCGTGCTTGAAGACTTTCAATTCACGCCTGATGAAATTGTCGAGATAACTGCCTTTTGTTTTGACATTGTAGATCTACCTTCTCTTCCTGCTGAGTTGCCTCCTCATCATGATGCTGGATCTGCTGCCATTCTAATCACATTAACCGTCATCTCTGCATCCGGCTCGCAACCCGGTTCGCAATCCGAGCACACGTTGCATGGCTTGGATGACCCCTCCATATCTCAGGAGGAAGGCTTGGTGGCTACTGATACGCATGAGCGGGCAGGTCAGGCTATTCAACTAGACAAAGTTGAGGTCGAATAGCCAACGACCAAGCAACATATGATAGCGGTGAAGAAGGAGAATGTTAAAGAATATAAGCAGTCCTCAAAGAGTTCTCACAAGCCTCGCAAACATATAGGCAAAGGAGGGTCCACCATTGGCCATGTTTCGAAGAGCGAGATTTCCTCGGGAGGGGACAAACCTGAGAAGTTTCAAATCAGAGGCGGGAAAGGCGACCGGGGAAACGGTGAGAAGAAGCCTTGATTTGTCTTTTGCTCCTTTTGCTTTTTGATTACTTTTTGTACAAGTGCAGAGTCTGCACTTAGCATTTCATTTTGTTTTTTCTACAACAGTGTTTGTATTTCCCCATTCTTGGCCAGCATTGTGTGGGGCATGGCCCCCACTGTTTGTTGTTGTACATCAAAAACATTATAAGTAATAAAACTGTTGAAATTTTAATTATAGCTTTATTTTGTCTACTTATCTATGTTTCGTGCACTTATACAATTTTTATTCATCACTGTTTTATTTAGCCCCATAATTACTTCCAAAATTCTTTTTTTGGAGTAATAGGACTGTGAAGTATTTGCTACTTCGGTTGAGTGTCGGTGTGTGCGCCCCCTAGTTCACGGGACTGTTCGCTCCGAACACTTAATACCGTGCGATTCCTCGGATGTTTGTAACCGAGTCTATTTTGCGGTTCCTATCTTCAGGAACTTGTGATTTGAGCATCTCAATTCCAGAGATTTTGTCGATCAATGATCAGAATTTTTTGTCGATTCATAGTCGTGTAACACGCTGGATTCATGTACATTACTTCTGATAGTGAGAGTGGATTGATTCTTGTTAGTCCTACAATAGACGAGTTTCCTAGCATTGCCGAGACAATACCGTACTTGAGAGTGTGCGTGGCTAATGAGATGTGCGACTTTTAAGAGTATGTGTGGCATAGGAGATGCGCGGCTTTTGGGAGTGTGCGCGGCTTATGGGATGTGCGGCTTTTGGGATCGATATGACCCAGTCGACCCGGAACGGTTTGGAATTTCTCGACGTTACCAATCTTCGGGCAATGTGAGGAAGTCATGTTTCGAGAGTGTGGTTCCATGACTCAAGAAGCAATGTGCGGCTTATGGAGGTGCGAGGCTTTGGTATGGGCCTTCCTGATGTTTTGACGGAGCAACACTAGTTCTTAGAAGGCAAGGATCGAGTTTCGTCGATCCAACGATTTGCTTCTGTCGACCCTGCGGGTAGATGGGGCATACTTGAGTGTGATGCCACTATCTCAAGCAGCGATTGGATGGTTTTGAGTCGATTTAACCCCGTCGACTGAGCAGGTTACTATTGTGAACACAGTTTTATTGGTTCAGAAAGCAAAGCAGTTTTATTAATAAAAGTTGGGTAAGTTTTGCTTATTTACAATGCCTTCGGTATTCCGGGATGGCTTATTTGCTAGAAATAGGAAGTATATAAGATAGTCTTAGACAAAGTAACGACGTAGCGATTCGTTGTTCCATGCTCGGGGAGTTTGGATTCCATCAATGGTTGTTAGCATGAATGTGTTGTCCCCTAGATTCTGACCGATCACATAGGGCCCTTCCCAGTTTGATCCGAATGTTCCTAGTATAGGGTAGACTCATTTGTGGACACGGTCTCCCACTTCGAAAGTGCGGTTATAGACTTTGGAATTGAAATATTGTGCGAACCTTTTCTGTTGAGCATCAGTCCTTAGCTCAGCTTCTTCCATCTTCTCGTCAATCAGATTGAGTGACTCGAGTAGGAGTTGCTCGTTTTGCCTTTGATTGAAAATTTTCCTTCGATGAGAGGGGGCTTCTAGCTCGACTATGATCATTGCTTCTGAACCATATGCCAGGGCGAACGGGGAGTGCCCGGTTGTAGATTTGTGCTTGTCCTGTAAGCCCATAATGCGAGTGGAAGTTCATCAACCCAATTTCCTTTATCTTTAGTTAGCCACTTTTTGATGGTGGACTTGATGATCTTGTTTACTGCTTCCACTTTTCCATTTGCCTGTGGGTGTGCAATAACGGAAAAGCTTTTCTCGATTCATAAGCGTTTGTAAAACTCTTTGAACTTGGCGCTTTCGAACCGAGTCCCGTTGTCAATGATGATCTTTTGTGGCACTCCAAACCTGCAAATAATGTTTTTAGTGACAAAATTAATAACTATCTTTGTGGAAATAGTGGCCAGCGGTTCCGCTTCGGTCCATTTGGTGAAATAATCAACAACGACTATAGCATATTTGGCTCCTCCTTTGGCCATTGGTAATACGCCAATCAAATCAATTCCCAGATCGCGAATGGCCACGGGCTGACCATCTATCTCAACTCTGTCGAAGGAGTTCTTTTTATCTTGCCAAATTTTTGGCCCGAGTCGCACCGTTTGGCGTAATATGCTGCATCACGGTTTACTGTTGGCCAAAAGTACCCATATCGGAGGACTTTCTTTGCGAGGGTTTACCCCCTAGTGTGATCTCCGCAGACACCTTCATGAACTTCCTTGAGAATTCTTCGGGCTTCAATGTTGGTCACACGCTTGAGCAAGGGGTAGAGAATCCCGATCGGTAGAGCATTCCATCATGTACTACAAGCCGCGACGCTTTCGGAAAGAGCTTTTTCCATTGATTCTTGTCCGCAGGGAGTATTCCTTTGAGCAGGTAGTCCTTGATTGAAGTCATCCACGATTCCGGCTCTTCAGTTGTCTCAAGAATTCAACCATATCCATCTCGCTTATGCTTGGAGCGGTCAGGGTTTTGACCGGGACTAGCCCCAAGGTCTGAGCTTCTCCGGAACTAGCCAGTTTGGCTAGATAGTCTGCCTTCGTGTTTTTTTCTCTTGGGATATGAGTTATGGTGTAATGTTCTATGCTAGTCAGCAATTCCTGCACTTTAGATAGATATGGGGCGAGGTTCTCTCCCCGAGCTTGGTACTCGCCTTTCACCAGGCAGAAGACTAGCCGAGAGTCGCTATAGATGTGTACGGACTTTGTCCCGAGTTCCTTCACAACTTTAAGCCAAGGTATCAGTGCTTCGTACTCCGCTTCGTTATTTGTTGTAGGGAACTCCAAGCGTAAAGCATAGCTAACAGATCGCCCTTTGGGAGTTTCGAGAACAACTCCTGCCCCCGAGAAGGAGTTGTTAGATGCACCATCGACAAATAATTTCCAACGTGTCTCCACTTCCGGGTCTATTTTTTTATTCATTATCTCGTATTGTAAACTCGGCAATAAAGTCTGGTAGCGCCTGCCCGTTGATCGCCCTTCGCGGATGGTAAGTAATTTATTATTGACTCAACTCGATGTTCCATTTGATTAGCCGTCCAGAGGTCTGGGGGCAGTATAACACTTTCTTCAAGGGTTGATTTGTCAACACTTTGATCGGGTGTGCTTGGAAGTATGGTCGTAACATTCTAGACGTGATCAAGAGGCAATATGCCAGTTTTTCCAATTTCGCATAGTTCTTCTCTGCTTCAATGAACCGTTTACTGATGTAATATACAGATCGCTGGATCTTGGCTTCTTCTCGTACGAGCGTGGCACTTAATGCATGGGACGAGACTGCTAAGTAGATGTACAGATCTTCTTCGTCTACCAGCTTGGACAGGATTGGAGGGGTTTCCGTATATCGCAGTAGCTCTTCGAATGCAGTTTGACAAGCTTGATTCTATTCAATTCAATGAATGGTATACATTTGTCGGTTGCCTTTGAGATGAACCAGCTCAGCTCTACAACCTTTCCATTCAAGCTTTGTCACTTTTCCTATTCCTTAAGGCCTCGACTTTCCGTAAAGCGGTAATTTGTTCGGGATTTGTTTTGGTGCCTTTAGAGCTTACTATGAATCCCAAGAATTTTCCAGAAGCAACCCCAAAATGACATTTAAGTGGATTGAGTTTCATTCCATATTTTCAGAGTATTTCAAACATTTAGGCGAGGTTGTCCAAGTGATTTTCCTCTATGCATGATTTAACCAACATATCGTCTACATAAACCTCCATAGTCTTATCGATCTGATGTTTAAACATGGCGTTCACTAGTCATTAGTGGGTTGCCCCAGCATTCTTTAAGCCAAATGGCATCACTTTGTAGTAGCAAAGTCCCAAACCGGTAATAAACTGGTATTTTCCTGGTCAGGTTCATGCATTATGATCTGGTTGTACCCTAAATAAGCATCCATAAATGATATTAGTTCATGTTCAGCCGTCGCGTCCACAAGTTGGTTGATTTTAGGTAGAGGGAAGCTGTCTTTTAGGCAAGCTCTGTTCACGTTCGAGTAGTCGATACAAGTTCGCCATTTTCCATTGGACTTCTTGACCCAGACTGGGTTGGATACCCATTCGAGGTAAGTTGCATCATGGATAAAATCATTCGCCATCAGCTTATCCACTTCTCCTCTCAGTGCTTTGGATCGTCCTAGGCTACATCTCTTCTGCTTCACTGGTGCATACTTGGGATCAATATTAAGTGCGTGACATGCAATCTCCGGTGAAAATCCACACATATCAGAATGTGTCCAAGCGAATACATCCAGGTTGGTGCGGAGGAATTTGATAAGTTCCAATCGCATCTTATTTTCAAGATGTGATCCAATCTTCAGGACCCGCGTTGGGTCATCCATATCGACTGGGACAGACATCGTCAATTCTACCGGTGCTGCCCGTTCCTCCCTTGAACTCTTCTTTCTAGGGTCCAAAGCCGTATCGAATCGCTATGGTCCCCAAGCCAGGGGTGGCTCTGTAGTTGCTATTCGGTAGGTTCACGAATGTGGAGAGTTCTCCCCAAGATCTTCCCTTTTTTCTTTTCTTCTAGACTCACGTAGTTCTGCAATATAGCATTCTCTGGCGGCACTTTGGTCTCCTTTAATCACCCCTACTCCATTCTCTATCCGAAATTTCACTGTTAGACACCACTGAGCTAAAGCAATCCTGAAATCTGCCAAAGCGGGCTGACCCAAGAAATCATTGTAGGCGAACATTTCATCTACAATCACAAAGGTTTTGACGAGGACGACTCTCTAGTCACCATCTCTGAGTTCTACAGGTAAATCGATTGTTTCGATGGGCAAGCAGATATGTCTTTCATACTAATCTTCATCTGGTCGAACGTGTGCTTGAAAAGGATATTCGCAGAACTGTCACTGTCCACCAATACTTGTCGGACCACGGCTGGTCCGATTCCTATTATCATGACCATGGGGTCAAGGGTCGGAGCTTCTATCCCTTTAGTATCTTGATTCCGAAACACAATGTCGTCATTCAGTGTCCTCTGCTGCTTGGCAGGAGTTCTGTCCTCGAGCATAAAACATGAATCTTTCGAAGCGTGTCTTAGTCAGCTCGCATATCGTTCCATTTCTTCCCAACTCTTCTGTGCGAGGTAAGGTGCTCTAGATATTGTTCCAATAATAAGTCTCTGGTCGGTCCGTCTAGATCCCAATTCGCTGGTTCCAACTTGGTTTCCCCGATCCCTGGGAGCTTGGGTGCCTGCAGGCTGGTCAGAATTTTGCGGTTTCCTCACATACAATTGAAGTTTGTTTTCCCGAATAAGTTCTTCAATCAGGTTCCTTAAGTGACGACACTCATTCGTGTTATAACCATGTGTTTCATGGAAATGGCAGTACTTTCCGAAGCGCTTTTGCTGTTCAATCGCTTCTTTTTTAGGCGACTTCTTGTACTCCTTCGTCCCCTATGTCGCAAGGTAGATGTTCTCTGGGGTATCATTGAGCAGACTGTAGTCTTCGGGCTTGAAGCCTTTAAGTTGCTTGCTACTTCCATTTCGCTTGTTGGAATTCTGATTCTTCCTTTTCCGATTCTCGTGCTTCCCCGTGTTTCCGACAGCGGTCCCGAAGGTATTTTCATCTTGGTTTGCTGCCATACCATTCTGCCCAATGTTGATTGGTTGCAGGTTAGCAGGTCTTCATTCTAGGTCTTCTGCTTCTTCCAATCTCAAATACCGGCATGCCTTTCGATTAAAGTCCTTCCTAGTGGTAGGTTGCTTTATTTTGATCCATTTCCCGAATTTAGTGTCGGGATGGATGGCACAGACCATAGCCATAAAGACCATTTCTTCATTTGAATTACTTACTTCAGTGATCGCGGTACTAAACCGACCCATGAAGGATTTCGAAGATTCATTTCGTCCCTGGAATAGGCTCGATAAGGACATCACGTCTTTTGGTTGCGCCGTGTGAAGCCTAAACTGATCATGGAACCTCGTTGCTAATTCACCGAAAGTGGAGATGGATTTAGGTGGTAGCCTGGTGAACCACATGGAAGCGATTCCCTCAAGAAAGATTGGAAAACATCTACACAGAAGAACATTCGCTCCGTCCATGTACCAAATTTACTTATACAAGTGCGGTTTTGGGTCCATAGTTCCATCGTAGGGCGGGATAGTTGGCATAGTGAACATTCTTGGATATTGTTCATTCAGAATGTCATCACTGAAGGGAGTTCATCTTTGAGTGGATCCCCATTCACCATTTCTCCTATTCTTTCTTTCGTTCGTTAAGCGCTTGACCATGTCCGCAATATATGCCTTGGATGTCCGGTAATCCGTGGGTTGGCTGTCAGTGAGTGTACCAAGTGTTTGATTTTGCAAACGGTCTTGGTTAGTGGGCTGAAGCCTAGGCTCTCCTATCTTCGGGAGAGCCACTCCCTCAGAGTTCCATTGGCTTGCGGTTGGTCGTATGGAGGCAATTTGGACTTCTCTACCGATATTTAGTTTGTTAGCGTTCTCTTTCAACTCGTCGTCGTCAAGTTGTTCTGCATCTTCAAAGTTAGAGAGATCCAATGCTATATCTTCCTGCGGGGTTTTCATCCCCAGATTCAAGTTTACGGCGGGCTGCTTTGTAGTTGGTGGAGTGCTTGCATTTCCTTCTATGGTGATTCCTGCAGCTCCATCAACTACTCCCTTTTGCTACTGCTTTTCGTTTCTCCTGTTTAGGCTAGAGACGGAAGATTTTTCTTGTTCCATATCGGCCGTGGGCTCCGACAAGGTTCTTGGAGCAGCAAGTGAATGTAAGTTTAAGAGGGCATTCAATTTGTCGATAAGAGCTTTTTGGCTGTTTTCCATCTTCTGATTAATTTCATCAACCACCTTATTTAACTCAGCTCTAATGACAACTTCATGCTGAATAGAAGATCCCAGCACCTGATCTCTTATGTTTGCGCCAGAATTTGGTCTGGCTAATAGGTTGTTTGCGCCATTGACTTTATCTTAATGAGGATTGGTTTCCTCTCCAGCTATTACAACTCCTATGGATCTTTCGGAAGTAGTTCTCTTTCTTTCCGGTGCCATTGATTCTCAACAGCTAATTTTCTAAGCAACAGACTGGAGATCTAACTTCTGAACCAGTCTGATCTAAAGTAGATAGCTAGATCTAAGACTGAGTTGGGTTCTCAATGAAAGCACCAAACTATTAACCCAAAAAATGGATCAACACCCTGGATTGAGTGCGAAAGCACCAGCACTTTTTATCAAGGCAAATAAAATAGGAAAAACAATAGTAAATTGCAAAAAAAGTAAAGAGACAAGAGATTTTTATAGTGGTTCGGCTATTAACGAAGCCTAGTCCACTTTGTACCATTTATTGATCAACTGCTATTACAAAGGGTTTTGAATTACAGTATGATTCTTCTTTCTTAAGTTAGGTCAAGCCATCATTATTAGAGACAAAAGGAGGATCTCAATTGTCTCTTAATGGCTGTTGTGTGGGAGAAGAGGAGTGAACAAAGAATAACAGAGCTTCAACAGAGATCCAGTTAGAAACCCTTTTTCTGTTAGAGGTAGGATGGTATTTATAGGACTAAGGAGCACTTGGGCCAGAACTATTGCACCAGAAGCCTATAGCCGAAAATAGGAAGCAACACATAAAGTTTGGAGCAATTTTGAGCTAAGTATTTGGATTGATACCGATCCAATTGGATCGGATCAGTATCGATCCAAATAGTTGTGTAAATTTTGCACAACTTCCATCCAGTTGACTTCCTTACTTGATTGTGATGCCCTCCATGCAATTTCATAGCCTGTTGACTTGTTATGATGATGATTCATGTATGAACATGACTGAATTGTAGTCTGAATTAGATAAGTCTTTGCTTCTTGAACTCGGATACTTGTAGTACCACCAAACTTGGTAGATAAGCTTAGATGAGATATAAGATCATGATGCAAGTGGCTAGGAGAACTCACAAGCGAACATTTTGGATTGTTACCGATCCAAAGAGTTGGTGTATTTTTGGCTTAAACTTCTTGTGTTCCTATGTCATGTCCTTTTAGGTCTTCCGGTGAAGTTTTGAGTCGTTCTAGCTTAGTCTGAATGCTCTAATTTCTTTTGAATTCTGCTGGGTTAAAAACCCGGTTAACAGGTTAATTAATTTAAATTATCATTAATCAAAATGATCAATGAATTTCAAACATCTATTTTGTGAAAATATATGCTCAAGTTCAAAACGCCCATACAATGGTTTATGGAGTGATATGCAATAAATGATGGTATAACGAAAATCGCTATAATGACACTTAAATAATTTAAATGGAATATCAAGATGAACTATAATTAAACATCAATATAATGTCATAAGGATGTAAACAAATAATTACTGGCGAGAAACCCCTCAGGGTCTCTCTACAAATTCTCCCTGCAAAACAATGGTTAAGGACATTATATATAATCATATGGGTACATAATAATCAAGTTAATATGTCATCCATTTTCCAAATGGAAAATCAACCGAACAATCAATCAAACAATTTAACTAACATCCAAGCAATCAGTAATAGTTTATAGCATCATATATATAATATAGTAAATTTGAATGTGAGTTAAACTCACATTGATTCCAGTTTTCGTCGAAGCGTTCCAGTTTGAACATAAACCGAACGGACATTCAATTTTAGCCAAAAATTCCACTAGTTCCAAATTTCTCCAAACCAAATCCATTGCGTACCCATTATCTCTATGAGTCCAATGCAAACGACGGCGTTCGAATCAGACCTCGTATGCAAAGTTATTACATTTATAAGTAATCAATTAATTAAATTAATTAATAACTATCATTAACTTAATTAAATAAACAAATCCCCACCTAACTTTAATACCTCTCCTCTGATCGTCTTCTTCATCCTAATACCAAAACATGCACAGCATACATCAAACCCACTCCAGTGTGCATGTTTTTCCAATGATACGGAGCATCGAACCTCCGTTTGACGAACTGTTTTCACCGACGACTTTCTCTTCTTGACCTCGTCCAACCCGACAACACGGATTCGAGGCCGCACCTCCCAACCATATTCCAACCTGATGGGTCCCCTAGCAACCCCCATGATGTTGCACACCTCCCCAAGGCACTTTACTCCACAAAACTTCGACCCTAGGCGCTAAACGGCAAAGCGAACTCAATTTTACTCCTCGTTTGGCTCTAGTTCACCATGGCTCAAGCAATAACTAACCCTAGCTTACTAACAATACACGGCCACCTCCTAAAGAAATAACAAACCATTGAAATCCATATGGAATCGAAGCACTCAAGTGTACGAGCTCAATGGAACAAACGACATGATTTTTCGCTACCAAGGTTCTAAGGTTTTGATTTTTGAAGTTTTCGAATTTCTCATTTTAAGGTTATAGGGAAGATTTTATAAGAGAGGAGAGGCATGGGCTTGAACATGATGAAGTGAGGGGGTAAGGGTAAGCTAAGGTTGATATGGGCTGAATTGATGGGTGTATGGAGTTGAACTGATGTGTATATATTATTTTATATAAAAATATCCATTCTAACATACCCAAAAATCTCGAACTCCTATCAAAGTGTGCCGACTGGCATTCCATACTAAATACCCTATTCCGAACTCAATGGAACTAGTTTCGAGACCTAATTCCGGAGTATACGGAAGTTACCTTTTTAAATCAAATTATATTTAAAATTAATCACTAAGCGTTTTGAGCTCGCATGACTAGACGGTACGTCTGATCATTATGAAACTCGACGACATACAATAATTTATTATGCCGGATCTAATGGCATTATTTTCATCGAAATCCAAGATAGTGCCCCCAAATGTTAATTTCACAAATTTAAATATTTTTTTATATTTTCTATCTAATTGTAGGTATTAATCCGACCTTTTATTTTTGTAAATAAATTTTCAAATTGAATTCAGCAATATTATTTATTGACTAAAAGGAGTTAAATAATATTATTAAATCATTTAATTAATATTTAATTTACAATTCAAATATTTAAATGGTTAATCATATTTGAATTCAAAATATTAAATTCAAAAAATCCTGTAATTTAAATATTTAAAATTATTAAACATTTAAAATTAAACGACCAAAATTTTGAGTTGTCACATTCTCCCTCCTTAAAAGAATTTTGTCCCCGAAATTCTGAAGGTAGGAAAATGCTTCAAAATTCTTAAAATTTTTAAAAATTCAATTAGTTGAAATTTGTTATTAAAATTTTCCAAGTCCTAAAATTTCAGAAAATTTCGACAGCGTCTCATTTGCGAGGCTCGATCAGAACAACTACAAATTGCCTCTACGGTCTCTAAACCAACCAAAGAAAACAAAAGTCAAGTGGCCACCCATAATCGGAGAATAAAATCATCAACTAATTTAAATTTCTAAATCTATTACGTGCCTTTTTGCGTTGGATTTATATTTTGGCAAGTAAGTTATTATCTCTATGCAAATGCAGGTGCACAATAATTAATTAGCAATCTCTTGCATACCTGTACTTATGAAATCCAAAAGCGAATCAAGCTGACAAAAGCAATATGATGTAACTTTACATGCAAAAACTCGCATGATATAAATCTACATGCAACTTTAGTATAAAATAAAGCTACATGCAACCAACAATAATATCACAATCATAGGCGACAAAATACGGAGAATATTCTGTAATAAATGCTATGCATCCAATAATTTAATATGATAAATTTAGATCTAAATGCCCGGGTTTTTAAATTCAAAAATTTAATTTTAAATTTCTCAAACGTAAATTAAATCAAAGATCAAAATCAAAATGACAAGGAGTGAATTCCTCCTAATAAAGTATGGTGAAACTCTAGAATCAAAATAACATGGTGCATCTAGTGATATTTCGGTTCCTCCAAAAACATCAACTAGAGTGAATAAATATTATTTCTTTCCCAAAATCTTCAAAATCTCCTTTTCTCAAAATCACTGGGATTTAGGTCATAATAAACAACAATTCAAAAACCTTGGTTTATAAATTTTTAACTTTATAAACTATGGTATATAAGATCACACAATCTATCAAGCAAATCAAATTCCGTAAAGGAATAAATTAACACTATCACTCAACCAAATTCCATAAGGGAAAAACCTAATACTTAACATTATTTAAAATGTCAAATGACTAACAAACAAATCCTTTTTTGGTTCAAAACTTTCTCGATTGTCCAAAAATATAGATAATTATCTAAGCGTACTATTTTGCTCATCAGCCTTGGTTATTGCTTAGAAGATTATCCAAACTTACTTGGACAAAAAATAAATTTTATACTCTAAAATTATTGGTTTCTTAACAATACCAAATTTTCCGAATCACTTAAATTTGCAGTTAATATTTTATTCAATACTAAAATTATTTATGAATTATTTCATAAATTTTCACCTAAGTTTAAAAATATTTTATAAAGTCATTTATTAATAAAACATCAAATAAAAACTTATTCCACTTTATTTACTTGTATAATACTCTTCTATATCCTAAGGGGACATACAAAATTTATTTTACTTTCCACAATTTAGATGAAGACCTAATAAAAAATATGGGTCTTTTAAAACTGAGTCAACCTCTCGACCTCTTTAACTTAGAGTGTTAAAGCAGAAGATATTTATGGGTTGACCCAATCAATAAATAGTTTACACTACTTAGATGTTTTAAACAAATATATGGTTCAATGTTTATCAAAACCTTCCTATCCAATTTTAACCCATTTTTAAACCTGTGTTAAATTATCCCCTATCTTATCTAAGGGTAGAATCTCATTTATCAAAACAATCTCTTATTAGAAATTCTTTTTATTTTGAAAATAATTCCATTTTAAGGGAAATTAAAAGTTAAATACCCAGTTTTTCATTTCAAAAACTCACCATTGAAATCATATTACATATACTTTTATATATAATAACTTCAAATAATTTATTTATTAAAACTCACTTTGGATTCATTTTAATTTGAACTCATTTCAAGTGCACAATGATAAAGAGAATAATTTACTAAGTACCCCACAACGTTCACCTAAGCGAACATCTGATCGTCACTTAGAAGATTATTCAGATTACCACAAAACTAATCGAGATGTTTTCCTCCAAGTTATCCCTATGAAAATGCATTCCATTTAAAAATTCACTTCCCAAAATATATTTTTTCTTTTAATTACTTCCAAAATACTACTATTTCATTTCTCGAAATCCTTTTGAAATTATTTTCAAAAATTCTGGGATTTAGATTCAAAAATCCTTTTTTTAACACATCTTATAAACTAAATTTATGTAAAATTTCCTTTATATAAAATCATCTTATATTATAATAACTTTTCTTTATTATAATAGAATTTTCCTAAATATTTATTCTCTAAATGTCTTGTCCTACCATTTAGATTTTATTAAAGAACTTTTATTAAAGTTTAATATCCTTAACTCACCATTATTAAAAGGTGAATTTTAACTCAACATTTTCTCCGAATACCTTATAGTCAAATTGTGAAACTTAATTCATAAGGGGTTCGTTTTAAATTAAAGCGATAAATGCTTCTAAACAAACCGAGCACAATTTAACAACTAACCAAAAACAGTCAATGCTCCTAATTGAATTAAGCATGACTGAACAAACAATAGTGATAATAAATAAATATTATTACATGCAAACAAACACACTCTATAACTATACAAAGTTTTGAAAATAATTCCTTTATATATATAAAATATAATCCTAGGTAAAATATTTCATTTTCCATCTTTTCAAAAATTCAATATCATGTCCGTTGGCCTTGTTTAAGTGTTTAGAAACCCCTATCGATACCGTGGCATTACACTTATCGACAAAAATTCATAAACAACTCAATAGACCAATTAACACAATACGTTTTTATAATATTAACAAATATGCTTTTGTATATTCTAGGGTATTACTAACCCTATCTCTAATGAGCCATACCTTACCAAAGCCAAGGTTCTCGCTTAACCTTCAGCTTTGACACCAAATTGTAACGACCTGCCTTTTTTACCATCGAAAGTCGACACCGAATACTACCACAGTGTTCAAATGTCGAACATCCAATTGAAAAAAGGGCATATTATTTAGGGTAAATAAAAAGAAACGAACAGAGAACAGAGAAAATCAGAATCTCATAGCGGAATCGACAACATATATAATATAACAAGGATAGTAAAAACTATCACTCCAAAAATACATAGTATACCAGAGTTAAAAAAACAAACCTTATTAGCTGGATAGTTATAAAATCCTGACCTTACAATTGTTGATATGCATACAATATAATATAGCTGAAAATAAAACACTACGATAGGTGAACCTCTAGCTCCTTCCAAGATCTCCATAACACCAAAGCTCAAAAGAGCATCTAATCGTTTTTAAGAAGAAAGCTGAATCCGATAATTAATAAATCAACTATTGGAGATAATTAAAATGATCGTATATGGAAATTAAATATCTTATATCCAACACTACTCGTCGATTCCAAACAATTGCTATCTCTCGGTTGGAAATGAAGCCAGGCAAGTTGAGATAGTGTTACCTCTACGCATCGCCTTGACGACATTTTTAACCTTTGAAATAGAAACGGGTCCAAGCCTCAACGTTTAGCGGTAAAAGTATGACTAGATCCTTTCCATATAAGTGGTATCGTTTACAGAATTACTTTTCCATAATCGAATCGATCTTTACTTTTTAAAACTAAACTTGTTCTTGATTTCAATATTACAAATATTGGTAAAAACACTTTGGAAATACTCTTTAAAAACATTCTTTTAAAATACAAACTTATAATACTAAGTGTATTAAAACATGAGTCAAAAACAAATGCCATTAAAACATTGTTTACTATAAACCCAAAACAATTTATACTTCGCTTTATTCATAAATAATTCCTTTTAAAGGATTTTCTCATTTATAAACCATTATTTATAAGTTTAAAACAATGTTTATTATCCTTAAAGATAATAAAACAATTTAAATATCTTTATAAATTTAAAACAATATTAATTATCCTGAAAGATAATTAATCACATTTATAATCTCTTTTAAATAAAAAATCAATTATTTTAAAGAAAATAGTGAATTATTTCCAAAACACTTTTATGTCATCAGTAAATTAACTTTAAAATCTTTAAATCATTTTATTAACTTTAAAACACTAAATCAGTTAATTAACTTTGAAACACTTTCATTTTATTAGTTAATTTACTTTAATAAGTTTTATTAAATCAATTAATTAACTTTAAATATCATTAATTAAAAATATTTATCAAATTCAAATAATCATTAATTAAAATGAATAATTAATCTCAAACATCGTTAATTAAAGTGATTAATAAATTTTAAATACCATTAATTAACTCAATTAATTAAGTTCACCTAATCATAAATTAATTGGATTAATTAAATTCAAACATCATAGGTTAAAATGATAAATTAAAACATCATTTGTTAAAAAGATTAATTAACTATAAATCATTATTAATTAAAATGATTAACTAAATTTCAAAAATCATTAGTTAAAACAATTATTTAAAATTTAAACAATCATTAATAAAAATGATTAATTAAAGTTCAAAATAATTAATAAAAATGACTTAATTAATATTTAATTCTCATTAATCAAATAGATTAACAGATTTCAAACATCATTCATTAAAATGATTAATTACATTCAAATATAAGAAACTAGGATGATTAATTAAAATCAAATATCATTAATTAAAATGATTAATTACCTTTAAAATATAATTAATTAAAATAATTAATTAAACTCAAATACCATTACTTAAAATGATTAATTAAATCCAAACCTTATTAATAAAATAATTGATTAATTTTAAACATCATTAGTTAAAATGATTATGTTAACCCAAAAAATGGATCAACGCCCTGTATTGAGTCTGAAAGCACCAGCCCTGTTTATCAAGGCAAATAAAATAGGAAAAAAAATAGTAAATTGCAAAAAAGTAAAGAGAGAAGATATTTTTATAGTGGTTCGGCTAGTAAAGAAGCTTACGTTCACTTTATAGCTTTTATTGATCAATTGTTGTTACAAAGGGTTTTGAATTATAATATGATTCTTCTTTCTTAAGGTAGGTCAAGCCATCATTATTAGTGTAAGGACCCGTTTCTTCGACTTCCGAAAATCGACATCAATACGTCCACTGTATAACTTGCCGAGCAATCGAATGCCGAAAAACCGAATTCTTAGGGTTTAAGAAAGAAGAGGTAGAAGAAAACAGAAGAAAAAGAAAGAAGAAACAACAGAAAACACAGAAACAGAAACAATATCAGAATCTCACATTCGCAGCGGAACAACATATAATAGATAAATGAATAATCTTTAAACAAAGAACTATATCATTTCATACATTACATCATCATCAGAGTTTACAACAACAATACAACACTGGACAGTTATATAAACTTGTCCTCATACAGAATACACAGCGGAATAATACATAGTATATGTGATATGTCTCGCCATCCAGCTCGCCACTTGAGCTCCATAGCACTCCAAAATCCAGAATAACCTGATAACCTAACTCTAGACTGCCCGTGTGGAAATTGGTGGGCACCCGGTGTTTAGGAAGAGAACAATAAACTCCAAGTCAGTCATGGTGACTGGTGTGAGAACTTAAAACAGTTTATCTTTAAAACACAACAACAGGATAATTTTTTAAAGTCAATTCGCAATGCTTTTGGAAAATGAAACTACCATAAGGCCTCCCGCCACACACACAATGCAAACGCAGAATCGGAGGAGATTTCTCCTTATGATAGTCAAAGATGCTTGATACGCATTTAATCAAATCATTGGATATTATTATTAGTGCATAGTGGAAAACATTTCAAAAGTATAATATAAATCTTAGCCAGCATAGACATTTCGCACTTATGCCTACTAGAGCTACCATGTTCAATAGCAGGTTACCACCACATTCCATGGCAGGTAATACAACTAAAACCGTACAAGTCTCGTATAGTTTCTTTGGATTTCCAACAAATGGTCAGGCCAAGGAACTTCCCATTGCCACATAGGTACGCCTCTGGAAAGACGACCCGAGAACCTAACCGGATCTCTGCCAACACAAGGCCGGGTTACCCCTAACTGGGTAACTACTGACACGAATATGTCATCCCCCGATCGTAACCGATCTATATCCGAGGATCCTCGATTCCAACAACCACATAAGAATAATAATAATGCAGCAACAACATAGGTTAAATATCTAGGCTCCATACCATGATACCACCTCTATCCAAAAGGAATGACATACACTAAAGGGGCGCTACCCCCTAATAACCTTGCTGCATCCTTCCTGTTTTGACCATTTCCGGGGTGTGAGGTCCGATGAAGTCTCGTCCACAAAGCCACGCTTTGGTACAAAGCCATGCTTTGGGTCAACAAATGATCAAAGTAATGATCACAAAGATAAATGATCAAACAAATGATCATATCACAAATGATCAAACAATGATCATTACACAGCAACACTCAGCATGCCACGTTACCAAATTGGGAGTATATCACTAATAACCTTCAACTACATAACCTCTGAGCTCGTACGTCTCAGAGAAGGGTGTTAAGCTAAGAGAATAAATTCTGCTTCACCAACAGATATGTATTTGAAAGAAACCAGCTTTATATCTCAATTTGTAACGTCAGACATATAACCATACAAGTCTGTTCCGGGATCAAACAGAACCGAAGGCACTTCCAAAGAAGTCCTTGCAATCCGGATAATTTCTAATCACGTCCGGACTTCCTGTCACTAAGGGTGATAAAATCTCTATATCGGAGATCAGCCGATGCAGAGTAACTCGACGGTAATCCTTCCGTTTTCAAAAATATCCGGTCTTCAACACCGGTCATCAAATGCAATCCATTACGACGTATCACATATTCGGAATGGGTTATACGACCCAAAGGTCCTTTCCCGGCTAACCCAAATAGTGAGCGCTTATTCAAAAATAAGTGTAGCATTCAAATTCAAGCAAATCACGAAAAATACCCATTCAAGGTAATTATTGATAGTCGGTTATTTAACTATCAATAGGTCTGTACAGCATCATCAGATTCCAAATAATTTTTCAAATTATTTATTTTCCAAAAATATCTTTACAAGATATATAATTTCATACTTCAAAAATAAATCAACGTTTACTTATTTATTTTTTTAAACCATTTCCCTTTTCGGTTATAAATTCCATAGTGGATTTATATTTAAAAATATCTACTGATATACGATTTTCAATCGATTTCAAATATTCACTTTCAATTTATCTTTACAAAGATAAATTCTCAAAAACGTTTCATTTCATATTGGAAAAGCATTTCCATACTTATTTAAAAATAAGTAATTCACAAATCTTATTTATTTTCAACATTTGAAAATATTCAATATAGTTAAATCAAAATTAAGTATATATTTCATTCTTTAAGGAAATCATTTTCTTAAACACATCTATTTGAGTCAAAACGAATGTTACGTAAAGCATCGTTACGACAACCCAAAATCACTAGTATAGGGGTTCGAAATTAAGATAGATATATAAATCCCAATACTATACAAAATATTTCCTTTCGGAAATCATTTACCATAACAACAGTGTTATAGTCCACCATTTCCTTCTATTTCTCGAAAAACGTCTATTTTCAACAATGAATGTTGAAATATATGTATTCGATACTTAACACATTTTGAAACATCTTTTAAAACAATTACTTCATTTTGTAATATCACTTCTCCAAAACATATCCATTTTATTTAATAATATATTCACTGTCCAAAATCATGAATATACTTCCTTTAATTAACTTCTATAATTCACTTATCAAAATAAGTGATTTCGGATTTATAAAACAACGTTTATAAATCACATTTATATTTTATAAAACTTCAAGTTATGAAATCCCTTTATTTAAACAATTCCATTTGACTCTTTTATATAACAAAAATCCAAATCATAAGTTGATAACTTATAATTCATTTAGTTTCAAAATCCTTCATTTTATAACTTCACAAATCGTATATCTATTAATATTACTTACTTATAAAATCCGTTTATAAGTTCATTTTAACATTTATAGAACTCCTAAATAATTTCCTTATTTTTATTTATAAAATTACAATTTTATACATCTTCTATAAATATAATCCATTTATAATAAGTCGAAAATTTCAATTTAAACCAATTACAATTTAATCAACTTATATTTCAAAAACCACGTTCTTATTATATTTTCACAAACATCCTAATTTTAATTACATAAAAATTATAACGTTTATTTATTTAGAATGAATCAATTTAAATAAAACGTATACTTTCAAAAATCACTTTAAAATCCTTTTAAAATTAGAATTCGTTCTTTTTAACATTTTAAAACTTCAAAATAGGCCAAATGATGCGACAGCACCAAATAGTCAATCACGACAACAAAACATCACATATCATCATATGATAACAGAATATATCACAATATCTGTAAATAAATCAATACGGTGAGGAATCCAGTTGGATCCCTCCAACCTGCTTCCCTGCATCCACAGATGTTAGCACAATACCAATTCCGTTCCAGTACGGAATATCACGGTATATGGGATTTATAAAATATTATCCGCTATTATGCGGCGTAATAGGGTCTCATCCACTATATAATGTGGGAAATCAACTCCAAATACATATATAATACCAATTCCACTTCAATGTGAAATTATCGCGGTATATGTTATTAATAAATAACATCCGCTTAATATACGGCATATAATGTCTATTTCAACAATACAGATAACAATTTATCATCCAAGCATACAATCAGCAATTTTAAATCTAACTATTTAAAATTAACATCGAACAATTTCGATTGAGTGAGAAGTTCTCACCTTGAATTTCCGATAATAGTTGTAGCGTTTTATTTCGAATAAAATTAAACGGACGTTTAATTTTACCCGAAATTCTCACTGACTTCAATCGACTCCAATCCAGTTCCACTGCAAAGAGCTCGTCGAAACGATTCCAACGCAAAAAGTTTCGTGCGAAATGGACCTCGTTTGACAAAGATATGTCATTTTAAAGTTACACGGTTTAAAATACAAATCAATTTCTCTTTTTTTTTAAATACAAACCCTAAACTGAATCTGGGCCACACGTCAATACAACTTCAGATCTCGGTCGTGCTTTCCATCTTCCCCATTCCCGTTCATTTCACGTTCAAACAACCCATAGCCGCCAACCTTCCACGAATTTTCACGACCACCTCGACGACTTCCAAAACGATCAGCTAGCGCCACCACGAAGCTCATCACTAGAGCCACCTACGCCGTGAGTGCGGCCAGACTCGCCCCCCCCCTCTGCCTCGAATTGCGTGAAAAATGCAGCGGCTTTGAACACGATTTCCCGTCGATCCGAAGCTCCATTACAGATCATGACCGTTGGATTTGTAGATCTCGTCGAGATCTACAACTTTGTAGTTGGAGGTTTTTGCTAATTATCGATGGATTGTGAGATATTGGAGGAGAAAGGTGATAGATTTTCGGCCATACATCTAAAAATGGCGGCTAGGGTTTCAATTGGGGTTTGGCTGCAATTGTGAAGAGTGGAGGTCCTTTTATAGAAAAATGGCAAAACACTATTCACCCGAAAATTTTTCGAACTCCAAATCAAGCGTGCCGGCTGGCATTTCTAAGGTTTACCCCGCGTTCCGAACACAATGGAATGTGTTTCGGGAGCTAATTCGGTCATATGTGCAAGTTACGGAATTAAACGATCAATTTTAAATTAAACCGATTTAAAACGATTTCGATGCGTTTTGGCTTGCCCCGGACAAACGGTAAGTCCGATTGATACAAAATTTGAAACCATACAATAATTCAACATTACGGATCCGATGAAACTAGTTTCGTCGAAATCTGAGATTGTTTGAAAAATGACTATTTTAACTCGCCAAATTAATATTAAAACAATTTCGATGCGTTTCGAGTTGCCATGGTCAAACGACAACTCCGATTGCTACGAAAATTGAAATCCAATAATAAAAAACTATTACGGATCCAATGGAACTAGTTTCGTCCAATTCTGAGACTGTTCGAAAAATGGCTAATTTCACTAGTCGATTAAATATTAAAATATTCAATTTTCACAATTTACCTTTAAATTCAATTTTAAAAGTTCTATAACATCACTATAACTTAAATATGATTTAATATAACTTTATAAATCATTTTCAATCACATTAAACCCAATTTCAATTATTTCTGGAATTTCAACTATTAAATTATCGATTTAATTACCCAATTAAATCCAGTTATTCGAAAAATAAATTATTCAACTTATTAATTCTACTTGTTAATATTTAAAATCAATTAAATATTCCAATTTCAAATGTCAGAAATTTTGGGTCGTTACAAACTTCCCCCCTTAAAAGAATTTCGTCCTCGAAATTACCAAGTAAGAAAAATTTCACAAAATCCATTAACTTTTCAAAACAAATCGTTCAAATTAGATTTACAAATCTTTTAAGTTTTTAACTTTTTACAAAAATCCAATAGTTAAACTTCTTACAAAAACTTTTAATAAGTTTTCAAACCGTACTTAGTTTTCAAAATTTTCAAATTTCTCAAAAATATTCTAACGCCTTAAATTTTCGGAAGATTTCGCCATAGCCTCCTTTGCGCGGCTCGATCCGAAAAAAATGACAATGTATATATATATCACAAATATACATCTCATCAATTGATGAGGCATCCCGTAGGGAAAAAAGTGTAAAAGTACGATATTTAATCCGAGATATGTACCTTATTTATTATTAGCAAGCGTATACGGCTAATATAGCGCGAAAGCGAGCTCAAAATGCGAAGCAAACGCCATCCGCACCTACTAAACACTCAATCAAACAATGAGAACATGTAGGTATGAAAATAATATCTCTATACAACATATAGCAACATAATAACTACATGTACCAACATAGCAATGCACTCAAAAGCAACAAATGCAACCATCAAACAACTATCATCCAATAACATCCAACAAATCAATGTCTATCCAAATCAATTCATAACCAAATCCATATAGATTCACTTCTCATTAACATTCATTGAATTGGTTTTCAATTTTAAATCATATTTGATTCATTTATATTGGATTTTATCAACATTCTTTTTCAATTCAATTAGTTTACATTCACATTAATTCACTTTTAAATCAAGTTAAATCCAATTCTATTTAACTTTTACCAAAGTCAAAATTTATTATCTCATATTATAAGTTCAAAACTGGATTACTTATATTCAACAATTACAGCTTAGATTTATTTGATTCACTTATACTTACTTTAATTTAACTCTATCCTTTAAGTTAAATTTATTCTATCAAAATTCAAATTGTATAAGTTATCAACTCATTTATCATTCCCAAAAATATTTTAAATAGGATTCCAGAGTCTTTTCAACCTTTCAAAACCATTTTGAAATCAATTAAAATTTATCTTTTGAATTCCAAAACAAAATCCAATTTTCCAACCAACTCTCATTTAAAATAATATGGCAGCAATTCCTCTTTTGGAAACCCGAAAATGAACACCAATGATGTCGCGATCATCATCATAATTATTTTCCAGTGACCGAAAAGAGTTTAGAGCTTTCATCTCTCCAAAAATTTTTTCCAAAATATCAAATCCTTTCAAAACACTTCTCTGGAATTTTATTTTAGATCATAAATCACATTTACAAATCCTTTACTTATAAAATTTCACTTCTTATATATATAAGATTATTTTACCATTGTAAATCATTTTAATTATAACTTCATACATTATAATTCATTTTCTTATACAATTTGCTCTTTCACAATTGTTGTTTTTATTAAATTATTCAAACAACTTTTATTTACTTATATATATTTACATTTTTAACAACCAAACAATCAATTATATATACTTTAATAATTCCCGAAAACTTATTTCTTTATATACAAAATATAATCGAGGTAAAATTATTTCATTTACCCAATTTTAAAACAATATCGTGCCGAATTGTTCTATACAAGTGTTTAGAGATCCCTATCGATAGAGTTGTACTGACAATACCGACTAGAATCCATATACCACTCAACAAATCAACCACCACAATATAAAACAATTTTATATTCACTAACAAATACGCGCTCATATCTATTATTACACTCAACTCATTCTAGAGTACTACTGACTCTATCTCTAATGAGTAACACCCAACAGAGCCATGGTTGTCGATTAACCATACGCTCTGATACCACGTTGTAAGGACCCGTTTCTTCGACTTCCGAAAATTGACATCAATACGTCCACTGTATCAACTGCCGAGCAATCGAATGCCGAAAAACTGGATTCTTAGGGTTTAAGAAAGAAGAGGTAGAAGAAAACAGAAGAAAAAGAAAGAAGAAACAACAGAAAACACAGAAACAGAAACAATATCAGAATCTCACATTCGCAGCGGAACAACATATAATAGATAAATGAATAATCTTTGAACAAAGAACTATATCATTTCATACATTACATCATCATCAGAGTTTACAACAACAATACAACACTGGACAGTTATATAAACTTGTCCTCATACAGAATACACAGCGGAATAATACATAGTATATGTGATACGTCTCGCCATCCAGCTTGCCACTTGAGCTCCATAGCACTCCAAAATCCAGAATAATCTGATAACCTAACTCTAGACTGCCCGTGTGGAAATTGGTGGGCACCCGGAGTTTAGGAAGAGAACAATAAACTCCAAGTCAGTCATGGTGACTGGTGTGAGAACTTAAAACAGTTTATCTTTAAAACACAACAACAGGATAATTTTTTAAAGTCAATTCGCAATGCTTTTGGAAAATGAAACTACCATAAGGCCTCCCGCCACACACACAATGCAAACGCAGAATCGGAGGAGATTTCTCCTTATGATAGTCAAAGATGCTTGATACGCATTTAATCAAATCATTGGATATTATTATTAGTGCATAGTGGAAAACATTTTGAAAGTATAATATAAATCTTAGCCAGCATAGACATTTCGCACTTATGCCTACTAGAGCTACCATGTTCAATAGCAGGTTACCGCCACATTCCATGGCAGGTAATACAACTAAAACCGTACAAGTCTCGTATAGTTTCTTTGGATTTCCAACAAATGGTCAGGCCAAGGAACTTCCCATTGCCACATAGGTACGCCTCTGGAAAGATGACCCGAGAACCTAACCGGATCTCTGCCAACACAAGGCCGGGTTACCCCTAACTGGGTAACTACTGACACGAATATGTCATCCCCCGATCGTAACCGATCTATATCCGAGGATCCTCGATTCCAACAACCACATAAGAATAATAATAATGCAGCAACAACATAGGTTAAATATCTGGGCTCCATACCATGATACCACCTCTATCCAGAAGGAATGACATACACTAAAGGGGCGCTACCCCCTAATAACCTTGCTGCATCCTTCCTGTTTTGACCATTTCCGGGGTGTGAGGTCCGACGAAGTCTCGTCCACAAAGCCACGCTTTGGTACAAAGCCATGCTTTGGGTCAACAAATGATCAAAGTAATGATCACAAAGATAAATGATCAAACAAATGATCATATCACAAATGATCAAACAATGATCATTACACAGCAACACTCAGCATGCCACGTTACCAAATTGGGAGTATATCACTAATAACCTTCAACTACATAACCTCTGAGCTCGTACGTCTCAGAGAAGGGTGTTAAGCTAAGAGAATAAATTCTCCGCCACCAACAGATATGTATTTGAAAGAAACCAGCTTTATATCTCAATTTGTAACGTTAGACATACAACCATACAAGTCTATTCCGGGATCGAACAGAACCGAAGGCACTTCCAAAGAAGTCCTTGCAATCCGGATAATTTCTAATCACGTCCGGACTTCCCGTCACTAAGGGTGATAAAATCTCTATATCGGAGATCAGCCGATGCAGAGTAACTCGACGGTAATCCTTCCGTTTTCAAAAATATCTGGTCTTCAACATCGATCATCAAATGCAATCCATTACGACGTATCACATATTCGGAATGGGTTATACGACCCAAAGGTCCTTTCCCGGCTAACCCAAATAGTGAGCGCTTATTCAAAAGTAAGTGTAGCATTCAAATTCAAGCAAATCACAACAAATACCCATTCAAGGTAATTATTGATAGTCGGTTATTTAACTATCAATAGGTCTGCACAGCATCATCAGATTCCAAATAATTTTCCAAATTATTTATTTTCCAATAATATCTTTACAAGATATATAATTTCATACTTCAAAAATAAATCAACGTTTTTTTTTAAACCATTTCCCTTTTCGATTATAAATTCCATAGTGGATTTATATTTCAAAATATCTACTGATATACGATTTTCAATCGATTTCAAATATTCACTTTCAATTTATCTTTACAAAGATAAATTCTCAAAAACGTTTCATTTCATATTGGAAAAGCATTTCCATACTTATTTAATAATAAGTAATTCACAAATCTTATTTATTTTCAACATTTGAAAATATTCAATATAGTTAAATCAAAATTAAGTATATATTTCATTCTTTAAGGAAATCATTTTCTTAAACACATCTATTTGAGTCAAAACGAATGTTACGTAAAACATCGTTACGACGACCCAAAATCACTAGTATAGGGGTTCGAAATTAAGATAGATATATAAATCCCAATACTATACAAAATATTTCCTTTCGGAAATCATTTACTATAACAACAGTGTTATAGTCCACCATTTCCTTCTATTTCTCGAAAAACGTCTATTTTCAACAATGAATGTTGAAATCTATGTATTCGATACTTAACACATTTTGAAACATCTTTTAAAACAATTACTTCATTTTGTAATATCACTTCTCCAAAACATATCCATTTTATTTAATAATATATTCACTGTCCAAAATCATGAATATACTTCCTTTAATTAACTTCTATAATTCACTTATCAAAATAAGTGATTTCGGATTTATAAAACAACGTTTATAAATCACATTTATATTTTATAAAACTTCAAGTTATGAAATCCCTTTATTTAAACAATTCCATTTGACTCATTTACATAACAAAAATCCAAATCATAAGTTGATAACTTATAATTCATTTAGTTTCAAAATCCTTCATTTTATAACTTCACAAATCGTATATCTATTAATATTACTTACTTATAAAATCCGTTTATAAGTTTATTTTAACATTTATAGAACTCCTAAATAATTTCCTTATTTTTATTTATAAAATAACAATTTTATACATCTTCTATAAATATAATCCATTTATAATAAGTCGAAAATTTCAATTTAAACCAATTACAAATTAATCAACTTATATTTCAAAAACCACATTCTTATTATATTTTCACAAACATCCTAATTTTAATTACATAAAAATTATAACGTTTATTTATTTAGAATGAATCAATTTAAAAATTTAAATAAAACGTTTACTTTCAAAAATCACTTTAAAATCCTTTTAAAATTAGAAATCGTTCTTTTTAACATTTTAAAACTTCAAAATAGGCCAAATGATGCGGCAACACCAAATAGTTAATCACGACAACAAAACATCACATATCATCATATGATAACAGAATATATCACAATATCTGTAAATAAATCAATACGGTGAGGAATCTAGTTGGATCCCTCCAACCTGCTTCCCTGCATCCACAGATGTTAGCACAATACCAATTCCGTTCCAGTACGGAATATCATGGTATATGGAATTTATAAAATATTATCCGCTATTATGCGGCGCAATAGGGTCTCATCCACTATATGATGTGGGAAATCAACTCCAAATACATATATAATACCAATTCCACTTCAATGTGAAATTATCGTGGTATATGTTTTTAATAAATAACATCCGCTTAATATACAGCGTATAATGTCTATTTCAACAATACAGATAACAATTTATCATCCAAGCATACAATCAGCAATTTTAAATCTAACTATTTAAAATTAACATCGAACAATTTCGATTGAGTGAGAAGTTCTCACCTTGAATTTCCGATAATAGTTGTAGCGTTTTATTTCAAATAAAATTAAACGGACGTTTAATTTTATCCGAAATTTTCACTGACTCCAATCGACTCCAATTCAGTTCCATTGCGAAGAGCTCGTCGAAACGATTCCAACACAAAAAGTTTCGTGCGAAACGGACCTCGTATGACAAAGATATGTCATTTTAAAGTTACACGATTTAAAATACAAATCAATTTCTCTTTTTTTAATTTTTTTTAATACAAACCCTAAACTGAATCTGGGCCACACGTCAATGCAACTTCAGATCTCGGCCGTGCTTTCCATCTTTCCCATTCTCGTTCATTTCACATTCAAACAACCCATAGCCGCCAACCTTCCACGAATTTTCACAACCACCTCGACGACTTCCAGAACGATCAGCTAGCGCCACCACGAAGCCCATCACCAGAGCCACCTACGCCGTGAGTGCGGCCAGACTCGGCCCCCCCTCTGCCTTGAATTGCGTGAAAAATGCAGCGGCTTTGAACGCGATTTCCCGTCGATCCGAAGCTCCATTTCAGATCATGACCATTGGATGTGTAGATCTCGTCGAGATCTACAACTTTGTAGTTGGAGGTTTTTGCTAATTATCGATGGATTATGAGATATTGGAGGAGAAAGGTGATAGATTTTCGGCCATACATCTGAAAATGGCGGCTAGGGTTTCAATTGGGGTTTGGCTGCAATTGTGAAGAGTGGAGGTGCTTTTATAGAAAAATGGCAAAACACTATTCACCAGAAAATTTTTCGAACTCCAAATCGAGCGTGTCGGCTGGCGTTTCCAAGGTTTACCCCACGTTCCGAACACAATGGAACGTGTTTCGGGAGTTAATTCGGTCATATGTGCGAGTTACGGAATTAAACGATCAATTTTAAATTAAACCGATTTAAAACGATTTCGATGCGTTTTGGCTTGCCCCGGACAAACGGTAAATCCGATTGACACGAAATTTGAAACCATACAATAATTTAACATTACAGATCCGATGAAACTGGTTTCGTCGAAATCCGAGACTGTTTGAAAAATGACTATTTCAACTCGCCAAATTAATATTAAAACAATTTTGATGCGTTTCGAGTTGCCATGGTGAAACGACAACTCCAATTGCTACGAAAATTGAAATCCGATAATATTAAACTATTACGGATCCAATGGAACTAGTTTCGTCCAATTCCGAGACTGTTCGAAAAATGGCTAATTTCACTAGTCGATTAAATATTAAAATATTCAATTTTCACAATTTACCTTTAAATTCAATTTTAAAAGTTCTATAACATCACTATAACTTAAATATGATTTAATATAACTTTATAAATCATTTTCAATCACATTAAACCCAATTTCAATTATTTCTGGAATTTCAACTATTAAATTATCGATTTAATTACCCAATTAAATCCAGTTATTTGAAAAATAAATTATTCGACTTATTAATTCTACTTGTTAATATTTAAAATCAATTAAATATTCCAATTTCAAATGTCAGAAATTTTGGGTCGTTACAATTAGAGACAAAAAAGGATCTTAATTGTCTCTTAATGGTTGTTGTGTGGGAGAAGAGGAGTGAAGAACGAATGACAGAGCTTCAGCAGAGATCCAGTTAGAAACCCTTTTTCTGTTGGACGTAGGATGGTATTTATAGGGCTTAGGGAGCATTTGGGCCAAAACTATTGCATAAGAAGTCTATAGCCGAAAATAGGAAGCAACACAGAAATTTTGGAGCAATTTTGAGCTAAGTATTTGGATCAGTATCAATCCAATTGGATCGGATCGGTATCGATCCAAATAGTTATGCAATTTTTGCACAACTTTCATCCAGTTGACTTCCTTGCTTGATTGTGATTCCCTCCATGTAATTTCGTAGCTTGTTGACTTGTTTTGATGATGATTCACGTATGAACATGACTGAATCGTTGTCTGAGTTAGATAAGTCTTCGCTTCTTGAACACGAATGCTTATAATACCACCAAACTTGGTAGGTAGGCTTAGAAGAGAAATAAGATCATGATGCAAGTGGTTAGGAGAAATCACAAGCCAAATTTTTGGATCAGTACCGATCCAATTGGATTGGATCGGTACCGATCCAAAGAGTTGGTGTATTTTTGGCTTAAACTTCTTGTGTTTCTTTGTTTTGTCCTTTTAGGTCTTCCGGTCAAGTTTCGAGTCGTTCTGGCATAATCTGAATGCTCTAACTCCTTTTGAATTATGTTGGGTTAAAAACCCAGTTAACATTTTCCCCCCAGAGCATGCTTTTGTTGGAAACAAGGTATGCTCCGGAATTGTTCATTTTTCGATTTCTATTTTATGGAGTTTCATTAGTTGTATCTAGCCATCTTGAACAGTCGTTGATGACATACCAGCTAACTGTCTAATCCTTAGTTGTGAACCTTCATCATTCACAATTATGGAGTGATCTTTGCCCGAGAACTTCTAGGAGAATACAAACATCGAGTAGGCTAAGTAGATGAAATTTGAAGTCTTTCGGAGGAATATATTTGGATCGGTACCGATCCAATTGGATCGGATCGATGTCGATCAAATTACTTAGCCAAATTTTCCCGTTTTCTCTTTTTTTATATACATATGTGGGATCGGATCTCCCATTCTCTCACTTTACCTTTTCGAGTCGAACCGATCCAATTGCCCTGAGTTGTCGCCGATCCATCACCTACCATTGCCAGAGAGCCTCCAGTGTTGACCTTTGCCTCTAGCGCCACTAACCGCCACCTAATGAAGCCGCCGCTGCCGTTCCACTATTGTGTCTTTTTACGTTTCCAGTCATCACCGATCCAATCCATCCATGCCCTAATCTAGGTTGCTTTGCATCAAATATCAGCCCACTTCTCTCCATTTCGAAGGTTGGTGATGCAGATTTTGGCGTGTTATCAGCGATTGGCGATGAAGTTGTGTTGGCGACGGATATGGTGGAAGATTCGAGCTGATTGTGACTTCGTGGAAGAAGATAGTAAATCGAGTCTTAAGTTCTTCAAGGAACGAAGCTAGGGTTTTTCCTCGGTCCTCAACATTTTTTGCTATCTTCGTCCACAGAGTCGGAATTAACTAGCACCGAGTTACACAGTCGTTTCTGGCACGATGTCTTGCGGATTGATTTCGATTCTTCTGGGAGGTGATAATAGCTTAGAGTAGCATTTTGCATGCATCTTAGGCTGTTACCATTTTCCAGAAAACTAAATTCGACTTATGCTAAGAATTCTTTTCCCAATTCGGACCTATCGATCAATAGTTGCTCGCTTTGGAATGGTACTATCATGGCATAGCCGATGTACCTGAAATAGGAAGAGTTTTCCGCATCGCTTCAGAAAATGGATCCATTATCGATCATTGGTCGATAGTGGGTAAGCAAAGAAGAAAAGGCATTAACAATTGATACAGATTGCTCTTTCCGATGTGAGTGAACCATCTACATAGAATGGTTCGTTCACAGCGTTCAAGACTCCGGACCCAATCTCACTTAGATTACACATCGCATACACCCACGGTTAATACTTGGAATCAGATTGACGGTTGGTACACGTCCATTATCTTCCGAATTTCAAGTATCAATTGTGCTAGGGTTTATAGTTTACATATTTGGTGCACCTAACTGTTTTGAACACAAGCTTTCTTATATAGAATGACTCACAAATCTTCTCGACGCAAGTCAGTTGAGGGAAGCTCACCTATTTCTGAGGTGGAGTCTTTGTCGATCCCAGCGGGGTCTACTACTCCCATAACATCAGGTCAATATGGTCATCTGATTCTAGTTGGCCCTATCGTCGATCGCACTCCCTCTAACTTTAGAGTCCTGCTCAATCCTCTGGAGAAAGATTCTTCTATCTTTACACATAGGATGTTGCAAAGCATCTGCTCATAGTATGGTATCTCAGAAGACGACGTGCTTCTGCCATCGAGAGGGGAATTCGCTCAAAGGCCGCCTTTGGGATATATGAACTGTCATCACTATATGTGTATGCATGGTGTAGTGCCCCCATTCAACCATTTCTTAATGACAACGCTTCAAAATATAGGGTTAGCCCCGTTCCAAATTCTTCCAAACCGGTATGCCATGCTGACGTGCTTAAACGTTTTGTTTATGCGAGTGCTTAATCGTGCCCTGAACTTTACCGAGTTGCAATATCTCTTATTATTCAAAAAGAGAGAGGCTAACCCATCGCTCGTTTATATTGAGGTGCAACATAGCCGGAAACTCATACTTGACCTTCCCAGCAAGGTTCTGTAATGACCCGCTATTTCGAACTGCTCGCATGGGGTGATGTGGCAGTATGGCGGGTCTGGTGGAAGGTCTCAGCTGTTGTGGAGTGTTGAGACTTGTCGGCAAAGGGAACAAGGGGGAAAATGGCGAAAAGGAGAGGGAATAAGGCCGGAGGTGGCTATGGCCGGGGCTGATGGGGTGTTGGTCGGAGGCATGAGCTGATGTGGCACGATGGTAGGCAAAATGGAAGGATGTGGTCTCGTGATAGGCCGGCGGGCTACTAAGTCAGCGTGGGGAAGATGTTGCGAAGAAGAAGGTTCGAATAGCGGAGGGGTTACTTCGCGTGGCTACTGCTCACGTGCGGCCGGAGGTGAACAGTCTCGGCTATAGCTTGGCACGGGTGGCAGGTGAGGAAAGAGGAAGGAGGAAAGCTGGTGGTCATGGGGATCTGTGCTACTGGGCTGTTCGAGCATGGCTATGGTGGCAAATGGTGGAAAGGTAGTCGGGTGGAGGAGAGATCGGGTGAGGGAACGCCACGCAGTCCGATGGTGGATCGCAGGTGGTTAGAACGGCGGAGGAGGGAGGCCATACATCGGTGATGGTGAGGAGGAGGAACGGTGGTGGATTCAAGGATGAGGGAGGCGGAGGTTGGTCGCGAGACAATTCGAAGGTCTGGGGATATGCGGCTTCACATAAAAGCTTGGATATCTGATTTGCCTTTCAATTCAAAAAAATAAAGAAACCATGAACAGAAGAAAGATAAAGAAAGAAGGGAGATAGAGTGGCAGAACCCATATATATAACGGAACAGTGAGATATAGCAAAAGTCACCTATTTGAATTCCAGGAAATATAAATAGTTATTGGCCAATTAATTCTCACGGTTGACAATGAAAGGATAAAAGTAAATATATATTAACCAATGGAATCACAAAAGTCAAAGTCAAACACGAATTTAGGAGGTTATCAAAAGCAATTGGCTGTTGGTTTTTCAACCGTTGGAAAATTTGAATGGACACAGGAAAAAGCCCAAAAGATTCAAAACGGATACCGATACAGCTAAGTGTTTTACTGATTTCGCCGCGTACCGGACTCCGAAATGCACAACGGAATATACTACGGAGATCAGCACGACGAGACGAACAGAATGGTACACAGATATGAGCGATACGCTCATCCTATCAAAAGTTGATATTCTGTACCGAAAATGCTGCTAAAACGTCGAAATTAAGATAAACGGGGCTAGAGAAGTCCAAATTTGATTAAACGAAATATGACGTCTCACTCAGAAAATGGTAAACATTTTAATTATATAAAAATATTCAGATTTCAAAAATATTTTATTTACATCAATTTTAACTGATTTTAAATTTAAATAAAATTACACAACAAAATAAACTTCCATATTATCTGATGAAAATCTGATATTTGCTACGTTTAAATAGACGCATACCAAATATCAAATTTTTATTTCCAAATTCAATTATTTAAAGTTTCACAAAAATTTAGTCAATTACGTTATTAAAACCGTTTAAATTTACGGGTCGTTACAGGTTCCCTCATTCAAGAATCAGTTCTTCTTCACTAAATGTCCAGAGGGATTCACCCGTCTATGAACCATGGGGGGTAAGTTTGTTTCACCATTCTTGGAACTTCCTCTAATTGCTACAAGTCTTCTGATTGATCATGTATTCCTTATAGTTCTTCTGAATATTAACCAAGATCCGAAACTTGGCACTGTTCTTAGCGCCCTGAAAGCGGTCAATGCTCAGGAGCACACAATCAGGTTCTTGCTCATAGATTAAAATCTCCGCTAATGTAGCTCTTACACCCTGAGAGGTCTATTTGATTTTTTAGCCCTCCCTCCCGCTCCAGAGCATAGACCTGCTTTGTTTCCTCTTCCCATGATTCCGATAAAGAAGAAGAAGATGATGATGATGAGGAAGAAGAAAGTGACCCATCTGATGGGTCAGAGAAGACTTCGGGTGAGGTCCATGTTCAAGTCGAGGTTGTTAGTCCGCTTAAAATGCCATCGATCCTGAAGGAGAAAGAAGAAGAGTTTGTTCAATGGGCAGGCAAGGCTCCATTGATTTAAGGGAAAGATGAAAGAGAGATCAGCGAGGGGCGCTCTCTAAATGCAGAAGAAATAGATTGGGATACCAACACCAAAGAGGTTGATGTCCATTTAGGTGTTAAGTCCTTGGAGTTGAGTCCCAAACATACTCCCTCTCTTCGTTTGAAAGAACGTACCCAAGTGGCTCATCCCAAGAACAAACCCGTTCCCAGCCCTTTGCCGAAAGGTGGCGAAATTGACTTGGGGGATACGAGCAACATTTTTGTAAATATGGGTGATTTGATGGAAGAATTCGCCTCGAAAGTGTTGCCTTCCCAGTATATTCAAATCATCCCTACAGGAATCAAGGCTCTGGCATTAGTCGGTGACCGATTTGGTTTGAATATTCGACCGGGGTCGTTAATTACAACACACACTACACTAAGATCACACACTTTATATTATTGTTATTTTATAAGTTGTTTTAGTCTGTAACATGCCCCTTTCCTAAAGCCGTTTACATTATTTGCTGCATGAATCATATCCCGTGGCTTTTATAGTGATCTTGATCGAGTGCTGGAGTCTCAACGTTCACTGAGACACAATTCCAGGTATCACGCTTGCCGGGATACTGATGAAGAAAGGAAGAAGCGGAAGGATAGGGAGGCAGAGGAGCATTGCCATGCTAAGAAAGTCCAAGACCGCGATAGAGAGAGTGGCCATGAGAAGAGGAAGAGCTCGATTAAGTGGGAAGATTTGTCAAAGAAGCTTAAAAAAGATCAACGGAAAGAACCCGCTTCACAGCTTCCTACTTCTGTTGGAATAACCATTTATGCTTCCAGTGTGATGACCTCCTCCACTCATGCTGCTTCGACCGCCTCTCTACCAATTTCTAGGCGTGCTCCTTACCTACTCCCCGCTGGCCCCCCACACCCGCATGCTGCATTCTCCATCTCCATGCAATTCTGAGCGGTTTGGAGCAAGCCGAGGGGTGGGAAAAACTGTGCATGCAGCTTTCCACTGTTAATTGAAACAATTACCAAGAAATTCTCTTATTTGAGTCTGAGAAGGATGAGTTCGAGAAGCAGCTTGTGGATCGTGATGCGGAGATTGAAAGGATGAAGAATGAGAGGGATGATGCCCTCAAGAAATGTTATCCCGCCTTTTGGCAAGGCCGTGACACCAAAAAGTTGACTAGAAAACTAAAGACAGTTCGTCATAAAAGTTCGTTATACACTGTTTCACCATGGATATCAATGATTTTTGTCCAAGTCCGGATCGGGCTACAATTGATAAGACACATCAAGCAAAGTCATGAGAACCAGCGTTCCAAATTTCGAGTCAATCGGGGTTCGTATGAATGAGATATGATAAATGCAAGTTAGGGAAGATGCGATGTTCGAATCCATAGAAGAGCCACTGTTCGAATCCATGAAGTTCGTATCCATCGCCTCAGCATGTTCGAATCCACCACGTCAAATTCCTATGATCTAGTTCGAATCGATGAGGTCTTAGTCGTTCGAAACCATCGAGTTCTCCCTGCTTCGAATCCATCCAAACAGGCTACGTTCGAATCCAACACTTCGAACCCCTCAGGTTTTCCTCCACTTCGAATCCATGCAACCAATACCCTTCGACTCCATCCCATAAGTTACTTCGAACCCACTCCGTCAAGATGACTTTGTATCCACCAGTCGAATCGATTCGAAGGGCGCCTATTCGATCGATTCGAAGGAGCATTCCTTCAAACCCATCACTTCGAATCGACTAAGTCGAAGCGCCTCAAACGAGGGGTTTGACCCAGACAACTCGGAGCACAAGTCGGATCGATACGAAGAAGGCACGCCACGTCATCGCGAAGACACACTGAATCGAGTCGAGGCAATCGATTCGAAGTACTCGAGTCGAAAAGGATCGATTCGAAGAGACGTTTCAGCCGAGCATCTAACCTTGAATCGATCATAACTCGAGATGCACAAGTCCAAATGCTATGAAATTTTCACAGAAGCTTGAGCACATGATGAAGGATGTTCACACCAAATTTCAGCTCGATTGGATGATTTCTTGATCGATTCGAACCAAGGGTCGAATCGATCCCAAAGTGGGCCCCAGATCTCCAAATTTCGGCCATGTGGGCCCCCTGACGTATCAGAACTGGTCTCCCTTCATTTTAGGCAAAATATCAGCCTCCTACACCTATAAATAGAGCCCCTGGTCATTCAGAAAAGGGGTCAGATGATTTGGAGAGCTAAAGAGCGTCCAGACTCTGCCAGATTTACTCAGAATCACCACTGCTTCCTTAGATTCAGACTTAGCTCAGAAAATCAGTTGTATTACGTCAAAAGAAATTGTAATCATCAAGTGAACATCAATAAAATCATCAACTTCAGAGTGGACGTAGGCAAGATCGCCGAACCACTATAAATCTCGTGTATATGTTCATTATTTCTGAATTGTGATACTATGTTTGCTTAGATTTGAGATTCGTTAGATTTGAGATTCGTGTGTGAATATTGTTGATTTATATTCATACACTGGTGCTTTCACAACATTTGGGGTTTGTGACCAATTTTGGCGCAAACACTTTGGTGCTTTCACTGAGAAGGCTGAACTCAGGATTTGAAAATTTGAAAGACAATGACTCGACAACCAAGTAGAAGGCAAAGAGCTGAGAGAAGTCAGCACGAAGGAAGTCAAGAGGCTTCCTCAGGAGCAAACCAAGCTTCAGCCTTCGTCACCAAGGATGAGATAGAGGTAATGATGAGAAGACAAGAAGAAATGATACAGAACTTGCTTCAACAGATTGGGCAACTTGGAGCGCAAAATCAAGGAACAACCAGAGTCCAGAACGAAGCAGGACCATCCAATGCAGCGCCGGAGCTGGGGGGCACACACTTAGGACATGTTGATCCGAACCCGGGAAGAGAGACAAGGACATCCGAGCAACCTGACAGCGATAGAGGAATGAACGCTCAACCAGGGGCGCAAACACCCGAAAGCTCATAAGGACTCGGGGGGCAGGTCGAAGGTAGTGAACGAGGATTACAGCTTGGGGACAATGATAGATTGGCAGAGATGGTCAGGCGAGCCATGAGAGGAGGATTAGTAAACAGAGATCTTGAAGACGTGAACAAGAGTCCCTTTTCTCCTACGATTAGGTTGGCTAGGAACCCACCAGAATTCAAACTGCCAACAGTAGAAGGGTATGATGGGAGGACGGACCCTGCGGTCCATCTAACGAGGTATATAAGGCACATGGAAGTGCTGGGGGCATCACAGGAAGTCATGGCCCGGTGCTTCCCATTGTATTTGACAGACATAGCGGCTTTATGGTTCAGACAGCTAGAGAGTGGCTCCATTGGGACATGGACCGATTTGATTGAGAAATTTATGAGGCAATTCAGGGTTCACATTGCAAGACCCAAGAATGGGATGAGTTTGGCAACGCTAAAACAGAAAGCTGGGGAGTCTCTGAGGAATTTCCTGACGCGGTTCAATGCGGCAGCAGCATCGGTGTATCAGCCAGATCCATCCATGGTTATGATGGCAGCCGTGTCCGGAATAGCCGACGGCACGGAATTCAAAAATTCATTAACTAAGGATCCGCCTATGGATCTAGGAGAATTTTATCATGAAGCCAAAAAGTTTTTACGATTAGAGGATGCTCGTACAGAGAGAGAAGAAGAAATCGTTGTTTACATAGTTAGAGGCGGTAATTCACCTGGAAAGGGTGCAGAGACTGATAAAGGGAAGCGAAAAGTTGAAGAAAATGACGATAGGTCAAAGCGGCAACGGAGGGAGCCGCGATTTACCACCTATTCAGAACTAAACGAGGGTTTGGAGCGAATCTACCAAGACATTCGAGAGCAAGTTGCCTATCGTAGGCCAATACGACGGGATCCAACTACCGACGAGAGAAAATCAGACAAATATTGCTTATTCCACGAGCTGAATGGACATAGCACAAATGATTGCAGACACCTGAATGATGAAGTAGAAGGGCATATCAGGAACGGTAGGCTACTTCAGTATGTGAGGAGGCGAGCTCCAATGGTGGAACCAGAGCGACCACCGTCTACATCAGCTAGGGGTGATCCTGAACCAGGACACCGTTTGGTTATCAATTGATTTTAATAACGATGAACGAGCCGTAAATTTCTCACTAACAACATCAAACCATTTACACATGTATGAGATCGCGAACGATCCACAGGCATGCTCTGAATGATTATTGATCATCTCGTAGTGAGAATTTACACTCTGACATCCTTGCTTTGCTTTTGTTTCATGTTGATTTGAACATTTAGACTTTGTTTGTTTGAATATTTCTGTGAACGTTAATTTGATATTTGCAATTCTGTAGAAGAAGTTACTCGCGTATGCTTTGGATCGCGAACGGTCCACAAGCACACCTTGTATGGCGACGAACCGCCACGATCGCTGATTCAGAAGTTCACCCGAACGTGAACCTGACATTGATAATACTAAGTCCCCCTCCCGGGCACACTCATTCGCCTCGAACGGCACCCGACCACGAACGGTCACCATTTGCCTCGAACGGCACCCGACCTCGAACGATCACCATTTGCCTCGAACGGCACCCGACCTCGAACGGTCACCATTAGCCTCGAACGGCACCCGACCTCGAACGGTCACCATTAGCCTCGAACGGCACCCGACCTCTAACGGTCACCATTAGCCTCGAACGGCACCCGACCGCGAACGGTCACCATTTGCCTCATACGGCACTCGACCACGAACGGTCACGATTCACCTAATATGACATTCGATCGCGAACGATCACACATTTTGCCCCGTACGGCACACGATCGCGAATGATCACATTCCTCTTTCCACGTCACCTGACTGCGAATGGTCATAGTTCGCCTAGAACAACACACGATCACGAACGGTCGCAACTCGTCTAGAACGACATCCGACCGCGAACGGTCCCATTTCATTATTTTCCATGAACGGCAACTGACCTCGAACGGTCACATATCATCTCAAATGACATACGGTCGTGAACGATCGTCATTCATGGTCAGGAAAGACTATCAATTTCTTTGCAGGTCATCAACAGGATACGAACATCCAGCTTATGGCATTACAAAACACACCTTCCTATCGCAAGGCATGTTTTGGGGGGCAAATGTTATCCCGCCTTTTGGCAAGGCCGTGACACCAAAAAGTTGACTGGAAAACTAAAGACAGTTCGTCATAAAAGTTCGTTATACACTGTTTCACCATGGATATCAATGATTTTTGTCCAAGTCCGGATCGGGCTACAATTTGTAAGACACATCAAGCAAAGTCATGAGAACCAGCGTTCCAAATTTCGAGTCAATCAGGGTTCGTATGAATGAGATATGATAAATGCAAGTTAGGGAAGATGTGATGTTCGAATCCATAGAAGAGCCACTGTTCGAATCCATGAAGTTCGTATCCATCGCCTCAGCATGTTCGAATCCACCACGTCAAATTCCTATGATCTAGTTCGAATCGATGAGGTCTTAGTCGTTCGAAACCATCGAGTTCTCCCTGCTTCGAATCCATCCAAACAGGCTACGTTCGAATCCAACACTTCGAACCCCTCAGGTTTTCCTCCACTTCGAATCCATGCAACCAATACCCTTCGACTCCATCCCATAAGTTACTTCGAACCCACTCCGTCAAGATGACTTTGTATCCACCAGTCGAATCGATTCCAAGGGCGCCTATTTGATCGATTCGAAGGAGCATTCCTTCAAACCCATCACTTCGAATCGACTAAGTCGAAGCGCCTGAAACGAGGGGTTTGACCCAGACAACTCGGAGCACAAGTCGGATCGATACGAAGAAGGCGCGCCACGTCATCGCGAAGACACATTGAATCGAGTCGAGGCAATCGATTCGAAGTACTCGAGTCGAAAAGGATCGATTCGAAGAGACGTTTCAACCGAGCATCTAACCTTGAATCGATCATAACTCGAGATGCACAAGTCCAAATGCTATGAAATTTTCACAGAAGCTTGAGCACATGATGAAGGATGTTCACACCAAATTTCAGCTCGATTGGATGATTTCTTGATCGATTCGAACCAAGGGTCGAATCGATCCCAAAGTGGGCCCCAGATCTCCAGATTTCGGCCATGTGGGCCCCTTGACGTATCAGAACTGGTCTCCCTTCATTTTAGGCAAAATATCAACCTCCTACACCTATAAATAGAGCCCCTGGTCATTCAGAAAAGGGGTCAGATGATTTGGAGAGCTAAAGAGCGTCCAGACTCTGCCAGATTTACTCAGAATCACCACTGCTTCCTTAGATTCAGACTTAGCTCAGAAAATCAGTTGTATTACTTCAAAAGAAATTGTAATCATCAAGTGAACATCAATAAAATCATCAACTTCAGAGTGAACGTAGGCAAGATCGTCGAACCACTATAAATCTCGTGTTTATGTTCATTATTTCTGAATTGTGATACTCTGTTTGCTTAGATTTGAGATTCGTTAGATTTGAGATTCGTGTGTGAATATTGTTGATTTATATTCATACACTGGTGCTTTCACAACATTTGGGGTTTGTGACCAATTTTGGCGCAAACAAGAAAGAAAGTAAAAGTGCATCTTTATTTAAGGAGCTGAAGGAGTCCACCGATCAGACCGCACTTATGTTCAGAGATGAAATAAAGAAGTGCCATACTGATGAGGTGGCTTTAAAATAAAAATTGAGAATAAGTGAGATGATGATCGAGATGGAGAAGAAAATCATCACCGAACATGCCGAAGAAATTGCCTCTCTTCGTGAGCGAACTTGGACTTTGGATGCCGAGAAAAGTCAGCTGGCGGCGGAGAAGGCTAGCACGGAAGCCAGCTTCTCAGAGCTTCAAAATACCTTCGCAAAGAAGATGAAAGGTTTGGATGCTACTATTTTGGGCTTCTATGTTAATTCTGTGCTGCATCAGGGGAGCCTCAGTTACTTGGGTCCGTTGTTCCCTCGCACGCTTGCTGTAGTCCGGGAAGAAGTTCTAGCCCAATTTGAAGATATGGGCAACCGCTATACCGAAGAAGAATTGGTTTAGGCATACTTAAATGAAGAATCCCGCCAAGATTTAGTGGAAGGCAATCTTGAGACTGAAGAGGGAGCGAGAAGCCACTGATGTCGCGGCCACCGCTAAAGCTACTACTGAGCATTTTCCTTCAGGCCCGGGTAGGCCGTCTTCGCACTTTCAAACTAGCGAGAGGATCATTCCCACTCCTCCCATAACTGTGCAGCCGACAAAGGAGGGTGATGACAAAGGCTTCGAAGTTGTTACGCACGAACAGACCCCTACAGTGGGTAATTTTGTTATCTCTCACGTGCTTGAAGACTTTCAATTCACGCCTGATGAAATTGCCCAGAAAACTGCCCTTTATTCTGACATTGTAGATCCACCTTCTCTTCCTGCTGAGTTTCCTCCTCATCATGATGTTGGATCTGCTGCCATTCTAACTGCATCAACCGTCGTCTCTACATCCGGCTCGCAACCCGGTTCGCAATTCGAGCAGATTGCTGCGTTGCATGGCTTGGATGACCCCTCCATATCTCAGAAGGAAGGCTTGGCGGCTACTGATATGTAGGAACAGGCAGGTCAGGCTATTCAACCAGACAAAGCAGAGGCCGAGCAGCCGACGACCAAGCAAAGATGATAGCGGTGAAGAAGTAGAAGGTTGAAGAATAGAAGCGGTCGTCAAAGAGTTCTCACAAGCCTCGCAAACATAAAGGCAAAGGAGGATCCACCAGTGGCCATGTTTCGAAGAGCGAGATTGCCCCGGGAGGGGACCAACCTGAGAAGTTTCAGATCAGAGGTGGGAAAGGCGATCGGGGAAGCGGTGACAAGAAGCCTTGATTTTTCTTTTGCTCCTTTTGCTTTTTGATTACTTTTTGTACAAGTGCAGAGTCCGCACTTAGCATTTCATTTCGTTTTTTCTACAGTGGTGTTTGTATTTTCCCATTCTTGGCCAGTATTGTGAGGGCACGGCTCCCACTGTTTGTTGTTGTACATCAAAAACATTACAAGTAATAAAACCGTTGAAATTTTAATTGTAGCTTTATTTTGTCTACTTATCTATGTTTCGTGCACTTATGCCAATTTTATTCATCACTGTTTTATTTAGCCCCTAGTTCACGAGACTATTTGCTCCGAACACTTGACAAATTACTAGTCGATCCATGCGATTCCTCGGCTGTAACCGAGTATATTTTACGGTTCCTATCTTTGGGAACTTGTGATTTGAGCGTCTCGATTCCAGAGATTTTGTCGATCAATGATCGGAATTTTTTGCTGATTCATAGTCGTGCGACATTGCTGGATTCATGTCCATTACTTCTGATAGTGAGAGTAGATTGATTCTTGTTAGTCCTACAATAAATGAGTTTCCCGGCATTGCCAGTACTTGAGAGTGTGCACGGCTTATGAGGTGTGCGAATTTTAAGAGTATGCGTGGCTTATGAGATGCGCGGCTTTTGGGAGTGTGCGCAGCTTATGGGTTGTGCCGCTTTTGGGATCGATATGACCTGTCGATCCGGAAAGGTTTGGAATTTCTCGACGTTACCAATCTTCGGGCAATGTGAGGAGTTCATGTTTTGAGAGTGTGGTTCCGTGACTTAAGAAGCATTGCGCGGCTTATGGAGGTGTGCGGCTTTGATATGGGCCTTCCTGGTGTTTTGCCGAAGCAACACTGGTTCTTAGAAGGCAAGGATCGAGTTTCGTCGATCCAACGGTTTGAGCCGATTTGCTTCCCTCGACCCGGTGGGTAGATGAGGCGTACTTGAGTATTATTCCACTATCTCAAGCAGCGATTGGATGGTTTTGAGTCGATTTGACCCCGTCTTGTGAACACAGTTTTATTGGTTCAGAAAGCAAAGCAGTTTTATTAATACATGTTGGGTAAGTTTTTCTTATTTACAATGCCTCCGGTATTCCAGGATGGCTTATTTGCTTAAGTTAGGAAGTATATAAGATAGTCTTAGACAAAGTAACGACGCAGTAATTTACTGTTCCATGCTCGGGGAGTTTGTGGTCCATTAACGGTTGTTAGCTTGAATGTGTCGTCCCCTAGATTCCGACCGATCACATAGGGCCCTTCCCAGTTTGGTCCGAATGTTCCTAGTACAGGGTAGACTCGTTTGAGGACACGGTCTCCCACTTCGAAAGTGTGGTTATAGACTTTGGAATTGAAATATCGTGCGACCCTTTTCTGCTGAGTAGCAGTCCTTAGCTCGGCTTCTTCCCTCTTCTCGTCAATCAGATCGAGCGACCTGAGTAGGAGTTGCTCGTTTTGCCTTTGATTGAAATTTTGCCTTCGATGAGAGGAGGCTTCTAGCTCGACTGAGATCATTGCTTCTGAACCATATACCAGGGCGAACGGGGAGTGCCCGGTTGCAGATTTTTGCATTGTCCTGTAAGCCCTTAGTGCGAGTGGAAGTTCATCAACCCAATTTCCTTTAGCTTTAGTTAGCCGCTTTTTGATGGTGGACTTGATGATCTTGTTCACTGATTCCACTTGCCCATTTGCCCATGGGTGTGCAATCGCTGAAAAGATTTTCACGATTCGAAAGCCTTTGTAAAAGTCTTTGAACTCGAATCTTTCGAACCGAGTCCCGTTGTTAGTGATGATCTTTTGTGGCACTCCAAACCTGCAAATAATGTTTTTAGTGACAAAATTAATAACTTTCTTTGTGGTAATAGTGGCCAGCGGTTTCGCTTCGGCCCATTTGGTGAAATAATCAACAACGACTATAGCATATTTGGCTCCTCCTTTGGCCATTGGTAATACACCAATCAAATCAATTCCCAGATCGCGAATGGCCATGGGCTGACCATCTATGTCAATTCTGTCGAAGGAGTTCTATTGATCTTGCCAAATTTTTGGCATTGATCGCACCGTCTGGCGTAATCTGCTGTGTCGCGGTTTACTATTAGCCAAAAATACCCATATCGGAGGACTTTCTTTAAGCGGGTTTGCCCCCCAGTGTGATCTCCAAAGTCTCCTTCATGAACTTCCTCGAGGATTCTTCGGGCTTCATCGTTGGTCACACACCTGAGCAAGGGGTAGAGAATCCCCATTGGTAGAGCATTCCATTATGTACTACAAATCGCGGCGCTTTCAGAAAAAGATTTTTCAACTGATTCTTGTCCGCAAGGAATATTCCTTTGAGCAGGTAGTCCTTGATTGGAGTCATCCACAACTCCGACTCTTCGGTTGTCTCAAGAATCCAACCTAAATCCATCTTGTTTATGCTTAGAGTGGTCAGGGTTTTGACTGGGACTAGCCCCAAGGTTTGGCTTCTCCGGAACTGGCTAGTTTGGCTAGATAGTCTGCCTTCGTTTTTTGTTCTCTTGGGATATGAGTTATAGTGTAGTGTTCAATGTCAGTCAGCAATTCCTGCACTTTAGACAGATATGGGGCGAGGTTTCCTCCCCGAGCTTGGTACTCACCTTTCATCTGGCAGACGACTAGCTGAGAGTCGTTATAGATGTGTACGGACTTTGTCCCGAGTTCCTTCACAACTTTAAGCCAATCTATCAGTGCTTCATACTCCGCTTCGTTATTTGTTGCAGGAAACTCCAAGCGTAAAGCATAGCTAACAGATCGCCCTTCAGGAGTTTCGAGAACTACTCCAGCTCCCGAGCAGGAGTTGTTAGATGCACCATCGACAAATAATTTCCAACGTATCTCCACTTCCGGGTTTATTTTTTATACGTTGTCTCATATTGTAAACTCGGTAATAAAGTCTGTCAATGCCTGCCCGTTGATCGCCCTTCGTGGATGGTCAGTAATTTCATATTGACTCAACTCGATGTTCCATTTGATTTGCCGTCCAGATGTCTCGGGGCGGTATAACACTTTCTTTAAGGGTTGATTTGTCAACATTTTGATCAGGTGTGCTTTGAAGTATGGTCGTAACATTCTACACGTGATCAAGAGGCAATATGCCAGTTTTTCCAATTTTGGATAGTTCTTCTCTGCTCTAGTGACCCGTTTACCGATGTAATATACGGATCGCTAGATCTTGGCTACTTCTCATACGAGCGCTGCACTTAATGCATAGGACGAGACTGCTAAGTAGATGTACATATCTTCTTCATCTACCAGCTTGGATAGGAATGGAGGGGTTTCCATATGTCGCAGCAGCTCTTCGAATGCAGTTTGGCAAGTTTGATTCCGTTCGATTCAATTAAAGGTATACATTTGTCGGTTGCCTTTGAGATGAACCGGCTCAGCTCTACAACCCTTCCATTCAAGCTTTGTCACTCTTTCCTATTCCTCAGGACCTCGACTTTCCGTAAAGCGGTAATTTGTTCGGGATTTGCTTTGGTGCCTCTAGCTCTTACTATGAATCCCAATAATTTTCCAGAAGCAACCCCGAAATGACATTTTAGTGGATTGAGTTTCATTCCATATTTGCAGATTATTTCAAACATTTAGGCGAGGTTGCCCAAGTGATTTTCCACTATGCATGATTTAAATAACATATCGTCTACATAAACCTCCATAGTCTTATCGATCTGATGTTTAAACATGGCATTCACTAGTCATTGGTGGGTTGCCCCAGAATTCTTTAAGCCAAATAGCATCACTTTGTAGCAGTAAAGTCCTAGATCATAATAAATTGGTATTTTCCTTGTTAGGTTCATGCATCTTGATCCGGTTTACCCTGAATAAGCATCCATAAATGATATTAGGTTGGTGTAGAGGAATTTGATAAGTTCCAATCACATCTTGTTTCCAAGATGTGATCCAATCTTTAGGACCCACGTTGGGTCATCCATATCGACTAGGACAGACATCGTCAATTCTGCCAGTGCTGCCCGTTCCTCCCTTGAACTCTTCTTTCTATGGTCCAAAGCCTTATCGAATCGCTATGGTCCTCTGTAGTTGCTATTCGGTAGGTTCACGAATGTGGAGAGTTCTCCCCACAATCTTCCCTTTTTCTTTTCTTCTAGACTCGCGTAGTTCTACGATATAGCACTCTCTGGCGGCACTTTGGTCTCCTTTGATCACCCCTACTCTATTCTCTATCCGAAATTTCATTATTAGACACCACTGAGCTAAAGCAATCCTGAAATCTGCCAAAGCGGGCTGACCCAAGAAATCATTGTAGGCGAACATTTCATCTACAATCACAAAGGTTTAGACAAGGACGACTCTCTAGTCACCATCTCCGAGTTATACGGGTAAATCGATTGTTTCGATGGCTACTTAGGTTTACTGGTGAATCCTTGGATCTTTATGCGGAAAGCGGATACGTCTTTCATACTAATCTTCATCTGGTCGAACGTGTGCTTGAAAAGGATATTCGCAGAACTGCCACTGTCCACCAATACTTGTCGGACCATGGCTGGTCCGATTCCAATTGTCACGACTATGGGGTCAAGGGTCGGAGCTTCTATCCCTTTAGTATCTTGATTCCAAAACACTATGTCGGCATTCAGTGTCCTTTGCTGCTTGGCAGGAGTTCTATCTTCGAGCATAAAACATGAATCTTTTGAAGCGTGTCTTAGTGAGCTCGCATATCGTTCCATTTCTCCCCAACTCTTCTTTGCGGGGTGAGGTCCTCTAGATATTGTTATGATAATAAGTCTCTAGTCGGTCCATCTGGATCCCTTTTCGCTGGTTCCAACTTTGTTTCCCTGATCCCTGGGAGCTTGGGGTCCTACAGGCTGGTCAGAATTTTGCGGCTTCCTCACATACAACTAAATCTTGTTTTCTCGAATGAGTTCTTCAATTAGGTTCTTTAAGCGACGGTACTCAGTCGTGTTGACAATGTGTTTCATGGAAATGACAGTACTTTCCAAAGCGCTTTTGCTGTTCAGTCGCTCCCTTTTTAGGTGGCTTCTTGTACTCCTCCATCCCCTATGTCGCAAGGTAGATGTTCTCTGGGGTATCATTGAGCAGGGTGTAGTCTTCGGGCTTGAAGCCTTTAAGCTGCTTGCTACTTCCATTTCGCTTGTTGGAATTCTGATTCTTCCTTTTCTGATTCCCGTCCTTCCTTGCATTCCCGACAACGGTCCTGGAGGTATTTACGTCTTGGTTTGTTGACATACCATTCTGCCCAATATTGATTGGTTGCAGGTTAGCAGGTCTTCCTTCTAGGTCTTCCGCTTCTTCTAATCTCAAATATTAGCTTGCCTTTCGAGTAAAGTCCTTCCTAGTGGTAGGTTTCTTTATTTTGATCCATTTCCCGAATTCAGTGTCGGGATGGATGGCACGGACCAGAGCCATAAAGACCATATCTTCATTTGAATTACTTACTTCAGTGACCGCGGTGTTAAACCGACCCATGAAGGATTTCGAAGATTCATTTCGTCCCTAGAATAGGCCCGATAAGGACATCATGTCTTTTGGTTGCGCCATGTGTAGCCTAAACTGATCAATGAACCTCGTTGCTAATTCACGAAAGTGGAGATGGATTTAGGTGGGAGCTTGGTGAACCACATGGAAGCGATTCCCTCCAGAAAGATTGGAAAACATATACACCGAAGAACATTCGCTCCGTCCATATACCAAATGTACTTATACAAGTGCTGTTTTGGGTCCCTAGTTCCATCGTAGGGCGGGATATTTGGCATAGTGAACTTTCTAGGATATTGTTCGTTCAGAATGTCATCAGTGAAGGGAGTTTGTCTTTGAGTGGATCCCCATTCACTATCTCTCCTATTCTTTCTTTCGTCCGTTAGGTGCTTGACCATGTCCGCGATGTATGCCTCAAATGTCCAGTAATCCGTGGGTTGGCTTTCAGTAGCTATACCAAGAGTTTGATTTTGCAAACGGTCTTGGTTAGTGGGCTGAAGCCTAGGCTCTCCTATCTTCGGGAGAGCCAATCCCTCAGAGTTCCGTTGGCTTGCGGTTGGTAGTATGGAGGGAATTTGGGCCTCTCTACCGATATTTAGTATGTTAGTGTTCTCTTTCAACTCGCCGTCGTCAAGTTGTTCTCAATCCTAAGAGTCAGAGAGATCCATTGCTACATCTTCCAGTGGGGTTTTCATCCCCAGATTCAAGTTTACGGTAGGCTGCTTTGCAGTTGGTGGAGTGCTTGCATTTCCTTCTATGGTGATTCCTGCAGCTCCACCTACAACTCCCTTTTGCTGCTACTTTTTGTTTTTCCTGTTTAGGATAGAGACAGAAGAGTTTTCTTGTTCCATGTCAGCCGTAGGCTCTGGCAAGGTTCTTGGAGCAGCAAGTGATTGTAAGGTTAAGAGGGCATTCAATTTGTCCATAAGAGCTTTTTGGCTGTTTTCCATCTTCTGATTAATTTCATCAACCATCTTGTTTAACTCATCTCTAATGACAACTTCATGCTGAATAGAAGATCCCAGCACCTGATCTCATGTGTTTGCGCTAGAATTTGGTCTGGCTAATAGGTTGTTTGCGCCATTGACTTTAACTTGATGAGGATTCGTTTCCTCTCCAGCTATTATAGATCTTATGGATCTTTCAAAAGCAGTTCTCTTTCTTCCCGGTGCCATTGATTCTCAACATCTAATTTTCTAAGCAACAGATTGGAGATCAAACTTCTGAATTTGTCTGATCTAAAGTAGATAGCTAGATCTAAGCCTGAGTTGAGTTCTTAGTGAAAGCAACAAAATGTTAACCCAAAAAATGGACCAACACCCGAGATTGAGTGTGAAAGCACCAGCCCTGTTTATCAAGGCAAATAAAATAGGAAAAACAATAGTAAATTGCAGAAAAAGTAAAGAGACGAGAGATTTTTATAGTGGTTTGGCTATTAACGAAGCCTATGTCCACTTTATACCTTTTATTGATCAACTGCTGTTACAAAGGGTTTTGAATTACAATATGATTCTTCTTTCTTAAGTTAGGTCAAGCCATCATTGTTAGAGGCAAAAGGAGGATCTTAATTGTCTCTTAATGGCTATTGTATGGGAGAAGAGGAGTGAAGAAAGAATAACAGAGCTTCAGTAGAGATCCAGTTAGTAACCCTTTTTATGTTAGAGGTAGGATGGTATTTATAGGACTAAGGAGCATTTGGGTCAGAACTATTGCACCAGAAGCCTATAGCCGAAAATAGGAAGCAACATAGAAAGTTTGGAGCAATTTTGAGCTAAGTATTTGGATTAGTACCAATCTCATTGGACCGGATCGGTATCGATCCAAATAGTTGTGCTATTTTTGCATAACTTCCATCCAGTTGACTTCCTTGCTTGATTGTGATGCTCTTCATGCAATTTCGTAGCTTGTTGACTTATTTTGATGATGATTCATGTATGAACATGACTGAATTGTAGTCTGAATTAAATAAGTCTTCGCTTCTTGAACTCGGATGCTTGGAGTACCACCAAACTTGGTAGATAGGCTTAGAAAAGATATAAGATCATGATGCAAGTGGCTAGGAGAAATCACAATCCAACATTTTAGATTGGTATCGATCCAAAGAGTTGGTGTATTTTTGGCTTAAACTTCTTGTGTTCCTATGTCTTGTCCTTTTAGGTCTTCCGGTCAAGTTTTGAGACGTTCTATCTTAATCTGAATGTTCTAACTCCTTTTGAATTCTGCTGGGTTAAAAACTCGATTAACAGATTAATTAGTTTAAATTATAATTAATCAAAATGATCAACGAATTTCAAACATCTATTTTGTGAAAATATAAGCTCAAGTTCAAAACGCCCATACAAGGGTTTATGGAGTGATATGCAATAAATGACGGTATAACGAAAATTGCTATAACGACACTTAAATAATTTAATTGGAATATCAAGATTAACTTCAATTAAACATCAATATAACATAATAAGGATGGAAATAAATAATTATTGGCGAGAAACACCTCAGGGTCTCTCTACAAATTCTCCCTGCAAAATAATGGTTAAGGACATTATATATAATCATATGGGTTCATAACAATCAAGTTAATATGTCATCCATTTTCCAAACAAAAATTCAACCAAACAATCAATCAACCAATTTAACTAACATCCAAGCAATCAATAATAGTTTATAGCATCATGTATATGATATAGTAAATTTGAATGTGTGTTAAACTCACATTGATTTTAGTTTTCGCCGAAGCGTTCCGGTTTGAACATAAACCGAACGGACATTCAGTTTTAGCCAAAAATTCCACTAGTTCCAAATTTCTCCAAACTAAATCCATTGCGTACCCATTGCCTCTACGAGTCCAATGCAAAAGACGACGTTCGAATCCGACCTCGTATGCAAAAGTTATTGCATTGATAAGAAATCAAATAACTAAATTAATTAATAACTATCATTAACTTAATTAAATAAACAAATCCCCACCTAACTTTAATCCCTCTCCTCTAATCATTTTCATCATCCTAATACCAAAACATGCACATCATACATCAAACCCACTCCAGCGTGCACGTTTTTCCTTCGATACGGAGCACCGGACCTCCGTTTGACGAACCATTTTCACCGACGACTTTCTCTTCTAGACCTCATCCAACCAAACACCACAGATTCGAGGCCGCACCTCCCAACCATATTCCAACCTGATGGGTCCCCTAGCAGCCTCCATGACGTCACACACCTCCCCAAGTCACTGCACTCCATAAAACTTCGGCCCTAGGTGCTAAACGGCAAAGCGAACTCAATTATACTCCTCGTTTGGCTCTAGTTCACCATAGCTCAATCGATAACTAACCCTAGCCCACTAACAATACACGGCCACCTCCTAAAGCAATAATGCACCAATGAAACCCATATGGAATCGAAGCACTCAAGTGTACGGGCTCAAAGGAACAAACGGCATGATTTTTCGCTGCCAAGGTTCCAAGATTTTGATTTTTGAAGTTTTCAAATTTCTCATTTTAAGGTCATAGGGAAGATTTTATAAGGGAGGAGAGTCATAGGCTTGAACATGATGAAGTGAGGGGGTAAGGGCAAGCTAAGGTGGATATGGGCTGAATTGATGGGGGTATGGAGTTGAATTGATGTGTATATATTATTTTATATTAAAATATTCGTTCTAACATACCCAAAAATCTTGAACTCCTATCGAAGCGTGCCGACTGGGATTCTATACTAAATAAACCTATTCCGAACTCAATGGAACTAGTTCGGGACCTAATTCTAGAGTATATGGAAGTTATCTTTTTAAATCAAATTATATTTAAAATTAATCGCTATGCATTTCGAGCTCACACGACCAAACGGTACGTCTGATCATTATGAAACTCGATGGCATACAACAATTTATTGTTCCAGATCTAATGGCATTATTTTTGTCAAAATCCAAGACAGTGCCCCCAAATGTTAATTTCACAAATTTAAATATCGTTTTATATTTTCTATATAATTATCGATATTTATCCGACCTATTTATTTTTCTAGATAAATTTTCAAATTTAATTCACCAGTATTATTTATTGATTAAAAGGAGTTAAATAATATTATAAAATCATTTAATTAATATTTAACTAATATTTCATTTACAATTCAAATATTTAAATGGTTAATCATATTTGGATTCAAAGTATTAAATTCCAAAAACCCTGTAATTTAAATATTTAAAATAAATAAACATTTAAAATTTAGTGACCAAAATTTTCGGCTGTCACATTCCCCCTTCTTAAAAGAATTTCATCCCCGAAATTCCAAAAGTAGGAAAATGCTTCAAAACTCTTAAACTTTCAAAAAGTCAATTAGTTGAAATTTGTTATTAAATTCTAAGTCCTAAAATTTCAAAAAATTTCGAGAGCGTCTCCTTTGCGGGGCATGATCAGAACAACTACAAATTGCCTCTACGGTCTCTAAACCAACTAAAGAAAACAAAAGCGAAGTGGCCACCCATAATCGGAGAATAAAATCATCAACTAATTTAAATTTCTAAATCTATTACATGCCTTTTTGCGTTTGATTTATATTTTGGCAAGTAAGTTATTATCTCTATGCAAATGCAGGTGCATAAGAATTAATTAGCAATCTCTTGCATACTTATACTTACGAAATCCAAAAGCGAATCGGGATGACAAAAGCAATATGATGTAACTCTACATGCAAAAAATCGCATGATATAAATCTACATGCAACTTTAGTATAAAAGAAAGCTACATGCAACCAACAACAATATCACAATCATAGGTGGAAAAATACAGAGAATAGTCTGTAATAAATGTTATGCATCCAATAATTTCAGATGATAAATTTAGATCTAAATGCCGGGTTTTTAAATTCAAAAATTTATTTTTAAATTTCTCAAACGGGAATTAAATCAAAGATCAAAATTAAAATGATAAGGAGGGAATTCCTCTTAATAAAGTATGGTGAAACTCTAGAATCAAAACAACATGGAACATCTAGTGATATTCCGGTTCCTCTAAAAACATCAACTAGAGTGAATAAATATTATTTCTTTCCCAAATCTACAAAATCTCCTTTTATCATAATCACCGGGATTTAGGTCATAATAAAAAACAATCCAAAAACCTTGGTTTATAAATTTTTAACTTTATAAACTATGGTATAGAAGATCACACAATCTATCAATCAAACCAAATTCTGTAAAGGAATAAACTAACACTATCAGTCAATCAAATTCCATAAGGGAAAAACCTAATACTTAACATTATTTAAAATGTCAAATGACTAACAAACAAATCCTTTTTTTGGTTCAAAACTTTCTCGATTATCCAAAAATATAAATAATTATCTAAGCGTACTGTTTTGCTCATCAGCCTTTGGTTATTGCTTAGAAGATTATCCAAACTTACTTGGACAAAATAGTAACGACCCGCCTTTTTGACCATCAATAGTCGACACTTTATACTGCCACTGTGTTCAAATGTCGAGCATCCAATTGAAAAAGGGCATATTGTTTAGGGTAAATAAAAAGAAAAGAACAAAGAAAATTAGAATCTCACAGCGGAATCGACAACATATAATATAACAAGGATAGTAAAAACAGTCACTCCAAAAATACATAGTATATCAGAGTTAAAAAAACAAACCTTATCAACTGGATAGTTATAAAATCATGACCTTACAATTGCTGATATGGATAATATATAATATAATGGAAAATAAAACACTACGATAGGTGAACCTCCAGCTCCTCTCCAAGATCTCATAACACCAAAGCTCAAAAGAGCAGCTAATCGTTTTTAAGAAGAAAGATGAATCCGATAATCAATAAATCAACTATCAGAGATAATTAAAATGATCGTATATGGAAATTAAACATCATATATCAAAGACTACTCATCGATTCCGCACAATTGGTATCTCCTGGTTGGAAATGAAGCCAGGCAAGTTGAGATAGTGTTACCCCTAGGCATCGCCTAGACGACATTTTTAACCTTTGAGATAGAAACGGGTCCAAGCCTCAACGTTTAGCGGTAAAAGTATGACTAGATTCTTTTCATATAAGCGATATCGTTTATGGAATTACTTTTCCATAACCAAATCAAACTTTACTTTTCTAAAACTAAACTTGTGCTTGATTTCCATATTAAAAATATTGGTAAAAACACTTTGGAAACACTCATTAAAAATATTCTTTAAAATACAAACTTATAATACTAAGTGATTAAAACATGGGTCAAAAACAAATGTCGTTAAAACATTGTTTACTATAAACCCAAAACAATTTACACTTAGCTTTATTTATAAATAATCCCTTTTAAAGGATTTTCTCATTTATAAACCATTATTTACAAATTTAAAAAAATGTTTATTATCCCAAAAGATAATAAAACAATTTAAATATCTTTATAAATTTAAAACAATATTAATTATCCTCAAAGATAATTAATCAAAATTATAATCTCTTTTAAATAAAAAAACCAATTATTTTAAATAAAATAGTTAATTATTTCCAAAACATTTTTATGTCATCAGTAAATTAACTTTAAAATCTTTATTATATTAAATTAGTTTATTAACTTTAAAACACTAAATTAGTTAATTAACTTTGAAACACTTTCATTATATTAGTTAATTTACTTTAATCACTTTTATTAAACCAATTAATTAACTTTAAATATCATTAATTAAAAGAATTATTAAATTCAAATAGTCATTAATTAAAATGAATAATTAATCTCAGACATCATTAATTAAAGTGATTAATAAATTTTAAATACCATTAATTAACTCAATTAGTTAAGTTTAAATAATCATAAATTAATTGTATTAATTAATTTCAAACATCAATAGTTAAAATTATAAATAAAACATCATTTGTTAAAATGATCAATTAACTATAAAACATCATTAATTAAAATGATTAAATAAATTTCAAAAATCATTAGTTAAACAATTAATTAAATTCAAAACAATCATTAATTAAAATGATTAATTAAGTTCAAAATCATTAATTAAAACGACTTAAGTGATATTCAATTCTCATTAATCAAATAGATTAAAAAATTTCAAACATCATTAATTAAAATTATTAATTACATTTAAATTTCAGAAATTAAGATGATTAATTAAAATCAAATATCACTAATTAAAAAGATTAATTACTTTTAAAATATCATTAATTAAATTCTAATATCATTACTTAATGATTTATTAAATTGATACCTTATTAATAAAAAAGATTGATTAATTTTAAACATCATTAGTTAAAATGGTTAATTAATTTAAATTATCATTAATCAAAATGATCAATGAATTTCAAACATCAATTTTGTGAAAATACAAGCTCAAGTTCAAAATGCCCATACAAGGGTTTATGGAGTGATATGCAATAAATGGCAGTATAGCGAAAATCGCTATAACGACACTTAAATATTTAAATGGAATATCAAGATTAACTTCAATTAAACATCAATATAACAACATAAGGATGTAAAGAAATAATTATTGGCGAGAAACCCTTCACGGTCTCTCTACAAATTCTCCCTGCAAAACAATTGTTAAGGACATTATATATAATCATATGGGTTCATAACAATCAAGTTAATATGTCATCCATTTTCCGAACAAAAATTCAACTAAACAATCAATCAAACAATTTAACTTACATTCAAGCAATCATTAATAATTATAGCATCATAGACATGATATAGTAAATTTGAATGTGTGTCAAACTCACATTGATTCCAGTTTTCGCCAAAACGTTTCGATTTGAACAAAAACCAAATGGACATTCGATTTTAGCCAAAAATTCCACTAGTTCCAAATTGCTCCAAACCAAATCCATTGCGTACCCATCGTTTCTATGAGTTCAGCACAGAAGACGGTGTTCGAATCCGACCTCGTATGCAAATGTTATTGCATTTATAAGAAATCGACTAACTAAATTAATTAATAATTATCATTAACTTAATTAAATAAAAAAAATCCCCACATAACTTTAATCCTCTAATCATATTCTTCCTCCCAATACCAAAGCATGTATAGCATACATCAAACCCACTCCAACGTGCAAGTTTTTTCCATTGATACAGAGCATTGAACCTCCGTTTGACGAACCATTTTCACCGATGACTTTCTCTTCTCGACCTCATCCTACCCGACACCACGGATTCGAGGCCACACCTCCGAACCATAAGGGTCCCTTAGTAGCCTCTATGACATCGTACACCTCCCTAAGGCACCGCACTCCACAAAACTTCAGCCCTAGGTGCTAAACGGCAAGGCGAACTCAATTCTACTTCCCGTTTGGCCTCTAGTTCACCATAGCTCGATCAATAACTAACCCTAGCTTACTAAAAATACACGGCCACCTCCTAAAGCAATGACGCACCCAACGAAATCCATATGGAATCAAAGCACTCAACTGTACGAGCTCAACAGGATAAACTTCTTGATTTTTCGCTGCCTAGGTTCCAAGATTTTGATTTTTGAAGTTTTCAAACTTCTCATTTTAAGGTTACAGGGAAGATTTTATAAGGGAGGAGAGGCATGGGCTTGAACATGATGAAGTGAGGGGGTAAGGGCAAGGTAAGGTGTTATGGGCTAAATTGATGGGGATATGGAGTTGAATTGATGTGTATATATTATTTTATATTAAAATATCCAGCCTAACATACCCAAAAATCTCAAACTCCTATCGAAGCATGCCGGTTGGCGTTTTATGCTAAATACCCCTATTTCGAACTTAATGGAACTAATTTCGGGACCTAATTCCAAAGTGTATGGAAGTTAGCTTTTTAAATCAAAGTATATTTAAAATTAATCACTACGTGTTTTGAGCACGCACGACCAAACGGTACGTCCGATCATTACGAAACTCGACGGCATACAACAATTTATTATTCCGGATCTAATGGCACTAGTTTCATTAAAATCCGAGACAATGCCCCAGAATGCTAATTTCATAAATTTAAATATCGTTTTATATTTTCGATCCAATTATCGATATTTATCTAACCTATTTATTTTTGTAAATAAATTTTCAAATTGAATTAACCAATACTATTTATTAATTAAAAGGAGTTAGATAATATTATTAAGTCCATTTAATTAATATTTAGTTTACAGTCCGAACATTTAAATGATTAATCATATTTGAATTCAAATTATTAAATTCCAAAAATCTTGTAATTTAAATATTTAAAATTAATTAAACATTTAAAATTAAATGACTAAAATTTTAGGTTGTCACAATTCCTCCTTCGGAACTCCCATAGTAAAACTGTTCTACCAGTATAAAGTAGCTCCTTGCAATTGTCTCGACGGTAATCTCCTTTTCTGATCATCATTTAATGCTAATTCAGCAAAAATCCTCTCACACCAGAGAAGCCATTCCTCCACTTCAATGGCATTCTTCGTTCCCAAGAACGGCTTTCCTCCTAAGCTAGTATAATCTAAGATTAACGCAGCATAGTTATTGCATGCGGCCACTTCAGGTACAATAGCTCCCGCATTGCCTGCGTTTCTTACAATCAAACTAACCGTCGCTCCAGCTTGCATTATGTTCACGATGAATTGATACATCATCCACATATCCACTGGCGCGGTTCCAGCGCCCACATTAGCATTAACATTTGAATTAGTGGTTCAATTAGCGTTCCTAGCATTTGCCTGAGTGTTTCCATTAGTTGTGGTGCTTCTGCCTCCCAAGTTTAGTTTTCCACTTTTGCTCGTAATCTACATATGAGTCTTCATAAGATATAGAAGAATGGTCTAAGACAGAGGGGAGAGTACATATAGAAATACGTACTTATATATATATGTATGTATATAGAGCAAATAACAAGTACGTTAATATATCGCTATCCCAAGCCCCGATTTATTCGCTCTTATTTTATTCAGGTTATGTTCTTAAAAACTTATTAGGTCTCATGTAATCCTGAAGTTCAAAAATAGATACTACTGTTGTTGTAGTCATCCTTAGCATTATTTTCCAGTGATAGAATGAGATCTTTTATTGAACCATTAACACCAAGAGCACTAGAATTTACAAAATTTTAACAAAACATTTTCATTCATTAATTTTCAAATTCATTATTTTTCATTTACATAACCCTACGAAAACATTATTTGGATGAAATATAATAATTATATATGATCCCAAGAGCGACACATGAAGATGCCCCTTGGATGATCAGAGTTTTAACTACCTAGACGGTTATAGTACCCATCATTAGATATATTCAAACAAATAAATGCGGTTAAACTACTGCACAACGGAAATAAAATCTTCTATATAGTAGCTTGCCTCTTGCACGTCCCTGGAAGCTTATTCGTCTTAACCTGAAATACCGTACTCTTAGCCTACCTGATTCCAAATTGAGTACCCGAGAGTTTAGATGGAAATCAAAACTTTGGGTCAAACCAAAAGTCTGGTGTGAATAATATTATACCATCCCGAACCAAAATGGATACACAGTAAGACCACGCCACTGAGCGGAACATGTTTCCCCTCACTAGTACCATTAAAATCATATCATATCTGCAACCAAAATGATTAGCACACAATCATAATATAATCATACAATAATGGGTAAAATTAATAGTTCGTCATCCACTAAGGTCAAAGGATTACTCATTCCTAAAATTATCCAATCCCAAAATAGTCCAAGGTATAGTTTTCTTAGGATCACTACAAACCTATATGATAATTTTCTCAGCCTGAATAGAAACCTATAGTAGTTTTGCAAACTGAATAGAAACCTACCGGGCTGACTCAGACCGAAATATAACCAGATAATTCATAATCTCTCATCCAACGAGAGAAAGTAACCTCGGCTTATGTCCCATAGGAAAATACAATGTTAAGCTTAATTGCTACGAGTTCCTTTCTTTGCGTAACCTCAGTTTCGCCTGTCATTTGGCTAGGCCATACACAATGGAACCGTGGACCTTACCAACCTTGGACTAAGCAGTTGGAGGATAGGTCATACCCTAGTCTCCACCCTTATTTCTTAAATCTGGTTTTCAAAATGTCAATGAGTCATTTTTTCTGATCAGATCGGGCATCCTATCCAATTTTTTATTTTCACGATCTCCTGGATGCAATTCTACTCACTCAAAAGTATACCCACTAATGGAACAACCCTAATTGGTCATCTGTTCCCCAAATCCCCAAGGTCACAATGTTGGATGATATCATATAATATACAGACGAGCATGTCAACAATTCAATATATGCAATAATAACCGATCGAGATAGAAATATGAACATACATCACATCATTTATCAATTAAATATATGTTCAGTACGATAGCTAACCTATACACACATTAGTTTCCCCAAGTAATAACTTCCTTCTTAAAAAATCTTTCAAATATGGGCTAATACGTTTTCCTTCTCTTTTGAAATCCCGTAAAACACTTAGCAAAATCATCTTTTTGTTTAAGTAAAATTTTGCCCCAAAATCGAGTGAAAATCTTCCAAGTGTTATAAAATATCTATCCCCGCTTTTCAAAATCATAGGCTATGCCGCTTTAAAAATTCACTTATTTTCATGTGTTAAAATATAGGCCATCGTGCCTTGAAATTTTAATTATTTTTATGCGTTAAAATATAGGCCATTGCCTGCTAAAAATAAAGGTCATCGCGTGATTTAACCAATAGCCATCGTGCATTAAAAATAAAGGTCATCGTGTTCATTCCTGCTTGAAGTCATCATGTGAAATTTTGAAGCCATCGCGTACAGTTCCATTTGTAGCCATCACGTATTATCCCTCATCCAGGTACCCACGTCATGTTCATTTGCATGGGCTTATCGCGAATAGTAATATGTAAAACTTTGTTCATGCACGTATAGTTTAATTATTTCCTACCTTCATTTATCTCATGTCATCATTTACATTGTTGCGTGTAGTACTCAGTTGACCTATTTTATATTTGTGTGCACGTGCACCCTATCGCGGATAATTCAGTTGTAGGTTGTCACCTACGGTTCAAATGCATGCTGCCGCATAATGTTCATATAATTATCATGGTTATTTCCTTTTACTTGCTATCACGTGTCAATATTTTATTACAGAGCCATTACATGCAATATGAAATCTTAAGCCATCGCTATATATATCATCGCTAAATATTATCTCTTAGCCATGTCGTGCAAGTTTGTTGTCGCGGACAATTTGATTTGCATGCTACTGGGATCTCGTGTGGAGTAGTGTGCATGTTGTCGCAGTGAGTTCACGTTCCCTATGTAGATCTTGTCGCATGCAATATATGTGCCATCGCTATATATGGAGCCGTCACGAAGAATTATATGTGTCATCGCTAGTTAAAACTTGGGTTTATGTATTAAATGTTGGGCCTCAGTATGGTGCCCACTACTCTTATTTTAGCTTTCAGGCATAGTGTTTCCTTACCCAATATAAAATTTAGCCTTGGGTGACTAGTTTTACTTAGTCAAAAATGGTTCACTAGCAATTTTGTAATTAAAATAAAAACTGATAAACCAATTCTTTTCTATCAAACCCAACTTGTCGATAGCTTTCTATTGGCCAATTCTCTTATCATTTCAGCAACTTTCAAGAAAATGAAAACACATATAATTAACTCAATTAATTGATTAATTATTATTTTTCATTATTAATTAGCTTTTCCTTCACTAATTAATTCATATAAATAGAATGGGAAAAATTCCCAAAATTCACCAAAAATCTATTTTATCATTCTCTACCTCCTGTAAAAAAATTGGACAAAAAAAGTATTTTTCATATTTTTAATGATTAATTTTCGAAACTCAACCATTTTCTCTCTTGAAAAATTCATAAAATATTAATATTAATTCCAAAAATTATAAAATTTAAATCCCGTATCCAAAATAATAATTCCAACATCATATCAAAATTTTAAATAATTTAAAGATCAAAAACTTAATATTTACATTAAAACCCCTTAGAAAAATTCCTAAAAATTAGATAATTAGTATATAATCATCCAAAAACTCATATCCATGGTTATTCAAACCTTTTTCAAGCTTCCACATCACAAACCCCAAGAGTTGCATCGATCGGTATTGATCCAATTAGCTAAACACTAAGCCATTTTTTTGAAGTTTCCTGAAGCTCCGCGCCTTCATCTTAGGACGATCAGTGCCCCTATGCATTCTACTAGTAAACCCAAAGTTTCGTCCGAGTATTTTGCCATCTGCCTCAAAGTAGCAACCATCCCCAACACTCTGGAGTCCAACTTCAGTCCCCTTCATCACAGACATGGTTCGATATCAATCCATATGGATTGGTACCTATCAATGTCACGTAGTCAAATATTGACTAAGTAAATTTATGGCCACTACATGACAATCCAACTTGTTTTGCCTCTTTGGTCTGCATGCAATCTCCTTTACATTTATCTTACTTCAAACACTTTAGAGTCGATCCATCGAAGTTTACTCCATTGTTACAGATGTTCCATCATTTGTGTAATCGAATCTGAAAGCACTTCATATCACGACTCCATCTACATGACGACCCTTCCTCATAGAACAATCCAAAACCCAGTTCTCTTCAATAAGCATTTCCATCAAATTCAAACATGCAATCAAAACATTCAAACAAGGATCGTATCTTGGCAAACAATCAATATAACAACCATATCCAAATCTAACATTCATATGAACAGTCAAAGCCTAATTACACATTCTAAAATCACTTTAAAACCATTTAAATTAGTTTGTAATTCGTTTTCAAATCTAAATCAGTTCAAAATCACATTTTCAAGTTTAAAAGTAGATCCAAAACATGTTCTATACTTGTATAAACATATAAAGACGTTGCAAGAAGATAAATCACCCATCTATCGATGTAAAATCAATGTAAACCAACCAAATCAAAGCCAATGCAATAAGAACAATAATAGATTTGAATTCCTACTCCAAAGATGCTAATTTTAAAGTCTCTTGCAAATTCCCTTATTAATCTACCCTTAATCCCTTGATTTAACTTAATTTGGTATTGATTAAAGATGGTTTGGAGCTGATGGTTTTGAGTGGGGATATGTTTAATGAATGATTAGATATGTTTTTAGGAAGAAGATGAGTGATTAGTGGCTTTTCCCTAGTTCTGCGGTTAGCTCCAATCTCAAAATGTGTTATTGGGCTTAATTATGGGCTTAGGCTAGTTACCACAAAATCTACCTATAAACTATCAAATGACAATGATATCTCCTAAATCGATGGATAGAGAAACTATCATATCTTTCATTTGGAATAGGTTTCAGGATCCAGTTTGACTTCTATCAATAGTTATAGCCATTGCAAGATTTCAAGGTCAAAACTGCCCATAAGTAATTCTAAGGGTCAAAAATATCAAAACTACGTAAACTTATATAATCAAGTTACGTATTTGCCGCTAGGTCACACCCTTAACTCTATCAATCTTCCACTTGCACTTGGAGCCAATTATGTGACTCATAATCATACTCTCAATCAGTTTTCATAGACAAAACTAAGAAAATGCATTAGTGAGTGAATTTGTAATATTATTATTTCATATCTACTTTTCGGTTATACTTATATGTCACTAATATATTACAATCTATATATTGCTTATCAAGTTATCAGTTCCTATTGCAACTATATATTGCAATCTATATATAAGTTCCTATTGCACAAATATATTGCACCTCGATCTCTTATCAAGCTATTAGTTCCTACTGCAATCTATATATTGCATCATTGCTATTATAATACGTTATTGGATTCTCAATGGTGGGAATCATCCTTAGCTTTATTATAAATTTGCATACATATATTGCTTCCATTGCGAAACTATTCAAGGCATTGTACATAGCCTTTATAGTTGAATTTGCCACAACCTTCCATTAGGAACATTTCTAACTTAAAGCCCCTTTATTAAGCGTACTTATTAATTTAAGATTAAAATGCTACATTTGATGTCACCTTTTGAGTCTAGACATTCCCTTAAAAGGAGTTTGTTATTCCATAAATAATTCTCTAGTATTTTATAAATATTCGGGAATACTCTCGACTTCTATTCAAAGATTTTATCTTGGATTTTCTATTCGCTCACCACACCTAGTGCATAATGAATTCTGATCTAGTACATAACGTAACACATATGAAGGTTCATAATGCTAGTGCATAAGAAATCTATGTATATGATTTTTGTATATGTCAATTTGGATAATCCCAACATCATCTTATATTAAGTATAAAGGACACATTTTTTCAATCCTTCAACAAGAATCAAACAACCAAACTTTTACTAGCATCGGTACATCATACCAGCCAGTAGAATGTTGTCTAGTTATAGTATTACAGATGGTTTAATACCTTCTATTTTCTTTCTTACGCACATGCTTTCTATGTATTTTGATTGAAAATGAACTGTTTAATTTCTTTATGAAAATGCTTACTCAACCTTTAGATGCTTGATTAAGATTATATCTTAAAAAATTCAGAAGCTTTGTTGTCGCTCCCACTGACTTCGAAACACTTTGGATATGGTGTGCAAACAGTCTCCTCTAAATTATTACTTAGAAGTTCCATTTCAACGTCAATGTACCAAAAATAATAGTTGTACTATGCGATAATTTGTGTGTAGTATTTTAATGGACTAAAGCATGTTGATTGGTGAAATAACTTTATAGATTCAACATTTGAAAATGACGATTTTATTTCTCATCAACCTTGCTTCATACAATTCCACCTTCATTAATCTTCTTCTCGAAGACTTACTTGCAGTCGGTGGATTATATCCTTTTAGGCACATTTTCCAAAGTCAATTTTTGTCAGAGTACTAGGAATCCAATTTGAATTTAAAGTGTCAAGCTATGTTGCAAAGTCTATACTCCTTATGGCTTATCGACAACTAAGGAGATTGTCATTAAGATCAATCAATTTTCTCGCTATTGATAAGAAAATCTTAGTTTCTCTTTAGTGTAGGGGATTCCTTATTAGACATTTTAATGAGCTATGTCCATTTGGGATTGGTTAAATTTGTGTCATCTATATAATTTGTTTTTATGCTAGAATCTTGGATCGTATCCAAGTCCTTTGTAATACTACTAATTTATCTTTAAAGAAATTCGGTGAGAAGGTGGTGTGTCTCAAACCAATAATTTGTTTCTCGATGCAAAAGAATTGGAATTAAATTTTTTTATGAACCGCCTATAGACTTACATAAAATAAATTTTACCTTGAGTTCAACAAAGTTACGTTCATAACATAGATCAGAAAACCACATATCTTAATTTTTTTTAAGATGGGATTTCTTTCCAATTCGTATCTTATATGGAATTGTAATCTCAGCTTAAGATGAAACCAAATTTGACATGTGTACTTACTCTTAACTACATATCCATATATAAAGAATAGCTCAACTTCACTCGTTATCAATCATACTTTATCCAATAGAGTTTGATTATTCGTTATCAAAACATCATTAAATAGCATAGTGAGGGGTGACTTTGAGAGTGAATCGTACTCTTTTTTAGGTAATCTTGGATCACTTATCCAAGATACCCACCTATTTAATCAAATCGAATTGTTTAATTCTTTTGCTTATTATATTTTCTGCTTCTGTTTATATCATAAATATATAACTTATGTTTCAAATACACATGTTTAATATTTAAAAATTCTTTGGTGAATTTAACAGATCCTCTTTTGGTATTATTAGACCTTGGATCATATACATCTAACAACCTACCCTTTCAATCCCCAGGTCCAACGCTCGAAACAACATCAGCAACCTAAGAACCGAAAGGGTGAGTCATTGGGGTAAGATAAAATTAGACAAATATAGTTCTAACTATCTACTTTCAGAATATCACAATGAAAAGGAATAAAATATAATACATCAGTAATAACCATAGTCACATCACTATAACATGTCTACAATGTCAAATACATATGTCTGAACAATGCAAATAAATCCCAATCCATACACATAGTCAAATACAGATCACAACACTTATTTACATCTACAGTATATAAAATGAGTCTCTGTCTTTGATACCATCTCGTTCCAAACTCCATCAACCTGGATATATATATATATATAAGGGAACAATATGAGAGGGTCTGACATAAGTCTGATGAGTGAGCCATACTTTACTCTACATATATTATAAAAATAATAGTATACAATGATATGAGTCTAATGCTCGATCATCCCATGTCCCGTTGATCACTTTATACCTAACTGTCATATACATCTAGTTGTATCACATCATATCTATGTTGACTCACTTCCTTAGACTCATCTTGTATGTTATAGTGTCCCTTGTTATCCACCATTACGTCAATCATATATAGGACTCACATGCTCTTCACTAGCCTTGCGCTATACAGGGTTGCATGTTTCCTTGCACCAACTAACTGGATTCATCACCTAGACTAGCCTTATGCCCTACATGGTTGCTTAACATCCACCTCCTTCTCCTTGTTCCCCAAAGCACTACAGGAGAGAATTGTAATACCTGGACTACCTAATTGTGTCATAGGTTCGTATCAGTATCCATATCTGTAGCCATATCCCGAGCCATCTGCTTGCGCCATTGTTTCATTCACATTCATATCCATCATCGTATCACATTTCCATATCACTGTAACATACATATCCACTTCAAACAGCAACCAATCATCGCATACATTCACTCAATTCGTAACACCATCGTTGCCTCGTCAATAGCCTCCAATCACCTTTAGAAAAAAGTAACTTGATCCAAATCGGTAATTACTATTTTATATAGGAACCTATGGTTCTAGGTTCAGCCTGGCCCGAGTTAGGAGGTCGATGTCCTGGTCGCACCACTCAGTGTACCGGTGTATGCTATTTTCATGAATTGATGGAAATTGCCAAGCTGTAGATTTGGCTTCTCAACTCCATTATTTCACCTCCAATCGCCTCTCTTTTGCCTTTGGTCGCTTGAGAATGTCCCTAGTACATAAACCTATGTTTCTAAGTCAAGTTTCATAGTTTATTTCATTAATTTGACATATATTCATCAATTTCCATATTTATATAAAAACCTAGTTCTAATTTACTATTTATAACCAATTCCCTCCCAAATCCCCATTTAATCCAATTTTAAATGTATTTTAAGTATTTATCAACTCTAATATAACCAGCATATCAAATATATAGGATCCATGTTGCATTATACGAAGAGGAAAGCATAAATCACTCGCGAAATTCACCGTTCACTACCTGAATACCCACTGTCCGGCCTACTGTTCCTCTTTAGATTTTTGCCTCCGAGTTGACGTAGATACGTATTCCTCCTTGCTAGCTTCACGATGACACTAGTCTCATAGGATTTCGTTGATTTTTGAGGGAGTTATGCTGATTTTAGTTTAGTCTGTTATGAGGAAGAAGGAGACAGAGAGAAAACGCATTGGTTTTTGTGACTGAAAATACATGAGTTTGTTTTTAAATGGAAGGAGGGAAACAATTGTTTACTCTAACTAAAATTTCAAACTCCAAGTTTTGGCACCCAATCAGCTCTTCAGCTTTTCAACCGTAATTCCTTCATACAGACTCCAAACAATGCAAACCAAGCGCGAATCAAAAAAATGAGATGGTCGCAATGGCGCCGGTTTTGTCATCAAATATTGTTTTATTAATATTTAATTACAATATTTACCCTTTTGGGGGTATTACACCCCCCTTGAAAGAATTTTGTCCCCGAAATTCCAAAGGAACAGAAAATGTAATATAACGTCACTCATTCACCAAACATATATCAATTAAATATACAATCATCGCATCTAATTTATTCAACCAACATATTGATACGAATGATATAAACAACATATTGATATGCATGATGCCATGAATTTGAAGTTTCTATACCTACAATGCATAAATGTAACAAATGCAACCTATATGATGCAACAAGTTAACATATCAGGCATGATGCACAACATGCTAGTATTAGCATATATATATATACATACATACATATATATAGACACACACATATATAGCTATATATGTATACAGACACACACATGTATGTATGTATGAATGCAAATCGTACAACAAATCTAACAACCAAACCATCCAAATCCTAATCTTAGAACAATCTAAACTATGGAAATCAAACCAAAATAAGAAACATGCCAGGAAAGAGTTGAGGATGAGTAGCCATCATCTTCTACCCAGGCTCCCATGTATTCTCTTTCGGATCGTTCCCCCACTACGCTCTAACCAACTTCACCACTTTGTTTCTAAGTCTTTTCACTCCATGTTCTACAATATGGATTAGACCATGGGATGAAATCGGTTCAGATTTTAACTCTACTTCCTTTAATTAACTAGGAATAACAACAATCATCAGATCACGTACACATTTTCGCAAATGTGACATGTTAAATACATTATAGACTCTCGCCATCTTCTTTGGAAGCTCCACTCTATACACCAACTCCCTATCCACTCCAGCACTAGAAATGGGTCAAAAAATATGGATGCTAACTTCCCCAAATTCCTGAATCTTACTGTCTTTTTCAACGAAAGGATTTAACAAAGACAAAATATCCCACCTCAAATTCCAAATCTTTCCTTCTCCTATCAATGTATGACTTCTACCGATCTTGTACATCTTTCATCCTCTTCTTTATAAGCTTTACCTTCTTCGCGGTATCTCTAAACATATATGGACCTAGATTAATCTTATTGTAGACTCCCACCAACGTAAAGATGACTACAGGGCACCGGGGCCATGCCTATCCGAGCCTAGTAGCAATTACTATATGGGAACTCAACAAGAGGTAGATGATCCTCCCAGGATCCTCCAAAATCCAATATGCAAGCCTCAAGAAGTCCTCCAACACCCTGTTTAGTCTCTTAGTTTACCTACCGGTCTGTGGGTGATATGTTATACTCTAATTCAACTTAGTATCCAACGTCTCCTGAGACTCCTCTAGAATTCACTCATGAAAAGTGTATCCCAATCACTCACTATGCTAGCTAGAACTCCATGTGGTCGAACCACTTCTTTAATATACTATATAGCCAATGTTGCCACCATTATCATACTATTTATCATAATAAAGTGATGCTTTTCATGAAACAATCTACTATAAACCAATATGCTCTTATTCCCTCTTCTACTTTGAGGTAATACATCCACAAAATCCATAGATATGCATTCCCAATTCCACTGTGGCATGTCTAACGAAAGTAATAATCCACTCGGCTTCTTTTGTTCCGCCTTCACTCTTTGGAATGTCATACGGTTCATCACATATTCTACCACCTGCCTCTTCATCCTTGACCGAAATATGCACTTTATATCCTGATACATTTTGTCTCCTCCTGGATGGATAGTCGTCACAAAATGGTCACACTTACCCAAAATTTCTTCTACCAGCTCCTTAATCTGCGGTACACATAGATTTCCATCCCTTCTCAAGTAACCCTTCTAGTCTTTGGAGTAAAGATCCAAATGGCTCGATCGTTCACCCTATCTTAACTGCTCCATAATGCTAATTAATGATTTGTCTTGTCTTGAACATGGCCTAGTACGATGCATCAGTGCAGGTCCAACCTCCGTCACTACTAGCAATCCAGGTGTATACTTCGATCGGCTTTAGAAATCAAACTTTGATATAAATCCAAATTCCTCCACTCTAACAACATAGCATTCACCTTAGCATGTCTTCTACTTAAAGCATCTGCGACTACGTTACCTTTCCCAAGAGTGTTAGAAATCCCGAAATCATAGGATGATAAAAACTCCATCCACTGCTGCTATCTTAAATTCAAATCCTTCTAAAAGAACATGTACTTGAGAGATTTATGGTCCATAAATAACTCGAAACTTTTGCCCAACAAATAGTGCCTCCATGACTTCAATGCAAATACAATAGTGGCTAACTTTATGTCATGCGATGAATAATTCCTCTCATGATTCTTCAACTGTTAACTCATAAATGCCGCTACCTTTCCTTCTTGCATAAGGGAAGACCAAGACCAGTATGGCATGCATCGGTATTCATGGGGAAAGGTTGAGTGCCATCAGGAATAGCTAAAACTGGAGCACTTGTTAATAACTCCTTCAATTTAACAAATGCTGCTTCATACTCCAAACTCCAAGTATAAATCAGATTCTTCTTTGTCAAATGGGTTAGAGGCGCCGATATATTCACAAAATCATTAATAAAATTTCGATAAAATCTAGCCAAACCCAAAAAGCTACCCACCTCTGAAGTGTTCTATAGCGTCTTCCAATATGTAACCACGGTTTCTTTTCTTGGTTATATCACCAATCCATCCACTGATACTACATGCCCAAGGAGGGGAACCGCTTTCCTTCAAAAGTGATATTTAGAGAATTTAGCTTTCAACTAATTTCTCCTCAAGACATCCATCACTTTTCTCAAATAAATTTCATGCTCCTACTTACTTTTTGAATAAACAATAATGCCATCCACAAAGACCACAACTAACTTGTTCAACTGCTCTCGGAGTACCATGCTCATCAAATCCACAAAATAAGCCGAAGCATTAGTCAATGTAAATAGCATGACCAACCACTCAAACAATCCATTTGATGTATGGAAAATGATATGTTGGATACTGTCTTCAGCCATCCTCAACCGATGGATCCCAATTACCAAATATAGCTTGGAGAAAACCTTTTCCCTGACTAATTGAATGAAAAGGTCGTCAATGCAATACAATGAATAATGATTTGTATTCATCAGTGTATTCAATTCTTGATAGTCGACTCATAATCTTAGGGAACTATCTGTCTTAGTAGCAAAAACCATAGGCACTTCCCATTCTAAGATACTCCTCTGAATAAGTCCTTCCTATAACAATTCTGAAACCTGTTTGTCCAACTCTCCATTTTCCTTCAGAGCCATATGTTTAAGAGGCATCACTATTGGCCTTGCGTCTTTCTTGAGATCAATATGAAATTTGATTTTTCTTTGGGGAGGGAGACTTGAAGCTTCTTTGAATACACCTAGATAATTCTTCACTATGGGTATACATGATAGCTATTCTTATGACAGGCTGAGTGAATAAAAATACATCTCCATAGCATAAATATCGGGCTCACAACATAGAATGAAATCAATTCCTTTGCCCTTCCACAATCGAACCATCCTCCTATCATAATCCAATGCTACCCCTATAGCGAAACACCCAATACATTCCCAAAATCAACCCATACCCTAAAAAGTTTAGTACATATGCATCACTGGGGAACTCCACACCATGAATGACCGACTTTAAGTTATGACATAATAATGATAAATGGGTCGTTCCCCTGATAGGATTCGAAATTGAAATGGATTCATGCACAATGTCAGGTTTAAGGGTTAAACTATCGACTAATGCACTTGCTATGAAAGAATGGGATGCACTAGTGTCAAATAAAGTACGAATAGGAGAATCAAATAAAATCAACACACCTTCCATCACAATTTGTTTCCCCTTCTCCTGAGCCGATGGTGATGCTTTACTAGAGGTTAGAATGACATCCAGAGCATTTGCCTTTACTATTTGACCTTCATCTTTCAAAGATTGGCAATCCTCTTTGTATGTCTGAACTAATCAAACTATAACACTTTACTTTCGTCTGAGCTAGGGCTACTTGTAATCCTTGCTATATGTCCCACTTGGTTGCAGTTCTAACACTTGCCTTTCAAAAGGTTCGTCCTACAGTTCTTGGCTATGTGTCCCACCTTCTGACATCGATTACAGGCAATCATCTACTTCATGCCTTGACCTCCTTATGATCCATTTCCTTTATGTTTACCCGCCTACTGGCCCTCTACTTCCTTAACCAAAGTTTCGTTCAAAGAATTCAATAGTGTTGCCTCCACCGGTCCCTCAAATGTCACTCTATATGGTGTTAGATTCAATGCAAGTTCTCTCAAACGTGAACTCAAACATTTTCAAATTTTCAAAGCCCTTTTCTCCTAGGTATTCACTAACTTAAAACCAAATTTGACTAACTTATTGAACTGACTCACATACTGCCCAACTGTCATCTCTCCCTACTTAAGATAAATAACTTCTCCAGTAATAGATCCTTCTCAACACCAGAAAGGAACTTCATCTTGAACCTTATCTTGAACATCCTCCAAGTAATAGTATTCTTATCTATTTTAGCTGTCACCACCTTCGACCAATATGCTTCCTCACCTAGTAAATTCCAAGCAACTAACTGTCTCTTAGTAACACCACCAAGCCCTAACAAATTGATAATCTTCTTACAATTATTAAGTTATGCCTGAGTCATCGAGTATGGTTTCGTCCCAACAAAAGATTTCCTATCAAGACTGGCGAAGTTTGATAGGAGAAGTTGGAAAAGTGATGGCATGGAGAAACTTGGGCCAAGTATTTGGCTTTTATACACATGCCGAATTGGAAAGGAAAATAACTCGATATCGATCAAAACACTACTGAGATGTATTTTGGGCCTGATTCTAGAAGAGAATGGGAGGAAAAGCAGCAGGGAGGCAGTGCATACCTGGCTAAGGCATGTAATGGTTTCATAATTTAAACCTTGTCCTTAGCATGTGGAATTCCTACCATATAAAGCAATCAAACGGATACCGGCGGAATGAATGCAACACTTCAAAGCAATTCTTGGATAACCAGCAGACGTACAAAGATGATGATGTACGCTTGACTAGTTCTAGAGCACGCTTTGTCTCCAACAGAAGCATACTCTGAGAGGCAAGTGTTATTCAGATTCTTAACAAAGGGTCTTTTAAACAAATCTAGATGTTGGGATAAAGAAAAAATGGTTCACGGATTTGGAAATATTCTTGGAATAATAATAGAAGAAACATGGAGAAGTTGGAGGAAATTTGATGCAAAGTAAAGAGCTCGGTACCGACCACTTCATAGTTGGTACTGACCACTTTTTATGCCTCCTATGGGGTTATGGATCTATGGCATGTGGATACTAGCTTAAGTGATAGTCTCAAGGTACATTTCTAAAGGAACAAGCAAGCAACTCCAAGGAAGTTCTGAAGGAAAGAAAATACGTGCTAGAGATATCGGAATCTCTTGGAAACAACACAACTTCTAAGGAAAAGTGATTGGAACATAATGGATTGAAGATAGATGACCATGGGAAGGAAGATGGAGCAACCTGCCCATAAAAATCAAGTCGGTATCGACTAATTTAGGTTGGTACCGAATTGATTTTAGAGCTCCGGGGACTCTGTCTTTCTCTCATGCATCATGGGTCTAGAGTTAGACTTGGTATATTAGTATCTAGCAATTCTGCAGGATGATTTTCCTATAGATACAACACCTACGGCATTTGAGAAAGGGCTTTTAACATTTGCTTTCTTAAACTTCTATCTCTACTCACCCTTAGTCATGAAGGAATTTACTCTTGGCTGTACTAGGCTGTTAGATCGGCCAAACCTTTGTACTTATGATTGAAATTCATAATCAATAACAATATAGTGGGCGCAGGCCATAGATTTGCGAAATCAATTCAAAAACTATTTGTTTTATTTACTATTTTCACTAGATCTCTATATTTCCACTCATTTTTGGGTGTTGTGCCATTTCTCGACTCAACATTTTGGTGCTTTTTTGAGAAAAGCATTTCTTAGGCGTAGATCTAGCTTTCTATTCTGGATTGGAGTATTTATAGATTAGATCGAGAGGATTTTCATCAAAGAATTTGAAGGATTTTCATATTGGAATTAATGGAACCATCAAGGAAGTCAGGAAAATCTGGAGTGGTGGATGGTGTAGATGAAGAGCTCTCATCATATGAAGTTAGCAACCAGCCGGCAGCAACATTAGCAGGACCATCTGCCCCTCAGGAGATGGTCACGAGAGTGGAGTTTGATTAGATGGTATATGAGTTGAATCATAAGATGGTTGATAGTCAGAAGGCTCTATTGGAAAAGATGGATACTAGCATAGATTTGCTGACCCAACAGTCACAGAGATCCAGAAGGAGTAGGAAGAAGACTTCACTTGTTGAATTTGAAGAGGAGAACTCGTGTGCTTCTAGTAAGAATAGAAGAGATGGAAAATAGAAGTAGAAGGAAAAGGCTAGTAGAGAAATATCGATAGTTGATAGAGGAAGTAGGAAAGTTCCCTCTAAGGGGATTCAGATCGATGCCGACCATAATCAGGTTGGTACCATGATAAATCTAAGGCCCTTAGAGGGGTAGGGAGTTGATTTGTTAATTTATCTGATTCTGAGGACGATCTATAGCATGATGGTGATGGTTGTGAACTAGATGTTGAAGTTCGAGATAATGGTGTATATACAACTGCTACAGTGCCAATCATGTATCAAAAAAGAGCTAAAAGAGTGGTTCTCCTAGATACTAGAGAACCTAGACATCAACAAGCAACCCGAGACCATTTGTAGAGTCAAACACTTGGTGTAGCTCTTGACAGTCGACCTTCGAAGTACCAAGCTAGTGAGGAACATATAGCAGATATGACCAGGAAGTTGATGGAGGAAATTAAATGGAGGAAGAATAAGGATTAGGGTTCTACGTCCAGCAGAACTCCATTCATGGATAATATTCTGAGGGAAGAGTATCCCAAGAAATTTACGATGTCGATGATGCCATTGTATAATGAGACTACCGATCCTAATTAGCACTTGTTTAAATATGAATGGCATATGGATGGTGCCAGAGCTACGGATGCGGTTCGGTGTAGCCATTTTCCTATTTTTCTAAATGGTATGGCGTCAATATGGTTTACTCGACTCGTCAAAATCCATATCGACTTTCGATGAGTTGGCAAAGAAGTTTATGGACTAATTTAGTCTCCACACCACTCGGCCTAAGGGCATGATGTCCCTATCGAGCCTTTCTCAAGGACCTCAGGAGTCGTTGAAGTGGTTTTTGAATAGGTTTAATATTGCAGATACAAAGGTTAATAATCCGAAAGAAGACTTGGTAATTATGGCATTGGTCTGGAGCATACATCTGAACATAGACTTTGGAAAATGATTGAAGATGAAGTAGCCGATGACTATAGAGGAATTCCATTGGAAAGTTGACCTGTTCTTGTGTTTGGAAGAAGCAAGTCATGCTACGAGAAAGACTAATTGTGGAAAATTAATAGAGGTAATTCAAATTAACGCGGCCATTAAGAAAACCGGTGAAAGTTTCGGTAATATGGCTTTAAATGTTAGAAATTCCAATAATCAAAAAAAGAGAAATTAGGGATCTAGAGGTAGGCTAAACGAAGCCAAGAAGTGCTCGAGGAATATGAAGCCTGATGAGTATAAGGCTTTGAACAATACATTGGAAAATATATACCTTGCCATGCAAGGCACGGCTGCCTAGGATGGAAGCGAGTGAGGAAGAGCAACACTCAAGCAAGTACTGTCGTTTCCATGAAGCTCATGGACACAACATGAATGAGTGTCGGCATCTTAGGGATTTTATCGAGGAGTTGATAAGAAAGAAAAAGTTAAAACAATATGTGAGGGAGCCATAGGATGGTAGACAAAATGTAAGACTCCAAGGCCCGAATGCCCAAAATAATCAATTTAGACCCAGCGGAGAAAGGCCCAGGCGTACAACGGAAGGATAGTTATTAATACCACAACCAGAGGACCTTATCGAGTAGAGAAAAGATGGAGGAAAATGGAGAGGCAAGCGAGTTCGTTAAGGCATGTTCCACAGGATAGTTGCTTTTCCATCGAGGATAGAACTCCATTTAAGTAACATATGATGGTAACTGATGCTATTGTATTTGAGAATAGGGATTCTGATAGAGTCAAAGCACCAACTTTCGACCCCATGGTAATTATGACAATTGTTGGCCTTGCAATGGTACATCATGTCTTGGTGGATAATGGAAGTCCCATAAATATTTTTTTTAAAAGGACGTTCGGTCAAATAAGAATTGGTTGAAGGATGTTAAGTCTTGTAAATCCAAGATTCAAGGATTTACCAACGAGGCGAAACAACCAATTGGGACGGTTGATCTTTCCATAGAATGGGGTAATGGAGACCACAAGGTAGTGTGGATTCAGAAGTTTGTTATAGTGGATAAATATTCGGCGCACAATGCCTTTTTTGGCTGACCGACCCTTGTTGATTTCAGGATAGCACTAGCTCCTTGGTGCTTAATGACAAAATTCCCCATAGAGAATGGGGTTGGATCAATTAGTGGAAACCAGAGCATTGGACAAGAATTTTATGTCATTGAGCTAAGAGAAGCAAAGCGATAGGAGAAAAGCAAGAATGTAGAGAGGGCTCTCTGCTTTAGGAATTCAGAAGCATAGCAATTAAAGCCCAAACCCTAGCTCAGGAATCGTAGTAGGTTCGATAAGTTTATGGATCCCGTAAAGAAGTCAGAGGAAGTGCGGGCAGCGCCAATTGAGCTGACGGTTAACTTTCCGATCAATATGGATGATCCCTCTCGAGCTCTTAAGATCGGATCTCAACTCAGCATAGGATTGAGGAAGATGTCGATTAGTTTTCTACGAGCAAACTTGGATGTGTTTTCTTGGACACATTTGGATATGTGTGGGATATCGCCAAAGATAGTCTGCCACACACTGAATGCATACCCAAAATGTACAACAGTAAAGCAGAAGAGACATAGTATGGGTCCAGAGCAATCCGCAACATTGAAGGAGGAAGTAGACAGGCTTAAAGTAAATGGTTTTATTCATCATGTTTTGCACTCTGAATGGGTATCAAACCCAATGTTGATCAGGAAAACAAACAGAAAGTAGTGGACGTGCATAGATTATATGGACTTGAATAAGGCATGCCCGAAAGATAACTTTCCTTTGCCCAAGATTGACCAGCTGGTAGACGGGACTGCAGTACATGAGTTACTCTCTTTTAAGGACGGTTATTCTAATTATAACTAGATACCGATACACATTCTAGATTAGGAGCGCACTTGCTTTATAATGGATTTGGGTTTGTATTGTTGTAGAGTGATGCCGTTCGGTTTAAAGAACACGGGAGTTACATACCAGAGATTGGTAAATTCTATGTTCAAGAATCAAATCGGACGAACGAGGGAAGTGCATGTGGATGACATGCTTGTGAAGTCATGGCTATCATGGAACTTCTTGGATGACCTTTCGATGATGTTCGATGTACTGCGGAAATATGGAATGAAGTTAAATCCATTAAAATGTTCTTTTAGATTTGCATCGGGGAGATTTCTGGGATTTATGTTAAATGCAAAGGGCATTAAGGCTAATCCGGAGCAGATTAATGCCTTGAAGAACATAGCTGTCCTAACCACTAAAAAGGAGTTACAAAATTTGAACGAGAAGATCGCCGCTTTGAGTTAGTTCATCTCAAAGGCAACGGACACATGTACACCACTATTTGATTCCCTCAAAAAGGGAAAGAAGAATTTTGAATGGAATGAGGAATGCCAGAATGCCTTTGAAGAATTGCTAAGGCACATGAAAACACCACCGGTTCTATCCAATCCATTAGATGGAGAGGACTTGTTTGTCTATTTGGTTGTGTTTGCTCATGCACTAAGCGCATCATTGGTACATAAGGAGGCGAGGATTCAAAGGTCGGTTTATTATATCAGCAAGTGATTTATCGGATCTGAAAAGAATTACCCAAAATTGGAGAAACTTTCTTTTTGCCTACTGATTGAGTCGAGGAAGTTGCGACCATTTTTTCAAGCTCATCCAATCAAAGTGCTAACAGATCAACCTTCGAAGTAGGTACTGTACCGACCCGAGACATCGGGAAGGTTGATGAAATGGAATATCAAACTAAGTCAATATGCTATTACTTACCATCCGAGGACGACAATAAATGACCAGGCATTGGCAGACTTCATCGTCGATGTTTATTGCATGAGATGGTGAAGAGGTTATGGTCACACTTTCTCATTGGAAACTATTTGTGGATGGAGCTTTGAACGAACATAGTTCATGTGCAGAAGTAGTTCTTATTACTCCAGAAGGATGATCGATTTGCTATGCATTGAAATTAGAATTTCTCGAGACTAACAATGAGGCTGAGTATGAGGCGTTGATAGTGGGACTTGGGATTGCAAAGGAACTGGGAATAAGGATGTTGCATATATACTATGTTTCCCAGTTCGTGGTTTGTCAAGTGAAGGAATATCAGGCTAAGGGTATGAACTTCCTCCTTAGCTGACAAAGGCGCAAGAACTGTTGGATGATATAGGCATTACACGATTACGCACATTCTTAAGGAGAAGAACGCGAAGGCCAATTCATGCCGAAGCTAGCTAATTCTAGGAAAGTACAGATGATTGGTTTGGTTGCAGTGGAAGTTTTCATGACTTCGAGTATCAACCAGATGGATGTCAAATGGATTTTGGAGACAAGGAGTAAGTGGAGTCGTGCATAACTCCAATCAATAATTATTTACTCAAGGGGATTATCTCGAGAGAAAGGAATGAACGGAAGAAACTCCTTCGAAAAGCACCAAGGTTAATGATGCATGAAGGTGTGCTTTATATGAGAGGATTTTCTACCCCCTTTCTTAGGGGTGTAACCAAGGATGAAGCTAGGAAAATCCTTATGGAAATCCATGTGGGAAGCAGTGATTACCACACTAGGGGGTAGATGTTGCCAAAAAGGTACTTCACGATGCGACCATTGCCAAAGATTTGCAAAGGTTTCGAGAGCCCCATATACAGAGCTTACGCAAATGGTTAGCCCATAATAGTTTGCGGTTTGGGGAACTGATATACCGATAGAAAAAGGATGAGCTAAGTATGCTACAGTTGCAGTGGATTACTTCACGAAGTGGGCTGAAGCAGAACTGCTTGCCACAATTAGAACTAAAAAAGGTGATGAACTTTGTGATGGAAAACATCATCTGTAGGTTTGGAGTATCCTAGAAGATTATATGGATAATGGAACTCGGTTCGAAAGTACCGAGTTCAAAGATTTCTACAATTGGTTCAAGATTGAGAGAGCTTTTCGGCAGTAGCACACCCATAGGCAAATAGATGAGTGAAAGCTGGGAATAAAATCATCAAGTCCACCTTGAAGAAACAGTTAACTAAAGCCAAGAGCAACTGGGTCAATGAGCTTTCGCTAGCATTATGGGCTTATAGAACAACTCACATGTCTGCGACTGGACATATGCTATTTTCTTTGACCTACGGATTAGAGGCTATGACCCCGATAGAATTAGAAGTCCCTTCTTATCGTAAAAGGCATTATGACCCAAAGGTGAATGAGGAACTCTTGCTTGACTCCCTTGATTTGGTTAATGAGAAGGGAGAGAAAGTAGGATTAAGAGTTGCTGCTCACAAAAATGGGTAGTACGACACTTTAACAATAAGGTCTAAAGCCATACCTTCAAGGTAAGGGGTCTCATTTGAAACGAGTTCTTCCAAGTACAGGGTACTTGCTTCGAATCAGGAAGGTTCTTATGAAATTGGACAAAGCTTGGAGACGGAACGTTCAAGCTAGCCACTATTAATGGAATCCCACTTCCACGGGCATGGAATAGCGATCTACTGTGATGCTATTTCGTTTAGTTTTATTTAGTTTATTTTTTGCAAATAAGCCACCCAAGGATTTAGGGGCGATGTAATAAGGCAGTACTTGCCTTTTTCATTTTAAATAAAAGTTAGCTTCTTGAACCAATGGAACCGTGTTCTTGTAAGAAAAAATATTGTACTACATGATTAACATTGCAATCAAGTACCCGGAGATAGGTCCCGACTCTTTTAGTCTAGGATCAGGATAAAGAACTATAATCATAAGGGTTGATCAGATTATTCTGCCCTATCCCCCTGGTATTGACCATTGCCCGGACTTAGGTCAGGTCAATATGGAATATCTGGGGGCGGGTAGCAAAAAGCGTCGATTCTCGAAGATAGAAACTGGTGCGCAGATAGAAATTTGATGACCACGTTTGTGGGCTTACGGAATGTGCAAGGCTGAGGATAAGTGAGGAAGGTACATAAACTTTCTCGATCAACACCGGAGTTTGGTGCGATTGAGAGCGGATGCCCAGAAACAGGCATCCAAGTAGCATGTTCCTGGAGATAGAAATAGGTAAATGTATAGGACTTCCACGACTATGCTTGTGGCCTAGAAAGGCATGCTTTGTCGAGGATAAGCGAGGATAGTCATTAAAGGTCGAAAACAAGTACCGTTGGACTCCTCCAAATCAGGATCAAGACCGGGAGAGTATGACCAAATAGGAGGAAAATGGATAATTTCCTCCATGTGGTCAATCTCTGACCAATGCCCAGAAATTGGCAAAGTTAGAAAGCGATGCCCGGATTTTGGCATTTTGACAAGTCTTGGAGATAGGACTCGGTATGTCATGTAGTCACATTAAAAGTACGATTTCACTCGCAGCCTAGGAAGACTCGCTTTGAAGAGGTCGAGTACTGAAAATCTATGGATGGCATCGATCATGCCTGGTTATCAGTGAGATTGCAGATGTCGGAAAATAGGCGTTCAAACTGTTGTTCTGCGGAGATAGGAAACATCACAGAACTTGGATTATTTATAACTCATTAATGGTCGAAGGAAACTTGACCTAAAATAAACAGGAATAACTACAGAGTTGATTAAATAATAATTCTGTTTAGCCAAGTGGAAACACTTTGGTAATGTTAAAAATAGAAAAAATTAATAGAATATAAGTAAAGCAATTCTAGGAATTTTATTTATATGCATAGAGCCATAGTAAATAAAAACATTACACATGCGCATGCATATATAATATGGATAAATAGCAGTACAAGTAGTTATAATATATATGCGGGCAGTTGTACATAGGCGGGAATAGAGTATAAAGTGCATAAATGTAAAGAGAACAGAGATTGAAATAGAAAAAAATAATCTTTCACTCCATTCAAACTTTATACATAATGAATGCGAGGGCTGGTCCTACACAAACACGACCTATGTACAATGAACTGGGAAAACAAAAAACTACAACCTTAAAGGGGACAAATAGAAACTGTCTCGTAGTCACTGGATGATTACTGAGGAGCCTATTTCTTATGACCCTTCCTCTTCTTCTTTTAGGCCTTGTTGCATTAGCCATTGTGGGGCTTCTTTTCGAACTTTTCATCTTTTGGTGTGCTGCCTCTGGAAGGGGTGGTGCCACCTTCGATGGTAATGGTGGAAGGGTCTTTAGGATGGTTGATAGGTGGTTAGAAGACTCTGTGATGACGCCCGTGCTACTACCTTTAAAGGCCTAATACTGATAGGAAGAAGTCAGGAAGAAGGTTTTGGCTCTTCGGTAACCACAGCCTTTTCGAGTCCAAGCTCGACCTTAATCTTGACTTTGAAAGCATCAACCTTCAACTCCTCCGCCACGGAAATGGGCATGGTCGGGCCTAAGGCATTGGTAATGGTCAGGTCTTCCCCTTGGGACTGGGACATGTCGTCCAATCCTTCTAAAACTATGATCCTCTCTGAATCAGGACCTATAATAGAGCTAGAGGGGAGGGAAGGCTCATAACGACTAGCCCCATGGTCATGGAGTTTGACTCGGTAGTAATTACAATAGTGCTCGAGCTTTGAGTAATTATAGGCGGAGGAGGTGGAAGAGAAGGTTGACCTACAAGGTCATAAATAGAGTAGTAAAGGTTAGTAACAATCTCAAGTGTGAACTAAAAGACTTCGCATACTGGGGAAATAAGGGATATACCTTCACCAGACGGAGTCTACTTAATGGGAGATGCAGCAATCTAACCCTCTTCTGGGGTTGACATGATGGACTAAGAGATAAAAAATGAAATATATGGTTCAACTGAAGAAAAGCTGTGAAATATGGAATTACTTGGGTGGCTTCAGAGTTGGCCCCCTCAGTTGTAGGGATATCTGCTACAAGCTCTTGGGACTTAGTACTTGAAAATTCTTCCTAACTTAATGCACTTGGGTCGGTAGAAGCTTCAACAACAACTTAGCGACAGCATCTTCTATGGTCAGGATAACACTTCCCTCTTCAAGTTTTTCTATGTCTTTAGCATCGAGGTACTTGTCTTTTAGCTCATCTTCGATGAGGCCTTCACTTGATGCCTCTACATGACATAGCACCTCCTCATAGGCATTGGTGAGGGTAACAACATATATACTTCCCAACCACTTCAAGTTCTTGTACTGAATGATGTTAGCAAAGAACAACTGAAGAGTAGTGTTTAATTCTTCTCTTTTCTTAGCCTCTTGATCTTTTAGCTCATTCAGATAATGCATGGTTATAGTGTAATCGACTTGAACCTCCAACATCTCGGTTTTCGATAGAAGTAAGGCATAATCGACTTTTTCAATTTCAATGTGCAGCTTATGGATCTCGACTTCTTTTGTCTTAAAAGCCTCATCCTTTTCTAAAATGACCTTATCCTTCTCTAGGAGGGACAATTCTTTGATGGCAAGCTATGTATTAATATCAGCATTGTCCTCATGAGATATCTTTAATAGATTTATTATCACGATCTCGGCCTGTTTGCAAGCCTTTGTCAACTCCACGACTAGCTTTTTAGATTTTCTCTCTGATTCCATAGTTGTGTCTCTCCATCCCTCCATATTCTCCAATTTCCTCTTGTACCCCTCTATGAGGCTGTCATAGGTTTTCTTTTCAGGTTCAAACGACTAGAGATTGGTTTGGTTGAATCGATTGACATTAGAGAGGGCATAACAAAGCTTCTTCCATTTGTATTCTTGATCGACAAGCTCTTAGACCCATCCAATCTTGCGGTCTGCCTCCTCCTTAGGAATATTTTTAATGTTACGATCGAATAGGACACTAATTAAGCAGAGGTCGGTAAGGTAGCTTGCATACAGCTAGATAAGGACGGAGGAGGAGTCGGATGAGTGTGGATTCATTTGGGTTGAGGAGGAGGAGGAACGACAGTAGCAAGTGAAAGTAAAGCTAAAGTTTATTGTTACAGATGAGGTGAAGGTTGAGATTGAGGTGAAGGAACACCAGAAGTTGAACCATGCCGATCTCGGGAATTTTTGTGCATTTTCTTATGATCGTAGGAGTGTCTCTCTTTGGTTTGTCTCTTCCTTGTATCGCATTCTGCCTTATGATCTTTTCTACGGACTTTTTCTTCATCAATCTCACGCCCTCTATAAGAGCTGGAATGAGGTGGATCAGGAGTATGCTTCCTTTCTTTGTAATACCATACTAGAGATTACTAAATTGATCTCTGCCCTTTGTGCTTGAAATTAAAGGACGGAGCATATCAGTTTCGGAACATTGGAATGTTAGTGAATGCGAGGAATGTATGTTTGTGATCCTAGAAGTGTATGTAGTGTCGATGTCCCCCTAAGTACTCTATAGACCGTGTTTGGAAGGAATTAAGGACAGAGTCTCACCTCCTTAGGAAAGGATGCGCTTAGAAGGGAAGGTGAAACCTGTAGAGCACTCTTTAAAAAGATCACCAATTGGAATGTCAAAGTCGCTGAACGAGCCAAATGTGTCATCTGAAGAACCGACTGGAGGAGTGGCCTCAGCTTTCAACCCCATACTTGGTTCTGCGGTTTGTTTGGAAGTCTTGATGACTATGCAATTTGGTATGTGGCAAGGTAGGAAGTTTAATGCCTTCGGGATACGTTTCTCTGTATGACTCATCCCCCTCTTAGCCGATGCCGTCATCACCATCACTTCTTTTGTCACTACTATCTCATTCGTTATCTTATATTTCTTCTTCTATTCCTTCTTTCCTATCTCCTTCTTCCCGATTCATTTCCATCTCGACTCTCTCTTCTTCTTCCATTGTTACTTCACCAACAACGTGCTCGTATGTTACTTTATCAATTGGTTCGTCAATGTTAGCTGTGCCAGATAGACATCAACGCCCCTTGGATGTCATCGTCAGAACTACGAGTATGGGAAAAATACTTAGTCGGCATTTTGGAGCTACTCAGTGGGGTTTCAGAAGGAATGATGAAGTGATTGGGATGAAGAAGGTCACACTAATGAAGGTTCTCATACGCCAGGAGATAGGTAGTAGATCGAAGTTGGACGGGGATACTCTTGAGAGTTTTAAGAACTTCGGAATGCTCTGCACTTATGCCTCAGGTAGTAATATCTATGAAGTAAGAAGGTAGCAAATTAAATACTAGGAATGTGAAAGTCGATGAAGAAATACTGAAGGAAAGGATCATACTACCAAAAAGCAAAGGCTTGTTGAAGCCGTATGGGCGTCGAACATAGAAATGTTCGTTCTTGAGATATGAATGTTTGCCATGAAGCGCCTCGATGACCTTGCATCGGCACCAGGCCTTGATGATTATATAATATGGCGATTCACATCATTGCTTGAAGCTTAGGATGTCTGTAGTTCTCTAAAGTTTGGAGGTCGCTGAAACTAATTCATGAACAAGAGGTATAAGGAGTTTAGCGAAGCATATCCATTGGGATGGACTTGGGTTGGAGCATGCCCGAGCTCCTGAAGGAATATACACAAGAATGGATTAAAAGGCGGTACAGTGCCGCCTAAGCACATGTATTTGTTACAAGCCGTGTAGCCAATATGAGGATTGTGTGCCTATTGACCCTACGTAGGAAGCAAGACATCGCTTTCAGGAATCTCGTGTTTCCGACAAATGGTCTGAAGTGTTTTTAGGAGTTAGAATTGTTGGCATCTGTTCAGGCGGATCATCCAAAACTCTTAAGCTAATATGTTCAGTTAAAGGAGGAGGCTGGACTTGGATTGGTTCTATTGGTACAGTCATTCTTTGTAAACTCAATAGTAATTGGGCGTCTGGGTCCAAAAGGCATGGAAGTCGAAGCTTGAGCAATGGTAGACCCAGCTTCAGGAGGAGTTGATGGCATAATGCCAACGTTAAATCTAGGAGAATGGCAAGTCATTCTAGATTGGAAAACTTATTGTTTAACATGATCATGTAAGTTTTATTTCAAAATTCTATTTTAAATGTGAACCTATTAGACCAACGCCTAGAATTCAACGGATGTCGACGAGTGTTGACCAATTGAATTCTGAATGTCGACCGGGGCAATTAGAAGTGTCAATCTATGTAGTGTGAGTCAAGTGTCCCACACACAAAGAATGGACCATTCTATGTAGATAACCCGCTCATGCTAGAAAACGAGCCATATCGCACGATGGAACTGTGCATTAGATCTTACTCCTTATTATCAAACAAACGATAACGGAACCGCTATCCAAAGTGGGCTGGAGTTTTCTTTTGTAGGAACACAAGAAGTGTTGGAACTAATTAGACAATGGGGTGCTTTCAACATGACCGTTCTTTGGAATGGAACCATCCCGTTAGGAATGCAAGTTGTAGTTTGTGATCGATTGGGTTTGGAAAAGGAATTTCAAGGCCACTTGAAGTGAATATGGACTTGAATTTATGGCAGAGGAGCAGAACTCGAAACAAAGTCAAGAAAAGTCGAAGGCATGCCCTAGGAAAGCATGGAATTATTGTAATTCGAATGGTAGTAAGGCAAACTCTAGGTCATGCTTAGGATTTTATAGGAGATGTTTCATGTTATACTCAGGCCAGCCTTTAAGGAGCTCATTTACCAACATCAACCAAAACATGGAATATAGGCCGACCACAAACTTCAAACCCACGACCATTCGCAATCCCTGGGTAATCATCGGCAATCGCCGAAGGGAACCCCACCTTAGCATGATCATGGGAATAAGAAACCACCAACCTTAGCATGATCGCATTTAGATGTTGACAAGTAGTGGTCAGGCACGATCTCCTGGGAGAAGTCGGCAACAATGGAAGCGATGATCTAAGCGTGGTGGCAACTTTGACAAGGTGGCGACGGCCTGGTGGAGTCGTCAACGAGCAATTTGATGTAAAAGGAGTGTGATTGCTAGAAATTAGCATCAGGTAGTTTGATAGGAGAAGTTAAAAAAGTGATGCATGGAGAAAAGTAGGCTAAGTATTTGGCTTTTATATGCATGCCGAATTGGAAAGGAAAACAACTCGGCACCGATCAAAATAGATCGGTGCCGATATTAATTTTAGGCCCGATTCTAATAGAGAAAAGGAGGAAAAGCAGTAGGGAGGTAGTGCATACTGGGCTAAGGCATTGAACGATTTCCATAATGTAAATCTTGTCCTTAGCATGGGGAATGGAATTTCTACTATATAAAGCAATCGAACGGATACCCATGGAATAGAGACAAGCTTTGAAGCAATTCAGGATAGCCTACAGAGTACAAAGGTGATGATATAAGCTTGTCTAGTTTCAGAGCACGCTTTGTTTTCAATAGAAGCATACCCTGGGAGGCAAGTGTTATTTGGCTTCTTAACCAAGGGGCTTTCAAATGAATTTGGATGACGGGATGAAGACGAAACGACACACAGATTTGGAAATATGCTTGGAAGAATAATGGAAGAAACTTGGAGAAGTAGGAGGAAATTTTGGGCAAAGTAAAGAGGTCAGTACTAACCACTTTATGGCTCCTATGGGGCTATGAAGCTATGGCAGGTGCATGACTGGCTTAAATGATCGTCTCGAGGTGCATTTCTGAAGGAACAATCAAGCGACCCCAAGGAAGTTCTGAAGGAAAGAAAATACGTGCTAGAGATATCAGAATCTCTTGGAAACAACATGAATTCTAAGGAAAAGTGCTTGAAACACAATGGATTGAAGATAGATGACCATGGGAAGGAAGATGGAGCAACCTACCCTCAAAAATCAGGTCGGTACCTAGTTGATTTTAGAGCTCTAAGGACTCCATCTTCCTCTCTTTCATTCTTAGATTTGAAGTTAGCCTTGGTATATTGATAACTAGAGATTCTACTAGATGATTTCCCTATAAATACAGCACCTATGGCATTTTAGAAAAGACTTTTAGCATTTGCTTTCTTCATCTTCTATCTCTACTCACCCCTAATCACCAAGGAAGTTACTCCTGGCTGTTAGATTGGCCAAACCTTTGTACTTATGAATAAAATTCATAATTAATAACAATATAGCGGACATAGACCATAGATTTGCCGAACCACTTTAAAAACTCTATGTTTTATTTACTATTTTTTCTTGAACTCTATATTTCTATTCCTTTTTTGGTGTTGTTCCATTTCTTGGCTCAACAATTATAATATCTAATAGAAAATTCAAATACGGTATCTCAATACATTCCTATCCTAGTTTGTAACCTACGCTCTGATACCAAATGTAACAACACACTCTTTCAAACCCCTGGTCTAATGACCAAACTTACGCCAACAACTCGAGAACTGAAAAGACGAGTCAATGGGGTAAGATAAAAATAGATAGATATAGTTCCATCTATCTACTTTTAGAGTCTTACAGTGGAATGAAATAAAATATAATACATCAATAGTAACCATATTCACATCACCATAACCTATCTACAACGTCAAATACATATGTTCCAAACAATACGAATACAACCAAATACATATACATAGTCAATCCAGGTCAATACGCTTATTTACATCATATACAATATATTCTAATTAGTCTCTGTCTCTAATACCATCTCATCCCAAACTTTATTAACCTGGATATATACACATATATATATACACACATATATATACATGTGTGTGTGTATAAGGAAAAAATAGGAGTGGGTCGAACTAAGTTTGGTGAGTAAGCAATACTTTACACTGTATACTTTACCTCAAGTCATGTTGGTCACTTCATACCTAACTATCATATACATCTAGTCGTATCACATCATATCTATGTGGACTCACTTCCATGGACTCACCTCATGTAATATAGAGTCGCCAATTTTCCGCCATTACGAAAATCGTATAAAGGACTCGATCCCTGGACAAGCCACACGCCTTGGACTAGCCTTATGCCCTACTGGGTCACCTGTTTCCTTGCACTAACTAACTGGACTCATGCCCTAGACTAGCCTCATGCCCTACAAGGTCACGTAACATCCACGTCCTCCCATTGGTCTGCCAAAGCACTACAGGGGAGCAACGTAATACCCGGACCACCTACTTATGCAACAGGTCCATATCCATATTCGTATCTGTATCTGTATCTTGAGCCATCTACTAGCACCGCAGGTTTGTTCATGTTCCCGTCCATCATCGTGTCATGTTTTCGTATCATAATAACATACATATCCATTTCAAATATCAATAATTCATAACGTCGTTGTTTGCTTAGTTAATAGCCTCCAATCACCCTCAGAAAATAATAGGACCTTGATCCAAATGGATAATTATTATTTTATATAGGCCTCAATGGGTTCAGGTTTAGCCTGGCCTAAAATAAGGTCATGGGTGCCCCAGATGCACCAATTAGTGGACCGTTACGTTGTTTTCAAAATTTCTAGAAATTACCAGACTGTAGATTTAGCTTCTTAACCCCGTCTTTTTACCTCCAGCCGCCACCGTTCCGCCTCCAATCGACTGAGAACGTCCCTAGTACATAGATTATATTTCTAAGTCCGGTTTAATAGTTTATTTCATCTTATATTTATATAAAAAAACCAATTCTAGTTCACTGTTTATAATCAATTCCCTCCCAAATCCTCATTTAATCCGATTTTAAATGTATATCAGTGTTTATATACTACAATATAGCCAGCATATCATATTTATATATAGGATCAAAATTGCATTATACAAAGATGAATGTACGAATCACTCATAAATTCACCGTTCGCTACCTGAATACTCGTTGTCCAACCTGCTGCGCCTCTATGCTTCAGATTTTCGCCTCCAACTTGATGTAGATACATAGTCCTCCTTGTAGCTTTGTAATGTCGGTTCTCTTATGTGATTTCGTTGAGTTTAAGGGAGTTATGCAGATTTTAGTTTAGTCTATTATGAGGAAGGAGACAGAGAGAAAAAGCATGTGTTGGTTTATGAAACTGAAAGTACATGAGTTTGTTTTTAAACGGAAGGAGGGAAAACAACAGTCCTCTCTAATTCTAATATCAAACTCTAAGTTTTGGGTCCCGATCAAATCTACACGTTTTCGACCATAATTCCATCATACAGACTCTAAACGACGCAAACCAATATATTGCACACGAATAAAAAAAAAGACAGTTGCAATGGCGTTGGTTTCGTCATTAAATTCCATAGTAAAAAATGACCATTTTTCCCTTCTTATTTAACATTTATTTTATTACTATATTAAATTCAATTATTTTTACATTATTATTTCATTAATACTTAATATAATATTTAATTTAATATTTACTAAATGATCAGGGTATTACGATACATCTATATATATCATCCAAAGAGTTCGTTAACTCTTTTTTACTCCCATTGAATGGGTGTATTGTCATTATTTGGGATACAATTCACCAGTATCATATGATAAACAAATAATTTCTCATAGATGTAGCTTGGTTCATGATTTCAAAAATAATTCTTAAATATTTTAGTTGCTTCTTTATTTTCTATATAGCTAACACGTCACTATTGTTCTGAAAACAAATACCATTATCGAAATACCAAAATCAGATTTATTTTATAATGAATATTCATATTAAAACAAAGCTGCATCTATTTTCAATTAAATAAAAAACATTTAGTATTTCATAAATCATATTTGTATACACAAAAGTAATTTTCCAAAATTTGATGTGTCTATTAGCAATTGTTATACGGTATTGTCCTATTGTTTCAGCTGTTACAACAACAACATTTGAAATACAATGATCAATTCAATCACCTACTAGGTGATATTTATTTCTTATATTGTAACTGGTTTACGATTGATGGTTTTAGATCAAATATCTCTAACTCAAAGGAATGGATTTATATAGAACAATTTTCTACAAGAAAAACACATTTGGAAAAGAAATAATATTTCTTATTCCTTATTAAGCGTCTATAAATATATTACACAATTCTATTTACAATGCCTCTTCATGAAGAAGAGGTGACCATTCACTATTTCTTCATCCCAACCGTGCCTATGTTACATCCACTCTTAGACTTTCACTTTCTTTTTAAATGGTTAGACTGTTTAAAAGAGAAACCTTTTACTATAACATTGCATTGGATTCATCAAGGACCACTAGCTCAAGTAGCACTGGTATGACACTCTAGGTTGAGGTCCTAAAGGACATGGGTTCAAACCCGTAAGACATCAAAAATGAGTGCTCTGCTTGAATAAAGTACCACTCTTATTATTAGAAAAAAGATAATGCGAGATTTCTTTATAAAAATGCATTTAATCATCATTAACACATTAATGAGATCAAATGGTTTGCACTTAACTAAACAGATCAAAATTGGCATTTTGATGATTGATTTCTTAGGTCTCTATTTAGTCCTTAGTCTAATGTGGTTCCCAATACAATAAGATCCTTATTATATTCGATCATGATGCACACATGATCTTGCACTATGGTTTACATGCTCATTTCGAATGAAACAATTTAATCAAAATTTTGTATATTTTGGAACATGAGTGTTAACCATACAACTTTTGTATGTGATTGAATATGGATCTAACATCCATACTCTTTCATTGTTTAGAGATCAAAACTCATATAAGACAGTATACGGTCTAAGGAAATTCACACTTAAGTGACCAAGATACAATTTTTTTAATACTTGTATTATTCGACTCTTGCAAGGGTATTGAAGCGATAACGTGCCTAAGGATTGATTTTTTAATAAATTTTAATATTTCATTATCAATCTCTAATGCAGTCGACGTTTATATTTTTATCGATAAACAATTTTACCAATTTCATTTTCTATGCAAATTTATTAAAGTGGATTATTATAATATTACATATATTCTTATACTTATTAGAATGGTTTATCATATTTTTCTAATAAGGCTCCCGCTAGATTTACATTTTTAAAACCCCAAATGAGATGCTGTAATTTCACAAATTCTTTTAGTGAGTATTAGGATCCATTTATCATATTACCACAACCTTGAGGGTGCTCAATAAATCATATTCCCCATAATGTAAATAACACGTTATTAGTATTGTTTCATGTATAACTCCTAAGTTTGTATTTTTTGCTCTCAATCATCTTTATGACTTTAAGGGTTCTCTAAGAATCAGAAAGTACATTAGATACTCATGATCCATCATTTCGTGATTGCCTTAGGAAAATTTTGTAACCCATGAAGGTGCTCAACAAAGTTACAAAATGTTCTTACCAATGCAGTGAAAATATAAACATCACCATAAATATTTTATCATTTGAGATAGCTCAACAACCATAAGTACATATAGGACTCTATTTATACTGTAACTGATAGAGAGCAACATCATTTCAGATTTATAATCCTAAATAATAAAATGAGTATTATCACCTGTAAGGAGTAATGAATATTCACAACACTCAATGACATCATTAGTCATCTTTTATACACACATACGCACATAATTATATACATGTGTATTTATTTCTTATAACTATTATGTGTTTTACTTCGATTTTAACTTTTAAATCATATTATTTTATTTTATATACATTATAAAATTCTCTTATTTAATTATAACATTTATAATTTAATACTAAATCTTACATGTCTATATTATTATTAGTCAACAATTAATTAATATTATAAATATTTATTAATTATAATATTTATATTTTGTATTTTAATTCAAAATTAATTTGAGTTTATTTATTTATTACTTTTATAATTTCTAAATTCAAAACAATTGAAATTTATTTATTTATAACTTTTGTAAATTCAAATTTAAACAAAATCTATTTACTTATAACCATTATGAATCATATTTTAAACTATTTTAAATTCATTTATAACTTTTATAAATTTAATTTTAATTTAAAATGTTTTTAAATTTATTAATTATTACTTTATGAACACAAAATTCAAAAACAATTTTAAAATTTAAATTTACAAAATTTAAGTTTAAATCATCATTAAATTCAAAATTTATATGTTATTTATAATAACACGATGCATACTTTGATGTCAGATCAGGTGCACCTAGTTGCGAGATCTAAGGGGAAAATTAAAAAAAAACACTTTTTTAATCATTATGCACTAAATCTTCTAGAGTATTACCATGAATAATGCTGATAACATTAAATCATATATAATGTTTTGTTGGATGATTTTGATTTGAATTTCATATTATATTGTATTATCATTATATTAATATTATAAATATGATTTAAAATGCTATTATTTATTCAAAACACTTAATAAGATAATTTAGTTTCAACTCAAATAACATTTATCTAATTGTAAATCAACAATGAACTAATTTTTGTACATAATTATATATATATATAATTTTTAATTTTTAATAATTAATATCTGAATGATAATAACTAAGAAAAATAATATTAATATAAATTCAAATAGCACTATTTCAAATTTTATGTCATAACTTTAAATGATAATAATTCATCCTAATTTAAATATCAAATATTCGGATGAAACGAATAATGTCTTAATATGTACACACATACACATACATATATATAGTTAGGTTTTGATTAATGGTATTGACATGTAAATATTTAATGATAGTATTAATATTATAATGTCTAATTTATATCATCAATGTAACTCAGTAAATTTATTGTCTGATAATGTCAACTCAGTAATGCAAGTCATGTGCAAAATGTAGTTCGTATGTGAGAGTTATTAAATTTTAAAAAATCAGAAGGTAAAATGTAAATTGTATTCAAGCACAGGCTTATTAATGATTTACCTTCTTCAAAACCCTAGCCACCACTGTTGTATACTTCACCCAATCACCGCCATCACCAGACACCGTCGAGCCCCTCACCGACATCATCACGACAACCAGCTCAACACCTTGATTCTTTTTATATGCTCGAAATCGATCTCAGCTCCTTTTCAGCTCTCGGTGCCTCAACCATCTACTCGATATCCATTTGAAGTCTTTGGAGCATTATTTGCCCTTGCCAAAGTAAATCCTAACAAATTCGAACGTGAACAATCTTCATGCCATAGATCGTCAGTACGCATAAGGTGATGTGCATGGTGTTGTGCATGTACGGGGAGAAAAATCTCCCTTTTTATAAAATTTATAAAAAGTAAAACAGATTTGAAATAATTTATGAATTAATTTAAAAAATAATTTATAGAAAAACCTTTTTAGATAATCCTACCGGTCAAGTACACATTAAACAGTCAACTTCACATTTGGAAGATCTCATCTCTAACTCAATCATGAAGTTACAAAGTTCACCATTAAGATGTAATTTATTTTTGGAGAGAGAATAAAATTCTATGTGCCTAAATGGAAGCTTTGTAGATCTATTTATAGCTTCAAAATGCTAAAAATATCTCCTTGATATATTTCCACTAGGGCAATTTTATTTATTCATTGGGTTCAACAACCCAATGAAATAATAAACCATTTAGCTATTATTAATATGGCTAGCCTACAATTATTAATTAATGTTAATAATTTCAACTACCAAAAAATTATTATTTAATAAATATTATTTTCGATCCATATAAATAATTAAATAAATGTACAACAATTGTATACATTACTAATTTACTTTTCAACCCACTAATAATACTACAACCATAAATTAATCAATATAAATATTATATTAATTTCTCCTTAATAATAATGTATAACCTTTATAAATTATTTTAATGATTTATTTTTGGTCGAAAAAACTAAGAGTTGCTATTGTGTGACTTTTAGGTGTGAACTTTGCTGAAGCAAAGTAATGGACATGAGTTTAGTTGCTTATAGATTATCTAGGTGAGATCCAATTTTTTATCTTTTAAAGTGACACCATCAAGTAACGATATATTGTGCACGTTTTCTCTTCGTCCTTACTATATAACTTAGATATATAATGCTCAGTTAATGAAAATTCTAATCATACGCGTGTTTATTTATGAAATCCAACATTAAAGTCCATGGTTCAATTCGATAACAAATATCAATTAACCGGTTCTTTTTCCAAAGACTTTGACTTTTACGTTGACTACAAGTTACGGTGATACTGACCTTCTATTCGAAGGAGGCGATTCCTCTCTTAAATAGTATTTCAATTCAAGTGGTTCAATTCATACTCAACTATGGAATTGACACAAGCCTTGTCGTTGTGTGATTTGATGGAACCCAATCCGTTTTCACAGTGAGTGAAATTAGTAAATTTTAAAAGAAATCCCTATTTAGATCCTAGTGGGCCTAAGAAGTTTATTATTAGCATTAGATCCAATCTAGTTATTAAATAAAATCATTTTTTATTTGAAATTATTTCATATTTATTAATTAATCATATTAATTGATTTTATTGAATAGTTATTTGAATATGTCCTATACATATTCATAACATCATATGATGTCATAAAAACATATAAGAATGTGTATAATTACACATAGACACACATGGATATTGGGAATTGTATCCATTATATATATATAATACTTACATAGGCATGTGAAAAATTCTCATGTTTATCGTATATATAAATGCCTAAGCATATACATATGCTTAATTATAATATAATATAATATATGTATATGGTTGGTATACACATATTAATAGTACCATATATATAGTTTAGAGATATACAAATATATGATATATATATATATATATATATTGCCACTTATGTATGTGTATACACACACACACACACACACATGTGTGTGTGTGTGTGTGTTTAGAACAAATCTATATAATTAAAAATAGATATTTACAAACATAGACGAGGGCCTAGTATGAAAGAGAAAAGGGATAAAAAATAAATATAAGATCCAGATCTAACAAAATGTGTGTCCAAATGGAAAGAGAAGAGGTAATATATTTAAATAATTCCACCATTCTCTTTTACAAGTTTCTAATTAAATCTAGATCTAATCTTTAAAGGAAGTTAATTAAAAAGTTTTCCATAATCAAATTTGAGCATTAAAATTTGAATCTAAAGTAATATATAAATACATATAAAAAATCACTTTTAGAACATTATCGTGATTAAGATTGTAATAAGAATTGATTAATCAAAACATTCCATATGTATATACATATACATACATTGTTGCACTATAACTTATACAAAGTACAAATTACTAATATTCGAAGTGAAAGTTCCTTAGCTTGTAATGCCGAGACCTATCTTCTGGCTTCCAACGAGAGAGCATGCAATCCGAGAGCATGAATCAAAGTGTCAACCGAGGCCAAGATCATTATTTAGCCGAGACAAGAAGCTTGACCGAGAACATCAGTTGTCGATGCCCCAAAGCAATTCAACTAATTACAACAATCAACGGCTTAGATAGCCCAGACCGAGACCAACAGACAAGATAAATGGAAGATATCCAAAAGGCTATATATGAATGCGTCACATCAGCAATCCACGTCAAATTACACTTAACCAGATGATTAGAAGCTTTCAAATGAAGACCGCTCATAGCAAGCCAGATCATCAATCCAAAGAGAAGGCGCTCAACCAATGGCATCATGGCTTATTGGTTGTAAATAGGCAGCAATCCCAAGGTATAAGTGATCTTTGGGCAAAAAATAGAAACAAAAAAGCACTTTCCTGTATTAGAGCTCAAATCAAACACCCGTTATTAGGAAAAACGCTTAGATTCAGTGCAATTGGCCTTTTAGCTATATAAGAGTGACTAAATAAGGAAAGGATAGTGGATGTAGAGACTTTCGGGATAAACCATTATAAAAGGCTCGGTGTTATTTACTTTTCGCATTTTACCCTTTCGGTATTTGTTTTTGTTACCTTACAGTTTAACATCTCACTTTTCAAGTTTGATTATACCGTATCTCGGCGATCATCTCATTGACCTCAATATTCACATTAGCTTTCGGAGCTTTACCTTCGAATTTCGAGGTGTTGGTGTGAATGAAATTCTAGACTAACATTTTTGGTGCTAGAAGGAGGGCTTGAACGTCCTCATTTCTTTTCCTTTCGGAGATCCAACAAGAACCTTTCTACCAGTTATGTCTAGTCACAGAAATAAAAAGAGTCATCTCAGAACTAGCCCTCAACCTTCGCATTCAGCTTATTAAAGAAGACAACAATGAAAGATTGGTCATCCTCATTTCGAAGAAAGAGAATAGTATAGAGTATGATCCTGTCTATGAAATTTAGGCTCCCCAGATCAGGCAGCTTTCGGAATACCTCCAAGAATTTCTTCATGAATCAACCCGGCTCAAAATGATTATCAAGGCCCTAAATGATGAAGTTAGAGACCTGTCCATTGAAGCGTGATCAAGTTCTTAATCCACTCAGTCAGAGTTTGTCTCAGATATTCATGGAAATGCATGACGACCTCTCCTACCCGGATTAACCCCCTTTAGAGAAAGAAAACCCGAAGAGTGAGAGGTATTGCGCTTATCACTTGGTGAATGGGCTTGAAATGGGCAAATGCAGAAAGCTTGCTTATGCGGTGGAAAGATTCATACAAAAATGGAAGTTAACTGAATTTGTTAAACATTAGATTAAAAATTTACCCATTTTATCTTGTTTCAATAATTCCAGGAAAACTCCATGTAACCTTCGTCAAATGAATACAAGAGACATCTCTTTTTACAAAGAAGAAGTTACAAGAAGAATTCTTTTCATAAGTCAAATTTCCACAAACAAATAAAAAGCCCCAGTTCCATTGAAGTGCTTATCTCGATTACAACTTCAAAATTTCAACTCAAAAGTGAAAGGGCGCCTCATAGTTTTGGATCTCCAGAAGCTATATTAGTGGGTCTTGTTACATCCATCATTGACATAACCTTGTCCCTGGTTCCGATTTTGAGGGAATATTCAAGTCTCGGTATTCACGGTCTCCCTTTTGGTATGTTTTCTCTCCTTAAGAACTTTTTCATACCATACTTGCATTTAGGATTTAAAAACTAAAATTCCCTATTCATACTTGCATTTAGGATTTAAGGATTGAAACTCCCCATTAATCTGACGAGATCAATAAAGAGTTTCATTTTTTTCTAATATATATATATATATATGAATAATAATAATAATATTTCCAGTATCAATAAAGATACTCATACAAAATAAAATGGCGACTACCGAAATTCCCAAAACCCTAGGCGACCTAGAAGAAGATGACGGCGGCGGATGGAAGACGGTAAAGCGTAAGGGGAAAGCGACTTTTGCTGAGGTGATTAAGCAGACAAATAGAGATTCGCAGAGACAAGAAAAAAACCCTAAATCATGGGTGGAGGCGGTTGATAATAACTTTGAAATTCAAGGGAATCTAGATTACTTTGAACCGATCTATTATGGAGATGAACCTTACCAGTTGATCGATGACCTAGATTATGATGAATCTAATCAGATGTGGAAGAATTCATTATATGCTTATATGGCAGGTAAACGACCTTATCTTGTTCACTTTAATGCCTACATAAGAAGGGTTTGGAAACCAACAGGATCTTGGGATGTTTTCACAAGAGAAAATGGATTTTATCTCATTAAATTTGAAAAAGGAGAAGATTATGATCGAATTCTGAAGGGAGGTCCATGGTTCATGGATAGTAAACTGATTATCATAAAAAAATGGGAAGCAGATTTTAATTTTGAAAAGGCAATGCTGACTACTTACCCAGTTTGGATTAAATTTAACAACCTAAATCTAGCATTGTGGAATATGAGATGCATAGGAAAGCTAGCTAGTATAATTGGTAAGCCTCTGGACATAGATGAATATACAAGGAAGGTGAAAAGAATCAAGTATGCTAGAGTACTGGTGGAAATTAAAGCAGATGCAGTTTTACCACAGAACATCAAAGGAGTAGATAAGAAAGGCAATGTCTATATGCAGGAAGTAGAGTATGAATTCTTACCTTTGAGATGTGCTGAATGTAAATGCTTTGGCCATGCAGTCTCTCAAGAGTGTAGTGAGTTAAATAAACCCAAACAAGTTTGGGTAAAAAAACCAAAAGCAATCCAGATACTATTCACATAGATGGTATGGACGCTGAATCTACTGAAATTGCTACAACTAGTTATTCTGGATTAACTACACAAAAAGAAATTACAGCAACAAAAAGTTATACACAAAATGCTGTAATAGAGAACCCAGCCCAGAATCCTGAAGTAAGTCCGATTAAGGACTCTGTAGAAGTGATAGCAGAAGATCATCAAGATCCGAAACAACAAGAGGATCAATCGGAGGATCATAGCCTACCACCACAGGAGCCGAATATGGAGAAGTCATTTGTTGATGAGGATATTCCTGAAACAATAAGTGATGTACAGAAATTAAATATACAATTGGAATCATCAGATGAAGAAGAGTCAGAAGAAAACTTGTTGAAATACACGGAAGACAATGAAAATTATGAGGTAATGTTCTCTAATAATGAAAAGAAAGAAGCTAGGAAAATAGCTAAGGTAGAATCAGTTCCGATCACTAGGAGCAGAGCTACTAAATATCAATGACTATCCTATGCTGGAATGTGAGAGGTCTAAATGGGGATGTGAGAAAATTAGACCTCTATAATATATGTAATAGATATAAACCTACTATTATAGCCATTCTAGAAAATAAGCTCAATGAGGAGAACATGGAGGTTATAAAATCTCAAAAGGGTGATAATTGGAAAATCATACATAATAACATAAATAATAGTAAAGGCAGAATCATGGTTTTATGGGATTCTAATATTTGAATGTGTACTGTTATGAATATAGATGAACAACAAATTACAATGAATATGAAAAATTCAGGAGGCTTGGATATTAATACAACTATTGTCTATGCAAATAATTTGGCATCAGAAAGGAAAAAATTATGGTCAACATTAGTAGATAATGCAAAAATCATAACAAAACCATGGTTAGTATTTGGAGATTTTAATGCTGTTCTGAAAATTCATGAAAAACAAGGTGGTATTACCCTTAAATCTAGCCAGGTGGTTGAATTCAATAACTGTGTACTAGCTGCTGGTCTCATAGAAGTGTTCCATACAGGCCTGAAATATACATGGAAAAGTGGTGAAGCAAAAAGAATTCATTCTAAACTAGATAGAGCTTTAGGCAATGCAGAACTTTTGAACAAATTACAAAATATAAGAGTCACAGTGCTGCCAAGTTCTACTAGTGATCATTGCCCTCTATACATCCAATTCAACAATGACAAGCAGACTCTTAAAGGCAAACCATTCAGATACGCTAATCATTGGCATTTAATTGAAGGATACAAAGAAATTGCTGACTTTACTAAAATTCAAATTCCAGAGGGTAATCATATGTACCAATACATAATGACAGTTAAACTTATGAAAAACAGATTAAAGAACTGGAATAAAACAAGGCCCAAAACACATGAAGATACTAAAGATTTACAGGTTCAGTTGGAGAAAATGCAACATCAATTAGAAGAAGATCCTCAGAATGCAGAGTTGAATGCAGAGTACTTCACCAAGCAAAAACAACTAAAGTATATGCTGGGTGTTCAAGCTGCAGAAATAAAGCAAAAAGCAAAAGAGAACTGGCTAACTAAAGGGGATGAGTGCAATAAGTTTTTTTATACTAAAATGTCTCAAAGAAATAATCAAAATAATATTTTAAATTGTTTAAATGAACAGGGGGAAGTTACTGAAAACTTACAAGAATTGGAAAATAAAGCCATCAAGTATTTCACAGAAACATACAATGGGGAGAATTTCCAGCAAATACCTCACATCAGCTGTAGGAAAATGATTTCCGGAGAAGGAGCTAGGATGCTGACAGGAGACATTACTGAAAGGGAGTTGAAAAAATCCATTTTCTCTATTCACAACGATTCCAGTCCTGGCCTCGATGGTATGAGCGCACTCTTCTTCAAAATGCACTGGGAAAACCTGAAAGAAAGGATGCTCAAAGGTTATCAGGAGGCTTTAAATACAGGTGAATTTATTCAGGAAATAAATCATACGTTCATCACTTTGATTCCTAAGGTCAAAAATCCAAGAAGAATAGAAGAATATAGACCTATAGCCTGCTGTAATGTTACTTACAAAATTCTAAGCAAGATCATCTGTATGAGACTCAACAAGGTTTTACCGCAACTCATATCACAAAGTCAAAGTGCTTTTATCAAAGGGAGATTTATATCTGAAAATTCTTTACTGGCACATGAATTAATAAGGGATTTTAATAAAAAAGGAGCTGATAGGGTGTGTTTGAAAATTGATCTTCATAAGGCATATGATAAAGTTAGCAGACAATTCATTTTGCATATGCTACATGAAATGGGAATTCCTGCCAAATTGCTTAAACTCATAACACATTGCATCTGTACTCCTACTTTTTCAGTGTTAATAAATGGGATTCCTAAAGGCTATATTAAATCGAATAGAGGAATTAGACAAGGGGATCCGCTTTCACCTTATCTTTTTGCTGTAGCTATGGAATGGTTCTCTCTTCAAATGGAACTAGCTAGTTTCCAATCCTTAATTAAGCCCATTTATAAGATTAATCCAGTGATAAACCATCTCATTTACGCTGATGATCTCTTGGTTGTTTTTAAATCTAGTGATACGGGGTTGAGCACGATAAAGAGTATTTTCAAACAACTTGAATCTTTAGCTGGCCTAAAAGTTAATGAATATAAAACAAAATGCTATATGAACAAGTTTTGCAAGAAAAAAGCAGATATTTTAGCACAGCTTGGAGTTGGGGAAGGAGTGTTGCCAGTTAAATACCTAGGAGTGCCATTATCTAACAACAAAGTAACGGATGCTGAATGTGGTAAATTGATAGATGGTATTAGAGAACAGCTTCAAGGATGGAGGTCTAAATTATTATCATTTGCTGGGAGAGTAGAATTGGTTCACACTGTAATTACCTCAAAGGTTAGATTTTGGTTGCAAACTTTTCAAATTCCAGACTGTTCTCTTGCAAAAATCAACTCTGCATGCGCAAATTTTATATGGAAAGGAGGCATTCATAAGGTGAGTTACAATGAACTATGCAAACCTAAAAGTGAAGGGGGGATTGGTCTTAAAAACCTTTTTGAATTGAAAAAGACTTATGGTCTAAAACTTGCTTGGAAAATTTTAAACTCTGATAACCTCTAGGCCAAATGGATGAGAGCCAAATACCTAAAAGACAACTTTTGGACATTACAGGAAGATAATAATGCTTCAACTATCTGGAAAAATATTCTACAGCAAAGAGATAAATTAAAAAATTCAGTAGAGAGACAAATAGCTAATGGGCTTGACACTGACTTATGGAGGGATCCCTGGTTGAATAACAAAAGCATTATAGACCGAATGGGTTGGGAAAGTTTCTCAGCAAATAACACACCGAGGATTCAAGTTGCTAGTATAATTCACAATCAACAATGGATGCCAGAAAAACAATTGATCACCAGAAGTCTGAAGAAAGAAATAGAGGAGATACCCATATACACAGAAAAAGCAAGAGATGTCTGGGTATGGAAAAACAATAGCAAAGGGAAATTCAAGTTGAAGGAAGTTCGGGAAAATAACAGACAACACTATGACACGGTTAGTTGGCATAAGGTTGTTTGGAGCAAGTCTAACTGCCCCAAAATGGCCCATGCTACCTATAAGGCTGTCAAAGGGAGACTTAGTACTAAAGATAGACTTAAAAGCTGGGGAGTTATTACTGATGACAGTTGTAATTTATGCAGAAAGGAAAAAGAATCACATAGACACTTATTCTTTGAATGTAAGTATACGAAACGTGTCTGGGCTATTCAAAAACTTAAAAACTTGCAAACTGAAGCTGTTATGAGTTTAGAGGAAGAAATAATTCACCTGAGTGATAGGACAGATTTCTCGAACCTTATGAAGGAGGTCGTGAAAATTGCCTTGACAACTACTATCTGGCATGTCTGGAGAGAACGAAATGTAAGGGCTTTCACAGGAAACAAGGAGAAGAATGAGTTAGAACTATCGGGGTACATTGAAAGAGATGTTAATATAAACATAGGAAGAATCAGTAAACTACTCACCAACTTAGAGGCAAGAGAAAGACAGCAACTGGAGAATTGGAGCTGGAAGGCTGTGATGCCAGGAAATCGAGCAAACAGCGGGGAGTCGCCATGGAAATGAAGATGAACCCTAATTTAATTTAGGAATGTTTTGAGTTCGGAAGTGGTATGTTTTGTTTGTCGGACTGGAGTTACTTGTAATTACCTCTGTATATGCTTTGGGCCGCATAGCCCATTTTAATCAATTAACCCATTTTCAAAAAAAATAATAATAATAATATTTCCATCAACAATCTTCTTTCTCAAGCTAAAATCAACTTCCTATTTAACAATATGATCTAAAAACTATATAATTTCAAAAATCTTTACAAAATAGTCCAAAAGCATTCTTTTTAAAGAACCCATATTTCCCATCTTTCAAGCTATAATTAGATTCCGTAAAACTGTTAGAATAAAATATATTTTGATGGTCGACACCAGCCAAAAGTGGTTGTAGATGACCGACCCTAGGCAAAAATGGTTGTAGATAGGCGACACCAGCAAAAAGTGGTTGTATATGGCAGACACCATGTGATGACCCGGTATTTGGCAACATTATTTTAATAAATATTTAATCTAACTAAATAAAATGTAAACTTATCATCTTAAAAAGATAAGGCTTTGAAAATATTTGCCATTGTTTATTTAGATTTGTATTTTGAAAGGGAATTTGATTTGTAAATTTAAATTCACTCTCTTAATAATATTTATAATAAAATTTATCTTATTCAATTAAATTAAAGGTTCCATATTATTAATGTGTGATATGATATATATAAATGTAGTCTTGATAATAACGTTTAAATTTAAGCAATCCTGTCAATGTTGAATATGAATATAAAATATAAGATATAAATATTAACATAAGTATGAAAACAAATAACTAAAAGCAAAGAGAAGCAAGATGAATGTAGGCAAGAAATATGTTGTAGCTGTAAGTTAGATACAAAGTCAAGGTTTGAAACAAATCAGGTAAGAAAATAAAATTAAAAATTAAAAAAAAAACAAGTTTTAAACAGTGAAGCCTGTAAGTGGTTTCATAGACTAGAAGTGAGTAGGCAAGAAGAAGTATAAAAGAACAAAAATCTATCTACAACAAAGTAAAATACAATACATCTTTGTACGAATCAAGATGGGATGAAACACATAGTACATTAGCATTAAAATGCTTTCATCTCAGCACAAACTTAAGATAAGGTAAAAATAGATACCCACGCAAGAATCATGTCTGTAAAATAGATATGCAGGCAAAAGAATAAACAAAGTACTTGAGCATTTAATGCTAACATAAAACGAGTCAATTCGAATTGTTTTAAAATCCTTTCAGCCCCAAAGCAAGTAAATATTTCACACTATAGCAAAATGTATATGTTACAGGCAGAAAAATATCTTAGTGTATACAAATGGAATAAGATAATATGCTAAGTTAAGTTAAACAAAAGTAAACATATGTAGCATGGAAGTACATACGAAAGTGTATTGCAAGAGAAGCTTGAATACAAAAAGTACACCAGCATTTATTGTCTTCCACCTAGCACAAAACAAAGCTGTTCAAAAATTGTTTTCAGCCACCAAAAGAAAATAAAAATCTCTAAAAATTTTGTACTTAGACAGAAACAAATTGTATACTTGTTTATTTAGCAACCAACTCATTTTATTTCGTATACCAAAGAGCTATGCAATTCCAGTTTCTAAAAGTTTAAACAAGTATAACCTGGCACCTGAAATCAAATAGAATGCAAAAGCACTTCAGTTCTCAATCAAAAATAAAAGCATTTTCAATTATAACAAGACTTCCAGGCAGTTCATGTTTGAGTTTCAAAGCCAATTCAAAGTTTTCGAAGATCAAAACAACAAAATATGGAAGTTTTCAAATGCCAGATTTCAAGTTCCCTGTCTTCAAATAAAAAGAGCAAGTTTTCTATTCAAATGACTGGTGAGTATTACCACCTGGTTCCCCTGTTTATTTTTGAAATCCCGTGAGTAACATCACTTTTGAATGTTTAAGTTATGCATATGGGTGCATGATTAATATCTGAAATATGAATGTTGTTTATATATATATGGTTGTATTTTTGATATATGATGTGCATGTTGTATTCAGCAGAGTACTCTCTGTTTATGACATCAGTTTTCATGTAGTTAAATTCAAAACCCTTTGATTTTGACTAGGCCTAAACTCAAGATGTACATGAACCTTGTTGTCCTACCATAAACCTTAGATAAAAATCATACTTAAGTTGGATAATAGATAAATGCTTTTGGAAAATCATCTGGAAATTTAAAATGACTGAGTATATTTAATATAAGTCAAAACCCAAACTGAGTAGTTCATTAATTCAGGATTTAAAATCAAATTCTTAATCTATAACATGATTTTTGAAACAAAAATCATAATTTTTAAAGCTAGTTGGAAGGTACAGTTCTTGTTTGAACTAAATGTGGTAATTTGGGTTTTCCTGATGATCACGAGGATCTGGGGATTTGAATCTTTCTGAGGTGATGAGGGAATGATTGGGGAATTGAGGAAAATTGTCAGATAGATGTTAAATACATGGTGAAAGGGGCAGTGATGGATTTTTGTTTGTAACCCTAGTTTAACTGGGTTCAATAATTCGATCACCACGGCTTCTATAATTGCTTGAGTTCAACCAAACTCGAGGGAATTGGAGTATGGAGGTAGGCGAAGGCCTGGCCGAAGTTTTAGCAACTCTGGGGGACGGAGTTGTGTTGACGAGGCATTTTCAGGCGTTGTGGTGATTCGACATTTCCGTTCCAGGTTTGAAAAAAGAGAGAGGAGAATTCTCGATTTAGACTGTGGGATGTTGTCGAAGTTTGGATGATTGGGATCGACTGCGAGGATGATCGGCGACCTGAGGAAGGCTTGGCGATAATCGGAGGTAGGTGGTTGGCTCGTGCACGTACATATGGGTTCGTGCATACGATTGGGGAAGAAGCAGTTTTATCGGGTTCGACTCGAGTTTCTCGCGAGAAAATCTCGAAGTAGATGGAGATTGGGAGAGACCCGAAGTTTTGCTCGAGAAAATGTCGTTTTGGCTCGGGGGTTTTAATAATTTGTCTCGGTCTTATTTAAACTTGAAGACTTAATAAGATTTTGAATAAATATTAGTTAAATTTTAAAGTTTAATAAGTAAACAGGTTTTAAAAGGGAATATAGATCAAGTTTTCAAAATAAATTTATTTACAAGTTATATTTTTATAAATTTCTAAGATTTATTTCCATAAGATTAATATGTTTTTGTAATACCTTTATTGAGACGATTAGATAAATCCCAAGTGTTTCCAAAGTGTAATTTATTGGCGAAATCAAGAAATGTACTTTCCAGGATTTCTCAAATAAATGCTAAGCATTGAGTTTAATTAAATTAAGTGATGTAATTAAAATAAAGATAAAATGGTTTACCTTTTTATAAATTAAGTAAATATAGGAAATTAAGGATAAATTTGATAAGGGTTGGTAAATGTGAAAGGATAAAGAATAATTAATTTATGTAATTAATTTAACGTTAATTACTCAATGAAATTAACGAATAATTAATCAGGGATGATTAACTAAGATGGATAAGTAAGGGATGATTTATTAATTGGTTTGAAATTAATTTTAAATATGCAAGATTTAAAGGTAATTAAAGTAATTAAATTAATTCATTGGTGGTTAATTAAATTAATTATAGATGGGTTGGTTGATTAATCTTGCTTAGGGACGATTGAATGTTATTGAGTGCCTTGTATTTTGTGGTGTCTCTGATAGGTGATTTGTGTTGCTTGTGGCATAAAGTGAATTGTTTAAACTTAAACTTTGGTTTAATGAATAACATTGGATTCGAAGAGACCGGGGTCGGGTATAAATAAATACCCGAAACCCCTTTGATTCTTTATAAATGTGAGTTTGGAAGCAAACAGGCTGGGAGGAAATAAATTAAGTATCATGGATATTTAAAACTGGATAACAATTCCTGAGTATTGTTTTTGAGATAAATGATTCACTTAAATAAGATTAAAACTCGTCGAAAAGTACGAGTTACCCTGATATTTCACACAAGTTTTATATTTTGGTATTTCAAATTATATGGGTTTACTCACGCTGGTTTCCAGCCTGACCCGGGTGTTACTTTGATGTAATGCTCGGGTCAGACCGAGTATTACAGATTTTCAGGTAAGGACGTCCTGGAGCTCTGAAGGCGAGTTGGATGGCAGGACGTATGGAGTGTTTCCGCTGTATTATATTGTTGTACATCTGAGATATGATAGTTGTATATTTCAATGTCTGTATATATGTGACTCTGATGTATTAAAAAGTAATCGACAGACATGGTATGCTTTTGTAAACTGTTATATTTGTTATTATATTTTATCCGCTGCGAATGTGAGGTGCTGATGTTTCTGATCTTTTTCTTCTATCTCTTTCTTCTTTTTCATAACTATCTGGAATTTTCGGGATCGAAAATTTCGGGTCGTTACACACCAGCCAATAGTGGTTATAGATGGTTGACGCCAGCCATAAGTGGTTGTAGATTGGGACCCAATGATAAATTGTTAGACCTCGCTATAAGAGCACCTCCACAGTGATGCGCAACACGGTGCAAGGCCAATATCACCTGGATTTAAAAAGATGTCGAAAAGTAAAATGCATGCTAATTGTGAGTCATGGTCAGTGGAATCATGCCCTGGGTAGATCCCCGGTTAGATTAGAATATTGGTTAGATTTCCAATAATAGTGAGCCATGGTCAAATAGTACCATGTATTGGGTAGATTCCCAATTAGATTAGAATATTGGGTAGATTCCCAACTAGATGAGAATGTTAGGTGGATTTCTAATTAGATTAGAATATTGGGTAGATTCCCAATTAGATGAGAATGTTGGGTAGATTTTCAATTAAATTAGGATGTTTGGTAGATTACCAATTGGATTAGCGGTAGATTCCTAATTGGATTAGAATGTTGGGTAGATTCCAAATTATATTGGAATATTAGGTAGATTCCCAACTAGATTAGAGCATGAGGTAGATTCCCAATGTTAGTGAGCCATGGACGAGAAATGCCATGCATTGGAATGATTTCCAGTTAGATAGGAAGCGAGTAGATTCTCGATACAGACAGAATGTTGGGAGAAGTTCCTAAATTAAAACATCAAATAGATTCTCGGTAAAATGAAAAGAAGTAAAGGTGAACATAGAATCAGAATAAGACAAAATTCTTGATTATGTTACTAGGTTGGCTCCGGATAGGAATCCAATCATAAAAATCGGTTGGGTCCGAAACCTTATTTTAATGGAAATATACCCAGGGGCAAAAGATACCCGACAGAAGGAAAGTCCTAAAAAGCATACTCAAGCAAAGTGATAGCATAAGAAGTAAAATTGAAAGGGGTTGAGATTCTTCATATATAGTTTATTCAAGAAAATGTTACAAAGATAGCTCGAAAGGAATGCCTAAAGAAATAGTATTACAAAAACTGGACTACAAAATCAAGAGTATCAGAGGATCAAGTATGAAAACGAAAGGAGGAGATCCATCCAAAGGGGCAAGCTAAGGTGGCAAGTCAAAGCTCTCCAAAATAACTCCAGTTTTATAGTCTCGAAAGGATTCTTTAGCCCATCATCCTTAGACTCTTCTCCTCCCTCGTTTAAAAAGAATGATGATATTCTCTCCTGAGGACAGATATTGGTTCAGGGCTCACCCCTCTCGAAAGAGAAGCATATGTTAGATTTTAGACCCAACTTTGACTCAACGAAATCAATCTTAATCTCAAAGGCCTTAAGGGTTACTTTTGGCTTTTGGAGTTTGACCACCTTGTCCACATCAGATTGGTAAAGAGAAACATAGTCTCGCTGGATCTTTGAAAAGTTCAAGCAGGATATTCCCTAAGAAACATCAACTCAAGATTAGTAGAGATAAAAGACAGTAACCAAAAGAGGACTTCATATCGGCTACTCTAGTTTGAAACATTATGTGACAATCGCATCAAGTCGAATTAAAATTCAAATATAAGTAAGTCATCAAGAAAGTTTCGTTCAAGAATTCATACAAGTCAAAAGTTACAAAAAGCCATATTATTACAAAGACAAGTCACGATATGTTTCCTTCATCAAGAGTATTATCGAGAGTATCTTCTTATACCTCCTCGTCGGCAGAAATGGCCCCTTCCTCTTCCTCTACCTGGGTTTCGGCTTTAGTGGCCTCTGTATCTTTCTCCTTCTGAGACTCCTCATACCTTTTAGCGAAGTTGGCCTCTATGGTGGCTGCATGGTTTCCAAGATAAGCTATAGAGAAAGGCATGTTCTGATCCCGGTGGTGAGCATAAGCATCAAAAAAAACTTGAAAGGCTTAGCTACTGGCATCCCTCTCATGTTCATGTCTAGCAATGTAACGTTCTTTATCCGTCACCCCAGCCTTGGCTTTCCTTAGCCTCTCTTCCCTTTCCTTCAGGGCTTTCTCAAGGGTGTTGATCCTATAATCCTTCTCTTCCACAGTCCTACGTGATTCCTCAACTTTAGTAGTCACCTCTTGAAGCATAGCCCTGAATTCCGTGTACTCCTTTTTTGTCGCTTCGGCAGTAGCCATTGTCCCCTCTATTTTCAACCACCCATTTTGAAGGGCGGAGATTTCTGCCACGGTCTAGAAAAAGCAACAAGGTAAGGACAAATATTGAAATCATAAATCCTCACAAGAACTTCTTTTTACCTTGATACTCTCTTGAAGGTCATATTCGATCGTCTTTCGGATGCCTAAAGCAGAGGTTAGAGGCCTAGCATGTGCTTCAATGATGGCAGAAGAAATGCCACCTTGAAAAGCAGCCTTAGTGATCACTGTGGCCTAGTTGTTCTTCTCAGAAAATAGATCCAACGCTTTCCTTCGTAGTTTCGACTTGGGAAGATTTAAAAACCTTTTGTTTCTTCAAATCGATAGCCTCTTTGTCAGAAGGGGCCCCGTTGTTGATTACCTAATTAATTAATTTTAATTATGGATAATTAATTCTAAAATGTGATTTGTGAAATTTAATTATGGAAGTTAATTCTTATATTTGATAAATATAAGAATTGTATTGAAAAATGTTGTAAATTTAATTAAGTGTTAATATTGAAATTTATTGTTTAAATTGAGAAATTGTAATTAATAATTTATTCTTATTAGAAATAATGAGAATTTTAACTTTTCATTAGTTTTGGTAAAGTCTAGAAATCAATTCATATTTTACAAATTATTGTTTAGTGAAAATTGATGTTGTATAAGTGTTAAAAACAAAATAGGAAAAATAGTAACACTTAAGATTTAGTAACACTTTGTTAATGGGTTTGGACTTAAACAAATAGCAGCCCATTAGTACATATAAGAAAACTATCTTTCCTAAGCAAATAAAAATAAGTGGAAATTAGCCACAAGGGCCTCTTTAGCAAGTGCAATTAGTTTCTAGGACACATAACTAAAATAATTATTTTTAAGGACAAAATGCAAAATAATTAGTTTCTAAGGCCTGAAAACCTATGAAATTATGTCCTTGAAAGTAATTGGACTGCTAACTTTGTCCTTAAAAGTAATTATTCTACTGACTTTGGCCTTAAAATTAATTTCTGTGGATGTGTGTCCTAGAAACTAATTGGACTGCAAAGTTTGTCCTTCTAGTAAAATGCCCCTAAAAATAAACCATACGTTCATTTTACATTTTACAGAAACAAAATGAAAAGTTTCTCAAAACTAAGGAAAAACCCTAGCTTGAAAATAATTTCCAAATCAAATCATTGGGCTTTTGGCTAATTTGTGTAGAAATAGAAGTAGATGTTAGAAGCTTAATTGAACTCCTAAGTAATTCACTTGAATCAAAACAAGACCTAAAGCAAGATGAATCTTGGTGGTAATTCTCTAAGGAAAAAGGTGAGTTATTTTGTAACTCACATAATCTATTTTTATATTCATGTTTTATTTCTGAAATTAAAATTGATTTTTATGGATATGATTGTGAAAATCCTTGTTTGCTTGATTGAAATTAAATTTGGTTGATTGCATAATTGCTGTTTGCTGAAAATAAAGTGTGAAAAATCAATGCTGTAAACCAGTGATATCATGGTGTAAAATAATCCAAAATGTCTCAATTTTTTGTGGAAGAAAGCTCTTTCAATTAGCTACAGGTTGTCTTTTATTAACATTTTGAAATTTTGTTGTTTAATGGCTCAAAATCGAGTTTGAATCTGATAGTGTAGTTATGCCCGTGTATTTGCTAAGTTGAAACCTGAAATTAAAATTGCCGTGACTTTTGATTGGTAAATCGAAATTAAGTGAGGTTTTCTTTAGTTGAAATAAATTTTTATAAGGAAAAACTTTCATGTTTTGTGTTTTGCATAATTTAGAAGTTTAAATGGTCAAAATTTTGTTTTTTGTCGCTGGCCTGTCAATGAAAAATAGTTTTAATAAATCTAAGATATTGTTTTGGTCATAAGTTTTTCATTACTTATCGGAGTTTGATAATTCTTGAAGTTGTAGAAATATAAGATCTGTGATACAACTTTCATGTTTTCTATTTTGAATAATTTTGAAGTTTAAATGGTCAAAAACTCGTTTCTTATCGCTGGCCTGTCAATGAAAAATAATGTTAATAAATTTAAATCTAAGAAATTGTTTTGACCATAACTTTTCCGTTACTTATCGGAATTTGATGATTTTTGAAGTCCTGGAAAGCCTAGACTCTGTGCTACAACTTTTATGTTTTGTATTTTGAATAATTTTGAAGTTTAAATGGTCAAAAACTCATTTTGTCGCCGGCCTGTCAATGAAAAATAGTGTTAATAAATTTAAATATGAGAAATTGTTTTGACCATAACTTTTTCGTTACTTATAGTAATTTGATGTTTCTTGAAGTCCTGGAAAGTCTAGACTCTATGCTACAACTTTCATGTTTTATGTTTTGCATAATTTTAAATTTTATATGGTCAAAACTTGTTTCTTGTCGCTGGTCTGTCAATGAAAAATAGTGTTAATAAATATTAAAAATGATTTTTTAAGCAAGTTATTTTATATATTAAGCGTGGGTAGTAAAATATTCATGGAATTTGGAAACGTAGTAATGAAATGTATAAAATTAGTTTATTTCTAAATAAAATGGTTATATTTTAATATGGATTTAGAAGAGTAATTGAATATGGTTTTAAAATATAGTTTTGTGAATAATACAACTATAAGGAAATTTGAGACAACTTTGTGTATATATGTGGAATCTTGGAACAATTCGGGGTTATAGAATATTTTATTAAATAAGTGAACACTTATTTAAAGTTAAATAATAAGTGGATTTGTGGAAAATTATAACAAGTGTTTTTTTAAACAATAAAAATCAAAGAGAAAACTTGTTTTGAGAACCTTAATTCTATAATTTGGGAAGTACTATTATTCGACTTAATGTTATCGATTGTTTTAAATGCTTTTGAATAACGCTTCGTTGAATATGGTATAACTCATTGAATAGAATGTTTGAGTGGAACTTACTAACCCATTAGCGAATACTCGAATTCCACCGGGTAGTATGGGATGCCTTAGTTAAATTCTTACGATCGTATTTGGGAAAGTACTTAACACTTTAGAGCTGTATTCTCTTCTGGTGTGCGATAAGTGGTTGCTAGATCCTCAAGAGAATATAGTTCAGGTTTTCCGATGGTATCCGTAATAAGTGATATTTACTGGCTTTTAGTAAATACTTAGATTTCACTATACGGTATGGGACATATTGGTTAAATTCTAGTGATTACTGAAGGCGGTAGTATTTGGCACTTTAGAGTTTACTCTCTTTTGGTGTGCAGCAAGTGACCGCTAGATCCTTAAGAAGTTACTCCTAGATTTCTTTTCAAGTGTAATAATCTACAATAAACTTAAAAGATTCGGCCATGGCTGCTATCCTTGAGATCGTCTTGTGATCCTGTGATTCCCATCCTATGTACGATCCCTAGTATCGGATCAGTTCATGTGATACCAAATTGTTTGTTTGTTTGCTACGGTTCTGTGTACGATCATTATGATCGTTTTGAGTAAGATCTCTTGGATTCTGTGACTGTCTTGTGTTAGTGAAATAAATATATATTCTTGTGTCTTGTGTTAGTGAAATAAATATAAATTCTTGTGTCTTGTGTTCCTGAAATAAATATATATTCTTGTTTCTTGTGATGGATGATAAATTAAGTTAATTCTATTATTCTGTGTTTAGTGACTAGTCCATGTCTGTGACTTAAACTTATAACCATGTTCTGAGTTAAATTAATTCCCTTACTCGTTATATCCTGGATATCTTTATTTACTTATATGTTGTTTATTCTTGTGTTATATTCCGTTCTCACCCTATTGGATATTTAGAGATAGTTTGACCCGGGTGTTATTTTGCTCGGGTCAGGCCTAGACTTTTCAGGTTACAGGACAAGTTGACCTTTGGATGTTTGGGCTAGCAAGGAGATGACCCTATTTAATTTACCTAATTTTTACTAGGATTTTTTTTACATTAACAAATTTTCTAGAGTCATTTAGCCTTTCTATTAAATTATCCAGGATCCTAATTTTTCTACTAATATATTTATATCAGTTCATTAATAAATATATTCACATACATGTGAAGATGTATGTGACCCTCTTGCTTGGATCAGAGTATTGGTAAGAAAGAGTGCATCCTGATTGAATTTGTATTTCTAGTCAACCAGTACATAGCTCATTTTCCTTTGTTTGATATATGAGTCATGGGAGTGAATTCCCATAATCATATATAATTTATACCTATTAATTTTGATCATTCTTATGTTGATTGTCTGTTAGTTTGACTTAACAAAGTGATCTCAGAATATGTAGCAAGCCATCATGATTTTAGTTTGATTATTTGGTATTTGATCAAGGCCAGAAAGGAAAAATGATATACACATTTATCATTTTCAACATAAGTGATTTTATCACAAATTCCTTTACTTATGACCAAGTTAGTTGAGTAATTCTTTCACAATCTATATAGTTGTATTTTTTTCTGAACCAAATTCATTCCCTAATCCATGAGTTACCTCAGCTTGCATCCTGATTTACAGGTTGCTTTACTGGATTTAGAGAATCCAGATTTTTATAGTCATTTAACAAAAGTAGTATTTAAGTAATATGTGTGCATATCAGATGTATTGTGTTCTCTGGACTAAGAAAGCTACTTAAAAATGAAAGTGAATTGCTCAAGTATTTGAAAATATCTTTGTACATGCATTTGCAAAGAAAGCTTCAGATTTTACAAATGCATTTTCTTTCTTTAGACCCAAAAACTCTGGTCATCTTGATCAACCCAGACCTCACTACTTTTGAAGTGGGTTAACCTTATGACTAGGTCATCAAAACATTAGTGCTTGGCTATTGCAATGTAATTCAGATACAAGACACTTGAAAAATCCCTTAAAACATGTACACATCTTTTACAATGCACAATTATATATATATTGTTTCTTTTATCAAAACACTTCTGCATATAGTCACAAAATTCTTAAAGTATTGCTTCTAGCTAAAACTCAGATTTTTAGCCTTTAAACTTAAAGTTTTCAAGTACTTCAAAATTATCTAATACAATATATGTATATATATATCCATTTCTCAAAATACAGGCATATATCATCTACAGATTTCCACCATAATACTTTAAATATATTTTCTTGCATAGATTCAACTAAGTCTTTGGTTTTTTCCCAACCTTAATACATTACCAGATTCAATTGAAACAACTTAAATAAAATCCAGTCATTCAAGATCATTACATAACAACTAAAGCAGAACTATAAAAACTTCTAAGATTACATGCAAATAATTCATTCTAAGCTCTTATTTAATTCTAATTTAGCATGCTTATCCAATCATTCTCATTAGCCATAGCAGCTTCCTATTTAGAACCAGCATTCCCTGAAAGAGCATTAGAGGCTGCCCCATTTTAAATGAGACACCCCAGATGCCATAAGCAAACAAGGGTCAGATACAAGATCTGGTATGAGCAATATCAAAAATTCCATGATATTAAGTGGATAAGTGAGACATAAGCATTTTGTATGGGTTGGCATAATTTCTTTAATCAATTTGCCTGACCTGTTTCTGAAATATTGTGCATATATGATCAGTATTAAAACTAATTATGTACACACTTTCAACTATGCAAACATACATGTCAAACAGAGATACTCAGGAACTATCATAGCTCCAGTTCAACCCGCCTAGGAATAACTCAAGTTCCTACTTTATCAATTTAAGGTTGCATTTAACAAATTACTTCCTAGCCTCATCTGCCATAAGGAATCACGGGGACACATTGCAATAGAATAATTCACAATATTGCACAAAGATCTCAGGGCTTAAACAAACCATGTGCCAACTTGCATACTTCAAATATAACAAGCATTCCAGCAGTCTTCTTGGCTCACAATCCTTAGTTTATTTACTAAGTGTTCATGTTTGATCCTATCATGAGATAGCTAGGTGATTAAATCACAGTGTACATGAAACATTATATAAAACTTGCAAGCATACTTCAAAAACAAGCTAACATTTGTATCCAGGGGAAATCATATTTTCAAATATTCAGGCTTAAAGAAAATACAAGAATATTTACAACTGTGAATAGAGACTAGGCATGTGGGTTATTATTGTTTCATAAGCAACCATGTTTGAACTAAATTCAAGATCTAGCTTAAACAAGATTTCTGGCTCATGATTTTCTATTTGATCAAGGGTTCAGCACTTTTGGATATTTCCATTGCAACCTTGAATCTTTCATTTGAGCCTCAGCACTTACACAAGTGTAATGCAACTCATATATATTTTGATTTCTATATTTTTCCATGCCATATCTAAACCAGTTACAAGTATTCTCTATTTACTTTCATGATTTCATACTTTAACATTTCTGGGTGTAACCAAACAGAGCAAAATACTCAACCATCAAAGCAATCAAAAGTATTCATAAACACATATTAAAGCATCCATTAAAACCATAGTAATAAAATCAAAAATAGGTAGAAAAATAACATAAACTTGGCTGCCTCATAACAGGACTTAATGCCATGGGTTTAGTGAGATTACTCACAGAAGAATGCTTCTCTTGCTTAATCCAGAAAAGAAACCTTTTAAAACTTGCCTTTCTGCTTGCAAATATTTTTCTTCTTTGTTTTCTTAAATGTCTTGGGTAGAAAATGATTTTTCTGGTTTATACTTGGATTTATAAGAGAGGTTTTCTAGGGTTTTACAAATGTAAAATCTCATTCTTACCCTGGCCAGTGCTCATGCATTTTGCATTTCTCATTTGCTTATTCTCACCCTTAGTACCCCGGCCATGTAATGCTTATTCCCCTTTTTCTTTTCCAAAATATCTATTTTGTTCTTGTTAGCACCAAAATTGGTCACTAACCTCGTTCAGAAAGATTATGTAGAGATAAAAGTGATGAAAGTAAATTAAACAGAGAAGACAGTCCTAATTCAAATGCAGAAAGTAAGAACACCAAATTTATAGTGGTTCGGCGTAATTGCCTACGTCCACTTTGCTCAACTTTATTGATTTCCTTTATGGTTGATTACAAATACAATTCGTGAATCAAATGTTTGAATGAAGTTGTTTAAGTGGAGGAGATGAGTCTTGAAAATGGCAGAGTCTCCCCGTATTTTCTCTCCAAAAAAGGATCCCTTTCACTGTGACCCTGCCCCTCTATTTATAGGCAAAGATGGGCTGGACTTCCCAAGTGGGCTGATTGCCGAACGTTCCAGCCCGAGTACAGTGGTCGCCGTATGCCGAGCAAGGTTCGCCGAACGATCTCCGCCGAACCATTCCTTCTATGCCGAACGGTGTGCTGGTTAGTTGTGTTGAATGTCTCCTGGATGACGAGTATTACGCCGAACACCATGGGATGCCGAGTACTCTTGTATGCCGAGCAGTCTTGATGCCGAGTACTCCGTTATGCCGAGCGACCTTGTATGCCGAGCATTCTGGATGCCGAACAGCCTTGATGCCGAGTACTCTGGTATGCCGAGCGACCTTGTATGCCGAGCAGTCTTGATGCCGAACAGCCTTGATGCCGAGTACTCTGGTATGCCGAGCAGTCTTGCATGCCGAGCACTTGATGCCGAACAGCCTTGATGCCGAGTACTCTGGTATGCCGAGCAGTCTTGCATGCCGAGCACTTATGGGATGCCGAACACTAGTTGACGCTGAGCATAGGTTGTTGCCGAGTGCCAGTTGATGCCGAACACTACTTGGCGCCGAGTACCCTTGTTGCCGAGTACTACGCCGAGTAGTCTCGATGCCGAACACTGCTGAGTATTATGCCGAACACTCCTGGACACCGGACACTAAGGACGCCGAGTACTACGCCGAGTACTCATGGATGATGGTTGCTTCGCCGAACATTCCTGGATGCCGGACACTCTCTGATGCCGAGCACTAGTTGCCTGGTCAAATCCTAAGGAAACACTTGCCCCCCAAAGTGTATCTCGTGGCCAAACGTGGTGCGCTTTGAATCTGGTACAATCTACCTCGGAGGTACCCTCTCGAGAATGCTAGCAAAGGGAGGTGCGAGACGAACAAGCTTGGGATGCCGAACGACACGTTCTGAGCCGAACGTTCCTAGCGTGCCGAACGTCATTCCACCTTAATGCCGAGCGCTCCGGTATTGACCGGTTCTACCGGGTATAGCCCCTTCGACTTCCTCCATTCCCCTCTATAAAACCAGTCCCTTCTCTTCTTTTCTCCTTTTACTTCTTATTTCCTCCGTTCTCACAATTCTGTTCAATCGTCCGAATTTGAGACTTAACTACTCCATCTCAATCTTCGATCTGCAAACTTAGGTATTTTTCATCGTATATTCAAACGAGATGTTCGAACGATGTCGTGTAGAGGGTTTTTGTATAGCTTGACTGCATTGCCGAACGACATAGCGTGGAGGAGTTAGGAGTATGCCCGCTTATTTGCCTTAGTTTCCTCGTGTTGGATCGAGGTCAAAAGGAAGAAAAAGAAAGAAAGGTGTTGGAGGGAGTAATGGCGCCGTTCGCTGCTCCGGGGCATGTGGTCATGTGCCGGACGGTGTAATGGTTAGTTGCCGAACGCTACCTCGGCCGGACAATGCCAGGCCGAACGCTCACTAACATGTCAAACTATAATTGAGCCGAACGAACTAAAGCCGAACAATGCCCAAATGCCGAACGACTGTTACGCCGAACACTGACCTCAGACCGAACGTTGAATCCAGCCGAACAATCCTTAGGTCGAACCGTGACTTTAGCCGAACAATATGATTGCCGAACACTTGACATGCCGAACAATATAATTGCCGACCAACTGACATGCCGAACCATATAATTGCCGAACACTTTACATGCCGAACAATACAATTGCCGAACACTTGACATGCCGAACAATATAATTGCCGAACACTTTACATGCCGAACAATACAATTGCCGAACACCTTTCATGCCGAACAATACAATTGCCGAACACTTGACATGCCGAACAATATAATTGCCGAACACTTTACATGCCGAACAATACAATTGCCGAACACCTTTCATGCCGAACAATACAATTGCCGAACACTTGACATGCCGAACAATATAAATGTTAAACTACACTTAGGCCGGTTACTCTAGAAATCGTATGTCTTTTGAACCTTGAACTGTAATCACCTCAAGGCAAGCTTTTTGAGACGGTCAGCGATGACGGTCTTCGAAGGCGATGATTCGAAGCTAATTATTATATCTTTAAAACCTTCTTATTGTCTGTACACAATTGCTTGCACTAGTTCACACACCACGTGGGGGGAAAACTCGTGTTGCTAATTCTAACGCTCAACGTTTTTCAAGTATAGCTTTCTCAAGCACTTAGCCAGGTTCATTATTTATTCGGGATGTCAGGAAAATCTAGTTCTGCAACCATATCTGACAGGCCTGGGCCGTCAGTAAAGCAAGGAGCCGCAGATGCTTCCAACCCGTCAATCTCTCCCGCTCATAATCTGGCGCCCGATGCTCTTGAGTCAACCATCTTACTGGACAATCCGGTCGATTCTCAAGCCTCGAGGATCAATGAGGCCGCTCTGCGACGGATTTGTTCCATTCACGGAATTCCCTTTACTGACGTGTTAGTTCCTTCGAGACACGACCGTCCTCATTTGCCCCCAGTCGGGTACACGGCCTGCAACAAGTTCATGTGCTGGATGGGCAGCGTGCCTCCGTTTAACCTATTTCTCCGGGATGTGCTGCAGTATATAGATATCGCTCCGTTGCAGCTGCACCCGAATGGTCATGCGTTCCTATATGGGACTTATTTACTCTTCATGGCTGTCTTCTCCAGACCTCCAACCCCCGGTGATATTCGATACATTTATATGTTCAAGAGACGGAAAGATAGCCCTTCCTTCATTTTCCTCGAGCCGTATCACAAGTGCCAGATCTTGACAGGGGCCTGCAGCAAGTTCGCCCTGTACAAACAGGAATGGTTCTATGTGCGATGCCCGTCTGGTTTTGCTAGGAGATGGGTTGAAGGCAGTAAGTCTCTCTGCTGAACCGTTACTCGTACTTAATGGGAGTCATGTTTTTCTTAACTCTTCATCTCATCTTTTCAGGTATTAACCCGCGTCCGGAAGGCCGAGGATATTCTGATGCTGTCGACGCGATTAGAGCTCTTCCGGCCGAGGACCGAGATATTCGAGCTATCATTTCAAATGAATCGCTGTCGGGGTTCGGCTTGCTAGCTCCTGATCGTCGGGTCAGCCTTCCAGAAGGCGTTACAATTCCCAAACCTCCATCCGATAAAGGGAAAAAACTTGCCGGCCCGTCGTCGCGTCGCGCTCCCGTCACGCACGAAGAAGGCGAGCGTAGAGAGGGTGATGCACCCGACACTCAGGGCGAGAACGTGGGTCCTGCTTGGAATCCGGCAATCGAAGTTCAGGATATTGAGACGTCATCCTCCCCTTCGAAGGGAAAGAAAAAGCTGAAATATTCGGTTCAGAAAGAGAAAATTAGCGACACCTCAAAATCTACGCCTATCCCTCCTGAGAAAGAGGCTTCTTCACAGCATCTGGAGAGTTCTCTGAGGGGTCTCTCGAACCTCTCCATTCCCGAAGACATACTTAATTACGGGTTCGATGATCCTGAAGCTCTCAAATTCTCCTCGCCCGCTGGAGGCAATGTAGGAGTTCAACTCCCGGCTCACAGAGACGATACTCCGATTAGCAAAGATAAACGCACGGGTCCGTCGGGGGGAACACTTAGGACACACACGCACATGCGCATTCCATAACATACTTCAAGTCTTTTTAATTCGTGAATTCTCCTTAATTCGTTGTTATCTTCCTTCTTTGCAGGTGATATGGGCCGCTCTCACGGACTTGATCGCCTTCAGGGGTCTTCAATATTTCATCACTTCGGACGGGATTCCGGTTCAGGCAGACGCCGGGACCGAGGTGATTATGAGGACAGGGACAATCGTCCGCGCGAGTCGTCTCATCGCAAGAAAGCGCACTATCAGTCTTCTCAGTCCCGTGATCTTCCTCCTACAACTGAGCCGGATAAAGAGAAGTCTCTGCAGAAGGGCTATCAGTCCGATGCTGCTCGAGAACAACATTCCAGTTCATCGAGTACGAGGCAAGTTCGAGAGCCGCGTAAAAGAACGAAATTCTCTAAGCCTCCTCCTCCTGCTCCTGTCGTGGACCCAACCGTTGCGGAAAAGATGGTCGACCTTAAGGCCAAGTTTCCGAAGATTTGTTTTGACGGTTTGAAATTCCTCCCGGCCATCCATCACATTCCTGGGCACGTGAAGCAAAGTGCGATTGCCTGCAACAATGACGTCTATGTTCAACATGACGCATTCGTGCACTTGGTGGAGAAAATCTCAGAAGTATCCGTTGAGCGTCAACACGAGATTGACCGTCTGAATCTGGAGGCTGACAGCGACAAGAAAATCATCAAACTCCAAGACGAAGAACTCGCCTCTTATAAGTTAAAGCTAGAAGCCGCTGAACAAGGCGCAAAAGATACTGCCGAGGCAGTTACTCGCTTAGAGGTGGCACACAAAAAGGAGCTTGACGAAGCAGTTCAGCGCAGCGGCACCCTTGCCCTAGAAAAAGACTCTGTCCAAAAAGAAAGGGACGCGCTCGCTAATCAAGTCAAAGAGCTGAAAGAACAACTCTCCAAGGAGAAAGAAGACAAAATAGCCGCTCAGGAAGAATCACAGCGGTATTGCGATGAGATTGTTGCTACCCGGCTTCTGAAGGCAAAGCTTGACGGTGAACTTGCCGGGGTCGAGAAAATGAAGGATGAGGCCCGTGAGGAGGGTAAAAGAATGGCTGAGGAGGAGCTTGATTCTCGCCTTGAGGCGGCCGCAGAGACTGGCAGGGAAGAGGTCAAAAGTATGTTTGACCCGTTGATCGCCGAGTACGGAGCCCGTGTCCTTATGCACCGCGACCTAACATTCTTGGGCGACGGCTACCATGAATCCCTTGCTGAGGCATGGGAGACTCTGATAAAGATCAAGAAAGTCGAATCAGGCTCCGAAGAAATCGACGAGGATGCACTGGTGAAGGAGTTCCTGAGGGGGAATGAGCCATCAGATTTATCCGTGGCATTGGCTCTCTACGGCAAAGGCTCTTCCCCTTCGAAAGAGAAGAATAACGAGGCTGGCCCGTCAGAGGCCGACGCTACTACTCCTCACATTGCCGCTCCTTATGCTGCTCAATCGGCTGGTCGGTCGACGCTTGATCCATTTGAGCAACATGCCAGTTACGATCCCGAAGATCCCGGGCTTGGCGTTCATGTGCTGTCACCTATCCTGGAGGGTGAAACCCCGCGCGCCACCGACAGTCAACCTGATCCTGGTAGGAGATTCTTCTTTCTTTAGAAGTCGAAGTGATCCCGTCATTTTTTAGCAGTGGTTATTCGTTCTAATGCCCACTTCTTATATTTTTTCACAGGTTGTTCTGACACTGAGCCAACTCCGAGGAACGATGACGCCAAGGAGGAAGCGGAGAGAACAAGCGACGTTGCTCACACGGGGGTAACTCCCGGACCAGACGCTCAAGTGATTGGGGCGCTTGACGATGACAAACTTGATACTCCGTCTCCTGCCGAAGGAAGCGACGAAGTTAAAATCACCGGCGCCTCTGAACATACTTCAGAGATGAGCATGAAGGATCGTCTTGCCGACGAGGAGAAGAGAAAAGTCAAAGTTAAGGTTGAATCTGAAGTCCTGGAACTTACTGACCCGCGGAACAGACCTTTGAAAATCATTCTCCCGGGCAGGTCCAAACCACTAGATGTTCCGTCCCCTACTCCTGACTCCGTCTCTCTAGCAAGCAAAAAGTCCAAGAAGAAACGTGAGGGAGAGGAGTCGTCGGAAACACCAAAGGCAGACAAGAAGAAGAAGTCGAAGAAATGATCGATGCACTTGTTCAACAAGTTTTTGCTTAAGTTTGTAACAGTTTCTTTCTTCCATAACTTGTAGTTTGTATAGGCCCGAATTTTGTAGGAGTGATCTTGTATCCCCATTTTGGACTTATCGAATAAAATTTTAGTTTCTTCTTGTTTGAATGATTCTCTTGTCTTTATTTGGTTTGCTGACACTGTGCTCCGGGGACTTGGAGACTTGAGACTGTTCATACTCTAGTCCGCGCTCTGGAGACTTAGAGTACTCCGCTCCGCACTCTGGGGGTTCGGAGATTGGAAATTGTTTATACTCTAGTCCGCGCTCTGGGGACTTAGAGTACTCCGCTCCGCACTCTGGGGACTCGGAGATTGGAAATCGTTTATACTCTAGTCCGCGCTCTGGGGACTTAGAGTACTCCGCTCCGCACTCTGGGGATTCGGAGATTGGGAATCGTTTATACTCTAGTCCGCGCTCTGGGGACTTAGAGTACTCCGCTCCGCACTCTGGGGACTCGGAGATTGGAAATCGTTTATACTCTAGTCCGCGCTCTGGGGACTTAGAGTACTCCGCTCCGCACTCTGGGGACTCGGAGATTGGAAATCGTTTATACTCTAGTCCGCGCTCTGGGGACTTAGAGTACTCCGCTCCGCACTCTGGGGACTGGGAGATTGGAAATCGTTTATACTCTAGTCCGCGCTCTGGGGACTTAGAGTACTCCGCTCCGCACTCTGGGGATTCGGAGATTGGAAATCGTTTATACTCTAGTCCGCGCTCTGGGGACTTAGAGTACTCCGCTCCGCACTCTGGGGATTCGGAGATTGGAAATCGTTTATACTCTAGTCCGCGCTCTGGGGACTTAGAGTACTCCGCTCCGCACTCTGGGGATTCGGAGATTGGAAATCGTTTATACTCTAGTCCGCGCTCTGGGGACTTAGTGTACTCCACTCCGCACTCTGGGGACTCGGAGATTGGAAATCGTTTATACTCTAGTCCGCGCTCTGGGGACTTAGAGTACTCCGCTCCGCACTCTGGGGACTCGGAGATTGGAAATCGTTTATACTCTAGTCCGCGCTCTGGGGACTTAGAGTACTCCGCTCCGCACTCTGGGGACTCGGAGATTGGAAATCGTTTATACTCTAGTCCGCGCTCTGGGGACTTAGAGTACTCCGCTCCGCACTCTAGGGATTCGAAGATTGGAAATCGTTTATACTCTAGTCCGCGCTCTGGGGACTTAGAGTACTCCGCTCCGCACTCTGGGGATTCGGAGATTGGAAATCGTTTATACTCTAGTCCGCGCTCTGGGGACTTAGAGTACTCCGCTCCGCACTCTGGGGATTCGGAGATTGGAAATCGTTTATACTCTAGTCCGCGCTCTGGGGACTTAGAGTACTCCGCTCCGCACTCTGGGGATTCGGAGATTGGAAATCGTTTATACTCTAGTCCGCGCTCTGGGGACTTAGAGTACTCCGCTCCGCACTCTGGGGACTCGGAGATTGGAAATCGTTTATACTCTAGTCCGCGCTCTGGGGACTTAGAGTACTCCGCTCCGCACTCTGGGGACTCGGAGATTGGAAATCGTTTATACTCTAGTCCGCGCTCTGGGGACTTAGAGTACTCCGCTCCGCACTCTGGGGATTCGGAGGTTGGAATCGTTCGTATGAGTCTGTACGCCGCACAGAATAATGTAATTTATCATTCAATTAAGAGATACAGAAACTTCATAGAAAATGTGGCTTCAAGCCTTTATTAATGAAAATCAACTAAATTGCTCGATTACAACTTCAAAAGGAAACTAAGTCATTATTGAATGGAAACATGCACAAAACAATAGTGCCTATAACAAGAGAGGGAAACATGCTAAATGTAATAGTGCCGCAAATGTTCACTGTTCCATGCTCGGGGGAGTGTCGCGCCATCAACGGTCGCTAGCTTGAAGGTTCCTTCTCCAAGCTTCCGTTCAATGGCGTATGGACCTTCCCAGCTGGGATTCATGCGTGATGGTACTGGGAAGACTCGTTTCAGAACGAGATCACCCACATCAAAGATTCTTGGGCGGACTCTGCCATCGTAGTAGCGCTTGACTCGATGTCTGTGCGCCGCCGCCCTTAACTCAGCTTCTTCACGCTTTTCGTCGATGCAGTCCAGTGATTCTAGCAAGAGGTTTTGGTTCGTCTTGGGGTCATAGTATGTCACTCGGTGCGATGGAACTTCAAGTTCCACTGGTATTACGGCTTCAGAGCCGTATGCCAAGGCGAACGGAGTGTGGCCGGTCGCGGACTTGTGGGTAGTCCTATATGCCCATAATGCTGTCGGGAGTTCATCTACCCACTTGCCTCCAACCTTCTCCAGACGCTTCTTTAGTATGGACTTGATTATTTTGTTAACGGCCTCGACTTGTCCGTTAGCTTTTGGGTGTGCAACGGCAGCGAACTTTTTCTCGATGCCGTACTTTAAACAGAACTCTTTGAATTCTCTACTTTCGAATTGCGTTCCGTTGTCTGTAATGATGGTGCGCGGAAGACCAAAGCGGCATATGATGTTTCGTACAACGAAGTTAATGACTTTCTTAGAGGTGATAGTGGCCAAAGGTTCTGCCTCAGCCCATTTCGTGAAATAGTCAACTGCAACTATCGCGTATTTCGCACCACCTTTGGATAGAGGCAAAGAGCCGATTATGTCGATTCCCCAGATCGCGAATGGCCAAGGGCTGATCATTTGTGTGAGTTCCGTTGACGGAGCCCTCGGGATTTTTGCATATCTTTGACACTTGTCGCATTTTCTTGCGTAGTCCACGGCATCCCGGTTTACGGTGGGCCAGTAATACCCATAGCGGAGGATCTTCTTTGCTAGCGTTTGCCCCCCAGTATGGTCGCCGCATTCCCCTTCGTGGACTTCCCTCAAGACTCGCTTTGTTTCATCATGAGCGATGCATCGTAGCAATGGGATTGAGAATCCTTTCCGGTACATGGATCCATCCTGCATTACGTACCGCGCAGCCTTTCGAAGGACCTGTCGTCTTTCGCTTCTTCTTTCTGGTAAAGCCCCGGTTGTCAGGTACAGTTTGAATGGGGTTATCCACGAGTCCTTCTCGATCTCTGTTTCCAACACAAGATCGATTTTCATCTCGTCCGTACTCGGGGCATGCAAGACTTCCACGGGATACAATCCCATTTGCTGAACATCGTCGGTACTTGCGAACTTAGCCAACAAGTCGGCTTCTTTGTTTTGTTCTCGCGGGATATGTGAAATGTCATAACGTCCAAGATTTGATAGTAGTTCCTGGACCTGAACGAGGTACGGAGCAAGCTTTCGCCCTTTTGCTTGGTAGTCTCCTCGTACTTGGTAAACCACTAACTGCGAGTCGCAAAAGATCTCGACTGATTCGATTCCGAGTTCTTTGATAAGCTTCAAGCCAGCGATCAATGCTTCATATTCGGCTTCGTTGTTCGTAGCCGGAAAATCGAGCTTTAGGGCATAACAGATTGATCGGTTTTCCGGAGTTATGAGAACTACACCTGCGCCGGAGCAACGGTCGTTTGACGCACCGTCAGTGTATAATTTCCATCGAATGGGGGGAATGATATCGTGATCGTCCGGTTTGATGGGTATGGTAAATTCAGCGATGAAGTCTGCTAACGCTTGCCCTCGGATGGCCCTCCGTGGTAGGTATGCGATATCGAATTGGCTCAACTCGATGTTCCATTTCAGCAATCTTCCAGAAGTTTCCGGTCGTTGAAGTACCTGCCTCAGGGGTTGATCGGTATAAACGCCGATCGAATGCGCTTGAAAGTACGGGCGCAGCTTGCGTGATGCAATCACCAAGCAATAAGCCAATTTCTCAATTTTAGGGTAATTCTTCTCTGCCCCCGTTAAACGCTTGCTAACATAATATACCGGCTTCTGAACTCGATCCTCCTCACGGACCAAAGCTGCGCTTATCGCATAAGGGGATATAGCCAAGTAAACGTACAGCATCTCATGGTCAACTGGTTTAGATAGCATTGGTGGGCTCTCCAGATGCCTTACCAGGTTCTGGAAAGCTTCCTCGCAGCTAGACGTCCATTCAAAATTCCTCTTTCCTTTCTTTATTATGTTGAAGAATGGGATGCACTTGTCAGTTGCCTTGGATATAAATCGACTCAGCGCAGCCACTTTTCCGTTCAAGCTCTGTACCTGCTTTATAGTCCTGGGCGCTTGTACATCTCGAATGGCTTGGATCTTTTCTGGGTTGGCTTCGATTCCCCTAGCGTTGACGATGAATCCTAAAAACTTCCCTGATGCAACGCCGAAAGAACACTTCAGCGGGTTGATCTTCATTCCATAGGACCTGAGTATGTTAAACATTTCAGCTAAGTCTTGAATGTGGTCGTTTGACTGCCGTGACTTCACGAGCATGTCATCCACATAGACTTCCATGGTTTTGCCCAGCTGGTCCTTGAACATTCGATTCACCAGACGTTGGTAAGTTGCTCCAGCATTCTTTAGTCCAAAGGGCATCACTACATAGCAATACAGCCCAACATTTGTAACGAAGCTGGTGTGTTCTTGGTCCGGAATATGCATTGGGATTTGGTTGTATCCTGAGTACGCATCCATAAACGACAACAATTCGTGCCCTGCAGTGGAATCGACCAACTGATCGATCCTAGGCAACGGGAAACTGTCCTTAGGGCATGCTTTGTTCAAGTCGGAATAATCTATGCAAGTCCTCCATTTCCCATTTGCCTTCTTTACTAGCACGGGGTTGGAGACCCACTCCGGGTAGAGGGCGTCGCGGATGAACCCATTTGCTTTGAGTTTGTCCACCTCCTCTCCAAGAGCGGCGGATCTCTCTGGATCCATTCCTCTCCTTTTTTGCTTGACTGGGACGTATTTTGGGTCTACGTTCAACATATGACTTGTGATGGCGGGAGAAATCCCATACATATCAGAATGCGTCCAGGCAAAAACATCAAGGTTTGCTCGGAGGAAGTCGCTAAGGTCTTCTGTCATTGCGGGGCCTAACTGTGATCCGATCTTCAGTATTCGCGAAGGGTCGTCACGGCTAACCGAAATGTCAATTGTTAATTCAGCCGGTGCCGCCTTCTCTTCCCTGGGTTTCTCATCGTCGTCTCTCGGATCTATATCTCCGTAGATCCGAGAACTATGCCCGAGCCAGGGCTCGGGCACTACTTGTCAATTATTCGCGTTGAGGATGCGGACAGGATTGTCCGCACCCTTTCCTTTTTCCCTCCGGTGGGCTTCTCGGAGCTCGGCCACATAACAAGAACGACCAGCTGCTTGGTCTCCGTGAACAATGCCTACTCCTTTGTCAGTCGGGAACTTCAAAGTCAAGCACCACGGGGCTAGTGCCGCCCTAAATTCAGCCAGGGCCGGCCGACCCAAGAAAACATTATATGGAGAGTCCACATCCAACACCACAAAGGGTAGAATTCGTACCCTCCGACGCTCGCCTTGTCCCAGTTCAACTGGTAACTCGACATATCCTACTGCATCAGTCGCAGCGCCGTTAAAACCGTGGATACGAGCCTTGGATGGTTTCAAGTCTTTTGTCTCTAGCTTCATCTGATCATATGCCTTCTTGAAGATGATGTTGACTGAACTTCCACAATCAATCAAAATTCTTTTTACATATGCTGGTCCGATTGTTGCAGATATGACCATGGGATCGATGGTCGGAGCCTCTATCTGATCAGCGTCTCTGTTTCTGAACACAATATCGTCTGTCATCACGCGCTGCTGCTTAGCAGGGGCCCCATCCTCTACGTTCGAACAGCACTCGAAATCCGCATGCTTCAAGGAGCTCGCATATCGTTCCATCTCTTGCCAGTTCTTATCTGCGGGATGAGGTCCGCCGATAATTGTATTTATAACCAGTCTTCCAACAGTCCGAGCAGGTTCCTCTGGATGACGTGGAGCCGGTGCACGACCTGGGTCGGACGTTCCCTGTCCTCCTTCCTGCGGATCCTTCACAAATTCTTGCAACTTCTTTTGTCTGATCAATTTCTCGATAGCGTCATGCAGGTGTCTGCATTCTTCCGTGTTGTGTCCATAGGTTTCATGGAAGCGGTAATATTTCCCAGTCCGTTTCTGTTCTTCAGTTGATTCCTTCGGACGTGGTTTTCTGTATTGAAAAGTATTGCATGTGGATAGGTAAATGTTCTCAAGTGGGGCGTTTAGCGGAGTGTACTCGCTGTAGCTTGGAATTCTCGACTTCCACTTTCCCGCTTCTTTCCTTTTTCCTTGACTCCTTCCTCCGGACTCTTTGGGCTGCACAGGCTTATTCTGGACGTTGACTTGGACCTTTCCTGAATTGTCTCCGGATTGCTTCACAGCAACGTTGCTCTTAATTGACTCTTGGGCAGGTCCCGGTGCCTTGTCTCGTCGTACCCACCTAGCTTCCTCTCTTCTTATGAACTGGTGCGCCTTGGAGTAGAAACGCTCTAGCGTAGTCGGAGGTTTTCCCGCCAGCCAATCTCCGAATTCAGAATCCGGATCTACACCTCTCATCACAGCCATTAGAATTGCATGGTCGTTGGGATTACTGACTTCAGTTGCCGCAACGTGGAATCTTTGTAAGTACTCCTTCAGCGACTCTCCGGGACTTTGGATTACACTTGACAGAGACATCACGTCCTTTGGGCGTGTAGTGTGTATCCTAAATTGCTCAATAAACTTCTTTGCCAACTCCTCGAAATTTGATACGGATCGCGGAGGAAGTCGGGTGAACCACATAGTAGCGATCCCAGATAGAGTAATCGGAAAGCACCTACACTTGGTGGCATCATTTGCTCTGGCTGAATCCATCATCCATTCATACCTCATTACGTGTTGTCTGGGGTCAGTCTTTCCTTCGTATGCAGGAATGGTTGGCATGCTAAACTTCTTGGGGTAGGACGCTTGCAGCACAACATCCGTGAACGGAGTATGACTTCTTGACACTCCCCAATCGTCATTTGATAGGCCCTGATTTTCTTTCATCAGTTGCCTGATCATGGCTGTCAGATCAGGTGTCTGTATGGAAGCTGGGAGGTTGGAGTCAGTTCTACGTGCCTGTCCATGCTGATGCCTCCTTTCCTGGCGATCTGCCAATCGTGCGTCATGGGGTTCAACATTGTTAACATCTTGATGATCTGGAGCTCCCTCCTCCACCTGTACTCCGGTTCGGAAGTTTCCAGTCCTGGCCTGGTCGCGGTCTCCTGCTGTTCGAACAGCAGCATCTGCCCTTGCAGTTTCAGTCTTACGGCGTCTGCGCCTGGGTGGCTCATCAGAAGAAGTTGAGCTGTCAGAAGAGGAATAAGCAGCTGGATTGCCCCTAGCATTTTGCTGCTGCTGTTGAGTGAGTTGTGCCATCAGGTTGGCATTAGCTTGCATCTGTTCTCCCAGTTGTCTCCTGCTTTCCCTAAGTTCTCTCATCAAGTCGTTGAACTCCACTCTGGTGACAACTGGAGTCTGTTCTTGAGCGGCAATCCCTGCACTCGGGATTGCTGGTTGATTGCTAGGTCCAGCTTGTTGCACGCTAGCAGTCTCTCGGGCATCCGCATTAAGAGAAGCTGACCTGGTACGTGGTCTTGCCATTGTAGAGTTATGGGTATGAACTCTGAGTAGGATCAGCGGATGTTCTATCAGTAAGTCGGATCTTCTTTGGGGGATTTGCTCAATCCAGTAGCTTCAAAGCAGATCCTTGAGGTCTGAGAATTCAATTCTCAGTGGAAGCACCAAAGTGTTAGCACCAAAATTGGTCACTAACCTCGTTCAGAAAGATTGTGTAGAGATAAAAGTGATGAAAGTAAATTAAACAGAGAAGACAGTCCTAATTCAAATGCAGAAAGTAAGAACACCAAATTTATAGTGGTTCGGCGTAATTGCCTACGTCCACTTTGCTCAACTTTATTGATTTCCTTTATGGTTGATTACAAATACAATTCGTGAATCAAATGTTTGAATGAAGTTGTTTAAGTGGAGGAGATGAGTCTTGAAAATGGCAGAGTCTCCCCGTATTTTCTCTCCAAAAAAGGATCCCTTTCACTGTGACCCTGCCCCTCTATTTATAGGCAAAGATGGGCTGGACTTCCCAAGTGGGCTGATTGCCGAACGTTCCAGCCCGAGTACAGTGGTCGCCGTATGCCGAGCAAGGTTCGCCGAACGATCTCCGCCGAACCATTCCTTCTATGCCGAACGGTGTGCTGGTTAGTTGTGTTGAATGTCTCCTGGATGACGAGTATTACGCCGAACACCATGGGATGCCGAGTACTCTTGTATGCCGAGCAGTCTTGATGCCGAGTACTCTGTTATGCCGAGCGACCTTGTATGCCGAGCATTCTGGATGCCGAACAGCCTTGATGCCGAGTACTCTGGTATGCCGAGCGACCTTGTATGCCGAGCAGTCTTGATGCCGAACAGCCTTGATACCGAGTACTCTGGTATGCCGAGCAGTCTTGCATGCCGAGCACTTGATGCCGAACAGCCTTGATGCCGAGTACTCTGGTATGCCGAGCAGTCTTGCATGCCGAGCACTTATGGGATGCCGAACACTAGTTGACGCTGAGCATAGGTTGTTGCCGAGTGCCAGTTGATGCCGAACACTACTTGGCGCCGAGTACCCTTGTTGCCGAGTACTACGCCGAGTAGTCTCGATGCCGAACACTGCTGAGTATTATGCCGAACACTCCTGGACACCGGACACTAAGGACGCCGAGTACTACGCCGAGTACTCATGGATGATGGTTGCTTCGCCGAACATTCCTGGATGCCGGACACTCTCTGATGCCGAGCACTAGTTGCCTGGTCAAATCCCCAGGAAACAGTTCTCTTTCTAAATCATGACAATTGTGTGACATTGTCACTTGTTTATTTTCTAAAAATCCTCCTTTCTATTTTCTGCCTAAAGCAATTGTTTTGCTTGCAATATGTCTTTTGCTATTTTAATGTTATGCTTTCCCTTGCTTATTTCTTTTTAATACTTTCAGTACTTATAGAAATGTACATATGCATACATATCTTATCTAGGCTTACTTAACTCCTCCTTAATTTCAGAAAGGCATGCACATATATGTGCATACGTGTTTCAAATCCTTATAAATTTTTTTTCTGGGTTTTAAGTAAAATCTGTTTACTGATTCAAAACAAAACTTGCTTTTTCTTATTTTCTAGGATAATTCATATAATTCCAGAAATCAAATATCCATATTTGGTTTAATAATTTTCATTACAAAATCATGTTTGTAATTCTTTTTAATTCTTGTTTTAATTCCAGGAAATTTGGGGTTCTTCCTTGTGCCATATCAGTGTGCACGTGCACACATGCACACACACTTGCACACAATTAATTCCATACATTCCTATACAAATGAATTCATATATTTTCAAAATTCAACCAAAATAAGATTCCATGAATTTCTGGGGCATTACATAAACACTTTTGACTTTTTAGTTTATCTCATATAGAAAATTTGTGAATATGTTTATAAGATGTACAACTGAGATTAGAGATTGTTAAACTTGTATAACAATCAAGTTTAGTATTTCATTTTGTAAACTCAAAAATTTGTATATGTGTATATGAGATTATTATTCCGCTGTGATCTATGACTGATGCTTATATGATATATTGTTCTGATTTTGAGAAATCGGTGTGTCTATTACTTTGTATTAATACTGTACACATCAAATTCAGTTCAGATATTAAGTGAAAAGGTATAAATGATGTGTCAGTGTTAGTATAAAGATATATTCACATTCAATCGCCCTTAACAAGCCGTATTCTCCGGATTAGCAGACGACATTACTTGTAATGTTCTTTGCTAATCTGGATATCGCAATGGGGTCGTTATAAGGAGCAACCTGGATCTTTTCTTGATTACTTTCCCCTTATCTTGGGAGCCGGCTTTCTTAAAAGGTACTGTAATAGGAAAAAGAAAATGGACTTAAAATTAGGATTAAGCCTAAAGTTATACTAAGAGAACCAAGTAAGCAAGTCAAATGGATAAAGAGTGAAATCCTCAGTCTCGCTTTCCCCAGGGATAGATTTGACTTCGTCTCCGCTGTTGATGATTATGGTAGAAGCTTTCTCATACTTCCCAAAAGGTTTAACTCCAGCAAAATTAGCAGAAGGAGGTACCAGTCCTAGAGCTTTCAGTCTACTTTCGGTAAGAACCTAATGCCTAAACCATCGCAAGGGTGCAATCTTCATGACTTCTTTATATCTATCCTTAAATGGATTGGTTATGGCTGGATCAACACTCTTCTCGGGTCTCACTATTTAGAATTTGATAAAATAAGGAAACATGACCAAGAATAAAAAGGGGAAGAAGAAAAAGAAAGACATCCAATTCGATTAGAAGGGGCCTTTACAAGAAACCATTGATGGGGCGTTATTTTTCTAAATGGATCCTTCAAAGGAGTGTGCCTCAAGAATTTGAGAGAGTACATAGGAAATTTACCAAAAGACTTGGACTCCAGCAGACTAAATATATAGTTGATCTCGACAGGAGATTTGTTCTGATATCCTTTTTTAGAATAAAGAATCGCCATAGCAGATAGAGTTGAATAAGAAGTAGCCAGAAGTTGGAAAGGAGTGACGTTGTAAAACTCCAAAACACCAATAAACAAAGTGGCTAGAGGCAGAAAAACCTCATGTTCTAAATGTTCTATGGACCACACAAAATGGAGGATCACTAAAGTGCAACCCAGATCGGGGAGTAAGAGTTTCAACCCCAGTAATCTCATAAGAAAGCAAAATTTCGTTTAGAATTTGCTGATCACCATGGGAGCATCCACTTCTAGCTTAAGAAAAAGGGGGAAATGTCCAAATACAAAAAGAAAAATCGACATTATTCTTAGAATAAAGATTACACGAATTAAACCAAAATTTTAATTCTTGGATAAACAGTAAAAAGAAGGATATCGGCGGCTATATTGGTAATCTTAGTAAGGAAAATAAAGTTAAAAAGAACTTACTAGCTTGGGGGCTTGAAAAAGGAATCGAAGAGAACTTCAGGATATTAATGGTAGTTTTGCAATTTGAGCAGGTAAATGTGGAAGGAAGAAAATGAATTGTTTATATTAAAAAGAACGACGCATATCGAAGAAGAGAGAAGTCTTTCTCAACGTAAATCTTATTTAGCAACTACCCATAAGAGGAATGCCAAGAGTTTTCCTCAGATACCATGTCATTTTTGCACAAGAAACGAGAGACCCTTTTTGGAGATAACCAATCAACTACTAACACTTGGACTCACCTTTAATGCAAGACCAGAACTCGTCTCTTCGTAGTACAATCTCTCGAATGATCACTCATAAAATTCCTTACTGAAAGTACAGTTTTGACCTTATGGTCTCAAAGTAGATTTTGCCTTTCGGCGCTGAAACAATTTCGCTTACCATTTAGCATAAGCACAATTTCAAAAGTTTTGACCTCACGGTTTCAAAGTAGATTTACCTTTTGACACCGAAACAATTTCACTTACCACCTAGCCTAGATGGCTTCAAGTGACAAGCATAATTTCAAAAGTTTTGACCTCGCGGTTTCAGAGTAGATTTTGCCTTTCGGCATTCAAACAATTTCGCTTACTACTTAGCCATAGATGGCTTCAAGCGACAAGCATAATTTAAAAAAAAAGTTAACCTCAGGGTCTCAAAGTAGATTTTTCCTTTCGACGCAGAAACAATTCGCTTACCACCTAGCCTAGATGGCTTCAAGTGACAAGCATAATTTCAAAAGTTTTGACCTAACAGTTTCAAAGAAGATTTTGTATTTCGGCACCAAAATAGTTTTGCTTGTCATTTAGTCTTGATAGCTTCAAATGTCAAGCCTGATTTTCAAAAGTTTAAGTCTCATGGCCCAAATTATATTTTGCCTCTCGGCATTAAAACAATTTCGCCAACTACTCAGTCCAAGTAACTTCTAATGGACAGTGCGGATTTTCAAAAGTTTTGACCTCATGGTCTCAAATTATATTTTTCCTTTCGGCACCTAAACGATTTTGCTTCATCCAGATGACTTCAAGTTGGAAGCACGATTTTCAAAAGTTTTGACTTTACAGCTCCGATTTAGATTTTGTCTTTCGTCGTCCAAGAAATTTCACTTATCTTCTAGCTAGACAGCTTCAAGTGTTAAATGTGCTTTTAAAGTTCTGACCTCACGGTCCAAATTAAAGTTTCACTCCTTCAGTTTTCAAAATCATTAATTACTCATCACTTGACCGAAGCGACCGCTAAATCTTCGCCTTTGGGCACTAATTTCATATTGTTTTCAAAACCCTCTCGATAAGGAAAAGTCTTTACGAGTTACATAGGTAAAGAAATGATCCTGAAAACTCAAAATTAACTTCGTGATAGGAACAGAATAAACAAGCCAAGTATTGAACATGATGCAACACTATTTTTCCCAAAGTCCACCCCATATCAATCATATGAGGTGAACTTTGGGGGAGCATATGTTATACTATAATTTCTACAAAGTACAAATTACTAATATTCGAAAGGGAAGTTCCTTGGCTTGTAATTTCGAAATCTATCTTCTGGCTTCCAATGAGAGAGCATGCAATCCGAGAGCATGAATTAAAGTGTCAACAAAGGCCAAGATCATTATTTAGCTGAGACAAGAAGCCTTACCGAAAGCATTAGTTACCGAAGCCCCAAAGCAACTCAACTAATAACAATGATCAATGGCTTAGATAGCCCAGGCTAAGAACAATGGTTAAGATAAATGGAAGATATCCAAAAAGCTATATATTAAAGCATCACGTCAATAATCTACGTCAAATTACACTCAACTAGATGATTACAACCATTCAAATCAAGACTGCTCATAGCAAGCCAGATCATCAATCCAAGGTGAAGGCGCTCAACCAATGACACTACGGCTTATTGGCTATAAATAGGCGGCAATCCCAAGGTACAAGGGATCTTTGGTTAGAAAAAGAATAAAAACAATAATAGTACTTTCCTATATTAGACCTTTAATCAAACACTCATTAATGACAGAAACGATTATATTCAATGTAAAAGGCCTCTCGGCTATATAAGAGTGACTAAAGAAGGAAAAGACAATGAACGTAGGGACTTTCAGCCCGAACCACTATAAAAGCCTCGGTATTATTTACGTTCCATATTTACCCTTTGGTATTTTTTTTTGTTACCTTACGGTTTAACATTTCACCTTCCAAGTTCGATTATACTGTATCTCGATGGTCACCTCATTAAACTCAATATTCACATTAGCTTCTGGAGCTTTACCTTTAGATTTCAGGGTGTTGGTGTGGATGAAATTCTGCATTAACACACACAGATATATATATATATATATATTATAATTCAAAATTAATTAAGATTAAAATTTCAAATATATTTGATTGAACGGTAAAAAGGTAAAATTGTTTTGTTTGAAATCAGAATTGACTTAACCAAACGATTTGATTTAAGATGTTTCACTGTTTTAACAATGCAAAGATGCTTATGTAAAATTCATTATTTTAAATAATTCATATGGAATATACATATGTATATGCATATTTTATCGTAACCAGAACAAACATATATCAACAATCTATTTCTCTTAACTATGTATAAAGAATTGGTCTCATGTTTTTATAAACGATAATACATAAATAATTTTTAACCAAATCTTATAAGTGGCACTAAAATACCTACATATACATGAATTTTGAAGAGACTGTTATACCTAAATCCGTTAAGAAGGAACTGCAGGTAAATGCTTCAATTTCCACAACTCATAATGTAGAGTATATTGACCAGAACTCAAAATTACCTGCAAATAACATAAATCCAAAAGATCTAAAAGAGGATCATGTCGACATAGATCCAAATATGAGTGTCAATAGAGAGAGTGTTATACCCGAATCTGCTAAGAAGGAATCCATATGGAAAAGAGATTCCTTGATTCACAGAAGCACTAGAAGAACATGAGCGAAAGAATCTTTGTTGGTTAGATTTTTCATCTCACAACTCCAGTTTAGTTACGAAGCAATTACAGTGCTGGATGCTTCCGTAAATAGGAATCAACAAGCTTAATTGATATTAAATTTGCCTTAAAGTGGTAATTAGTGGTAATTATACTGCTTAATGCTCACTCAATCAAGCAGTTGCACTTTAACTGTTCGTTAAAATGTTAATTTCAACTTTCAGCTAATTCCAGTAAAATTAAACAAAATCAAGTACTGAAAACAGAGAAATAAAATGCAAAAAAAGTGAAGGAAATAAGAATTTACATGGTATGGATTTTAAGGAATCCTTCATTCATGGGTCAATGCTTCATCTTATATTCTTCTTAGTACAGGCTTTTAATGGGATAGACAGTACAAATGTTTTTAGTATGAAATTTAGAGAAACTGTCAAAAGCCTCTTTCTCTGCTACAATGTCATTCAATTTACCATGACATTTTGCAGATTACTAACATCATAGTCCCAAACTTCTTCTCCATCTTTAATCTTTCAATGTGCCGTCCATCCTATAGCTTGCTGATTCATGCGAGGAGTGCTTACGTGGTCATATGCATATGCAACTACTTTAGGCTGGAAGATTTGGATGTTAGCGGGAATTTTGAATTTGACATTATATGGGAAATTTAAATTTTGGCGTACAGAGCTCTAACATTAGACTCATGAACTATGCTTAGCATGTAGGATGTTCAAAGTTAGCTTATTGATTGCTTCTGCATGGCCTGCATGCGGCATCATAATCGATGCAGGTTGTTGCTATAATTCCATAGTTTGGTCTGGTGCAGGGAGACTGTTTTGATTTCAAAAGAAGGGGTGCAATATAAATATGAGGCGAAGATGTAGTTCCCTCTTTGGATGGCAGGGCGGTTTGGTTTCATTGGGGCTTTTGACTTGCATTAATTATGGAGGTGCCTTTGGACCCTTTGTTGATTGTGCAGTCCCATGTTGAAACCCTCATTTGTGTTTCCCGATTTGAGCCATTTCATTATTGTTGCAGTTTATTGTTGTAGCTTGTCGGCTTTTGCTTAATTCTTTCCTAGTATCTATGTATTGGTCTGTGATTTGTGTGATCTCATGCAGATGTTCAGCTCGAAAGTAGAGACATTGAATTTCAAGTCTTGTGTTGTTTCTTTATGATGTGGAGGTGGCTTACTTGACTTTCCATTAATTTTGGGCCTCTTATCAACTTTGCCCATTCGGTTATGTGCTCAAAAAATATCACAGAAGCTAAAAATGGATATAACACTTGCCCTCCAAGTTTGCGCTGAAGTATATTAGGGAAGACTTGTAATTCCTTATCCATTTTTTCTTTTTAATTTTTCTTGTCAATCATTTTTTATATTTATTGTTTCATACACATGGCATTATGGGATTGGTTACCTTTTCAGTTGTTATAGAGGAGTCGTTTTGAGATTTACAAAATCTTCCTTGTTTTTTTGCTTATACTACTTGTAATTATCAATATCTAATGGTCTAGAATTTTTGCATCATTTAAAATTGACTGTCGCGATTGCTTCTAGCAAACTATATATTTTTGACCTTTCTTCCTCGTTTCTTTTTTTTACTTCATCTTGAATCTTTTTCTCTTACCGCACGTTGTTTGCTTCAAGGATATTCATTGCCTTTCCCAAGTTGTTAATTCCATCTTCTTGGTGATCTTGATATTTTGTAAGTGATTTGCCTACTCTCTTTCTTTTTTCTTTTTCTATTTTAGTATTTGTATGCACATATATACACATTCTTCAGTTGTTTCGATCAAATGTTTTTGGTGATTTTTCCTGCTTGATTGTTTTACTGATTCGATAAACTATTGTTGCATTATTTCCCTTGGTTCTTAATTAGTTGCATCATATCTCTACTCTCTTTTTTAGTTTAGCTGACTATGGGCATCAACGATCCCCCTTGCTCCTCAGTTAGGTATCTTCTTTCTATGAATTCATATCAACAATTTACAGCGATAGTCAGGCTGAATTCATCTTAACCCAATACGCAACTACTGATCATCATTTTAAGGTTCTAACCTCTTCTAGGCACATTCATATACCTTTTAAGGGATATATCTCTCTAATGTCAAAGCATGTCAGATGCGGTTTATATTCCCCAACCCTTTCATTAAAGAATGGTTGTTCATCTTTCTCCAATCCAACTTTCACTAGTCTCCCTATTCCTTCTGATCAGCATGTATATTCTTTATGTTGAATATCTTAATTCCCCTCCTTCCTGCTGTGAATTGGTTTTTCTTTATTCTGGCTGAAAGAATAACTCTTCAGGTAGAGAGGGGTTCCCCTTTCTTCAAGCTATGTAATCCATTTTTTTTATCTCGCCTTGTAAGACTCAAAGGTAGGCTGTCCAGTTTTTCTATGTTTCTAACCTAGACAGGATTATTCCTACTTTTCAAGAGCCTAGTATTACACTTGTCCCTTTTTTAAGAGGAGTGTGATTCTTCTTTTACTTACGTTACCCTTCTCTTTTAGCTGGTCGTCCCAATTTTTAAAAAACTGATAGAGAGTTGTTTACTACCCGAAGGGAGACTACCCTAGTGTTTAGAAAAGATGTCCGAAAAGGGTCCCATATGATGAACTTTTTTTGCACAAGTATGACTTTCTTTGTCAACACCATCATTTTTCTTGTTTTATCTTTTTGTACATTTTTGATCCTAATATGCCTAAGTGTATATTTTTAGCTTACAAGGTTTATTTATTTTAGCTTGTTGTTGAATCTCTAGGTTAATGTTTCAATTGTTGTTCATTTTATAATTATATTTGTTATTGTTTTTTAACTTTGTAGGTACAATGTCGGACCTCCTCAACACTTTCAATAGGAAGACTACTACTAGCAAAAAAGCTTCAGAGAAGAAAAGGCATGAGGCGACAAAACTGCTATGGAAAACATCTCTAAGAAGAGAAAGAATGATGTGCCTTCTCATTACATGCCCACTTCTCCTACTGCGCCTATTTTAGTGCATCCCATCTCATCTTCCCTACCATCTCATTTTTTGCTCTTGCCAAAAGACAGTGTTGTTGCTGAACTAATCTAGCAGATGGATCGTCTTATCATAGATGATCTTTCTGCCTTTCCTCCTGCCTTCCATTCCTTCTTCTAGTATGTCTACCGAGGAGGTCTTCATGAACTGACATCGATTTGGTTGCCAAGTTAGTACTGTTTGCCCCCATTATCATATACTTATTAGTATATATATTTTATGTGTATGCGATGCTTATGCTTTCTATGTTCTCTTCTTTCTTAGGAGTTTGTTATGGCCTTAGGGATTAGCAGGCGTGCTTCATCCTCTGAAAATGCAATAAAGGCGATTGAGAATGAAATTTTCGATATGAAAGTTAAACTTGGCAAATGCCTTGCTTGACATCGATCCAAGCCAAAAAAGAAAGGTAAGTATAAGAAGGAAGCTGATAAAGCTACGGCTCATAAGAGGAAAGTCAAGGAAGTGGTGGAAAAGCCGACCAAGATGGAGGATGAAACTAACCAAAAGATTTCTGAGTTAGAAGAGAAGTTGTCTAGCACTGTGAAGGTGGCCGAAGTTGCCACTTACAACGTCCTCTACTCATTTTACACGCAGGTTAAGAGCCAATTTTTTGCTAACCGTATGGATGTCCTGGATAAAGAAGTGAGTTTAGATTTCTTCTATGACATTGGCCTTATTTAGAAATGCCAAGACTACTGCCGAACTGAGTACGTTAAGGGCCGAAAAGCAGAACTTTAGACTCCTTCGGTTTTTGCACTTGATGCCCCACATAATGCTTTACAAGGGCAAGATGTTACATCTACGCTCATGCCATTTCTGGTCCCAATATTGGTGCAGATGATTCAGCCCATGATGAAGTAAACACTTGACTTATTTTCCTTTTATTTATTTTAATCTTGAGTAGCCTTGGTATGTTAATTGATTATTCTTTTGGTAGAAATTTTTACAAAGTTTGTAATTTTACTTAACTTGTGTGAAAACACAGTCTTAATCCTTTATTATCATGTTCTAATTTCTCTTGTTCTTTGAAAATTGTACCTCATTGTGTTTACATATATGCTTTTAGAACATACACTATTATTATCTTCTTATTTTAGGTAAGAAGTGTAAATCTTAACAAGCTCTTCCCTTCATCGTCGCATAAGGAAAATATTTTTATTGAAAATTTGAGGAAAACCATTAGTCATTTAGAGTTTCATACTATAGAAGACTTACTATAAATACCGGTATGATTCGATAACAGGAAAAGAGCTGGATGAGACATCGCATAGTTGAAAGGGGAGACTTAGGGGCTTTTGGCCAAGATTGAACACGTGGTTAAGGAAAAAGAAGCATTAAGTGATTTTGTGCTGCGTTGATAGGGCACCACTCTTAGACACGAACCACACTCATTGGATCACCCTTACTTGCAATGGTTTAACGATTGGCTTAGCCATGGGTAGTTGTGATAGCGTGTATGATATATTTTGTATAACATGATGTAATTAAATAAAACTATTTTTATTTCCCTATGTGCTCTCTTATTTTAGCCGTAATTTGTCATCAGGTTTTTGTTTAATTACTTTATCTTTTGCGTAATGCGTAGTTGGGCATTCCACCGAAAACTAACCTAACCCTAGTTAGCATTACAGAGGCGCATGCTAATGTTGGTGATGACTTGGAGCGTATAGATGACGATCCTCTCAAACTTGTCATTGAAAGCAATAGTATGGAAAATGGTATCCAAAATTTAACAAATGAGCTCGAAGAAGCAAAGAAAAATTTACTTTGGAAATACACTTGCATTACTAAATAGCGGGCCAACTTGGATGCTGCAAATGAAAAGATAGAAAAATTTAAGGCTGAACTGAAATCTTCACATTAAAAGGTGGTGGATTTAGAGAAGCTGCTAAAGGAGGCCGAGGGATTATACACCGCTTCTAATAGCTGATTTTAAGAAACTCGGGAATACTACTAAAGAGTTGTCCCAGCATGTTGCCCATCAGCTGGCTAAAGAAGACAATCCATCCACCACTTTGGCCCCTCAAAAGGATTCTTCCTCTGGAGCAGTTCCAGCTCCTCCTAGTCTAGACAACGAAGCAGCCTAGCAATGGAAAAGGAAAGCGACAGCTTATTACAAAAGCAAGGTTAACGAGTTGAAGGATGCTTATGAAAAGAGGCTGAAATATTATAAGAATAATACAAAAGTGGAAGGGCACTCGACTACTAATAAATTGTTTGGTGCATTCTCAAAGAAAACCAAGAAAACAAAGGCGGGATTTTTGGATGATTTGAAACGTGTGTAGGGTATAACTATTGAATGGATAAATGAGCTTGAAGATTATATATCCAGACATGCAGTCCTTATCTTTGGCTTCTTCATATTTGCGTCCTTTAGTACCTATGTTTTCTGGCTCCATACAGTCTGCCTTGGCTGAAAAGCTTAGACAAGAGAAGGTTAGGCACATTATGGCTGATATAGTTGTACAATATGCAATCGACGGTTTTAGTAATTTCTTGCTTATCTAGGCTTAGGCTTCCTTAATAATCGCACTGATTTTGTTTTAGGAGGTAAGACATAGGGAATCCTTGGGCTAGTGCTAACTATATCTCAAGGCTTCTTGTTGTTAATGTGCCTTGACGTTCCTCGGTTGTTATAACTCAGATACCCCTGCCTCCTGCTACTCAAGCTCCTCATGGAAAAAGAAGACTTAAATCGACGAAGGACTCAGGTTCTGACAAGGATGTGCCTTAGTTACTTCATAGGTTTTAAGCTTACAACATATATTGCTTATTATTTTATATATTTCTGATGTTTTATTATGTGTGATGAAATTTTTAAAAAAGTAAAGAGTTGTATGTTTAACTTTTCGAGATTTGTGTAAATCCTTGATTTTTTTCCTTTACTCGTACTTCGTGAACTGCCTTTTCTTTACTTTCTTGCAACTCTTCAATTTTGAATATGTACCAACTTCACAATTTCTGAGCTCTATGTTAGCATTTAGCCTCTTTTTTGGTCATGCGCTTGGCATGACCTACCCGCTTTGGGTGCAGATTATTGTGTTTTGATTGAGAAACCAAGTCGTGTGTTTACAACCATTTATTCACGTGCATGTTTTATTGTACTAATTCGGACAGTCCAATATACCTACGTCCAATGTGGTATTGGCTAAAAAACCGAGTTATGTTATTACAACTCGCTTTTGTTTGCAAGCAAATAAAATTGACAGGTAGGTTTTTATATTAGTTCTAGCCATTTAATATCCCTACGTCCAGTTTAATATTTTATTGATCTTTTATAATTACAACTTTGCACATTACATTTTGTTTGAAGATAAAGAAATATTAAATAAAATACGGTCGAAGGTGTTTCGAATTCTATGTCTTTGGATGAGATTTCCATTAGGTCTAGGGAGGCGATATGCGCCATTCGAAATTGCTTCATCAATCACAAAGAGTCCCTCCCAATCTGTTCCAAGTGCTTCCTCTATTGCGTCCTTTGTGTTAGCCATCACTTTTCTTAGGATAAGATCTCCTTTGTGGAATTTCCTTTTCTTGAGTCTCTAATTATACCTTTATCCCATCCTTTGTCTATAAATTATAGACCTAACCATCGCTTCATCTCTGCTTTCTGTATAAGATCAAACGTGATCTCTTTAAGTTGGGAATGCTGCTCAGCTATGTATGATAGGCGTCGATGTAATGGAATATATACTTCAACTGGAAGCATAACTTTATAGCCATATGTTAGGGAGAACGAGGTATGTCCCATAGGCGATCTTGTGGATGTTCTATACGCCCATAGAACTAGGGGTAATTCTTCTACACATTTATCTTTAACTTTCAGAAGCCTCTTTTTGAGAAGCTTCTTTATCGTTTTATTTGCTGCTTTGACTTACCCATTTTCTTATGGGTGAGCTATTGAGGAGTAACTCTTGATTATGCTATTTTTTCTCATAAAGGTCAAAGAAATATTTACTTTCAAACTGCATACCATTGTCGGAAATTATCTTGTGTGGAATCCCAAATCTAGTGATGATATTCCTGATCACAAAGGTGTCCGTCTTTTTGAGGTTATAAGCAGTTCGACTTCCACCCACTTGGTAAAATAATCTATAGCTACTACTGCATACTTTTCTCCTCCCTTTGACATTAAGAGTGGGCCTATCAAATCATTTCCCCACATATCGAACGATCATGGGCTGGTTATGGGAGTGAGCTCATGTGATGGCAATCTTGGAATACTGGCAAATCTTTGGCACCTATCCCACCTACGCATGAGCTCTCGTGCATCACATAGTGCAGTTGGTCAAAAGTACCATTTTCTTAATATTTTTTTAGCTAACTTCATTCCTTCTAAATGATCTGCGCATTTTCCCCCATGGCCTTCTCTTATGACTCTAATCCCTTTCTCTTTGCTAACACTTTTTAGATAGGGGGTCAAGTACCTCTTTTATATAGCACCCAATCGAAGAAGGTGAAATAAGGAGCTTGGTATTTAAAGTTTATGGCTACAATTTTCTTTATTGGTAAAGTTCCTTCCAATAAAAAACATTTGATGGGGGTCATCCAAGATTCCATATCTTCTTGATGCACTAATGGTTTGGATTGGTTATCTTGAATCTCATCCATCCTACCTTGATTTGTCGCAACTTAACCACTTGCTCGCTGAGCTTGCATTAGCACTAAAACCTAATTTATTTTGGAAATGGTTCGCTCGGCTTAGTGCCCATGGTAACTTCCTTCATTTCTTGTGCGACCTTGGTACTCACCAGCTTGGCTAAAGAATCTGCTAAAGAATTTTCCTTCCTAGGAATCTGATCTATATCAAACCATTCAAAATAGGCCAGTAGTTCTTTGGACAGTTCCATATGCTTTGCTAGAGTTGGTTCTTTGGTTTGATAATTTACCTACACTTGATTTACAACAAGTTGAGAATCATTATGGACTACTTTAACATGGGTTATTTTCATTACCTATGACATTTTGAGCCCAATAATGAGTGCTTTATATTTTGTAACATTGTTCGTTGCCTTGAATTCAAGATGACTGCATAATATAGTTTCCGTTGATCTAGGGTGATAAGTACATATCCAATTCCCGACCCCTGTTCATTTGATGCACTATCAACATAAAGCTACCACAACTACGGAGGCTTTTCCATTTCCTCAATCTTTCTTTGTTTTTGGTGATATGCATTCTACGATGAAATGGCTAAGGTATGAGCCTTGACCTTTGATCGCGTTGCACGGGCAATAGGAGATGTCGTACCGACTTAGTTCGATGGCCCATTTTAAAAGGTGACCAGATGTGTCTGGCATTTGTAGTATTTTTTTAGTGGTTTGTTTATCAGTACTTTGATGGAATATGCCTGGAAATATGGTTGTAGCTTTCTGACCATGAGCGATAAGTTATAATCTAACTTTTCTATCCTAGAATAGTTTAATTTGTCTCTAGACAAATGCTTGCTAGTAAAATATATTGGCCTTTGTGCACCTGCTTCCTCCTGCACCACTATTGCACTTATAGCTTTTAGGAAAATGGTTTCAATATTTTTATGATAACAACATTACAACAATGCTATCGATTATTTTATCAAGTATCCAGGTGATTAAAGAAGCCAATACAGTTTCACAATTCAACACGATAACATACGCACAAGTACAAGATATAAAGGATATTAATCAATTTTGGAGTGCATGAGCATTCAAAGCAATTGTGATGTTTAAAAATCTATTTTGACTCAAATGCGTTAAGATGACAAGAAGAAATGGACTCAAGAGCTTTAAAAGAATGTATGTCATAAGTTGAGTCTATATTGAGTAATTTTAGTCTAAAACTATTAAAACCCCACAAACAAACTCCAAACCACTTCAAATTTTTATACCACCTGTAATATGTCCTTAAATATGTTTAAGAAGTTTTTCATATTTTTTTAGAATTTTTTATGTAAGAAAAGTGGTAAAAAAGGTCAAAAAAATGCAAACATAAACAACATTTTTTTTCACAACAGCAAAACATAACATTTTGACCGAAACAGCTATCAAAGGCTCCAACGACTACATTCTGGATGAAATTTTGATAGTGTTTTCTTAGAAAAATACTGTTGTACAGTGCTGGCTTAAATCATGTGTTTAAAATCCTTCAATGGCTATATTTTTGGAAAGGTGTTTCTTGTCTATTCAATACTTCTCTTCGCCAAACAAATTTCTAAAGGATTGCACTTATTTAATGGCTTCCATTCACTCTTTTTTTATAAGGAGGTACTTTATTGACAAAAGAAAGAAAAAGGAATTTGGATACAAATTGTAGTGGCACCCAAAAAAGAACAATACAATAGCTAATACGAAGAAAAAATAGATTTCTCATACGGATGCGAACTACTTTATCCCAGCACTTTAACTGAAGCAAATAAAACAAGTAAAACAATTAGTTCAGTTCAATCAATTATGCCACCTTTGTTTAATACAAAAACCTAGCTTTAGTTACCAAATTTCATGGCGGAGATACAACCCCAATTCACTTGAAAATCCAAGCTGTTTCAATTTCCTGAAAGATCAGCCCAGATCTAGTAGAACTCTGCCTGATCCGTTCTCGATTTTTGTTTCAATCATTGCAAAGATGAAGGCTTGCAGTAGAATAAGTTCTAGCATGAATTTCAACTTTGTCAGGAGCAATTGAATATCCATTAGAAGTAATTTGTATCTAACCTCTGCTGGTATGCTTCTAGACTGAAATAATCTTTGGTTACATTCTTGCCATAAGTGCCAGACCATAGCTTTGATTGTAATGTCCCTCAGATCATTTTGCATATTTCTTATTTGATTAGAGCTTGTGTAGCCATTAATTGTGGTAAGTATGTAATAATTGTTTGAATTTACAAGTTACTGTTTGAGACTGGAATTTAACATGATCCATATGCTTTAAGAATATGAATAGTTAAAAACATATGATTACTTGATTCATTTTCTACGTTGCATAGAGAGCATAAAGTATTTTCTATGTTAGCCCATTATTGTACTCAGCTTTGGTTGGAAGTCTATTCCGTACTGCAAAATATGTTGTAAGTGACATTTTTGGGGCACAACGGTGATTCCATACCTTATTGCTCCATATAATTTGTTCTCCCCCTATTATGGATAGTTCCCAAGCTGATTTGAATGAGAATTTTCCACCATTTGCGGTCCACTCCCACTCATCATTGATGTTGTTACTGTGTATTTTGATCTGCTGAAATGAGTTGCAAACATTTGCTGGCAAACTCATACTAGTGAAGTCCCACTACCCCCTATTGATTTTGTTGCTAACTTCTTTGTCTTGTGTATTAAAATAGTGCCATATATGACCAACCAAGACTGGTTGAGAGAGATTTACCTTTTATCCATGGATCCAACCACAAACTTGTATTCCCGTCGTTTGTGATTTTCATGTTAATCAGTTTACTTCATAATTCTCTTGTTTTTAGTATAAGCTTCCAAGTATATGAAGCATTATTATCAAAGTTGGTTATCCATAAATTCTTTTTGGTATAGTATCTATTGTGAATCCACTTAACCCATAGAGTGTTATGAATTAAGAAATTCCAGACCAATTTGATAACATATGCTTGGTCTAGTTCCTCGAGATTTCTCAAGCCGGACCACCCGCAGATTTCGATTTACAAATAGTGGCCCAATTAATTTTATGATGTTTACCTTTCTAAATGAAATTAGAGCATTAATGCCCTATTTTGTGGAGAATTGTTTTTGGGATTTGATAAATTTGCATCCAAATTTGGATAATAGGGTAGCTTGTAGTCTCAATAAGCTCCAATCTACCACTAATGTTTAAAAACTTCCAACTCCAAGCATCAAGTCTACCATTAACCCTATCTAATAATACCAAAAAGTCTAAAATCTTAAGTTTATTTACTGATAGGGGAATTCATAGATATTTATTGCATAGACTTCCACTTTCAACCCTAAGGAGTTGTATAATCAGGTTCTTAATTGTTACACCTTTCCCAAAAAATCATGGTTTTGGAGGTGTTAACAGTTAGACCGGCATATTATTCCATGTCAACAAGTGCTTTTTTAATTGAATTTGTGCTTTCTATGTTTGCTTTAGAAAAAATAAGTTGATCATTAGCATACATCAAGTGGGTTAGCACTAGGTCTATGTTATATGACGGGCTTAAGTTACCTTGTAGAAACTCACTATCCAAGTTGATGGATAAAATCTCCATAACTATTGCAAATAAATATGGGAAAAGAGGGTCACCTTGTCTGCTTCCTTGATTATTGAATAAAAAACCATGAGGAGTGTCATTAATAATGATAGAAAAATTGAGTGTAGAGATGCACCATTGGATATAGGATGTGAATTAAGAGGAAAGTCCAATTTTTTCCATAATTTGAATAATGAACTCTCTATTTATTTTGCCATACGCCTTCTGTAAATCCACTTTGACACATAGGTTTTTATTTATCTTTATGTTAAAACTTCTAAACATTTTATATGCTAGCAATGAACTTTCAAATACGTTTCGACCTGGAATAAAATCATTTTGGTTGAATGAAATATGATCGTTCATTAAGCTTTTCATCCTACTACAAATTATATTTTTTAATATTTTGTAAAGAACATTACAGCAGGATATAGGCCATTTATCACTTATGTTATTCACATTTTGTGAATTTGGGACAAGAGTAATGGAAGTACGATTTAATTGTTTTGTAAACTTTCCTTTTAAAAAGATGTAATTCATGGCTACTAGTAGCTCCTCCTTAATTTGCTCCCAGTGATACTTGTAAAACTTAGCATTAAACCCGTCGGGCCCCGGGACGCTACTGTCGTCAATCTGAAATGTAAAGCTCCTCAACTACTCCCTGGTGATTGGTAATAGAAGCTTCCTCTGTGCATTTACCAATAGAACCCGTTTACATATCAAATTCTGGTTTATGAACTGATTTTCATTAGTATCTGCATTGTACAGTTTAGTGAAATAATGAATGGCTTCATCCTTTAGTTTACTAGGATTTGAAATGAGGGGTCCATTTTCGTCTATGAGACTACGCAGAGAAAATTTATTTTGTCTTGATATCATTCTGGAGTTAAAAAATATATTTGGTTGATCCCCATGTATTAGCCATCCATTTTTGGTCTTTTAATGATTTTCTAGTGCTTTTGTAGTTAGTAATGTCTGCAGAAGTTGTAGATTAGTCCTATAAGATTGAAGTAAATTTTCATCGAGATGATTATTTATCAAGTGTAAATAGAAGGAGTTATTAATATCTTTGATGGTATCACACTGTAGTCTAATGCGCTGCTTATTGCTGTTCCATTCTTTTAGACGAGATTTAATCAGTTTGAGTCTCTTAATGAGACTATAAACTAGGCTTTCCTAAAAACTAACATTAAAACAACTTTCTGTGATATTGTAAAAACCCGCCCTTTATAAAGCCTGAAAATTCAATGGCTAATTTTCCAAATTCCATAAAAGACAGTTTGTTGGGAAAGAACGAAGATAAAGAAATAAAACATTATACCAAGGCATAAGAATATAACCTCATAGCAGAATGATAACATATAACATACTGAATATACATGAACATCATAGAATAAAAGATATATAAGAGACTACCCTGGCGGAAGTAACTGATAAAAAAATATCAATACTGGAAGTTAGAATAAAATATCTGATACAACTAGCTCATATACGTATAACATCTATCATGTACAACTACAATATCAAGTATATCCAAAGTAACATCTTCGCCGCCATAGCTTCGGCCACACTACTATGATAACATATCCCTAAAGCACCTGACTCTCGAACTATCAGTCGAGCACCCAAGAGTTGTCATGACATAAATAGACAAAGATAAAACATGGGTCAGACGTAAAGCATGGTGTGAGAGGAACTATCTCAAAATACAGTATATGAAAACTATATACAAATAAGCATGAATGACTAAGGCACATCCGGTCCTCTCCACAATCGTGGCTCAGGGGTAATCTGCACTATCCATAAACAAGTAAAGTAAACCTATCCAAAAGATAGGAAATCATACCATAACCTGCTCTTCTTCTGTAATCAACGAGTCGCATAACTAAGACAATGATAACATAAAGGTAAACCAACATCAAAAAGTAGGATGACCATTATATAAGTCTACCGTGAAGTACATAATAATAGTAAATGTATCACCGATAACATCAGCCAACTAACAGTACACAGAATATAGAAATGGAAGATAACCAAAGAAAACCAATTGATACCCGTCATTACTGATGGGTGAAGTCTGCCATGGAAAACTATCACGATCCAATGATTCCCTTAGAGGGTCCCAAATAAATAGAGTCAGTATCTAATTGTATCATAAACCCCGAGCCACATCCTCTATGATGTGTCTCGTGTAGATCTTACTATACCTCTGAAACAAGCTTTGGTGATATATGACCTACACTATTTACTTGAAATCTATGTAGGCCACACCACACCCTCTGAAGCAAGCTTTGATGACTTCTAGCCCGCTCGTAGATGACGTCATCCTATGTGAACCACACCGTACCCTCCGAACCAGGCATTGGTGACATCTAGTCCATTCGTGGGTGATTGTCATCGTTCCCCCTTTCTAGTCATCATGGAATTCCAAAACTAACTTGTGTGCGCCTCTTATAAAAAAGAGAACAACGGTCGTGTCTCGTCTAATATGCCATCGGGACCATAAAGGAACATCGATGCCGTTTAAATATTTGCACACATCAAATATAACATCGCGTAATCAAACATGCCTATCATGAATGAAGACCGATATCTCGTCATCGTCTATCTACACGAATAGCCTCTATTATAAGACCCATAATGGTTACGATTACTAATATAAGCTCACTAAAATTTGTAAAAACATATCTACTCCAAAGTCAAAGCCAAGGGGCATGGACAAACTCTGCTCAATCATACACGCTCACCAAACATGACTGTGTAATCAATCACTGCATTGATATTGTGTCCGATCATTATTGATCGTGCACGTATCACTATACATTGCATCTGAATCTTGAACTTTTCCTTGCATTCTACTTTAGCTTGAAGCCTTCCCGAAGTTATGCTAAGACCCCACGAAGAACCGCACTCAAACAAGGAAAGAAATCCCCGAAAGTCATTTGTTGCCTAAGGGTTCAGTCGACTGGGGTTGTCATTCAGTCGAATGAGCCTCGACAACTGAACTTAATTTCCCCCGTCTTCTATTTGGGGCTTCCCCTTCAGGATAAATTTCCACATGTTCAGTCCATTGAGTTCCATCCTCAATTAACTGAAATTTCCAAGTTCTAGGCAATGAGCATGGGGCAGGGAGGAACCTCCCAAATGGTCGTCGACTCATGCCCCGTCTCCTCTGTCGCTTCGCCCGATAAGTCGCCTAGCTTCAATAGTCTACCTTTGCCACATCAAACTGCTTCCAAAGTGTAACGACCAGGCATTTCGAACTATAAAAATCGACAATAATCCACACATGTCAGACTTGAATGGCTCAAAATAACAGATTGTTAATTTATATTTGGAAAAACTTAGCATATATAGTAAATAAATCAATCACAGAATCACAGACACAGAGTAATATAACAATAAGCAGCGGAATAGGTAAATAGTAGTTCATGAATCTACTACAACATCAGAGTATAAACAAAATACAACAGAGATCTCAAATACATGGAAGTCACTAATACAATAGCGACTAACAAGTCAGAATATAAACAACTGGAAATAACTAAAATAACTGAAAGCTGAATAGATGAAGATAGATCTCCAATCAAAGCTCCAAGCTCCAAAGGTGAGTCTCAAATGCTGTGACGCTCGGTCTGACCCGAGCATAAAGCAAAACACAAAACACTCGAGTGAGGATTAACAATCTTATGCTAGTAAATCAACTCAAGCGAAATGTCCAAATGAAATGCAAATAACTTAAAGGATGTTTGGGATTCCTATCCTTCAAGGATCCGTTAAACTATCTACATACATAGTACAATACGCTACATAGATAATGTCTGCAGTAAAGTAAAATATTAAAATAGCGTTAAGGCGTTACCCATATCCCCCTTAACACATTTTTATATATTCCCTTAGTCTATACAGTACCATAATTCCTCCGTAAACTGGAGGGATATCAGAGGGCACTCCATAGGTACGGTACAAACCAAACTCATAGTGGGCACGATAAGGCATGTGACAAGGCATGCGAGGCAAATCCCAGGGTAGGATACTACCATTTTGTGGATCCGGACTGGTGGTAACGCATAGCAGCTACTACCGCCCACCTCGAGACACACTCCCATAATAAAAGGTGCACCCAGTCAAATCACAAAGTAATAAAATAGTATCGAAGAAGCATGTTCGATCGGAGGTGCGACCTCCCTTGTCCCGGCATGGATCCTGTTTTAGTCACATCAAGCTAACTCGCGGGAGTCAGGGCTTCGTTCATACCTCATATAGACGTCGCCAAACTATCCTACTTCGTTCTGGATTCTCCACCATGTACACAGTTGTTAAAGTGGTTTTCGGTATTGGCAGAGAGTATGAGAATATCCGATCCCGATCTCTTTAACAACCAAACGCTTATTTCACACCGTGGTCATTTTCATTTCAAACAGTTCATACTTCATATCAAAATATCTTATTCATTTCAAAATCATATCACCTTAAATCATATTCAATTTCGAAATCATATCACTTTAAATCATATTCATTTCTAAAATCATAACCACAAAATAGGTTAAACCATCATACCAAAGTATCCATTAAATCTAAATCATAACAATTCCAACTTAACAGTTTGAATATAGTTTATATATTGAAAAAATATATAAAATAATATAGTTTATGTTTAAAAATAGGTTATAGATTAAAATAGTATATATATTAAAATAGTTTATATATTAAAATATGTATATATTTAAAATTGTTTATAAATTTAAAAATAATATATATTAAAATAGTTTATATATGTAAAAAAGTTTATATCGAAAATAGTTTCAAATTAGAATTGTTTCTTCCGATTTCGCAAATCAATTCAAATCAACTTTAGTTCCACAACTCAATTTAAATCAATTTCAGTTCAACAATTTCAATTAAAAAGGTTAGAGGTTCAATCCAAATTCTCATTAAAATCATTCTTTATTTATATCGATTTCAAATCCAGGTTTGAAGTACAAATTTAAACCACTTCCAATTCAATAAGTTTCAAAGTTTAAATATTCAACAACTTACAATAAGTCAATTTGATAAACTTCATTTATATTTCAAAATTCAACTTTAATTTTATTTAATTTTGAAAATATTCACGTAATCATTTTTAATAACATTTAAATAAAATCTCAAATTATAATTTAAATAAAATCAATAATTAAATATCTAACTTCAATTATATTTAATTCTAAAACATTCACCAATCACTTTTATAAACATTTAAATAAAATCTCAAATTACACATTTAAATCAAAACAAAATATTCAATTTCAATTTATTTAAATTCAAAAATATTTATTTAGTCGCTTTTAATCAAAATCAAGTTATCAAGTTATAAACTTCATATCTTTAAAATCTCAAAATAAATAAGTCCAAATCAATTCTTATTTAAATTCAATCCTTAACAAATTAAATTGCAAATCAATTTTAATTTATCCTTCCAACCTTAATTTATTAAAGTTATTACAAAATCTATTTTCAAATTACTAATATAAATTTAAATAAATACTTAAATCATATTTTACATACATATAATAATTAAATTAAATTCTTATTGAATATTATTATATTAATTATTATTAAATTAAATCTATTTTAAATCTTATTTTACATATATTTAAAATAATAAAATTATAAGTAAAATCTTAAAATTTACCCCTTTCAAAACTTAACTTATAAATTTAAAATTTCCAAACATATAATTTAAAAATCTAAATTTTACTCATAAATTAAAATACAATCTTTATATTATATTTTTTTAAATCATTTTTTTTAAAAAACCATATATTTCTTTTCAAAACTTTGGAAATCATTTTTCAAAAATAGACCAACGGTGTCCGTATATAATTTTATATCCTATGGTCAAGTAATATAGATATTTATCATTTCAATCTGCAATAATTTAATATTTACGGGTATATATCATTTCAACCCGCAATCCCAAAATTCAAAATAAATAAAATCGCTTGGGTTTATCATTTCAACCCATAACGATTTTCCCTAATCTATAATATCGTTCGGGTATGTATCATTTCAACCCATAAGGATTTCCTAAATTATCAGGGAACTTGCAGTGTGAAAATAGTAGAATATTAATATAAATGATATACATATCAATAACAAGCATATATCACAATTTACCATTTAAATATATATAACAGGTTATGGTGTCATATGTCAATTAATATAAACAATTGCAGATAACAACATATCATACTTAACTATTTAAACTACTAACCAATTAAATTTTAACAACACATTTCAACCGTCATTTCATGTGAATATAGATTTACTAACATATGAATGTTAATCGTGAGTGATTGCTCACCTTTCGAGGCTAGAGAAATACAAGAACAAGATGCGACAATCCAAGCACAAATTCCAAAGCAAAGCACGATGGACTTGATCGATGAATTCAAAATCAGAACTAGCTTGATATAAATATATATCATATTATTATTTTTTTCTAAAATTCAATATTCAATTAAAAACACATATTTAAAATAAAAATCTCCATATTGTATTTTGAAAATTAACATTTATTAAAACACATATATTAAGATCAAAATATCTATATATTATATTTTAATAATCTATATATATATATATTAAAAATTAAAATATCTATATATTATATATTTTTTAAAATCTATATATTCTCTATATTTAATCTAATCAAAATCTCTATATATTTATGTTTAAAAATCAAAAATCAATATCCCTTTTTTCTTCACGAATTTTTTTTATAAACATATAGTGTATATATATACTCTTATTTCATAATAAAAAGGGGGCTGGAGATCAAAGTAGAGGGTGGCAGTGCTGTTCGGTCGGAGGATGGTTGGCCAGGAAGTGCTGGAGATGGGCGCGTATCTGGCGATGCAGTGGAGATCACGGGTGGTGACTGGATGGGCTGCTCGTTGCATACGGAGGTGAGGCGGTCACGGGGCAGGTCAGTGGATGGTAATGAAGGTCAGGTTCGGGTGAGACTAGTTGTAGGTGGTTGTTGCATGATGCACAGGGCGGAGATTGGAAGATGCAAGGCACGACAATGGTGGAAAGAGGAGAATGATTGATGCGAGGCTTCGGCTGATCGAGGAAGTGGGTGTGGGGCGGATCCAGGGGTTGATGGCTGTGCTCAGTGGGAAGGTGGGCCGAATGATGGAGAGGCAGTGCATGGAGGGGTCTAGGTTGATGGGTTTGCATGCGGCAGTGGGTTGATGGGAGAGGGTGCTGTCTGTAGGGTGGTGAGGCACTCGGCAAGTGGAGGAAAAGGGGAGGTCGGAGTTTTGGCGTACGGTGTTGTTTGTAGGCGGAGGAGGGCTGGTCACAGGCGGTGGGTGGTGGAAGGTGATGGCAAGGGTGGAGTGAACGGTGGCGGCCGTTGTGTGAGTTGATAGGTAAGCTTGCATGGGATGCTAAGCAATAGGGAAGGGGTTGGTGATGGGTTTTGTTCGGGTAGAGGGAGTTCGGCCTGAATTTGGGTGGAGCTGCTGGGGTTTGGTGGCGGAGATGTGCCATGAAGTGGTGGGTTTCGGTCAGTGGCGGAGGATGTGGGCTATGCACGGTGATGGTCAGGTGATCGGCAAATGGAAGGGAATGCGGATCGAGATTCGAGAAGAGATAACGTGAGCAAGTGAAAATAATAATGTATGTAACTTATATGCTTTATTTTATATTATATTTTTTTTCAAAAGAAGCACCGAACAAAGAGGAAGAGACAATGGACCAGTAAAAGGGAACGAACAGATATATGCAAATGGTAGGAATATTGAAAGCCAATAGTTGAATTCTGGTAATAATAAAAGCAATGGCTATTGGTTTTCTCATGGGAACAAATGAAAGGACAAAGGAATCCAAAGGAAAAATGCGAAATCGATACGGCAAATCGTTTCGTTGATTTCGCCGCGTATCGGACGTTGAAATGCACACATGAATGTACTGTGAGATCAGCACGACGAGACGAAAAAAATGGTACACAGATACCAGTGATATGATCATCCTATCAAAAGTAGAATTTTCGTTGTCAAAAATGTTGCTAAAACGCCGAAAATAAGATAAACGGGGCTATAACAGTCCAACTTTGGCGAAACGAAATATGACGTTTTACTCAGAAAATGATTTACATTTTTCTTATGTAAAAATATTCAAATTTCAAAAATATTTTATTTCCACCAATTTCAACTGATTTAAAATTTAAAATTTGAAATTTCACAACCAAACAAACTTTCATATTTTCAAATGAAAATCTGCCACTTGCTATGCTTCAATATACGCATACCAAATATCAAATTTTCATTTCTAAAATTTTATTATATATTTTCAAGAAAATTTTTAGTTAATTACGTTATAAAATTCGTTAAAATTTCCGGGTCGTTACACTCTCCCCCACTCAAAACTTTTCGTCCCCGAAAAGGAACGAGATAGGAGAATAGAAGCAACAGAAAGGAAAGATAAATTCGAAATACACAGTACCAAATACAAAGATTAATTCAAAACCATATAAATTCCATTTAGTTTTTAAATTGATTAATATTCAACAAATTTGATTTCAATCCCATTTTATTCGATAAATCAGTATCTAATTGGTTTACATTCAATTTATTTGTCTTTAATTTATTAACATTCGTTACAAATTCTCTTTCAAAACAAATTTTATTTTATTTAACTTATTTATTAAATCCATTTGACTTCACTTAATTAAATTCCACTTCATAATTCAATTCTAACTATTCTTTGAAATTTACTTTGTATCACAAACAGTTTTCAAAATATAAATTTATTTATTACCTATTTAGTTTCTTAAGTTCATATTTATTCAATTTATTTCTCTTAACATATCTTATAACATAACTTAAATGTATAACATTTATTATAACCACACAAATTTAATTTAAAATTTTCCTTAACAAAATTTCATTTTGGACATCATAATATTTACATTTTATATTGCATACTATTCAATTACGTATTCACATTACATTCAAATCCATTTCCAGGTAAGTTTTTATTAATGCTTCTGAATGAAATTGAGCACCATACAAATTTACCTTTATTTTACTACATTTCTATTAAGCAAAAATTTAATTTGAACACTTTTATTACTTCAGTTTTCTCTTGTATAATCTTCAATTACATATTCACATAAACATTTTAACTTTTTGAATATTTCAGGCAAGTTATATATGTTTTAGAAGGTAATTGAAATTTAAATTTTCCCTAGTTCAATTGTTTCAAGCTGTTTCAATTCCATTTCTCATCTTAGACACTCCAATTATTCAAATATTTTTTCTTCATTTCAATAATTGATAACCATCGCTGAACATAGAACTTAAGAGTTAGATTTCCGATTTTACTTCAAACCATTTTGAAATAAATATATACATATATATTTCATACATCAAATCATATTCAAGAAATTCAAATCAAATCCATTTTCCAAAACAAAGGTGTAGCTAAGCTACTAAGTGGCCTCTCCGCTTTGAGACTCAAAAATGAATGTCGATGATGCTGCAATCATCACCGAAATTATTTTCCAGCGACAAAAGAGGAGAGTACTGACTTACTTCTATTAAATTTTTTGGATACAATTTCTATTTGAAAATATTTTCAAATAATATATTTTTAAAACTTTGAAAACCAAATTTAGAAAACACCGGAAATTTAATTCTCAAATCCTTAATTTAAATCCATTTCATTTGCAAAACAGATTTATAAACCATGTTTATAAAATTTCATCTCCTTAACATACAACAATAGTTAATGGTTTTGGAATGTTAACAAAACAATAAATGATAATCTAGTACTATCATTTCTAACAACCAATTCATTTTAACTATCTAATTTCAGAAAATCAAACTTTTATATATAAAATATAATCATACATAAAACTATTTCACTTACCAATTCTGAAAACAATATTTTGTTAGTTTGCTTTATTAAAGTGTTTTGGAATTTATATCGATAGCGTTGGCCAAACGAATCGATCGAAACCCAAAATCAAACTTAACAACTCAAACAACACAATATAAAACATTTTTATATTAATTACAAATACATTCTCTCATAGGATGATTCAAAAATGGATCTCAGAACAAGGATAAGATTCAAATTTAGAGGGACCCTAATCAAAGAGAATTCTATCTAAGAAGATAGGCTCGAAAGGAAGATAGGATAATTAAAATACAAAAGATGAAAGATGGATAGACTTATATTAATCGTGGCAACCTTAACCAGGTCAACCGAGACTTAGAAAAGATGAGAATATCATCAACGAAAATGGGGACAAACTTGTTAAGAACGTCGCGGAAAACGGGATTCATGAGATTGACGAAGAAGGCAGAAGCATTGGTTAATTCGTAGGGTATGACTAACCATTAATAGAAACCATTGGATTGGGAGGAAGGACAACAAGTCGAGCTCTAGGAATAAGATCGATGTGGAATTCAATTTCCTGCTTGGGAGGAAGAGAAGTGACTTCACCAAAAACATTAGGATAATCCCTGACTATCAGGATAGAGTCAAGAACACTAGGCTGAGCATCAGGCAAAAAGATAAAACTACCTTCATAATCCTGAGGCATTCGACATTCGATCACAAGAGAATTACCCTGGTCGTCTACTAGAGAAACTATTCGGGCTTTGCACGAAATAACAGCAATAAAACCGAGGACATAGAAATCTCTGGTGAATCGACGCCTGTTGTCAAGGAGTTTCACCCCATTAAAAATCATACTAAGGTTGGCGGAACCGCCGATGGGATTAGTCACACACAAGGATGAAATTGCAAATTGAGGTTGAATTTATTTCGGAGATTAACATAAATAGAGCAATGGGATGATCCAGTATCAAAAAGAACACGAACAGGAAAGATAAGAATGGATTTTAGACAAAGGGAAAGTTCCAAAATTCAAAGCAAATCCTAATCAAATAGAATCCTAACAAGGAATTTCAAGCTCGAACAAAGATGATTCTGTAATTAATTCTACTCATTCTAGGGTATTACTACCCTATCTCTAATGAGATTTTACTCCATATGCTAAATTTGCCTAAACCAGAGCTCTGATACCAACTGTAACGACCAGGCATTTCGAACTATTCAAATCAACAATAATCCACACATGTCAGACTTGAATTACTCAAAACAACAGATTGTTAATTTTTATTTGGCAAAACTTAGCATATACAGTAAATAAATCTATTACAGAATCACAGACACAGAGTAATATAAAAATAAGCCGTGGAATAGATAAATAGTAGTTCATGAAGCTATTGAGTCTCAAATCTATGACACTCAGTCTGACCCGAGCATAAAGCAAAACACAAAACACTCGAGTCAGGATTAACATTCTTATGCCAGTAAATCAACTCAAGTGAAATGTCCAAATGAAATGCAAATAATTTAAAGGATGTTTGGGATTCCCATCCTTCAAGGATCCATTAAACTATCTACATACATAGTACAATACGCTACATAGATAATGTCTATGGTAAAGTAAAATATTAAAATAGCGTTAAGGCGTTACCCATATCCCCCTTAACACATTTTTATATATTCCCGTAGTCTATATAGTACCGTAATTCCTCCATAAACTGGAGGGCTATGAGAGGGCACTCCATAGGTACGGTACAAAACAAACTCATAGTGGGCGCGATAAGGCATGTGACAAGGCACGCGAGGCAATGCCCAAGGTAGGATACTACCGTTTTTCGGATCCGGACTGGTGGTAACGCATAGCAGCTACTACCGCTCACCTCGAGACACACTCCCATAATCAAAGGTGCACCTAATCAAATCACAAAGTAATAGAATGGTATCGAAGAAGCATGCTCGGTTGGAGGTGCGACCTCACTTGGCCCGGCGTGGCTCCTGATTTACTCACATCAAGCTGACTCGCGGGAGTCAGGGCTGCGTTCATACGTCATATAGACGTCGCCAAACCATCCTACTTCGTTCTGGATTCTCCACCACGTACACAGTTGTTAAAGTGGTTTTCATTATTGGCAGAGAGCATGACAATATCCGATCCCAGTCTCTTTAACAACCAAACGCTTATTTCACACCGTGGTCATTTTCATTTCAAACAGTTCATACTTCATATTATCTTATTCATTTCAAAATCATATCACCTTAAATCATATTCAATTTCGAAATCGTATCACTTTAAATCATATTCATTTCTAAAATCATAACCACAAAATAGGTTAAGCCATCATACCAAAGTATCCATTAAATCTAAATCATAACAGTTCTAACTTAACAGTTTGAATATAGTTTATATATTGAAAAAAATATAAAATAAAATAGTTTATGTTTAAAAATAGGTTATATATTAATATATATATATATATATTTAATGTAGTTTGTAAATTTAAAAATAATATATATTAAAATAGTTTATATATTTAAAAAAGTTTATATTGAAAATAGTTTCAAATTAGAATTGTTTCTTCCAATTTCGCAAATCAATTCAAATCAACTTTAGTTCCACAACTCAATTTAAATCAATTTCAGTTCAACAATTTCAATTAAAAAGGTTAGAGAGGTTCAATCCAAATTCTCATTAAAATCATTCTTTGTTTATATCGATTTCAAATCCATGTTTGAACTACAAATTTAAACCATTTCCAATTCAATAGGTTTCAAAGTTTAAATATTCAACATCTTACAATAACTCAATTTGATAAACTTCATTTATATTTCAAAATTCAACTTTAATTTTATATAATTTTGAAAATATTCACTTAATCATTTTTAATAACATTTAAATAAAATCTCAAATTACAAATTTATATAAAATCAATAATTAAATATCTAACTTCAATTATATTTAATTCTAAAACATTCACCAATCACTTTTATAAACATTTAAATAAAATCTCAAATTACACATTTAAATCAAAACTAAACATTCAATTCCAATTTATTTAAATTCGAAAATATTCATTTAGCCACCTTTAATCAAAATCAAGTTATCAAGTTATAAATTTAATATTTTTAAAATCTCAAAATCAATAAGTCCAAATCAATTCTTATTTAAATTCAATCTTTAACAAATTAAATTGCAAATCAATTTTAATTTATCCTTCCAACCTTAATTTATTAAAGTTAATACAAAATCTATTTTCAAATTATTAATATAAATTTAAATAAATACTTAGAACTTATTTTACATACATATATTAGGTAAATTAAATTCTTATTAAATTTTATTATATTATTTATTATTAAATTAAATCTTATTATTTAATCTATTTTAAATCTTATTTTATATATATTTAAAATAATAAAATTATAAGTAAAATCTTAAAATTTACCCTTTTCAAAACTTAACTTATAAATATAAAATTTCCAAACATATAATTTGAAAATCTAAATTTTACTCATAAATAATATACAATCTTTATATTATAATCAATTTTTATTAAAAACCATATATTTCTTTTCAAAACTTTAGAAATCATTTTTTCAAAAATAGACCAACAGTGTCCGTACATAATTTTATATCCTACGGTCAAGTGATACGGGTATTTAACATTTCAATCTGCAATAATTTAATATTTACGGGTATATATCATTTCAACCCACAATCCCAAAATTCAAAATAAATAAAATTGCTTGGGTTTATCATTTCAACCCATAACGATTTTCCCTAATCTATAATATCATTCGGGTATGTATCATTTCAACCGATGGGGATTTCCTAAATTATCAGGTAACTTCCAGTGTGAGAACGGTAGAATATTAATATAAATGATATACATATCATTAACAAGCATATATCACAATTAACCATTTAAATATATATAACAGGTTATGGAGTCATATGTCAATTAATATAGATAAACAATTGCAGATAACAACATATCATACTTAACAATTTAAACTACTAACCAGTTAAATTTTAACAACACATTTCAACCGTTATTTCATGCGAATATAGATTTACTAACATATGAATGTTAATCGTGAGGGATTGCTCACCTATCGAGGCTAGAGAAATACAAAAACAAGATGCGACAATCCAAGCACAAATTCTAAAGCTAAGCACGACGGACTTGAACCGATGAATTCAAAATCAGAACTAGCTAGATATAAATATATATCATATTATTATTTTTCTTTCTAAAAATCACTATTCAATTAAAAACACATTTAAAATAAAAGTCTCCACATTGTATTTTGAAAATTAACATTTATTAAAACACATATATTAAGATTAAAATATATGTATATTATATTTTTAATAATCTATATATACTTTAAAAATCAAAATATATATATTTTTTATATTTTTAAAAATCTATATATATTTCTCTATATTTAATCTAATCAAAATCTCTATATATTTATGTTTAAAAATCAAAAATCAATATCCCTTTTTCTTCACAAATTTTTTTTTATAAATATATAGTGTGTGTATATATATACACACACACTCTTATTTCAAAATAAAGAGGTGGCTGGAGATCAAAGTAGAGGGTGGCAGTGTTGTTCGGTCGGAAGATGGTGGGCCAAGAAGTGCTAGAGATGGGCGCGTATCTGGCGATGCAGTGGAGAGCACGGGTGATGACTGGAAGGGCTGGCCGTTGCTTTCGGAGGTGAGGCGATGATGGGGCAGGCCAGTGGATGGTGATGAAGGTCAGGTTCGGGTGAGACTGGCTGTAGGTGGTGGTTGCGTGATGCACAGGGCGGAGATTGGAAGATGCAAGGCACGACAATGGTGGAAAGAGGAGAATGATTGATGCGAGGCTTCGGCTGATCGAGGAAGTAGTGTGGGGCGGATCCAGGGTTTATGGTTATGCTCGGTGGGAAGGTGGGCCGAACGATGGAGAGGCAGTGCGTGGAGGGGTCTCGGTTGGTGGGTTTGCATGCGGTAGTGGGTTGATGGGAGTGGGCGCTGTCTGTAGGGTGGTGAGGCGCTCGGCAAGTGGAGGAAAAGGGGAGGTCGGGGTTTTGGCGTACGGTGTTGTTTGTAGGCGGAGGAGGGTTGGTCACAAGCGGTGGGTGGTGGAAGGTGTAACAACCCGCATATTTTACGATTGTATATTTAAATGTTTTATTTAAATATATCATAGTTAATCAGATTAAAGTATGAAAAGCTACTTTTTGTAAACAGTCGAATTGGGACTCGAGACCACTTCCATTGAGTCCAAAATGACATTTACAACTTTTTTGAGTATAAACATCGATATGTTTGGAGTTGAGTAGAATTTGCTATTTTTCTACTTGGGCTTTGGGTTTGGGTTTCAGTCCACTAACCCATCTAATACCCTAACACTCCACTCAGCTCCTCTTCTCATTTCATTCTCATTTTCCTAACATTCAAGCTCAAGAGAAAATGGGGGAAAATATTGGAAATTAGAATTCCAAAACCCTAGTTTGTTTAAGAAAGATCAACTTCAAGCTAGAAATCAAGGAGAAGCTTAGGTAAGCATCCTCTTCATCTTCTCCATCTCTATCTCTCTTCAATTTCAGAAATTCCTAAACCATAACTTAGGAAATATTTGCTTATTATCTTAGATTGGAGCTTCTAGAGGTGTATTGAAGAGGAATTGGCCTTTCCTTTGTTTTAAAGCTTCTCATTCGTGTTTTTGAGTTTTAAAGGTGAGTTCTTTAACTCACATCTATTTCTATAGCTATCATTTTTGTTAGGTATGAATTCCTAACATTTGTGCATATTCATTTGCTTTTGATTTGAATTGATTTGGTGAATTTTCCAAATTTTGGTGTTTTGGTCCAATTTTATGGAAATCCTATTATGGATATTTGGACAATGATATTTGGGGTGTATCGAAGAGCCTATAAAGCTGGGTTGTCGCTTGGCATAAACCCCTAGTCGTGTTGCTCGTCCGATCGCTCCCGAAACGAATTGGCCATCATTGGCCTAGGTTCATTCTTTGCCTGAGCATCAGCTCAGACGTCTGGTATAAGGAGCAAACGTCTGAGCCTAAGGAATAAATATTCCAAACGTTCAGCTCACACGTCTGACCTTGCTTTCCAGACGTCTGAGTGATCCAAACATCTGAGCTTGATTCCCAGACGTCTGGGTGTTCTGGAATAGAACTTCCAGTACTTTAGTTCAGACGTCTGATTTACTGGGTCAGACGTCTGGTTACGATTCAGACGTCTGCCTTGTAATTTCAAATGTCTGGAATCTTTCTGGATTGTTTCCAGAGAACAAATCCAGACGTCTCATGATCAAGCCATTCATGATCTGGTGCTCGCGGCCATTGTTTTTGCTCTTAGAATTTGGCGTCATTATCTTTTGGGAGAGAAATTTGTTCTCTACACCGATCATAAATCTTTGAAGTATTTATTTTCTCAAAAGGAACTTAAATTGCATCAACAACGTTGACTCGAGTTCCTTGCATCTTATGATCTTGATATTCTCTATACTTCCGGAAAGGGTAATCGAGTTGCCGATGCCCTTAGTTGTAAGCAACAAGCAGTTGTTTCAATGATGATATCCGAATGGAATGATCTCGAGACTTTATCCACTTGTGAGATTCGAGATCGTGAATCCAATTTATGTTCATCTCTTATTTTGTGTAGCCTTGAGGCTCATCCTTCTCTTTTGGACCATACCTCTTTTGGCTAAACTCTATGTCAAGTTAAATTGCATGGAGTCCTACTTCTATTGTTAGCAATTGTGATCCATTATTTTACTAGTGGATTTTGGTAAGCTCTTCAAAAGCTTTGGGAACAAAGCTTAATTCTAGCACCGCTTATCGTCCTCAATCCGATGGACAAATAGAGCGTGTGAATCAAACTCTTGAAGATCTCCTTCGTGCATGTGTTCTTAATTTTGGTGGAAGTTAGGAAGAGCATATTTCTCTTGTTGAGTTTTCCTATAATAATAGCTTCCAATCTAGTATTGGTATGGCACCTTTCGAGGCACTCTACGGAAGGCCATGCCGATTTCCTTTGTGTTGGCTTGAAGCCGGTGAGAAGCTGGTTTTAGGTCCAGATTTTATTGGAGTTCATTTGTGTTTCACCTATGAGGGGTGTTGTGCGTTTCAGTCGATCGGGAAAGTTAGCACCTCGATATGCTGGTCCATTTCCCATCACCGTACGTATTGGTTACGTGGCTTATCGCCTTTTTATTACCGACTCAATTTTCTGCTATTCATGACGTTTTCCATGTCTCTCAACTACGGAAATACCTTAGGGATTCCGATTCTATTCTTGAGCCCGGTGTAATTGAAGAAATTGAAGTTTCACCAAATTTGACTTATGAGCAACATTCTATTCGTAACATTGCTTTGGAGGTTAAACGCCTTCGAAATAAAGATGTTTTTCTTGTGAAAGTTCAATGGTCCTCAAATCCTTAGGATTTCTCTTGGGAATCTTGAGAATTCATCGAGCAAACACATCCGGACTTACTCTTTCATGCTCTTTATGGTGAACTTCTTATTTCAAATTTTCTTTTATGTTGATATGCTTTTATGGTTGTTACTCTTTATTTTCCCCTTAATTATTGCGAGGATGCAATTTCTTTAAGGAGGGGAGTCTGTAACAACCCGCATATTTTACGATTGTATATTTAAATGTTTTATTTAAATATAGCATCGTTAATCGGATTAAAGTTCGAAAAGCTACTTTTTGTAAACAGTCGAATTGGAACTTGAGACCACTTCCATTGAGTCCAAAATGGCGTTTACAACTTTTTTGAGTATAAACATCGATATGTTTGGAGTTGAGTAGAATTTGCTATTTTTCTACTTGGGCTTTGGGTTTGGGTTTCAGCCCACTAACCCATCTAATACCCTAACACTCCACTCAGCTCCTCTTCTCATTTCATTCTCATTTTCCTAACATTCAAGCTGAAGAGAAAATGGGGAAAAAGATTGGAAATTAGAATTCCAAAACCCTAGTTTGTTTAGGAAAGATCAACTTCAAGCTAGAAATCAAGGAGAAGCTTAGGTAAGCATCCTCTTCATCTTCTCCATCTCTATCTCTCTTCAATTTCAGAAATTCCTAAACCCTAACTTATGAAATATTTGCTTATTAGCTTAGATTAGAGCTTCTAGAGGTGTATTGTAGAGGAATTGGCCTTTCCTTTGTTTTAAAGCTTCTCATTCGTGTTTTTGAGTTTTAAAGGTGAGTTCTTTAACTCACATCTATGTCTATAGCTATCATTTTTGTTAGGTATGAATTCCTAACATTTGTGCATATTCATTTGCTTTTGATTTGAATTGATTTGGTGAATTTTCCAAATTTTGGTGTTTTGGTCCAATTTATGGAAATCCTATTATGGATATTTGGACAATGATATTTGGGGTGTATCGAAGAGCCTATAAAGCTGGGTTGTCGCTTGGCATAAATCCCTAGTCGTGTTGCTTGTCCGATCGCTCCCGAAACGAATTGGCCATCATTGGCCTAGGTTCATTCTTTGCCTGAGCATCAGCTCAGACGTCTGGTATAAGGAGAAAACGTCTGAGCCTAAGGAATAAATATTCCAAACGTTCAGCTCACACGTCTGACCTTGCTTTCCAGACGTCTGAGTGATCCAAACGTCTGAGCTTGATTCCCAGACGTTTGGGTGTTCTGGAATAGAACTTCCAGTACTTCAGTTCAGACGTCTGATTTACTGGGTCAGACGTCTGGTTACGATTCAGACGTCTGCCTTGTAATTTCAAATGTCTGGAATCTTTCTGGATTGTTTCCAGAGAACAAATCCAGACGTCTCATGATCAAGCCATTCATGATCTGGTGCTCGCGGCCATTGTTTTTGCTCTTAGAATTTGGCGTCATTATCTTTTGGGAGAGAAATTTGTTCTCTACACCGATCATAAATCTTTGAAGTATTTATTTTCTCAAAAGGAACTTAAATTGCATCAACAACGTTGACTCGAGTTCCTTGCATCTTATGATCTTGATATTCTCTATACTTCCGGAAAGGGTAATCGAGTTGCCGATGCCCTTAGTTGTAAGAAACAAGCAGTTGTTTCAATGATGATATCCGAATGGAATGATCTCGAGACTTTATCCACTTGTGAGATTCGAGATCGTGAATCCAATTTATGTTCATCTCTTATTTTGTGTAGCCTTGAGGCTCATCCTTCTCTTTTGGACCATACCTCTTTTGGCTAAACTCTATGTCAAGTTAAATTGCATGGAGTCCTACTTCTATTGTTAGCAATTGTGATCCATTATTTTACTAGTGGATTTTGGTAAGCTCTTCAAAAGCTTTGGGAACAAAGCTTAATTCTAGCACCGCTTATCGTCCTCAATCCGATGGACAAATAGAGCGTGTGAATCAAACTCTTGAAGATCTCCTTCGTGCATGTGTTCTTAATTTTGGTGGTAGTTAGGAAGAGCATATTTCTCTTGTTGAGTTTTCCTATAATAATAGCTTCCAATCTAGTATTGGTATGGCACCTTTCGAGGCACTCTACGGAAAGCCATGCCGATTTCCTTTGTGTTGACTTGAAGCCGGTGAGAAGCTGGTTTTAGGTCCAGATTTTATTGGAGTTCATTTGTGTTTCACCTATGAGGGGTGTTGTGCGTTTCAGTCGATCGGGAAAGTTAGCACCTCGATATGCTGGTCCATTTCCCATCACCGTACGTATTGGTTACGTGGCTTATCGCCTTTTTATTACCGACTCAATTTTCTGCTATTCATGACGTTTTCCATGTCTCTCAACTACGGAAATACCTTAGGGATTCCGATTCTATTCTTGAGCCCGGTGTAATTGAAGAAATTGAAGTTTCACCAAATTTGACTTATGAGCAACATTCTATTCGTAACATTGCTTTGGAGGTTAAACGCCTTCGAAATAAAGATGTTTTTCTTGTGAAAGTTCAATGGTCCTCAAATCCTTAGGATTTCTCTTGGGAATCTTGAGAATTCATCGAGCAAACACATCCGGACTTACTCTTTCATGCTCTTTATGGTGAACTTCTTATTTCAAATTTTCTTTTATGTTGATATGCTTTTATGGTTGTTACTCTTTATTTTCCCCTTAATTATTGCGAGGACGTAATTTCTTTAAGGAGGGGAGTCTGTAACAACCCGCATATTTTACGATTGTATATTTAAATGTTTTATTTAAATATAGCATCGTTAATCAGATTAAAGTTCGAAAAGCTACTTTTTGTAAACAGTCGAATTGGAACTTGAGACCACTTCCATTGAGTCCAAAATGGCATTTACAACTTTTTTGAGTATAAACATCGATATGTTTGGAGTTGAGTAGAATTTGCTATTTTTCTACTTGGGCTTTGGGTTTGGGTTTCAGCCCACTAACCCATCTAATACCCTAACACTCCACTCAGCTCCTCTTCTCATTTCATTCTCATTTTCCTAACATTCAAGTTGAAGAGAAAATGGGGAAAAAGATTGGAAATTAGAATTCCAAAACCCTAGTTTGTTTAGGAAAGATCAACTTCAAGCTAGAAATCAAGGAGAAGCTTAGGTAAGCATCCTCTTCATCTTCTCCATCTCTATCTCTCTTCAATTTCAGAAATTCCTAAACCCTAACTTATGAAATATTTGCTTATTAGCTTAGATTGGAGCTTCTAGAGGTGTATTGAAGAGGAATTGGCCTTTCCTTTGTTTTAAAGCTTCTCATTCGTGTTTTTGAGTTTTAAAGGTGAGTTCTTTAACTCACATCTATGTCTATAGCTATCATTTTTGTTAGGTATGAATTCCTAACATTTGTTCATATTCATTTGCTTTTGATTTGAATTGATTTGGTGAATTTTCCAAATTTTGGTGTTTTGGTCCAATTTTATGGAAATCCTATTATGGATATTTGGACAATGATATTTGGGGTGTATCGAAGAGCCTATAAAGCTGGGTTGTCGCTTGGCATAAATCCCTAGTCGTGTTGCTCGTCCGATCGCTCCCGAAACGAATTGGCCATCATTGGCCTAGGTTCATTCTTTGCATGAGCATCAGCTCAGACGTCTGGTATAAGGAGCAAACGTCTGAGCCTAAGGAATAAATATTCCAAACGTTCAGCTCACACGTCTGACCTTGCTTTCCAGACGTCTGAGTGATCCAAACGTCTGAGCTTGCTTCCCAGACGTCTGGGTGTTCTGGAATAGAACTTCCAGTACTTCAGTTCAGACGTCTAATTTATTGGGTCAGACGTCTGGTTACGATTCAGACGTCTGCCTTGTAATTTCAGACGTCTGGAATCTTTCTGGATTATTTCCAGAGAACAAATCCAGACGTCTGGAACTGTGCATTTTTTCCTGTTTAGGCTTTTCTTGATTGAATTTCCATTGTTTATCGATTTTAGTTGCTCCGATTAGTTGTTATCACTTTTATCGACCTTGATGACTTCTTTTTCGTGATTTTTGGGAATATCCATTTTGATGGATTTAGTTTCGATTTCTTTGGATTTAATTCACGCCTTCGTATGTGAATCTTTGGTGATTGATTGTTTCTACAATCATTTTTGTGATTTGTCACTTCTCAATACAAAGGTTTCTATACTAGTAGTATATATTCAAACTCTTTCATCAAAACAATTTCGACACTACTTTAAATATAAAGCTCTCTTTTAAAATCGTTTTCCAATCTATTAGTATATATAAACCTTTACCTCATTCGTATGAGAAATCTAATTAAACGACTTAGTAAAACAAGTGGTATGAAACGCTTGCGTTTACTTCGTCGGTTAATTCTTGGACTTGTTCGATTGAAACTCTTGTGACAATTTTCGAGTGGAAATCTACAATTTGTTCGTAAATATTTAAGTTAAGCTAGTGGTTATGGGACATGAAGCTAAACTCTTATATTTACTAGCTTAGTGTAATCGACACTTCTTGATGACCGATGATGATCATTTTATGATTTAGACTAGCGATGTGCGATGTCTCTTTGTCCGTGTGGGGGACTATACCCCGTTCTGTTGAGCTTCGTCTCATTTTTATGGGCTAGCGACCCATGGTCTTTGGACCGTTCGTGGAGCATTCGGCTCAATAAGTCGGTGCATGGGGCGTATCTTTTTAGGTGCATCGATGTTCGACTAGGCAGGGGGTGTATCTTTTTATGTGCATCGATGTCCGACTATACATGGGGCGTATCTTTTTAGGTGCGTCGACGTTAGTTTATACATGAGGCGTATCTTTTCAGGTGCGTTGATGTTCGACTGTGCATGGGGCGTATCTTTTTAGGTACGTTGATGTTCGGTTTATGGGATAACGTCTCATTTGTGATACACGTGTTGGTGAGTTTTCATGCTCCCGTTTGTGATAGGCCTCCCCCTTTGTGATTTCTGGATTTCTGGTTGTAATTTCTAGAATTTGTGTTTCACCAATTTTCGTGGTTTGCATTGATAAGCTCTATCAATATTTGTGTTTTGGTGAATAATTTAAAGAATGTGATTCTTTTTGGTGTTTTGAGATTCATGATATATTGTATGATTTTTGTTGATATTTGATGTATACTTGACACAGTATGGCATTTTTGTTGTCATATGTTTTTGGCCGCTGTGTGAGTTGATGGGTAGGCTTGCGTGGGCTACTAGGCAATAGGAAAGGGGTTGGCGGTGGGTTTTGTTTGGGACCTTTGGGTAGACGGAGTTCGGCCTGAATCTGGGTAGAGCTGCTGGGGTTTGGTGGCGGAGATGTTCTGTGAAGTGGTGGGTTTCGGTCAGTGGCGGAGGATGTGGGCTATGCACGGTGATGGTCAGGTGATCGGCAAATGGAAGGGAAGGCGGATCAGGCTTCAAGAAGAGATAATGTGAGCAGGTGCAAATAATAATGAATGTAACTTATATGCTTTATTTTATATTATATTTGTTTCAAAAGAAGTAGAACGAACAAAGAGGAAGAGAAAATGGACCTGCAAAAGGGAACGAATAGATATATGCAAATGGTAGAAATATTAAAAGCCAATAGTTGAATTCTGGTAATAATAAAAGCAATGGCTATTGGTTTTCTCACGGGGACAAATGAAAGGACAAAGGAATCAAAAAGGCAAAAATGCAGAATCGATAAGGCAAATCGTTTCGTTGATTTCACCCCGTACCGGACGCCGAAATGCACACATGAATATACTGCAGAGATCACCACGACGAGACGAACAGAACAGTGCACAGATATCAGTGATACGATAATCCTATAAAAAGTCAAATTTTCGTTGCCGAAAATGCTGCTAAAACGCCAAAAATAAGATAAACGGGGCTATAACAGTCCAAATTTGGTGAAACGAATTACTCAGAAAATGATTTACATTTTTCTTATGTAAAAATATTCAAATTTCAAAAATATTTTATTTCCATCAATTTAAACTGATTTTAAATTTGAAATTTGAAATTTCACAACCAAACAAACTTTCATATTTTCAAATGAAAATCTGCCACTTGCTATGCTTCAATATACGCATACCAAATATCAAATTTTCATTTCTAAAATTTTATTATATATTTTCATGAATTTTTTTAGTTAATTACATTATAAAAATCGTTAAAATTTCCGGATCGTTACACTCTCCCCCACTCAAAACTTTTCGTCCCCAAAAAGGAATGAGATGGATAATAGAAGCAACAGAAATGAAAGATAAATTCGAAATACACAGTACCAGATACAACAATTAATTCAAAACTATATAAATTCCATTTAGTTTTTAAATTGATTAATATTCAACAAAATTTGGTTTCAATCCCATTTTATTCAATAAATCAATATTTAATTGGTTTACATTCAATTTATTTACCTTTAATTTATTAACATTCGTTACAAATTTAATTTTATTTAACTTATTTATTAAATCCATTTGACTTCACTTAAGTAAATTCCACTTCATAATTCAATTCTAACTATTCTTTGAAATTTACTTTTGTATCACAAACATTTTTCAAAATATAAATTTATTTATTGCCTATTTAGTTTCTTAAGTTCAATTTATTCAATTTATTTCTCTTAACATATCTTATAACATAACTTAAGTGTATAACATTTGTTATAACCACTCAAATTTAATTTAAAATTTTCCTTAAAAAAATTTCATTTTGGACATCATAATATTTACATTTTATATTGCATACTATTCAATTACATATTCACATTACATTCAAATCCATTTCCAGGTAAGTTTTATTAATGTTTTTGAATGAAATTATTTCGTTACTTAAATAATATTTACTCCTTCTATTTTGTAAAATATATCCTTATTACTATTTTATAAAATCTCGTTCTATTTACAAAATATATCTTTCACTTATAAAATTATTTCTTTACTTAAATAATATTTAGAAGTACTAATCAAGTTTCATTATGCCTCTAATCACTTTAATAATAAGTGTAGGGCTCTTAACTTGATTAATTAACATACTAACTTCATTTTATAAAATATTCTATTATTTTATAAAATCATTACTTCTCTTGAATCAAATTTATAAATACTAATTAAGCTTCATAAGGTTTCTAATCACTTTAATAATAAGTGTAGAGCTCCTAACTCACTTAATTAGCTTACTAACTTTTTTTAGACCAATTAAAATGATTTAGTCAATATTTTCTAATGACATGCACATCCTTATATTACTTAATTAATCACAAATCAAACTGTAACATCATATATAATCATCTAATTTACCCCGAAACCAATTCTAGGCTTAGTAACTTTCCAAAACATGGTCTTTAAGGTTTCTAAAAATAATGTGATGATCTAAACATGTTTAAAGCATAAACATAAGCCGAATTACATTACTAGCTTTCTCTAAATCATTCCATATTACTTCATAACCACAAATAAAAAAATATATAAAGTATAAAATGTAAATTAAATAAGAGAATCATCCCACTCATCACTTCTTCTCCAAACCAAGCTCAGAATTACCAAAACCCTAACCCAAGCTTACTTTGAATTTGAGGTCTCCATCCAAACTCCACTTCATGCTAATTCCTTCATGGGTTTTGTAGAGAATTGGGAGAGAGGATTTATGGTGACTTTTATTTGATTTTATGAATTTATTTGGGAGGGGCTAGGGCTTGGAGATTAAGAGATGATTAAGGGGTAATTAGGGAAATAATTAGAGGAGAGGGATGAAACAGAATGTGAATGAGAGAATGAAATGAAAGTGGGAAGGAGTTAACCATTTATAAGCCAACTTATGGGCTAGGCCCGAATTCATTTCTTTCTTCAAAATCACTATTCACTCCAAAAAAATTCCGACTCCAAACATAGTCAAATTTATACCCATTTTTCTCACGTCAGAAAAAAGAACTTAACTATGGGTGTTTCAAGTCCTAATTCACTCGTCTGCAAAAGTCAAGTATAACGGACGTTCCGTTAATTAATGATTAAATATTTAAATATTCTGTCGGCAAAATTGCGAGATGTTACATTCTCCCCTCCTTAGAAGAATTTTGTCCTTGAAATTCCTATGAGTGCGAGGAGGTAACAGTATAAACCAAAAATTCCTAAGTCTGAACCTCGAAAAACTTTGGTAGCACTTCCCTTACACATCAAACAGTATGGAAAATTTCCGAATTAAAACACATCTCATATCTAGGAAATACACGATAACATACATTATCCCACATTTCCCAGAGATGCATACCACTTTTTAAGAAAACTTCTCACCATTCAAATGCAAATTTCAACACTTAAGCATTAAAATAGCTATATTTCAGCTCTCAAGTATATAATTGTACTATACAAAGAGGATTATGCACCAATTTTATAGCAATGCACCATCAAAACATGCATAATTTTAGTGTAGCAACCAATATTATCATAACCTTACATGACTAAAAATTGGAGAGCAACCTCAGAAAAGTTGTTATCTAAGTGTGTTGTAAACTTCAAGTCACACCAACATGCAATCGACTCATATAGATCTCACCTCGACCTTTGAAAATGCTTTGGGTGACATGTGATATATCCTACATAGCTATCATGATCTCTCTCCGAACATGCTATAAAAGGTCACTATAATTGGCATACGAGCAACAACAAGTAACAACGATCGATAAAAATCAATTAACAATCAATCAAAACACCGCAAGTAGCAATAATCAACAATAATCAAACTATCAACCAAACAACAACAAGAAATTAACAAGCAATAATAAGCAATGAAAAACAATAGTAAACAACAACAATCAACAACAAGCGATAATAAAACACCCCACACCCTTAATATACCCAAAAGGACACATTAAAAGGCGAGGTGCATTGTAGGTATAACTAAAACTAACAAAGACTAAGATTCACAAGACAAAAATAGGTAAAAGTAGTGGAAACTAAATGAGTATATTTAATTGAAACAAAGCTTCAGAATTAATTCATAAATAAGTTAAATGCCAAATACATCATTCAAAACCCATCGTGTCTTATGAAAATTCATTGTCTAAAAATCAGAGTATGTATTATTCCTCATAAATAAACCAGTGCATACAAGAACAACAGGTGAAAATAAAAGAAGTACATAGAAGAAGTCTCCTCCAAGAAGAACTCCAAGCTGCAGCAATCTACTAGCTTCTTCCTTGATTGCCTAAGGGGGAAAAAGGGGGAAATGGAGAAGTGGGTCAGACTAAAAGTCTAGTGAATGATAGTAATTACTATAGTCTTTAAGCAAGATAAAAGTAATAGACTCTACAACAGTTATAGCATAAATAAGGATAATAAAGGAAATAGGAAAGAGATAAACTGGAAATAAATACGATTAAATATTGCTCAAGATAGGTTAACTTTGATTGCTTGCGCTTGTTCTGATTTAATTAAGCAGAATTCCTAATCCTGTAATTAGGATGTGACCCTAATTCTACCCTTTTTGATCGGCATGCTACTCCATAGACCTTTCTGTGGACCAGCCACTATATAACTCCCTACACAGCAGCCAATGGTATCTACGGAAGATACACGGAGCAACTACTGAGGATCCGGACGACATATATAGCTCCCTATACAAAAGGCAATGGTGTCTACTAAGACATCATACTAAGCGCTTGGAACTCATAGCTATTACTGAGCACCCGAATGGAAGTCGCACACGTAACTGCCACCATGCCCATGCTACCTTTTGCTCCACCCAATGGGTCTTCTTATTACCTCCAACGTCCAGCATAGCGTGCCCCTCATCTCACTTCATGCTAATGAGAGATCATCGTGTGTCCATAGAAAAATAGAGGAAATGCTGTTGGTACAGGCCCTTCTTCCAAACAATATCTAGTTGCGCCCCTTTTCCAAATCCCCATGATTTGTACTTCTATTTGACCAATTAATACCATACTTAGAAAAAGTGTGCCCTAGGGAATGCTATTTGGTACAGGTCCTACTTTCATCTTTGCTTATTAACTTAGATAAATTATTTAAATAAGCCTTTATTACCATTTTTTACTTTCTACGCTTATAATTTATCCCAAGCCTTAAAATAAGCCTCATTCTGTTCTTTTTCTTATTGTAACCTAAGTTATAATCATGCTTATTACTTAACCCAAGGTCTAAGTGTGAAAATAAGCTTCTTTCATCTTTTACTTCATTTAGTTATAATTCTAAATTATAACTATGTCAATTATCTTTAATTAGTCCAATTCTAATTATAATTAGGCGTAATTTCAGTCCAATTCCATTATTTATTACAGTCTTTATAATTTACATCTTATTTCTTCATTTAATATTCTTACTTATAAAATCCATATCCGCGTTTAATTAATTCTATTCCATACATGTAGAAAAGAGGAATGAAGAGAATAGACGCTTGCATAAAATCAAAAACGTCGAAAAGATGTTAATAAGAAATAAATAACAGTAAATAAACTTAAATACTGTAAATAGACTGTAAATAAATAGAAAGCTATGCTTAACAGTAATAAATTATAATTAACAGAAACAATACTAAAATTACTGAAAGGAATAGCTGAATAGACTGAAAATAATTAAAAACTGTAAATAATTACTGAAAAAGGCTATTCCAAAAATCGTAGTAAAACTAAAACTATTGGAAACCATATTATTTTAAATTACTTAAAGAAATCTTAAAATAATTATAATCACTCACCTCCGGTCTTAAGATTTTCCTTTGGTCTTCCCGGATCCATTTGGAGTTGTAAAATAATTTTTATTAAAAAGATTCTCTCCTTGGAAAATTATTCCTTTTAGGGTCCTTCCTGAAAAGGTGAACCCAAGCAGAGAAAATCTAGAATGAAAAAAAATGTTAGGTCCAGGGGTCTATTTATATGTGTAGAAGTGGATCTCGGACCGTTGGATTTGGAGACTGAATAGGATGCAACCACGTCATAGGCTAAATAGGAGCCATCCGATGTAGAAACGGAGGGACCGGATTAAACAAAAGGGTGTAAATGACGTGTTCCGAGGCCTCTAATTCGTTCGAACGAATTAACGTTTGTTCGGCTGCCAAAATATAAGGCGGGTCGACTGGGCGGTCGACCGCCCCTTTACCTAGGTCGATTGGTCGGTTGACCTGACCATGTGTGTGTGTGTCTATATATATATATATCGTTATATTTATGCTTATTTTGTTTATTTTAGAACTTGGTCGTATTAGCTCGGTTTCTGACGTTCTATATGTGGAAATTGACCAGAAAATTACCACGGACACAATGGTGCAACTTCCGTGGCTTAATTCTAAAAATTTCACAAAGTTATTTTTTTATTTAATTAATTAACAAATTAATTATTACGGGTTAAATTTCGGGTTGTTACATTCTCCCCTCCTTAAGGGATTTCATCCCCGAAATCTCTAAGGATAGAAGAATGTACTAAATGTTTTCATCCAATTCTATAACCAACTACTCAATCATCAACCATTCATCCATTGTCCTTAAGTTTTTCTAATGCATTTTATGATACTTATGCAATTAGTGTAGTGTAAATGTCCCTAACTAATGCAAAAGATTAGGCGGTCCACTGATTCAGTTGACCTCTTTTTTATGTAATCATGTCCGTGCCATGCACCCAAATGAATGCAAAAATTTCCTAATGATAACTGATAGTTCTATATGCGTGCTACAAACATCATCCAAATTTAACAATCATGTGATAATCATCCATTTATAGCAATCATGGAAATAAAATAAAATAAAAATGCACACACATCCATACGCATATGCTCTAGTGTCCTAGTTGGGCCGATCCCTAAGGAATAATAGTGCCTAGTGTACCTATATGCGTCCATAGCATCCACTAGCAAACACTTGCAACCACTATCATACATCATTCATAACATGTTCTATGAACATGTTTACATCAAATCCTACCATCCATACGTTAAATCCTAAGTTCTACCCACCCAAAGGATAATAAAGGAAAGAACCTATTCAATTCTAAAGATGGAAAAAGGAATTCTAAAACTTACCATCAAAAAGATGAGGATAGGAAGTACGAATCTTCTCCTCTGCTTCCCATGTGGCGTCTGCAACATCATCTCCCTATTGCACCTTTACCAATGGAACCTCCTTATTCCTTAGTCGCTTGATATCTCTTCCAAAAATCTTCGTGGGGATACGCCGAATAGAAGCTTCTCTTTCTACCTCCACCTCCTCTAATTGGCTAGGCTCTACAACCTCCGCCAAGTCATGAAAGCACTTTCGCAAGTGCGAAACATGGAAAACGTCATGCACTCCTGCGAGCCTATCTGGTAGCTTCACTCGGTAAGCCATCTTCTCAACTCTCTCTGTGATAGGAAATGGTTCAACAAATCTAGGGGCTAACTTTCCACTTGATCCGAATCTTACCACCTTCCTAAGTGGGGATACTTTGATAAAAACTAAGTCTCCAACCTCAAACTCTAAGTCTCTCCTCCATCTATCCGCATATGACTTCTATCTGCCTTGAGCCATCTTCATCCTTCGCCGAATCAAATCCACCCTCTCAGAGGTCTCCCTAAACATATCGGGTCCAAGTAATAACTTCTCTGTAGACTCTACCCAACATGACAGGGACTTGCAAGGTCTCCCATATAAAGCCTTAAATGGTGCCATTCCTATACTTGTTTGGTAACTATTATTGTACACAAACTCAACCAACGAAAGATGAACCTCCAAAGTTCCTCCAAAGTCCAAAATGCACATCTGCAGCAAATACTCAAGCACTCTATTTGCCCTCTTTGTTTGGCCATCCATCTGGGGTGACAGGCCGTCCTCCACCAAAGTTGCGTCCCTAGCGCCTCTTGTAAGCTTCTCCAAAACTCACTAGTGAAAATGGGATCTCTATCACTGACAACACTAGAAGGAACTCTGTGTAGACGGACTATCTCTCGAATATACAAGGATGCCAAATATGAAGTCGTACGCTTACTCTTGACTGGAATGAAGTGAGCACTCTTGGTTAACCTATCAACAATCACCCAAATGCTAGTGTTCCATTTCCTAGAACGGGGTAAACCATAAATGAAATTCATATAAATACTGTCCCACTTCCACTCCGGTACATCTAAGGGCTGAAGTAATCCAACGGGCTTCTGCTGCTCTGCTTTTACCCTTTGGCATATGAGACACTTAGCTACAAATTCTGCCACGTCCTCCTTCATACCAACTCAATAGAACATCTTCTTCATATCTCGATACATTCTGTCACCACCCGGATGAATTGTCATATGGGAATGGTGTGTCTCCTCCAAAACTGCTCTCAACAAGTCACCGGCACGTGGAACACAAAGCCTTCCATCTCTCCTAAGCCAACCTCTACTATCAATGGAATAGCGTTGGAGATGTCTTGAGACCCCTCCTCGGCTAAACCTATCCATAATGTCCATGAGTTTCGAATCCTCCCACTCCATAGACCTCTTTGATTTAATTAACTGAATTCTTAATCCTGTAATTAGGATGTGACCCTAATTCTACCCTTTTTGATCGGCCTACTACTCCATAGACCTTTCTGTGGACCAGCCACTATATAACTCCCTACACAGCAGCCAATGGTATCTACGGAAGATACACAAAGCAACTACTGAGGATCTGAACAACATATATAGCTCCTTACACAGAAAGCAATGGTGTCTACTAAGACACCATACTAAGCGCTTGGAACTCATAGCTATTACTGAGCACCCGAATGGAAGTCGCATGCGTAACTGCCACCATGCCTATGCTACCTTTTGCTCCACCTATTGGGTCTTCTTATTACCTCCAACGTCTAGCATAGCGTGCCCCTCATCTCACTTTAGGCTAATGCGAGATCACTGTGTGTCCATAGAAAAATAGAGGAAATGCTATTGGTACTAGCCCTTCTTCCAAACAATATCTAGTTGGGCCCCTTTTCCAAATCCTCGTGATTTGTACTTCTATTTGACCAATTACTACCATACTTAGCAAAAGCGTGCCCTAGGGAATGCTATTTGGTACAGGTCCTACTTTCATCTTTGCTTATTAACTTATATAAATTATTTAAATAAGCCTTTATTACTATTTTTAACTTTCTACGCTTATTAATTTATCCCAAGCCTTAAAATAAGCACCATTCTGTTCTTTTTCTTATTATAACCTACGTTATAATCATGCTTATTACTTAACCCAAGGTCTAAGTGTGAAAATAAGCTTCTTTCATCTTTTACTTCATTTAGTTATAATTATAAGTTATAACTATGCCAATTATCTTTAATTAGTCCAATTCTAATTATAATTAGGCGTAATTTCAGTCCAATTCCATTATTTATTACATTCTTTATAATTTACATCTTATTTTTTCATTTAATATTCTTACTTATAAAATTCATGTCTGCATTTAATTAATTCTAATCCATACACGTAGAAAAGGGGAATGAGGAGAATAGACGCTTGCATAAAATCCAAAATGTCGAAAAGATGTAAATAAGAAATAAATAACAGTAAATAAACTTAAATACTGTAAATAGACTATAAATAAATAGAAAGCTATGCTTAACAGTAATAAATTTTAATTAACAGAAACAATACTAAAATTACTGAAAGGAATAGCTGAATAGACTGAAAATAATTAAAAACTGTAAATAATTACTGAAAAAGGCTATTCCAAAAATCATAGTAAAACTAAAACTATTGGAAACCATATTATTTTAAATTACTTAAAGAAATCTTAAAATAATTACAATCACTCACCTCCGGTCCTAAGCTTTTCCTTTGGTCTTCCCGGATCCATTTGGAGTTGTAAAATAATTTTTATTAAAAAGATTCTCTCCTTGCAAAATTATTCCTTTTAGGGTCCTTCCTAAAAAGGTGAACCCAAGCAGAGAAAATCTAGAATGAAAAAAAATGTTAGGTCTAGGGGTCTATTTATATGTGTAGAAGTGGATCTCGGACCGTTGGATTTGGAGACTGAATAGGATGCAACCACGTCATAGGCTAAATAGGAGCCATCAGATGTAGAAACGGAGGGACCGGATTAAACTAAAGGGTGTAAATGACGTGTTCCGAGGCCTCTAATTCGTTCGAACGAATTAACGTTTGTTCGGCTGCCAAAATATAAGGCGGGTCGACTGGGCGGTCGACCGCCCCTTTACCTAGGTCGACTGGTCGGTTGACCTGACCGTGTGTGTGTGTGTGTGTCTATATATATATATATCGTTATATTTATGCTTATTTTGTTTATTTTAGAACTTGGTCGTATTAGCTCGGTTTCTGACGTTTTATATGTGGAAATTGACCAGAATATTACCACGGACACAATGGTGCAACTTCCGTGGCTTAATTCTGAAAATTTCACAAAGTTATTTTTTTATTTAATTAATTAACAAATTAATTATTACGGGTTAAATTTCGGGTTGTTACATTCTCCCCTCCTTAAGGGATTTCGTCCCCGAAATCTCTAAGGATAGAAGAATGTACTAAATGTTTTCATCCAATTCTATAACCAACTACTCAATCATCAACCATTCATCCATTGTCCTTAAGTTTTTCTAATGCATTTTATGATACTTATGCAATTAGTGTAGTGTAAATGTCCCTAACTAATGCAAAAGATTAGGCGGTCCACTGATTCAGTTGACCTCTTTTTTATGTAATCATGTCCGTGCCATGCACCCAAATGAATGCAAAAATTTCCTAATGATAACTGATAGTTCTATATGCGTGCTACAAACATCATCCAAATTTAACAATCATGTGATAATCATCCATTTATAGCAATCATGGAAATAAAATAAAATAAAAATGCACACACATCTATACGCATATGCTCTAGTGTCCTAGTTGGGCCGATCCCTAAGGAATAATAGTGCCTAGTGTACCTATATGCGTCCATAGCATCCACTAGCAAACACTTGCAACCACTATCATACATCATTCATAACATGTTTACATCAAATCCTACCATCCATACGTTAAATCCTAAGTTCTACCCACCCAAAGGATAATAAAGGAAAGAACCTATTCAATTCTAAAGATGGAAAAAGGAATTCTAAAACTTACCATCAAAAAGATGAGGATAGGAAGTACGAATCTTCTCCTCTGCTTCCCATGTGGCATCTGCAACATCATCTCCCTATTGCACCTTTACCAATGGAACCTCCTTATTCCTTAGTCGCTTGATATCTCTTCCAACAATGTTTGTGGGGATACGCCGAATAGAAGCTTCTCTTTCTACCTCCACCTCCTCTAATTGGCTAGGCTCTACAACCTCCGCCGAGTCATGTAAGCACTTTCGCAAGTGCGAAACATGGAAAACGTCGTGCACTCCTGCGAGCCTATCTGGTAGCTTCACTCGGTAAGCCATCTTCTCAACTCTCTCTGTGATAGGAAATGGTTCAACAAATCTAGGGGCTAACTTTCCACTTGATCCGAATCTTACCACCTTCCTAAGTGGGGATACTTTGATAAAAACTAAGTCTCCAACCTCAAACTCTTAAGTTTCTCCTCCATCTATCCGCATACAACTTCTATCTGCCTTGAGCCATTTTCATCCTTCGCTGAATCAAATCCACCCTCTCAGAGGTCTCCCTAAACATATCGGGTCCAAGTAATAACTTCTCTGTAGACTCTACCCAACATGACGGGGACTTGCAAGGTCTCCCATATAAAGCCTTAAATGGTGCCATTCCTATACTTGTTTGGTAACTATTATTGTACACAAACTCAACCGACGAAAGATGAACCTCCAAAGTTCCTCCAAAGTCCAAAATGCACATCTGCAGCAAATCCTCAAGCACTCTATTTGCCCTCTTTGTTTGGCCATCCATCTGGGGTGACAGGCCGTACTCCACCTAAGTTGCGTCCCTAGCGCCTCTTGTAAGCTTCTCCAAAACTCACTAGTGAAAATGGGATCTCTATCACTGACAACACTAGAAGGAACTTTGTGTAGACGGACTATCTCTCGAATATACAAGGATGCCAAATATGAAGCCGTACGCTTACTCTTGACTGGAATGAAGTGAGCACTCTTGGTTAACCTATCAACAATCACCCAAATGCTAGTGTTCCCTTTCCTAGAACGGGGTAAACCATAAATGAAATCTATATAAATACTGTCCCACTTCCACTCCGGTACATTTAAGGGCTGAAGTAATCCAACGGGCTTCTGCTGCTCTGCTTTTACCCTTTAGCATATGAGACACTTAGCTACAAATTCTGCCACGTCCTCCTTCATACCAACTCAATAGAACATCTTCTTCATATCTCGATACATTCTGTCACCACCCGGATGAATTGTCATATGGGAATGGTGTGTCTCCTCCAAAACTGCTCTCAACAAGTCACCGACACGTGGAACACAAAGCCTTCCATCTCTCCTAAGCCAACCTCTACTATCAATGGAATAGCGTTGGAGATGTCTTGAGACCTCTCCTCGGCTAAACCTATCCATAATGTCCATGAGTTTCGAATCCTCCCACTCCATAGACCTCTTTGATTTAATTAACTGAATTCTTAATCCTGTAATTAGGATGTGACCCTAATTCTACCCTTTTTGATCGGCCTACTACTCCATAGACCTTTCTGTGGACCAGCCACTATATAACTCCCTACACAACAGCCAATGGTATCTACGGAAGATACACAAAGCAACTACTGAGGATCCGAACAACATATATAGCTCCTTACACAGAAAGCAATGGTGTTTACTAAGACACCATACTAAGCGCTTGGAACTCATAGCTATTACTGAGCACCCGAATGGAAGTCGCACGCGTAACTGCCACCATGCCTATGCTACCTTTTGCTCCACCTATTGGGTCTTCTTATTACCTCCAACGTCCAGCATAGCGTGCCCCTCATCTCACTTCAGGCTAATGCGAGATCACTGTGTGTCCATAGAAAAATAGAGGAAATGCTGTTGGTACTGGCCCTTTTTCCAAACAATATCTAGTTGCGCCCCTTTTCCAAATCCCCGTGATTTGTACTTCTATTTGACCAATTACTACCATACTTAGCAAAAGCGTGCCCTAGGGAATGCTATTTGGTACAGGTCCTACTTTCATCTTTGCTTATTAACTTATATAAATTATTTTAATAAGCCTTTATTACTATTTTTTACTTTCTACGCTTATTAATTTATCCCAAGCCTTAAAATAAGCACCATTCTGTTCTTTTTCTTATTATAACCTACGTTATAATCATGCTTATTACTTAACCCAAGGTCTAAGTGTGAAAATAAGCTTCTTTCATCTTTTACTTCATTTAGTTATAATTATAAGTTATAACTATGCCAATTATCTTTAATTAGTCCAATTCTAATTATAATTAGGCGTAATTTCAGTTCAATTCCATTATTTATTACATTCTTTATAATTTACATCTTATTTTTTTCATTTAATATTCTTACTTATAAAATTCATGTCTGCATTTAATTAATTCTAATCCATACACGCAGAAAAGGGGAATGAGGAGAATAGACGCTTGCATAAAATCCAAAATGTCGAAAAGATGTAAATAAGAAATAAATAACAGTAAATAAACTTAAATACTGTAAATAGACTGTAAATAAATAGAAAGCTATGCTTAACAGTAATAAATTATAATTAACAGAAACAATACTAAAATTACTGAAAGGAATAGCTGAATAGACTGAAAATAATTAAAAACTGTAAATAATTACTGAAAAAGGCTATTCCAAAAATCGTAGTAAAACTAAAACTATTGGAAACCATATTATTTTAAATTACTTAAAGAAATCTTAAAATAATTACAATCACTCACCTCCGGTCCTAAGCTTTTCCTTTGGTCTTCCCGGATCCATTTGGAGTTGTAAAATAATTTTTATTAAAAAGATTCTCTCCTTGGAAAATTATTCCTTTTAGGGTCCTTCCTGAAAAGGTGAACCCAAGCAGAGAAAATCTAGAATGAAAAAAAATGTTAGGTCTAGGGGTCTATTTATATGTGTAGAAGTGGATCTCGGACCGTTGGATTTGGAGACTGAATAGGATGCAACCACGTCATAGGCTAAATAGGAGCCATCAGATGTAGAAACGAAGGGACCGGATTAAACTAAAGGGTGTAAATGACGTGTTCCGAGGCCTCTAATTCGTTCGAACGAATTAACGTTTGTTCGGCTGCAAAAATATAAGGCGGGTCGACTGGGCGGTCGACCGCCCCTTTACCTAGGTCGACCGGTCGGTTGACCTGACCGTGTGTGTGTGTGTGTGTCTATATATATATATATATCGTTATATTTATGCTTATTTTGTTTATTTTAGAACTTGGTCGTATTAGCTCGGTTTCTGACGTTCTATATGTGGAAATTGACCAGAAAATTACCACGGACACAATGGTGCAACTTCCGTGGCTTAATTCTGAAAATTTCACAAAGTTATTTTTTTATTTAATTAATTAACAAATTAATTATTACGGGTTAAATTTCGGGTTGTTACATTCTCCCCTCCTTTAGGGATTTCGTCCCCGAAATCTCTAAGGATAGAAGAATGTACTAAATGTTTTCATCCAATTCTATAACCAACTACTCAATCATCAACCATTCATCCATTGTCCTTAAGTTTTTCTAATGCATTTTATGATACTTATGCAATTAGTGTAGTGTAAATGTCCCTAACTAATGCAAAAGATTAGGCGGTCCACTGATTCAGTTGACCTCTTTTTTATGTAATCATGTCTGTGCCATGCACCCAAATGAATGCAAAAATTTCCTAATGATAATTGATAGTTCTATATGCGTGCTACAAACATCATCCAAATTTAACAATCATGTGATAATCATCCATTTATACCAATCATGGAAATAAAATAAAATAAAAATGCGCACACATCCATACGCATATGCTCTAGTGTCCTAGTTGGGCCGATCCCTAAGGAATAATAGTGCCTAGTGTACCTATATGCGTCCATAGCATCCACTAGCAAACACTTGCAACCACTATCATACATCATTCATAACATGTTCTATTAACATGTTTACATCAAATCCTACCATCCATACGTTAAATCCTAAGTTCTACCCACCCAAAGGATAATAAAGGAAAGAACCTATTCAATTCTAAAGATGGGAAAAGGAATTCTAAAACTTACCATCAAAAAGATGAGGATAGGAAGTACGAATCTTCTCCTCTGCTTCCCATGTGGCGTCTGCAACATCATCTCCCTATTGCACCTTTACCAATGGAACCTCCTTATTCCTTAGTCGCTTGATATCTCTTCCAAAAATCTTCGTGGGGATACGCCGAATAGAAGCTTCTCTTTCTACCTCCACCTCCTCTAATTGGCTAGGCTCTACAACCTCCGCCAAGTCATGAAAGCACTTTCGCAAGTGCGAAACATGGAAAACGTCGTGCACTCCTGCGAGCCTATCTGGTAGCTTCACTCGGTAAGCCATCTTCTCAACTCTCTCTGTGATAGGAAATGGTTCAACAAATCTAGGGGCTAACTTTCCACTTGATCTGAATCTTACCACCTTCCTAAGTGGGGATACTTTGATAAAAACTAAGTGTCCAACCTCAAACTCTATGTCTCTCCTCCATCTATCTGCATATGACTTCTATCTGCCTTGAACCATCTTCATCCTTCGCCGAATCAAATCCACCCTCTCAGAGGTCTCCCTAAACATATCGGGTCCAAGTAATAACTTCTTTGTAGACTCTACCCAACATTACAGGGACTTGCAAGGTCTCCCATATAAAGCCTTAAATGGTGCCATTCCTATACTTGTTTGGTAACTATTATTGTACACAAACTCAACCAACGAAAGATGAACCTCCAAAGTTCCTCCAAAGTCCAAAATGCACATCTGCAGCAAATACTCAAGCACTCTATTTGCCCACTTTGTTTGGCCATCCATCTGGGGTGACAGGCCGTACTCAACCTAAGTTGCATCCCTAGCGCCTCTTGTAAGCTTCTCCAAAAATCACTAGTGAAAATGGGATCTCTATCACTGACAACACTAGAAGGAACTCTGTGTAGACAGACTTTCTCTCGAATATACAAGGATGCCAAATATGAAGCCGTACGCTTACTCTTGACTGGAATGAAGTGAGCACTCTTGGTTAACCTATCAACAATCACCCAAATGCTAGTGTTCCCTTTCCTAGAACGGGGTAAACCATAAATGAAATCCATAGAAATACTGTCCCACTTCCACTCTGGTACATCTAAGGGCTGAAGTAATCTAACGGGCTTTTGCTGCTCTGCTTTTACCCTTTGGCATATGAGACACTTAGCTACAAATTCTGCCACATCCTCCTTCATACCAACCCAATAGAACATCTTCTTCATATCTCGATACATTTCGTCACCACCCGGATGAATTGTCATACGGGAATGGTGTGTCCCCTCCAAAACTGCTCTCAACAAGTCACCGGCACGTGGAACACAAAGCCTTCCATCTCTCCTAAGCCAACCTCTGCTATCAATGGAATAGCATTGGAGATGTCTTGAGACCTCTCCTCGGCTAAACCTATCCATAATGTCCATGAGTTTCGAATCCTCCCACTCCATAGACTTGTTTGATTTAATTAACTGAATTCTTAATCCTGTAATTAGGATGTGACCCTAATTCTACCCTTTTTGATCGGTCTACTACTCCATAGACCTTTCTGTGGACCAGCCACTATATAACTCCCTACACAGTAGCCAATGGTATCTACGAAAGATACACAGAGCAACTACTGAGGATCCGGACAACATATATAGCTCCCTACACAGAAGGCAATGGTGTCTACTAAGACACCATACTAACCGCTTGGAACTCATAGCTATTACTGAGCACCCGAATGGAAGTCGCACGCGTAACTGCCACCATGCCTATGCTACCTTTTGCTCCACCTATTGGGTCTTCTTATTACCTCCAACGTCCAGCATAGCGTGCCCTTCATCTCACTTCAGGCTAATGCGAGATCACTATGTGTCCATAGAAAAATAGAGGAAATGCTGTTGGTACTGGCCCTTCTTCCAAACAATATCTAGTTGCGCCCCTTTTCCAAATCCCCGTGATTTGTACTTTTATTTGACCAATTACTACCATACTTAGCAAAAGCGTGCCCTAGGGAATGCTATTTGGTACAGGTCCTACTTTCATCTTTGCTTATTAACTTATTAAAATTATTTAAATAAGCCTTTATTACTATTTTTTACTTTCTACGCTTATTAATTTACCCCAAGCCTTAAAATAAGCACCATTCTGTTCTTTTTCTTATTATAACCTACGTTATAATCATGCTTATTACTTAACCCAAGGTCTAAGTGTGAAAATAAGCTTCTTTCATCTTTTACTTCATTTAGTTATAATTATAAGTTATAACTATGCCAATTATCTTTAATTAGTCCAATTCTATTTATAATTAGGCATAATTTCAGTCCAATTCCATTTTTTATTACATTCTTTATAATTTACATCTTATTTTTTTCATTTAAAAATTCTTACTTATAAAATTCATATCTGCATTTAATTAATTCTAATCCATACACGCAGAAAAGGGGAATGAGGAGAATAGACGCTTGCATAAAATCCAAAACTTCGAAAAGATGTAAATAAGAAATAAATAACAGTAAATAAACTTAAATACTGTAAATAGACTGTAAATAAATAGAAAGCTATGCTTAACAGTAATAAATTATAATTAACAGAAACAATACTAAAATTACTGAAAGGAATAGCTGAATAGACTGAAAATAATTAAAAAATGTAAATAATTACTTAAAAAGGCTATTCCAAAAATCGTAGTAAAACTAAAACTATTGGAAACCATATTATTTTAAATTACTTAAAGAAATCTTAAAATAATTACAATCACTCACCTCCGGTCCTAAGCTTTTCCTTTGGTCTTCCCGGATCCATTTGGAGTTGTAAAATATTTTTTATTAAAAAGATTCTCTCCTTGGAAAATTATTCCTTTTAGGGTCCTTCCTGAAAAGGTGAACCCAAGCAGAGAAAATCTAGAATGAAAAAAATGTTAGGTCTAGGGGTCTATTTATATGTGTAGAAGTGGATCTCGGACCGTTGGATTTGGAGACTGAATAGGATGCAACCACGTCATAGGCTGAGTAGGAGCTATCAGATGTAGAAACTGAGGGACTGGATTAAACTAAAGGGTGCAAATGACGTGTTCCGAGGACTCTGATTCGTTCGAACGAATTAACGTTCGTTCGGCTGCCAAAATATAAGGCCAGTCGACCGCCCCCTAACCTAGGTCGACCGGCCGGTCGACCTTACCGTGTGTGTGTGTATTTCGTTATATTTTTGCTTATTTTGTTTAATTTATAACTTGGTCGTATTAGCTCGGTTTTTGACGTTCTATATGTGGAAATTGACTAGAAAATTACCACGGACACAATGGTGCAACTTCCGTTGCTTAATTCTGATAATTTCACAATGTTATTTTATTATTTAATTAATTAACAAATTAATTATTACGGGTTAAATTTCAGGTTGTTACAAATAACAAACGAGTACAAGAAACAATAATTAATCAAATCAATCAACAACAAACAGCAACAATAAATCATCAAGCAACCATAAACAACAACAATGAATAGCAAGCAATAATAAAAAACAACAAACAATAATCCAAAAGCACACAAAACAACAAAATATACTAAAGGGTCTATATCGACATGCACGGTGAACCATAATAGTCGAAACATGAATGTCAAACCATAAACTTGCATGAGCCTGTTTGACTTCTAGGATGGACAAAATACCTAATTGGTGTAAATCCTTTCATGTATTCAATACACGAATTACTATTACAACCCCTGTTATGAAAAGGAAAACTTCTAAGATATGCTAGATCATCGAGTCTAAAAGCTCTCGAACAAATCCGACAACCTAAGTTTCAATTTTCTATTTCTGTTGAGTATAACTCATTCTCCAAAGGTGAAAAGTTTACTAATTAAATCATTATCAAATAAAAATTTAAGAATGCTTAGTCTCACTGGGGTTCAAACTCACCTCAACTGCAAAAGTAAATAAGGATAATATACTAAGTGTATCATGACGCTTGCCTGGGGCAAGTATCATACTACCACTTAGAAGTCGAGAAGTCCTCACCTAAACTATTCCAAGCAACCTTAACTATATTATACTTATAATTCACAATGACTAAGAATCACCCAAAATGACATGATGCACGTTCCAACCCTTTGTTTTCTCCAAAGATTCCTTTATTAAATTATTGTCGGCCACCTGACTCTTCTCGTGCGAACTCTAATCCGGTTCCTTGATCCGGCTACTGAAATTCACTTACATGATTCGAGATGCACTACGGAAATCTCTCAGTCATCTCAAGCATCCAACTCAAGAGCTCTCCTTTGAGAATCAGGTGAAAAATGCCTTCTAACTGGTGCAAATCACTTAGGAGCCTTGTGCCTAAACTGGAGATCGAAAACTGGTACTTGAAGGCCGATCCTTAGAAAATACATTATCAGCACATGGGATTATTCCCATCGCCTAAGGTTTACAAACACAAGGAAAAACAATTCAAACATGAATGACTCTACACAATGTGTTAATAAGTCTCATGCTCGGTCTTTGCTCATTACTGGGCAACCACTGAATTCTACTTAGATGAAAATCCATGTGACGCCCCACCTCTATACCCATGCTAATCAAGAACACTACGGAGTAATGCTGTCAACTAGAACGGAGAATAAGGCTGTTGAGGAGCGACCATCCGTGTAATTTCTTTGTGCGAGCACCGATATGTCAGATAGTATAGCATGCATCTCATTTAAGGAGGAAATCCGACATACCGATACAAACTCAAAGCTATCACACAGTGGCTATATATATAATCTTCGGAAACAAATATAGAAATACACATAACACAAATCAGTCACAGACATCCATATCACAAAGGCGGAAGAAGATATGAATATAACACGAGTAGTGGTCAGAAAGATCCACGATAATACAAAAGAGTAGCTACAAGCTACACAAAAGAATAAGTATACATCACGGAGTCTATATCTCAAAGTATACAACAAAAACTACTAATCTAAGTGGCTAGCCAAAAATAAGAGTAGTAGATCCATGAGGAGAAGTCAAGCAGAAGCACCTGTAACATCTCGGTTTGACCCGAGTATTATTTCATAAGAAAATAATAAACGGATCAGTCTAGCTATAAATATCAGATGACATGATATAGAATAAGAGATATGGCATAAACGTATAACAACCATAATGGCATACTACTATAAGTATGTAAATGATAATCAACAAGAGATTAATCAATATCACAAGAATCTTCTCAAAGATAAAATAGGGTATCATACCCTAAACTTGTATTCATAACAAGTTAATGGCACACAAATTCACCAATGCACAAAAATTGATAAGACTTATCAATGGAAATCACGAAAATTGGTGAAGCACAAAATTCCAGAAATCATCACAAGAAATCCAGAAATCACAAGAAGGGGGAGGCCTATCAAAAAACGGGAGTATGAAAACTCACCAACACGTGTAACACAAGACGAGACGCTATCTCATGGTAGCTAACCATAAATTTTGAGCCGAAGCTCCACAAGAATGGCCCGAAGACCGTGGGGCGCTACCCCACATATGTGATGTAGAAACATCACACAAACGGGGTTTAGTCTCCCTCGTAGACAAAGAGACATCGCACAATTGCTAGTCTAAATCACAAAAATGATCATCATGATTATCAAGAAGTGTCAATCACACCTAGCTAGTAAATATATGAGTTTTGCTTCATGTCCCATAACCACTTGCTTAACTTAAATATTTACGAACAAACTGTAGATCTTCACTAGAAAATTTTCACAAAAGGTTCAGTCGAACAAGTCCAAGAATTAACCGACGAAGTGAACGCAAGCGTTTCATACCACCTGTTTTACTAAGCTGTTTAATTAGATTTCTCATCTGAGTGAAGTAAAGGCTTGTATATACTAATAGATTGGAAAACGGTTTAGGAAAAAGAGCTTTGTAATAAAATAGAGTTGAAATCGCTTTGATGAAAGAGTTTTGATATTTACTACTAGTATTGAAACCTTCACATTTTTAAAGTGACAAGCCACAAAACGATTGTTGAAACAAATCGAATCACAAAAATTCACATTCGAAGACGTGAGTAAAGTCCAAAGAAATCAATTCCAAAACCATCAAAGTAGGAATGCCCGTGAGAACGAACATAGCCGAGCTAAAGTGATGCGCGACCTAACATAGCCAAGCTAAAGAATGCAAGCAGGTCGAGCGACTTAACGGAAACGAGGTCATGCGACCTAATAGAAGTGAGGCCAAGTGACATGAGCGAGCGACCTAAGGGTTGACGACCTAGCCGATCAGCCCATGGTGAAGCGACCTAGAGGCCAGCGACCTAAAGTGGAAATGGGTCAAACGACCTAATGGATTGCGACCTAATGTGAAAAAGGGCCGAGCGACCTAACCCATGGCGAACGACTTAAGGTCTAACGACCTAAAGGGAAACGACCTAAGGTCTATCGACCTAAGGTGGGTAGGCCGAGCGACTTAGTGGCCGAGCGACTAAGTGGGAATGGGGTCATGGGACCTAAATGGACGAACGACCTAAGGTCTTAAACAAGGCCGAGCGACCTAACGTTATAAAGGCAAAGTGACCTATCGAGGTGAGCGACCTAACACGGTCGAACTAACACGTGGAGCGACCTATTGGTGCCGAACGACCTAAATGCGTGCAAGGATGGTCGAACGACCTAGTGGCACGAGCTATGGCCGAGCGACCTAAGGCATAAACGAGCTAGGGGCGAACGACCTAAGCCCAGAACGAGCTAAATGCAGGCAGAAACTTTTCCACGCACACGAGCTAGCAAGGCAGAACAACCTAAGCCCAGATTTTTGCCAAACACACTAAAAATTGGGGGTTTTCACCAATCCAATCCAAACCAAATGCAAATATGCATGCTAAAGTGATAGGAATTCATCCTCAACAATCCAATATAGTTATAAACAAGAATGTGAGATAAAAATCTCACCTTTTCACGAAAATTGATGGAAATCAAGCTTGAAAGCAAAGTGAGAAGTAACCACAAGCTTGAATCAATGCTTCACTTTGAATTTGGAGTTAGATGATGGATTTGCAAGAGAACTTGAGCTTGGAGTTTTAATTTCTCATTCCCTCCTCCATTTTTGATGAAGCTTGAATGTTTAAGCAAATAGAATCAAGTTATGAAGAGAAGGGGTTGGGCTGAGCAAGTAAGGGGCAAAAGAGTTCAGCCCAAACCAAAGCCATAAGTGGAAAAAGTGGCGAAAATTCCATTATCTCCAAACATATCAAAGTTTATACTTAAAAAGATCGCAAACGTCATTTTGAACTCAATGGAGGTGGTCTCGAGTCCTAATTTGACCGTATGCAAAAAGTAGCTTTTCGGACTAAGATCCGATTAACGATTAAAATATTTAAATAAGATATTCAAATACATAATCTTCAAATATGTGGGTTGTTACAGACTCCCCTCCTTAAAGAAATTGCGTCCTCGCAATATATAAGGTGGAAATAAAAAGTAACAACCATAAAAGCATATTAACACAAAAGAAATTTGAAATAAGAAGTTCACCTTAAAGAGCATGAGAAAGTAAGTCCGGATGTGTACGCTCGATGAATTCTCTAGATTCCCAAGAGCAATCCTTAGGATTTGAGGACCATTGAACCTTCACAAGCGGGACATCTTTATTTCGAAGTCGTTTAACCTCTAAAGCAATAATTCGAATAGGATGCTGCTCATAAGTTAAATTTGGCGAAACTTCAATCTCTTCCACAACACCGGGCTCAAGAATAGAATCGGAATCCCGAAGGCACTTCCATAATTGAGAAACGTGAAACACGTCATGCATGGCAGAAAACTGAGGCGGTAATGAAAGGTGATAAGCCATGGAACCAATACGTTCGGTGATAAGAAATGGCCTAATATATCGAGGCGCTAACTTTCCCGATCGACTGAAACGTACAACGCCCTTCATAGGGGAAACACGAATAAATACAAGATCTCTAACAGAAAATTCTAATTTCCTTCTTCGATTATCGGCATAGGACTTTTGTCTACTCTGGGCTTCTTTCATCCTATAACGAATAAGATCAATCTTTTCTATGGAATCTCGAATAAAATCTGGACCTAAGACCAGTTTCTCACCGGCTTCAAGCCAACAAGAAGGAGATCGGCATGGCCTTCCATAAAGTGCCTCGAAAGGTGCCATACCAATACTAGCTTGGAAGCTGTTATTATAGGAAAATTCAACAAGTGAAATATGATCTTCCCAACTTCCACCGAAATCAAGCACACAAGAACGAAGAAGATCTTCAAGAGTTTGATTTACACGCTCAGTTTGTCCATCGGATTGGGGGTGATAAGCGGTGCTAAAATTAAGCTTTGTTCCCAAAGCTTTTTGAAGACTCTTCCAGAATCCACTAGTAAACAATGGATCACGATCACTAACAATGGAAGTAGGAACTCCATGTAATTTAACAATTTCTTTGATAAAGAGTTTGGCCAGAAGAGGAACGGTTCGGTTTGACCAAACGGGAATAAAATGGGCGGATTTAGTAAGTCTATCAACGATCACCCATAAGCTATCATGACCCGAACGAGAACGGGGAAGGCCATCAATAAAATCCATGGAAATTTGATCCCACTTCCAAATTGGAATTTCCAGTGGTTGCAATAACCCACCGGGCCTTTGATGTTCGGCCTTGACAAGCTGGAAAGTCATGCAACACTTAACAAAGTTAGCAATATCAGATTTCTTTCCCTCCCAGTAATAAAGTCGCTTCATATCCGCGTACATTTTACTACTACCGGGATGAATGGAATATTTGGAACGATGAGAATCTTCTAGAATATCTTTACAAAGATCACTAATATTTGGTACGATAAGTCTACCAAATTTTCGAATGCCGCCACGAGAATCAATATCAAAGTCTTTCTAACCTTCAATATCAACTTTATCCTTAATATTTTGGCCAAGAAGAGCCAATTCGGGATCTAGCCATTGAGCTTCAAGAATGCGGTCTAAAAGAGAAGGATGAGTCTCAAGGCTACATAAAACCAGAGATGAACATAAATCGGAAACACGATCTCGAATTTCACAAGAGGATAAAACCTCGAGATCATTCCATTTGGATAACATCATGGAAACAACCGCTTGTTGCTTGCGACTAAGTGCATCGGCAACTCGATTTCCCTTTACGGAAGTATAAAGAATATCAAGATTATAAGATGCAAGAAATTCGAGCCAACGCTGTTAACGCAAATTAAGTTCCTTTTGAGAGAATAAATATTTCAAAGACTTATGATCAGTATAAAGTATAAATTTCTCTCCCAAAAGATAATGTCGCCAAATTCGAAGGGCGAAAACGATAGCCGTGAGTTCTAAATCATGTGTGGCATATCTAGTCTCAGCCGGCTTCAATTGCCTAGAAGCATAAGCAATAACACGTTCTTTTTGCATAAGAACGACACCCAAACCAACGCGACTAGCATCGGTATAAACAACAAAATCTTGATTCCCTTCGGGAATAACAAGAATAGGAGCATAAAAAAGGAGTTCTTCTAATTTCTGAAAAGAAGTTTCACATTTGTCCGACCAAATGTATTTAACACCTTTCTTTGTTAAGCCAGTAAGAGGCACGGCAATCTTAGAAAAGTCTTTTATGAAACGGCGGTAATAACCTGCCAATCCGAGAAAGCTACGGATTTCAGTCACGCTCTCCGGTCTCTTCCAATTTTGAATCACTTCAATCTTTGAAGGATCCACTGATATTCCGGATTCGGAAATAATATGACCGAGAAACTTCACACTAGATTGCCAAAAGTGGCATTTAGAAAATTTTGCTTTTAACTGATTACTCCTAAGAGTTTCCAATACAACCCAAAGATGCTTTTCATGTTCCTCCTCGGTTTTTGAATACACAAGAATATCATCAATAAAGATGAGAACGAATAGATTGAGAAAATCTTTAAAAACTCGATTCATAAGGTCAACGAAATAAGCCGGAGCATTCGTTAAACCAAATGGCATAACAAGCCATTCATAAGATCCATGTCGAGTACGGAACGAAGTCAAAGGAATACTATCCTCTGCAATACGAAGCTGATGAAAACCGATAGCCAAGTCCAATTGTGAAAATACTCTAGCACCACTAAGCTGATCGAACAGATCATCAATCCGAGGTAAAGGATATTTATTCTTAATAGTAAGATCATTAAGCTTGCGGTAGTCGACGCAAAGCCTAAGTGCACCATCGGATTTCTTCATGAAAATTGCTGAAGCTCCCCAAGGCGAGGAACTAGAGCGAATAAATTGCTTCGTCTCCAATTCGGATAATTGTTTGCGCATCTCTTCATTCTCCTTATTGGACATGCGATAAGGAGGACGAGTAATAGGTTGAGCTCCAGGTATAAGATTAATTTTGAACTCAATTGCTCGCTTAGGCGGTAATCCTAAAACGGGCTCAAATATGTCGAAAAATTCACGAACGACGTGAATACGAGAAATGACATCTTCCTCATCATCATTATCATCATCACGAGGATTTAAAGAATATAAAGAAGCAGCCAAAGTGGAATCCGAATCTTTAAGAATAATAGAAATCTACTTTACAGATTGCGGATGTCGGAGATAAATAGTCCGCTCAGGACATAGGATATGAGCTTCATAACGGTTAAGCCAATCCATACCCAAAATCATTCCAAAGCATAAATAACGCATGACATGCAAATCGGCTAGGAAAGGAAAATCACACAAAATAATCTCCACATCTTTACAAAACAAACTAAGAGTTGCGGATCCACCAACCGGATTCGCAATTCTTAAAGAAGTCATTAAAGCAACAACACTTAAGGAAAAAGTATCGACAAGTTCTTTTGATATAAAAGAATGGGATTCACCCGTATCAAAGAGAACTCTAATAGGTTGATCATGAAATATAATAATGCCATCAAGGACAGAATGAGACATACCTTGACCGCGAGATGTGTTGCCAGGGGCTTGAGCCACGTTTAACTTTCCCTCCTTCTTGCCTTGAAGTCTGGGGCATAAATGTATATAATGATGCGGGCTTTTACAATAGCGACAAGAACGGGGCTTTGAACACTTGTTCGCAAAATGGTCCTTAGAACCACAGTTATAGCATTGCCCGCTACTTGGGGTAGAAGTCTTTGCTGCCGGAGGTGCAGGTTTCCCCTTTTTGTTGGGATAAGGACCTTTGAATTTGTTTGGCCTCTTCTTGTTGTTGAAGTTTGGTTTGGAACCCACCACTTCAACATCACTTTTCCTATCCGCCTCTTTAAGACGAAGAGCGATATCAATGAGTTGGTCAAAGGAAACTTCTAATTTGAGAAGTAATGGCTTCTTGAGATTTTTGTTTAAGCCATAGAAGAATCTTTGGTTCTTCTTCAATGGGGTGTTGATATATTCAACCCCATATTTAGACAGTGACTCGAAGGATGCGACATAATCTGTCACAGAGGATTCACCTTGAATAAGGTCTATGAAACGTCGAGCCAATGTCACTTTCTCTGCTTCTGGTACGAATTTTAATTCGAAGCGTTCCCGAAATTGCTCCCAGGTGAGATCCGCTTCATTAATTTCAGAAATAAGAAGTTCGTACCAGTCCAATGCTCTTTCTTGGAGCATACTAAAGGCCACCTGAACACGGTGAAGATCGATAAGATTCATGCGAGAAAAGATTCGATCGCATGTTCTTAACCAAGCCTGGACCTCAATAATAGTTTCAGAACCTTTGAACGGTTTCCCACCCAAATTGGTATAATCGTTGCACAAGCGTGCAAATCCAGACTTAGGATGAGTAGGTTCCTGATTAGGACCATCTGCTTGAGCATTCTTTACTAAATCAAGAAGCTGTTGAGCGGTCATAAAAACACCATCCTGGGGAGTAACAGTAGATGGTCCGGCTCTGGGACGGCCTGGTCTAGACATTCTCTTCTTTAAGAAAGAGAGAAGAAGAAAAGTTATTCTCCAAATAAATATCAAGCAAATCTTGATAGATAAAAAAAGGATACATAAAAGGAAATAGGATGAATCGGTACGAAGACTAGAATTAAATCCTAAGGCACGACTCCTAAGTTGGACTTAGGACGATGATCCTTGTTAAGTTATTCTACATTGTTCCGAAGTTTGGCTCTGATACCAAGCTATGACGCCCCACCTCTATACCCATGCTAATCAAGAACACTACGGAGTAATGCTGTCAACTAGCATGGTGAATAAGGCTGTTGAGGAGCGACCATCCGTGTAATTTCTTTGTGCGAGCACCGATATGTCAGATAGTATAGCATGCATATCATTTAAGGAGGAAATCCGACATACCGATACAAACTCAAAGCTATCACACAGTGGCTATATATATAATCTTCGGAAACAAATATAGAAATACACATAACACAAATCAGTCACAGACATCCATATCACAAAGGCGGAAGAATATATGAATATAACACATAAAAGTGTACATCAGAGTAGTGGTCAGAAAGATCCACGATAATACAAAAGAGTAGCTACAAGCTACACAAAAGAATAAGTATACATCATGGAGTCTATATCTCAAAAGTATACAACAAAAACTACTAATCTAAGTGGCTAGCCAAAAATCAGAGTAATAAATCCCTGGGGAGAAGTCAAGCAGAAGCACCTGTAACATCTCGGTCTGACCCGAGTATTATTTCATAAGAAAATAATAAACGGATCAGTCTAGCTATAAATATCAGATGACATGATATATAATAAGAGATATGGCATAAACGTATAACAACCATAATGGCATACTACTATAAGTATGTAAATGATAATCAACAAGAGATTAATCAATATCTGTTGGGTACGTTCATACCACCACCGAATCAGAGTGAGAAAGAAGACACCGGACCAATTTCACCAATCACCGAACCATGCTTCTCCAAGCTCCCACCGGACCACTTGCCTCCGGTCCAACTCCACTGCCTACCGGACTAGACTTCACCGAACCAACTCCAAAGCATCCCTGCTGAATCAACCTCTACCAAACCAGAGTGCTACCGAACCAGCCACCCTCCATCCACTACCGGTCCAAGCACCGCCGAATCAACCACTCCACCAAAGTCCCACCGAACCAAAGTACTACCGAACCAAGACCTCATCTCCAACCAACTACTACCGAACCAAGGCATTGTCGAACCAGATTTGCCAGGCCAGATTGTATCAGCCCGGGCCCATCAGCAGCTGTATACATCCAAGACCCCTACCCCAAGCCTCACTCTATAAATAGAGGGGCAGGGTTACAACAATGGGGGACAAGTTTGAGAGCTCAAGCACGGAGAGAACTTTCAAACAACTTTTTTTACTTGTATCAAAGCTTTGTACTTGTAATCTAAACAAGAAAAGAGAAATAACATATAAAGTGGACGTAGGCACATTCTGGCTGAACCACTATAAATCTGCGTGTCTTTTACAGTTCAGCCCCTGCTTTTCATATATTTGCATAAATCACCCAAATCACTAAGAACAACATAAAATCTATTAAATCATATGACTTTGAGGTGTTTGTCCATTTTTTGTGCAAACATTTTTGGTGCTTTCACTGAGAAGGTGGAACTCAGGAGCTTCAGCTTCATCCACTTAACATTTTTCCTAACATCATCGTTCGCCGCTTGGAAAACATGCTTCCCAAGCAGAAAAAAGATGTTAACAAAGGAAAAAACATCGCATCCAGCAGTCTTCCAGATCCAGCTGTCACGGATCAAGTAAATCTTTCTCCTCTAGCAGCAGTACCAAATGAAGGACAAGCTCATCCGACCACTCCTGCCACAGAACAGCCCGCAGCAATTACTAGGGCAGATTCAGACAGGGTTGTGGTTGAAGTAACTAACCGCTTCACGTCCCAACAGGAAGCCTTGGTGGATCATCTCATGTCACGCTTAAGGGATGCTGAAGAGTCCAACCGCAACACTGAATCATGGGGCGAGTCCTAGTCTGGAGGATCTCAGAGACAACAAAGATCTTCCTTCTTCGAAGGAGCTAACGGCAGAAGTAGCCATGGTAGGAGCCGAGATCGAGCACAGCCCGAAGTTAGGCCTGAGGAAACGTTTGGAACCGAACCCAACGGGGGAGGTACCGGGCGAAGGTCAACTATAGCTGAGCCTGTCATACTGCCTAACCACGGAAACGCCAGTGAACGGGGCCGAGCTAGAGTCCAGCCCAAAGTTGGACCCGAGGAAGTGCTTAGATCAGAACCCCAGCAGGGGAAGATCAAGGCAAGGGCCAACTGTAGCTGACCCTAGCATGCTCCCAGAAGACCAAAGGCAGCCACTGGAAAATATGAGGAATGATAGATGATACCATCCTTACAGGTCATCTGGACGGAATCAATCCCACAGAACAGAACCAAACTCGTTTCTATCTGCTCCAAATTATGATGAAAGGATGGCACGCTTATTCAGAGAGTGCGTCCAACGGGAGCAAAGGGATCGAGGGATAGGCGCTAGAGTAACCAGCCCTTTCGCCCGCAATATCGAAATTGCTATCACCCCCCGAGAATGGAAGATGCCAACAATGGAACCTTACAAAGGAACCTCCGACCCCGTTGTACACTTACAGAGATACACACAACATATGCTCATGAGTGGAGCAACAGAGGGAGTACTGTGCAAATGCTTTCCACTATTCTTAGCAGATCTCGCTACCTCCTGGTTCTGTCATTTACCCCAGGGATCCATCATCTCGTGGGAAATGTTGAAATAAAAGTTTATCAGTCAGTTCCGCATTCATGTGGAACAACCTAAGGACGCTTATTCCTTATCCAGCATCAAATAGAAACCCGGAGAGAAACTGCAGCAATACCTAACCCGATTCAATGCCGCAGCGGCCGTAGTCCAAGATGCCGATGAGAAGCTTATCCTAATGGCCCTCTGTAGTGGCGTGCATTCGGACACTAAATTTGCTAGAAGGTTGACAAAAGAAAAACCAGCTACTTTACCCGATTTCTTCCATGAAGCCGGGAAATATATGAGGCTTGAGGATGCTGCCGTTGAGGGGCAGTCAGGACAGCAAAATAAGGCAACTCACAGCAACACCCCTGCTGTGGCAAGGGACGTTCGAAGAAATGATTCCAAAGACAATGCTGGAGGCAAGAAGGGAGAAAAGCGCCTATATCGGCCAGGACCGAGATTCGACACTTACACTCCTTTGAACGAGACCGTCGAAAATATCTTCCTTGCCACCCAAGGCGAAGTTAGATACAAACGCCCACCATACAAGAAGGAATCAGATAACGCGCATAAGTCTGGAAAGTTCTACCGCTTCCACGAATCTCATGGGCATGATACCAATGAATGCCATCATCTCCGGGACTTGATTGAGGAACACATCAGAAGGAAGAAACTGGAACGCCATGTAAAAGGTCAGGATAGGACTCCAGCTCCTGCCAATGAGAACCCAAGGCTACCCTCACCGGAGATCGGCAGAGGAAACCGCAACACTAGCGGCTCTAGTCAAGAGAAGATAGTGGTCCATACCATCTCGGGAGGACCGCACATCGCAGACAGAAGCTGGAAAGAGATGGAAAGATATGGAAAGTTGCTTAGAGACAACAAAGACTGTGTCAATTCGGTTATAGAAGAGCGCCACCCGAAGCGGAAAGAAAGTGATGACATCACATTCGGTAAGCGTGACCTAGAAGGAAGGCAATACCCTCACATGGATCCCATGGTTATCTCTGCCCGGCTCGGTCCCGCCGAAGTTTACCGAATTCTAGTAGACACTGGAAGCTCAGTAAATATCCTGTTCAAACATGCATTCGACAAAATGAAACTATCAATGAAGGATGTATCTCCCTGCGATAAACCACTACACGGTTTCACTAGAGATGCGAAGATGCCCCTCGGGCAACTGGACCTCTTTGTTGAAATTGGAAGCCATCCCCGCTCCGTTGTACGGAGACAGAAGTTTGTGCTAATAGAAAACCACTCGGCCTACAACGCCTTCTTAGGAAGGCCAGCCTTGTCTGACTTCCAAATTGTCCTAGCCCCATGGTGCCTAAAGATGAAATTTCCAACGGACAATGGAGTAGGGGAAGTAGAAGGACACCAGGACGTTGCTCGAGACTGCTATGTGACTGAACTTCGCAACAACCACAGGAAGGATAAAGGGAAGGGTGTAGAGGTTGCCCTCTGCACGAAAAGTCTAGAAGCATAGCAACTAAAGAAAGCCCCTCCTCTTCGGTATACCAGCGACCCTTTCAATGAATTAGACCCCAGGGACAAAGAGGAGGAGGCCACCGCCGAGCCTGCAGAGGCTATGGAGTTTGTATCTGTAGACAAGCATGACTCGAGTAGACTGTTGAAAATTGGGTCCCAACTAAAAGCAGAGTTGAAGGAGCAACTCATCGAATTTCTCTGCCACAACTTGGATGTATTTGCATGGTCACACGCTGACATGACCGGAATCTCCCCCGACATAGCATGCCACGTACTAAACATTGATCCTACCAAGGCGCCCGTAAAACAAAGAAAGAGAATTATGGGGGTAGAGCGATCAGCAGCCCTCGATAAAGAAGTAAAGAATCTACTCGCCAATGACTTCATACGAGAAGCCATCTACCCGGAATGGATCGCTAACCCGGTGCTGGTAAAGAAGGCTAATGGGAAGTGGCGAACATGCATTGACTTCTCCAACCTAAACGACGCCTGCCCAAAGGATTGCTTCCCACTTCCCCGGATCGACCAACTTGTAGACAGCACAGCCGGGCACGAGCTCTTATCTTTTATGGACGCATACTTAGGATATAACTAAATTCCTATGCATGCTCCCGATCAAGACCACACTAGTTTCATCACTGACCGGGGTTTATACTGCTATATGGTAATGCCTTTCGGACTTAAAAATGCAGGAGCCACCTACCAGCGCCTCGTCAACAAGATGTTTGCAGGGCTAATAGGGCAAAATATGGAAGTATACGTTGATGGCATGCTGGTAAAGTCAAGGAAAGCCGACGATCACATAAGCCACCTAGGCGAGATGTTTCAAGTACTTCGCCAATATGGAATGAAGTTGAATCCTCTAAAATGCTCCTTCGGAGTATCATTAGGAAAGTTCTTAGGATTCATCGTCCATGCCAGAGGGATTGAAGCAAACCCTGAACAAGTCCGAGCGCTAAGGGATATCAAGATACCTTCCACTCGAAAGGAAATGCAAAGCCTGAATGGAAAAGTGGCCGCCCTAAGCCGATTCATCTCCAAAGCAACGGACAAGTGCGTTCCTGTTTTCGAAGCTCTAAAGAAAGACAAAGGAAAGTTCGAATGGACTGACAAATGCTTAACCGCTTTCCTTAACTTAATCGGACACCTCCAGAAACCACCGGTACTCTCGACTCCAAGCGAAGGCGAAGAGTTATACCTATACCTTGCTGTGTCATCTCACGCCCTAAGCGCTGCCTTGGTAAGGGAAGACAACCGCACGCAGCGGCCAGTTTACTTCGTAAGTAAGAGGTTTACGGGGGCAGAAGTCAGATATCCTAAACTTGAGAAGCTAGCATATTGTTTACTAATTACATCACGGAAACTGCGTCACTACTTCCAGTCCCATTCCATCAAAGTTCTGACCGATCAACCACTGAGGCAGGTACTCCATCGTCCCGACACTTCTGGGCGACTACTTAAATGGTGCATTGAACTAAGTCAGTATGATATCACCTATCACCCTCGCACCGCCATCAAGGGACAAGCCATGGCTGATTTCATTGCAGAATTCACTACCAACGAAGATAAGGAGCAATTGGAAATAGCAGAAGACATCAAGTGGAATCTCTTTGTGGATGGTGCATCAAACGAACAAGGCTCGGGGGCAGGTGTGGTAATAATCACCCCCAGGGGAAATAAGCTGCACTATGCTATAAGGTTGGAGTTCGCTGCCACCAACAACGACGCAGAATATGAAGCAGTGATAGCTGGATTAGAACTTGCCATAGAAATCGGAGCCGATTCTTTGTGTCTTCATTGCGATTCTCAACTTATTGTTAATCAAATACAAGGAGAATTCCAAGCTCGAGAAGAACGACTCATAGCATATTTAAAGAAGACCAAGTTACTTCTCAGCCGATTGGACCACTACTTAGTCAAACACATCCCTCGGGAGGAGAACCGAGAGGCCGACGAATTGGCGAAGCAAGCAAGTGTGAGAGACAGCGCCATCTTCGGAGCGGTAACCATCTCAAAGCAACTGACCCCAAGTTTTGAGCAAGTGAATCTGATAGCTGCAACCGAAGAAGCAACTTGGATGACTCCCATCCGAGACTACCTACAAAGCGGCACACTACCCAACGGGCGCAACGAAGTCAAGAAAATCTTGAGGAAAGCTTCCCGCTACACAATACAAGAAGACATTCTCTATCGGCGTGGATTCTCTAACCCGTTATTAAGGTGTGTCGCTGGGAGGGAAGCCAGGGAAATCTTATCCAACATTCATCAGGGAAGCTGCGGAGATCACACCGGAGGGCAAACATTAGCAAAAAAGATACTCCGATATGGATATTTCTGGCCCACCTTAAGCAAGGACGCCTTAGATTTCGTCAAAAAGTGTGACAAATGCCAGAAGTTTGCTAAGATTCCGCGGCTACCAACAACTGAGATTACTCAAATGACCAGCCCTTGGCCCTTCGCAATATGGGGAATTGACTTAATCGGCGAGCTACCAATGGGCCGAGGCGGGGCCAAATATGCTATAGTGGCAGTCGACTATTTCACCAAATGGGTGGAAGCGGAACCTCTGAATAAAGTATCTTCAGCAAAAGTTATTAACTTCTTGATCAAAAATGTTCTGTGCAGGTACGGAGTCCCACTCAGAATCATATCAGACAATGGACTTCAGTTTGACAGCGAGGAATTTGCCAACTAGTGCCGAGAGCACGGAATTCACAAAAGCTTCTCATCCGTAGCGTATCCCCAGGCAAACGGGAAAGTCGAAGCCGTCAACAAAATTCTGAAAACTCTAATAAAAAAGAAACTCGAAAAGTCAAAAGGCGCTTGGGTGGATGAACTCCCTACGGCACTGTGGGCCTATCGCACATCCTTCAGAACATCAACGGGGCATACTCCTTTCTCTTTGGCATACGGATCGGAGGCTATGCTCCCAGTTGAAACCATTGTGCCTTCCCACCGTAGGATCCACTATAACCCAGAAGAGAACGAAGAACTCCTTCACATGTCTTTGGATCTAGTTGAGGAGAGAAGAAATGATGCAGTCCTTAAAGCAGCGGCCCACAAGCAAAAAGTGGCAGCACAATACAACTCCAAAGTCAAGCACCGTACCTTACGAGAAGGGGATCTTGTCCTCAAGCGAGTCTTCCCTCGCCCCGGAGCACTAGATCCAATCTGGGATGGACCATATGTAATTCATAAAGATCTCCACAATGGAGCTTATATTTTGTCAACAGTGGACGGAGAGGTGTTCCAGAGGGCATGGAACATCCAACACCTCCGTCGATACTTTTCTTAACTTGTACTGCCCATATGAAGTGAATTGATAAAGAGAATCAATAGACGTAGGCCTTTTCGTGCCGAACCACTTTAAAAAACCTTGTCTCTTTTTTAACTTGTTCCTTTATATCTTGGCTGCTTGTTAACTTTATCCTTTTCTGTTGAACAAAATCCTATGCGCATAGCATTTCCACTCAAAGCACTCCACAGCGCAACTTCACCTGGACAAGACCTAACAGGTACTATGCGAATCTATGCCCTCGCCAATGAGACACTTTTGCTCCGGCATCCCTCTGCTGCGGGTTAACTCATTGCTCGCGACGGCCCTTAAAGCCAACTGTAATGAGCCGATTATAAGCCACCGAGAAGGCCGACTATAGCCGAGGCAGCTCATTACGGCGTTCGGCTCGCTTGCAACTGTGAACCGACTATAAGCCCCAACATAAGGTGTGGCCAGCCAGGGGCAGTTCACGGTTGACGATCGGCACCCACGCTAGCCGGCCACAGTAAATCGAATAATACCCACGATTATGGGCCATAATGGCTCGGGTAGTTACTGTGCGCGATCTCGGCTCCGATGTGTCTTAAGTGTGGCTGTGGTAAAAAAGAATTAACTCCCCGTGGAGGCGTAAGATGGGTGACAAATGTCTCCAAGACTCACAGCTAGGGAAAGTAACTACAAAGCCCGTTTGCCATGAACTTAAGCACATCGACGACCTTCCATGATTGGAAGTTTTACTTTTTCACATATTTCAATTTTACTTAAGAAACTTTTCTCCTATCCTCTGTAACAATCCCTGAAGTACAGGACACAGAACAGGAGACACTCACTAATAGAAGCGGATACTCACAGCAAGATACTGGACCGCATCCCTTACTCGGTCACACAGGATATTCAAAGCTGCCATCTACAAGCAAAATATAAAGGGCGGTATTTCCTTCTTTCATATGTAAACACATGACTATAATTTATTCACACCTCACGCTAACATTGCAAGTCATGAAATTATGTTTTAAACAAGAACCTAACATCAAACACAATTTGATTACAAGAATATGCATAGCTATATTTCTCATACAACATGTCAAAATAGCAAAAAACATTCAAAAGACGACGAAATCAGCTTAAGTTAAAGAATTACACGTCAAGAATAGAGCTATTTATTACAAGTAGCAAAAATTACAACCTAAAGAGTTACTTTACTGTTTTAAGACTAACATATACAACCATGTCAAGTCCACAAAAAGAATTTTCCAGGTCTAATCAAGGAGCCGGCTGCGTCGGAGTCTTATCCTTGTCCTGTTGCCCACCTATCCGGTCAGAAAAAGAATTCGTTAGTGATAAGCAACCAAGTTAATGGAAAGACTAGAAAGGAAGACTTACCAGCATCTGCTCCTTGATCAACTTGATCATCATCCTCCGCTTGCACACCTGTCTCCTCAGCTGCAAGCAACCACATGCCCTCCTTCACCACCACCTTCTCCTCCTTGGTAAACTGGGCGGTAACAGCATCCATCCTAAAGGCCACGCCACCCTCCTTATCTGCCTCAGCCTGGGCCTCCTTTAGAGCCCTGAGATAGATCCTAGCCATAACCCAAGGGTAATCATCCATCCAGGACAAGTTACCCTGCCTCCAAGTACGGAAGTACATATCCTAGAGCATCCCCTCCATCAGCCCCTCGTTCTCTTCAAACTCCCTCGCCCGGGCCTCGGAATCCGACAACCTTACGACGGCGGCATCTCTCTCCAATTGGTATCTCGAGCAGTCAACCTGAAGGGATTTCCGCATCGCCTCCATCTCCTCCCTCAACTTGGCTTGAGCAAGCTCTGCAGCCTCAAGCTTCCCAGATAACTCCTCTATCTGCTCAAGATTCGCTTTCCGAACCTCGTCCACCGTGGCAATGGCCATATCGATCCGTTCCTTGCAAGTAGCCTCCATTTTCCGCAGTTCGGCCCGGCTGGCCTCTTCCATAGTTTTCTTTAGACGTCCGGAGGCGGCCTTGTGCTGATAGATCTGGATGGCCAGATCAGCGAGTTGCTTGGCCTGGTCGGAAACCACTAACCGCAGTCTTATGTTGGCACTCCCAATTTCCTCCCCGGCCTTGACCAATCGGGCATGATGCCCCATCAACTTCCTGGTCTCCTCAGCAACCCGGTCGATATTTGCTTTAGCTTCGTTCCCCATAGAGACAACCCGAGTAGTAAGCAAATCAAGGTCCAGGGATTTGGCCTCATCAAGCACCTTTACCATAGGGTTGCGAGGAATAAGGTGCTCACCGGTAACCTCGTCAAAGGAAATATCATGAGAACTTGGATCCAGATCAGGATGACCCGCAAATGGATTACGAGCCAAGCCAGGACGATCAATCCGAGTAACGGTAGGATTTTCAGACGGGTGCAGAGAGGGTGTGAACTCAGTATCCTCCTCCGTGATATCATGAAGAGGCTGAATTGGGGGCTGAGGACCAGGTGAAGGCTCGGATAGGGAGCGACTCTTCTTTCTCTTTTGAATATCCTCTCCAATAACCCCGAGAAGAGGACGGTAGCCGACTACATCCCCGGAACGGTAGGTCGGAGGCTTCGGCTTGGCGGATCTTTGGAGAGCTTGTATTGTTCAAGCCTGTGCCGAAGATCTGAGGTCTTGGCCATTTTACCTGCTCCTGATATGAAAACCAAGTGTCACCAACATGTATTGAGCCATCATTCAAGAGTTAAAAGAGTAAAGTGAAATTCACCTTGAACCGCCGAAGTTGCTTCAGTAGAGGCGCTCCCGGAAGACAGATCGACGCCGGTCCCAACGTTATCGGCTTTCTTGGACTTCTCTGTCCCCTCCAAACCTTCGAAGGCTTGGCGGAATGCGTCATCCGTCCACTCTTGCATCTTGCCTACTTGCCCAGAAGACAAAGCCCTGAAACCGTCGCCACCTCCAGCGCCTTCTCCTCCATCTTCGCCTTGCTCCTCCTCCACGTCTCCCTCCTCCGGGATATCTGGACATGAGCTGGGAGAGGGACCGTCAGACTTTTTGAGCTTCTTCCCCCCAGCAACCGGGTGTTTCGGAAAGGGCGTTCTTTTACTGCTCTTCAACTCGGCCCCTTCTTTAGCTTGGGAAGCCTTCTCTTCAGCCGTGTCCCTCTGCTTGACCACGGACTGCTGTGGAAGGATCAAGTTGTACTCCAAGAGTGTAGCGTTCCTGATCAGGTAGGCAGCCGACCTATCTCTCCCAGTAATAGCTTCTATTTCTGCCGCCGTCTGAACCAGGCGGTCATTCTCCACGACCGCAAAACCACCTGTCGCTAGCAAAAAATAAAAACACATAAGAAAGAGTATTGCAACCAGAACGGGAATTAAAAATAAAGCTTTGACTTACATCCAAAGGTGAAGCGCCGAATAGAAACAGAATCATCCCTGACAAAAAACCACTCCTTCTTAAATATGTTGTACTTGGAGTATAAATCCAGGATCGGCTTAAAGGATACGACCGATTCCAAGCTGATGTAGGGAGACCCCTTCTTGTACCCTCCCAAGTTGTACAAATACCGGATCTCCCGGTTGGAAGGAGGACGCCCATATCTCCTCTGGAAGATGACGAAGAGACTCACCAGAATGGCATAAGAGTTGGGCTGAAGCTGGAATGGAGCTACCTTTAGATAGGTGAGAAAGCCGACTACCCAGGCGTTGAGAGGCGGGATGGCCCCGCACATGCAATGGTATCTGCTGTAGGCAAAATATCCTTCGGGAGGGTCATACGGCATCACTCCCGCATCCGGCAATAACATGCGTGCTCGGTCGATCCCGAAGGAGCGAGATATAACATCGAGTTGCTCGCCCTTGAGTAAGCTAGGGAAGCAATCAGGAGGCAAGTTAAGAAGTTCCTAAGGACCGTATCCATCCACTAATGATCTCGGGGTTGGCCCGTGACGGACAGGTCCTGGCTGAGCTGGGGGCACGGTGGAAGGCTCTTCTCTGTCATGAGATCTCTTTTTCTCTGATCGGGTTTCCACTTTGTGAGACATTTATTTGCAAACACAAAAAGGCACGTTGTTAGAACAAAGGATGCAGAAGTATAAAACAAGCAAGTTTACATCAAGACTGTCTGGTATTAGGTTTCATTCGGCAATTCTAGCCCAGGTTTCATTCGGCAATTCCAGCCTAGGTTTCATTCGGCAATTCTAGCCCAGGTTTCATTCGGCAATTCTAGCCTAGGTTTCATTCGGCATCGAAAGCCCTTAGGATCATTCGGTAAAACAAAGAGAATCAACCTTGAAAACTCGTTCGGCAGAGGAGAATTTACCTGGTCCGGCAGTTAAGGTTGGTTCGGCACAGTAATTGACTCGGAAGTTCAGAAGCTAACTCAGCTATTTCGTTCGGTAAGGAATGACGAAGGGATGTGGCTCCTACTTATAGAAGAAGGTTGGATAGCCGGACCAGCCGGTTCGGTTCTCTAGCCGAATATGATCGTCCAAACTGAAACAAAGCACGACATATGCTGAGCATATGCCCTACTTTGGGGGGCAAGTGTTGGGTACGTTCATACCACCACCGAATCAGAGTGAGAAAGAAGACACCGGACAAAATTCACCAATCACCGAACCATGCTTCTCCAAGCTCCCACCGGACCACCTGCCTCCGGTCCAACTCCACTGCCTACCAGACCAGACTTCATCGAACCAACTCCAAAGCATCCCTGCCGAATCAACCTCTACCGAACCAGAGTGCTACCGAACCAGCCACCCTCCATCCACTACCGATCCAAGCACTGCCGAATCAACCACTCCACCAAAGTCCCACCGAACCAAAGTACTACCGAACCAAGACCTCATCTCCAACCAACTACTACCGAACCAAGGCATTGCCGAACCAGATTTGCCAGGCCAGATTGTATCAGCCCGGGCCCAACAACAGCTGTATACATCCAAGACCCCTACCCCCAGCCTCACTCTATAAATAGAGGGGCAGGGGTACAACAATGGGGGACAAGTTTGAGAGCTCAAGCACAAAGAGAACTTTCAAACAACTTTCTTTTACTTGTATCAAAGCTTTGTACTTGTAATCTAAACAAGAAAAGAGAAATAACATATAAAGTGGACGTAGGCACATTCTGGCTGAACCACTATAAATCTGCGTGTCTTTTACAGTTCAGCCCCAGCTTTTCATATATTTGCATAAATCACCCAAATCACTAAGAACAACATAAAATCTATTAAATCATACGACTTTGAGGTGTTTGTCCATTTTTTGTGCAAACAATATCACAAGAATCTTCTCAAAGATAAAATAGGGTATCATACCCTAAACTTGTATTCATAACAAGTTAATGACACACAAATTTACCAATGCACAAAAATTGATAAGACTTATCAATGGAAATCACGAAAATTGGTGAAGCACAAAATTCTAGAAATCATCACAAGAAATGCAGAAATCACAAGAAGGGGGAGGCCTATCACAAAACGGGAGTATGAAAACTCACCAACACGTGTAACACAAGACGAGACGCTATCTCATGGTAGCTAACCATAAATTTTGAGCCGAAGCTCCACAAGAATGGCCCGAAGACCATGGGGCGCTACCCCACATATGTGATGTAGAAACATCACACGAACGGGGTTTAGTCTCCCTCGTAGACAAAGAGACATCGCACAATTGCTAGTCTAAATCACAAAAATGATCATCATGATCATCAAGAAGTGTCAATCACACCTAGCTAGTAAATATATGAGTTTAGCTTCATGTCCCATAACCACTTGCTTAACTTAAATATTTACGAACAAACTGTAGATCTTCACTAGAAAATTGTCACAAAAGGTTCGGTCGAACAAGTCCAAGAATTAACCGACGAAGTGAACGCAAGCGTTTCATACCACCTATTTTACTAAGCCGTTTAATTAGATTTCTCATCCGAGTGAAGTAAAGGCTTGTATATACTAATAGATTGGAAAACGGTTTAGGAAAAAGAGCTTTGTAATAAAATAGAGTTGAAATCGCTTTGATGAAAGAGTTTTGATATTTACTACTAGTATTGAAACCTTCACATTTTTAAAGTGACAAGCCACAAAACGATTGTTGAAACAAATCGAATCACAAAAATTCACATTCGAAGACGTGAGTAAAGTCCAAAGAAATCAATTCCAAAACCATCAAAGTAGGAATCCCCGTGAGAACGAACATAGCCGAGCTAAAGTGATGCGCGACCTAACATAGCCAAGCTAAAGAATGCAAGCAGGTCGAGCGACTTAATAGAAACGAGGTCATGCGACCTAATAGAAGTGAGGCCAAGTGACATGAGCGAGCGACCTAAGGGTTGACGACCTAGCCGATCAACCCATGGTGAAGCGACCTAGAGGCCAGCGACCTAAAGTGGAAATGGGTCAAATGACATAACAGATCGCGACCTAATATGAAAAAGGGCTGAGCAACCTAACCCATGGCGAATGACTTAAGGTCTAACGACCTAAAGGGAAACGACCTAAGGTCTATCGACCTAAGGTGGGTAGGCCGAGCGACTAAGTGGGAATGGGGTCATGCGACCTAAATGGACGAACGACCTAAGGTCTTAAACAAGGCCGAGCAACGTAACGTTATAAAGGCCAAGCGACCTATCGAGGTGAGCGACCTAACACGGTCGAATTAACACGTGGAGCGACCTATTGGTGCCGAACGACCTAAATGCGTGCAAGGATGGTCAAACGACCTAGTGGCACGAGCTATGGCCGAGCGACCTAAGGCATAAACGAGCTAAGGGCGAACGACCTAAGCCCAGAATGAGCTAAATGCAGGCAGAAACTTTTCCACGCGCGCGAGCTAGCAAGGCAGAACGACCTAAGCCCAGATTTTTGCCAAACACACTAAAAATTGGGGTTTTTCACCAATCCAATCCAAACCAAATGCAAATATGCATGCTAAAGTGATAGGAATTCATCCTCAATAATCCAATATAGTTATAGACAAGAATGTGAGATAAAAATCTCACCTTTTCATGGAAATTGATGGAAATCAAGCTTGAAAGCAAAGTGAGAAGCAACCACAAGCTTGAATCAATGCTTCACTTTGAATTTGGAGTTAGATGATGGATTTGAAAGAGAACTTGAGCTTGGAGCTTTAATTTCTCATTCCCTCCTCCATTTTTGATGAAGGTTGAATGTTTAAGCAAATAGAATCAAGTTATGAAGAGAAGGGGTTGGGCCGAGCAAGTAAGGGGCAAAAGAGTTCAGCCCAAACCAAAGCCATAAAAAAAGTGGCGAAAATTCCACTATCTCCAAACATATTAAAGTTTATACTTAAAAAGATCACAAACGTCATTTTGAACTCAATGGAGGTGGTCTCGAGTCCTAATTTGACCGTATGCAAAAAGTAGCTTTTCGGACTAAGATCCGATTAATGATTAAAATATTTAAATAAGATATTCAAATACATAATCGTCAAATATGCGGGTTGTTACAATCCAAGTCACACTTCATCGACTAACTCCACTCAACTCGAAAGCTCATGCATCGAGTTAAAATGAGAGTGCTCTCAGTTGCTACACCTCTCTCAACTCCTACCACTCTGCACGTGTATCCCATGCACTCATCCTTGTAGCCCGATGAAGGTACCTTAACAACTAGCGATAGAAATAAATCATAGTTTAAAAGATAAGTGATGTAAGAAATATCATATAGTAGAAAAGTACAAGTACGCTCTCTCAACGTATCTCCTTCTACTAGATTGTTTAACTCAAATGGTCTACTTGGTCCTAAGTATTGAACTTGGGCTTTGATATCGAATGTAACAATCCACCCTTTATAAAGCCCAAAAAATCAACAACTGATTTTTCAAATTCCATAAAAGATAGCTTGTCAGGAAAAAGGAAGGAAGATAAAGAAACAAAACACTATACTGAGGCATAACAATATAACCTTACAACGGAATTATAATATATACCGACTTCTACCGTTAGTTTTCTTCTTCGACATCAGTACTAAATATTAAAGCTCTATCTAATGACGATCTCTACATTTTAACCAAATTAGTTTATTAACAGTACGTAAATTTTTATTTCAACTATTGTGTTTGTGTAGTTAACAAAATCTATATCTTAACTCAAATGAATTTGTTTAATTTATTGAAACAAAATTTATAAATTTAGGTTAACCATATATTTGTTTTATTTATTAAGTGATTTATTTGTTTAATTGATTAGGTGATTTGGAAAAAAGATATTTTAACTTGAATAGACTCTTGTTTAATTTATTGAATCAAAATATATAATTTCACTTCATTATATACATTTTTAATTTATTGAGTGATTTAACATGTGTGTGTATAGGTGTATGTGTGTTTACTTTATTGTGTAATTTAAAAAAATCTATATTTTAACTCGAATAGGCTCATGTTTAATTTATCGAAACAAAATTTATAATATAACTTAACTATATAGTGTTTATTTAATTTATCAAGCGATTTAACTTATATATTTGTTTAATTTATTATATGATTTAAAAAATCTGTATTTTAACTTGAATAAAAACTCATGTTTAGTTTATTGAAACAAAATTTATAATTTAACTCAATTATTTATTTATTGAGTGACTAAATTTATATATTTTAACTCATCTCGATTTATTTTTAAAATGTGCTTTATAACATCTAGTAGAAAATAGGGATTAGGTTAAATAATTATACTAAACATTCGTATAAAATACATACATACATACGCGCGCACACATGTGGTTATTGGGATTTATAACCAATATATACTTACATATAGTATACTATGTAACGATTCGACTTTTCGACCCTCGAATGTCGACACTAATACATCCACAGTATTCGTGTGCTGAGCACCCAAGTGCCGAAAAGACAAAAGTTAGGGTAAAATAAAAAGAAAAGAAAAGGAATAAGAAAGAAGGAACAGAATATCAAAATCTCACAACAGAACGATCATATATAATATCAAAAGAATAGTACAAAGGGTTACTCTAATACAGAAATTTCGAAGTTACCAAAAATAAAGTACTATCATCAGCCTGGACAGTTATAACAACCTGTCCTCACAAATGCTGATATATATAGTATAGTAATGCAGCGGAAATAAGAATACTACGATAGGTGAAACATCTAGCTCGCCTTCTCGAGCTCCAAAGAACACCAACGAAATCCTGTCTTCTTAGACTACTCGAAAGAGCATGCTAGTAATTTAGAGAAAACAGAAACCAAGTGTTAGACATAAGTCCGGTATGAGAAACTTAAGAAATATGCATCCAACATATAAAAGTACTTTTGAGACCACATGGAATTCCATAACGGTTATCCCCTTAAAAGAACCACCATCTAATATGTATATAAGGTGATATAATAGATAATGTCTAAGGTGTAGAATATAAATATTATAACATAGATGGAATGATTATATTGGTTACATTCAATAGCATATTAGAGGTTACAATCAAAACCGCTAAGGAACGTTCTCATAATGGATTTTCCACGGAGATCCCGCCGGTCAAGCCGAAATCCAATCTCCTGCACAAAGGTCAGAAACTACCTCTAAGCGTCGTATATCTCTAGATAGAATATACGATTAAGGAAAACATAACTGGTCCACGTCTAAATATGTGATCCCGAATACCATCACCTCTTGCGCACAACATGATAAGCATACTCTAGATCTGGAGTGATAATATCCTGTCGTGGGTCAGCCAAACCCCAAGCTATGCCCTTACTCTGTTTTCTACCATTTCCGATGTCGAGGTTACGTTTGGCATGTTTCACACATGTCTTCTTCACTCGAACAGAAAACGAATCCCAAATTAGATCGCCACATATCGAACAGATCTCAAAACCATACATGGATTCCTATATCTCAATAGAACTCAGAATCACACATTAATTCCAACATCCTGAAAAGATCATGAACAACTACATGTGTTCGGGCATATTAAACAGATCTTGAATCTCTTTATAGATTCCCGTATCTAGAACCAACCCTCTTCTAAGAGATAGAACACGTATCTCAGTCTTGAAGTGGATTTCGATAAGTGAAACACTTACTGATCCCGGTCCCTCCAAGACTTAGTCGATGAATTTGGTCATTTAATGATAATGAGAGTGATCTCATATGGAAATAAGTCTCGTATACTTATCCCGTTTCTAATATTTTCCTTTCACACTATCCTTCGATCAAGAGTGAAGCCGGTAGGTTAGAGCTCTATTGCTCATATCCCTACATGAACATCAGTCTTAATTCCAATAGATAGACAAGACTACTTCATCGGCTTTAGTACTAAGTATATGACTAAATATTTTCCATAAACGAGTAAATATGTAAAGCATGATCAATTCACACAAAACACGATTAATTCACATAAGCGACTTCTAATCCCCTTTTGTTTAATTAATCTTTTATTAATTAAAATCTCTTTTATTAAACTTCTATTGTCTAATAAACCATCATTTATGAATTTCTACTATTCATTTGTACTTTTTCAATACTTCAAAAAGTATTCATATACTTATCTCAAATGGCATAAGTATATTCACAAATCATTAACAAGATTCCTTACTAATAAACCTTTACTCCTTTTATACTTCGAAAAGTATTCATATACTTATCTCAAATGGTATAAGTATATTCACAAATCATTGGCAGGATTTATTACTTAAAACCTTTATTTTTTCTATCTTTTTCAAAAAGATTCCTTACTTATAATTTCCTTCAAAATATCCATTTTAAGGATCTAGGTACTTTCACAAATCCATTCAAAAAGTTTAAGACTAATGTTACTCAAACATTGTCACTACAAACCCAAAACCATTTCACTTATGCTTATGTTTAAAAGATCATTTTTAAAGATCTATTTACATTCATAAGTATAATCAAGAAGGGTTAAAGATGAATATTATTAACACATTGTCCCAACAAACTCAAAACCATTTCACTTATGCTTATCTTTAAAACATTCCTTTTAAAGATCTATTTACATCCCTAAGTATAATTAAAAAAGGTTAAAGACGAATGCGACTAACACATTGTCATAAAAAAAATCATTTTTCCACTTGTTACTATCTTTAAAACATCCTTTTAAAGATCTAAGTTTAATAATAAGTTAAGTTCAATGGTCGATTAATCAGTTACCTAGTTAAACAAGTTGCTTATACAAATCAATATTTGTATATTTAACTCGTTTTCGACATTCCCGGCTTAACTATTCCTCGTTCAAGAGGGAGACCGATAGGTTTGAGCTCTATTGCTCCGTCTCTACTCAACATCAATCTTTAACTCTCAGAAATAGATAAACCCACTTTGTCGGCTTTTAGTGTTAAGTACAGCTAATTACCATTTTTTAAACAAGTAAGTAAACAACAAGATTAACATATATCCAACTTTTCAACTTATATTGTTCCACGTTCAAGAGTGAAGGCTGGTAATTTTGGGCATTGGTTGCTCCTAGACTTGCCTGCACACCTCATTCTTGAATCTCATAAACAAACAAGTTTACTCGTCGGCTTTTAGTGTTAAGTCTAGTCAATCACCTTTGTCATAATTTATATATATAAAATAATACTTTAGAAACATTGGTAAATAAGTTTTAAATATCTATATAAAATATTACTTGAAAATTCCTAACTTAGAAGTTTGATTAAAAATATATTTCACATTTTGTAGCACTTTACTTTCAAAATTCGTAAATAATCATTAAGATTATATTTAAAATTCAACTCTTTTTTTCATACTCAAATACATTTTATAAGAACTTCCATAAAAATAATTTATAAAGAAAAGAATTTAGAAACCATTTAAATCATGAAAAACTAGTCAAAACGTTGCATTTTAAACACTTAAAACAATAACCAACTTACCACAGCATTTATAAGTGCTGTTAAAAGTCCTTGTTAAAACAACATTGAAAAGCATAATCTTTGTGACTAGTTTTAACCACATAAAAAATGATTTAAGACTTGAAATTTTTATAGTAAGTACTACAATTAGGATACCTAAAAACCATGGAAATAAATCTCTAAGAATATCTTTTCACTTATTTATTAAAATTCCCGAAAATAAGGGATTCCGAAGTGCACAGATAACAACTATTTTTGTTTCAAATACTTTCAAACTTACTTCGATTTAACATACAAGTTAAAAAAACCATTTAAACATCAAGTCAAGGCCATGCCACATGTTCAAGAGTGTAATAGATGTGTGGTTATACAATATAATGTTATCGTTTGCTTTTAAAAGCAAGAGGGGTCCAAAGTTTATAACTTTACTTAGTTAATATCACTTTAACATTATAATTCAAACACAACATACATATACAATATATACTTAAGAGATAGTGAGATAACTCACTTAGATCCAAGTTAACAACCAAACCAAAGCACAATAACAATGGCAACCCTTCCTACCATCACCTCAACACCAAAGCAACCACCTTTTAGCACTTCTAAACCAAAGCCATGCCTTTCCTCCACACAATTGCTCACGATCAAGTGGGGTTCTCCCTTGTCCTCCAACATTCTTCAACTTCTTAGATGCTAAATCATGTTCTAATAATATTCTAAGGTCTTTGGCAAAGTTTAGTTGAGTTTGGAGTTGGTTTGAATATAGTTTGAGAAAGTTGGAGAGGAAGAGAAGGAGAAGAAGTAGCCATTGATTTTCTAAACTCAAGCTTTGTAATATTTGTGATTCTACTCTAAGGGTATGCCCTCTCTTATATAGGCATAAGGTTAGTGTTGGGAAAAGACCAAAAATTCCTCAAAGCCCTAATATCTTCCATCAAATCAAACTTTACACCACATAGCTTCACTTTGAAGTTATTTCCATTTATGCTTACTTTTAATTTATGTCACTTCTCCTTTAGGCTAATTACTCTTATACCCTCACCATAATAATATCTCTTATCCATAGGATTGTTCTGGAACCGTCCAAGCTTGTATTAAGAGGAGGCTATTTGATCAGTAGCTAATGTGTTCATTTGATCATTAGCTTAAGAGTTAATTATTTCCATTTTTGCTTATTTTCCCATTTTCCCATTTTCCTATTTAGTTAGCCATAAACATGAAAATATTTTTATTTTCTAATAATCTCCTTAATAAATAATTGGAAATGCACAAAAAGTTTGAACAATTTTCATTGTGAAAAAAGTTGTTTATCGATAAAACGTTTTTTGGTCTATTATCGATATTTTTCAAAGTAATTATTTTTTAAACATTTTCCAAAATAAGTTTACCATCGTTACTTATGATTTATAAAGGGGTTAATAAGCTTATTAAATAATTTTAATAACATTTATCCAAGATTCAAATATTTGAATAATTCAGATATTTAAATACGAAGTGTCTGAAATTCTTGGTCGTTACACGATATATATGTATGTATGTATATGTATATGTATATGGTTTTGTCTACATATATACTTAATATTATATGTATATAATGAATGTTTAAGCTGTTACCTTAAGAATGTTGTCGTAGTTAGGCTTACGATCCACCCTTTTGGTAGCAGCTCTATTAAATGTTTGAAATACATCTTCGTCCACTTCTCTTGTTATCTTCATACTTTGACTTTGAAGCTTGTTAATCCTTACCCGGTATTTCACCTATTTTGCATTTTGTGTATTTATTAGAATTTATATATATATACATACATAGATATTATATAAATGAATTTTTATGAATAATATACCCTAAAGTTAGTGGAAGCATCATTTACCCAACTATTAGCGCTAGACCCATCCGATGACTTTATCTTATGAGTCATGTAATGGATTTGCCAAAATGTAACTCACAATGCTGCTCTCGTATTGAAAGCTGAGTTAAGTACACTATCATATATAAGCTTATTTTAATTTATTTAAATGTTAAATAAATTTAACAAATAAATATATACTAGATCGTTACGATGATCCGCGTATAATATGGAGCCACCACTATGCAACCTAGGATTTCGATTCTAGACTTTGGCATTCTATATCACAAGTTCTTTAGAAACGCCTTCTGTAAGGTCTAAAATTCCGTACCCTTTGAGTCGACAATAAACTGCACATGTCCAACCCAAATTGAACGAAAAGATGGATCTTCAAAGGTAAGAAAGAAAAATAGACAGAACGGAATCTCAGTCGAATGGAACAACATATATTATTGAAAAATAATCTTACAGCGGATTTTTATAAAAAATACATATATGAGAGTCTAACCTAAATTCAGCTTGGATAGTTATAATACCCGTCTTTACAATTGCTGAAAAACAACAAACAAGTACATCGGAAATAAAATACTTTCATACGTGATGAAGATCTACATCTCTCCTCTAGAAATTCCCAATGTCTTTAGCTAATCCTGAAACTACTCGGATCTGGCCCGAGTAAAAAAATACCCGAATCAGTTTGGCAAACCAGCGTGAGAAACTCAATTCACACATGACAATGTCATAGATCAGAGATTTGTGACAAAAACCTTTTGAAAAGAAAGGGCATCTCATAAGACCACGCCGCACATAAACACAGACGTGTACTTCTTCAAATTGGATTTTTATTATTTATAAAACATTTACAAACCATTTTAAATTAATACTTTACTGATATATTCATTTAAAACCCATTTCACTTTTATTTCAAAATATTTCATATTTCATTAATATTCAACATTTTATCTTTTAAACTTCTTAAATCATAAGCTATTATTTTTTCCACATCCTAAAACGTTAGAATTCATTAGCTTTTAAATCTTAAAACACTAACTTCCATTTTCAAAACAATTTCAAAACTTTATCTTTAACATCTCATTTTCGAATCAAATTTCTATCTTTTTCAAAACGAATTCTTTTTCTATAGTAAATATGAAAAGGGGCTTAACTATGCCTAGTATACCACATATGATTTTTTCAAACAAGTGGTCTCAAATCAACTATAATTAACTATGACTAATAAAATAGTCATAACAACCTTGTTTTACTATGATGTTGATAAAAGCAACATTAACAACCATACATTCATCCATATAACCAAATTCATTCAAGCATCCATATTACAACTAAACGATGTCAATTTATCATAAGGGTATGAATATGAATATCATAGCAACAAAAACAGGATTTTAAAGTAAAGGTGCTCACTTTATTTGTTATGTTTAAATATATACATACTAGTTCTTATTTCTTAAGCAACCATCAAATACTTTTAGTTAACCAACAAAATATCATAACTAATTTTAATACTCATGCTAACCATTTTATAATTAATTTCAAATTATAAGAAATATGTATTTAAATCGAGTTCCCACAATAATTTGAACCATTCTTCCTACCAACATTCATATCCAACAACACTTCACTAACTCACCACCTAAACACTCCTCCACCTCTACCTTTACTCATGGCCATAGCCTCCCTACCCCAAAACTCACGGCCTAAGGTCATTTTTAAGAAGATAAGAGGAAGAAGTGGATTCAGAAGTTGTTTAAGAAGAGGTTAGAGAGTAACAAGTGGATTGGTGCTTAAGCACTGCACTATTTTTAGCCCTCCTACCTCTCTGAAAGAGAGAAGCCATTAAAATAGCTTAAAAGAAGAAGAGAAAGAAGTGGAAAGTGTGAGAAAATGAGTGAATGGAAGGTGCTATTTATAGGAAAAATAAAGAGTGATAAATTACCAAATTAACCTCTTACCAAATTGCCAAAATATTCTTACTTTATCTTTCTTTTTCAACTCTTACCATCATCCATCACATCCTTGCTTTACGTCTTAGTCACTTAAGGTTTAAGAAATGTAAAGTAAAGATTTTTCTTAGATTTGATTTGATATATTTTGTCCTTTTGTTCTTACTTTTTGTTAATGATTTTCTAGAAGTTTCCTAATCATAATTAGTAAAAGTAAACTTGTTTAGTTATAAAAATGTGTAATATATATGTTAAAACATGCTAACAAAGGTGCAACAACATTGTGACAACTTATATTGAACAATACGTTGATTTTCGACAAAATGTTTTACGGTCATATTTTTATGTTTTGTTAAACTATTAATTTATGTAAACGAAATTCAAAAATAAGTTTCTTATCATTTTTAAATAATTAAAAATAGATATTTTAGTTATAAAACCATATTAAATAATATTAAAATCTAACTGTAAACATACGACGTTGATTCGTCAACGTGCAATAAAATTTGTCAGTCGTTATAAAACTAGTTTATATGTTTATAAAATCATTATAAATCAAATTTATATTATTATCATATTATTATATAATCATTAAAAAGAGTTATTTACTATTTACAACAATTATTCGAATGTATATAAATTTTTATCGAAAACCGACTTTTATTACTTTCGACGAAAATCCAAACTTCTTGATTTTGTAATCAAATTCTAAAAATAAGTTTATCATTCTTATTTATCACATAAAACATAATGATTAAGTTTTAAAATTCTATATTTGAATATTTAAAATAAATTAAATATCTCATTTTCAAAGTGGTAAAATTACGGGTCGTTACATTCTCCCCTCCTTAAAAGAATTTCGTCCCAGAAATTAAACCGAACCTAAAACCCAAAAGAGTTTGCCTAAAACATTCTTTCGTAAACTTAAACCCATAAGAAGTACCCAAATCATTCGTATAAAATATCTGATTCGTTCTCCTATTCGAATACACAAATTTTCTTCCGAATTAGTATTGATCCCCCGATCCTCTAGTGCGGACTCTAATCAAGCTTCATGATCAAAAACCTTTGCTTTTATTGCATAACTCTCAACTATGATAGAAAACTCAAGTACCCAACCACAAGTCCTCATCAATGTTCGCCGTCAAGAATCGATTGTAAATCCTTTTTGGATCGATGTAAACACCTCAAAGTTCCTTACTCGAATCTTAGATCCAATTCGTGTGACGAAACGTTCTACTACAACTTATGTATTTATCCCTATTGCTTTTTTGTTAACTATAACAAATTCTTTTTATTCACATCCTTTTTTATTTACATTCATTTTTTCCTTAGTATATTTCCTATGATACTAATAACACTTAGGAACCCTTACCTAAAAATTCACTTCAGTTTATAAACACCCACAAAAACAACTTTGGTTTAATCAAACCCTTTACGTTTCATTACCATTCACTTCATAATAAATCCTTTTTTTTTGAATCATCTCTTACAATATTACTTAAATGTATAAATAGTTCATAACTTGAATCTTTATTTGTATAATACACCTTTATATCCTAAGAGTATATATACAAATCCCAAATTTCAAATTGGTTTTACTTAAATCGGGGCGTTTCACAAATTTAAAACTTATTGTAATTTACTATCATCAAATTTATAAGTTATAGAACTTATTTCTTACGTAATACTATTATTATTTTCTCAGGTTTGAAGAACAAATTTCAAAGTCACCGTTATTTAAATCCTTAAATTCTCAACTTTTAAATCCTTTTATTAATAATCACATTTATAAATTATACTTATCTATTTACACAAAATATTTCACAACTTTTTTTTATATTTTACTAGAAGTTTTTATAAATTTCTTAGCTCTGAGTTTGGCATGATTCAAAAGTTTTTGACTGTCCAAAATCACCGAAAATCCCATTTTATCCTATCAATTTGTGATCCAAAATTATCTTTGGTTTAGACACTTTTATAAGAATGTTTCTTTATTACTAATCAATTTATTAATTAATAACTCACATTATCTCTTAATCTTAAGTAAATTATATAAATCGAGTAACTCCAAAATGATACCAAGGAATTGGGTACTACCAATAGTATCACATATCTCTTTAACTAAAAGAGTAATACTTAAAAGAAGTGTCTACCATCCGTACACATCTCCTGCCCAATTTTAGTTACTTCCGAACCGCTCGAACTAGTTATCCTAAGATACTTCTTTTGAATCCTTTATTTGAAATAATAGTATACGTATTTTTACAAGTTATTTACTATTACTATTGTTTATAAAAACCCTATTATAAATTCATTTCTTAAAATCATCTTATATTAAATAACTTCCTTTTAATCATATTAAACTTTCGAAATTCTTTTCCAAAATACCGGGATATAAATTCTCAAAATTTATATTAAATACTCTCCACATTTATTTTTTACAAAATCGTTTTATTTGTAAAGCATGCTCATAACTTTGTTTATCTTAAATAAATTACTTAACCTTAAACCAATATTATTATCAAACACCTTATAGTTAAATCGTGAAACTTAATTCATAGGGTGTTTTTATTTAAACCTTTATATCAAATAATCAATCAATTAGTGATAATAATCGAGCTTAACAACCAAATACTAAATACATAACTATATCATTTTGAAAATATCTTTTATATCCAAAATATAATCCTAGGTAAAATTATTTCATTTACCTATTTTTATCGAAACAAAAATTATTTATATAACAATAACATATACGCGCTCATATGTATAATACTCTCAACTCATTCAAGGGTGTCACTTACCCTATCACTAATGAGTTACTCATCCTAGGGAATTACTAACCCTACCTTTGACGAGTCTTTATCCCTATCAGGCTCAGGCGTTCGCTCAATCTAACCTCTGATATCAAATGAAAAAGGCCCAAATTTCCGTACCCATTGAGTCGACAATAAACCGCACATGTCCAACCCAAATTGAATGAAAAGATGGATCTTTAAAGGTAAGAAAGAAAAATAGACAGAACAGAATCTCACTCGATTGGAATAACATATATTATTGTACAATAATCTTTATAGCGGAATTGTTAAAAAAATACATATATCAGAGTCTAACCTAAATTCTGCTTGGACAGTTATAATACCTGTCTTTAAAATTTCTAAAAAACAACAAACAAGTGCATCGGAAATAGAATACGTTCATACGTGATAAAGATCTCCAGCTCTCCTCTGAAAACTCCCAGTGTCATCAACTAATCCTGAAACTACTCGGATCTGGCCCGAGTATAAAAATACCCGGATCAGTCTGGCAAACCAACTTAAGAAACTCAATTCACACATCATAGTGTCATAGATCAGAGATTTGTGAGAAAAACCTTTTGAAAAGAAAGAGTATCTCATAGACCACGCCGCACATAAACATGGACAGGGTTTTACCTTATGATAACTAAAACATTTTTATCAAAACATTTGATATTATTTTTAATGACAAGTAAACTTATTAACCTTAGCTGAAATTGTTACATTGATTAAATTCCAGTATACTAGCCACAAAGTAGGTTCTACAAATAAAATAGCAAGCACTTATTGGAGAATGGATTTCCATACAAATGACTAGGTGAAGGGACTACCTTCCAACAGTACATCTCTAGAGGAATGTACCGAGGCCCAACTGATGGACCTCTACCAACACAAGACTGGCCTACCTCTTCTTAGATAGTACCGAATATGTCATCACCCTAGTCGTCACCGACCTATCTGAGCGCTCATTTACCATACACCACATTAATTTAAACCCGAACGTCATAGCGGGTAGAAATATATCTAGAAGGGGATTATCATACCCAAATGGTTGCGAACCACATAGCCTTGCTGCATCTACCCTGTTTTAGTTATTTTTGGCTGTGATGCTTGAGGTGACGGTTACCTTTTCACATAGCACAACATCATTCCTCTTTGAATGCCACATTGCCATTCCATAATCACACAAATGATTTCTACAAACGTATAACTCCTGAGCTCGTATGTCTCAAAAAAGGGTATTAAGCTAAGATAAGTTGCCTTCTCTGCCACCAAGTAGATGATACGTTTATAGAGATCACTTGATGTGATATTAAAATGCAACGTTAGACATTCGTCAATACAGGTTTGTTCTGGGACTGAATGAAATTAAAGGCACTCCTCCTACCGCATCCTGTTTTGGGAATCACCCCTAGAATCAGTAGCGATTAGTCCTTGCAGTTCAAAGATTTTCATAACGGAGCACTACTTCCAATATATATGATATGGTAAACTTCGCCAAGGGTCTAGTGGCAAGTAGTCCTTCATCATGAATATCCTCGTCTTTAATGATCTTATCTTCAACATGTTTTACTTCGATCGTAAATTGATTCGAAGTGGTTTTCAGAAAGGAATTATCCAGATCTGTTCCCGGTCTCTTTGAAATCCAATTATCGACAAAAATGTGAATATGTATATACAGGATTTGTTAAGCCTCTTTTCATTTTAATTTTTACTGATAGATTGTAACGACCCGCATTTTCAGTGTAACGACCCGCATTTTTAGCCATCTGATATTGGGATAATTAACTAATTTTAATTATTGGAATATTAATTTTTAAGTCGAATAGATAAATTTTCTGATATTTTTATATCTGAATCAATTAATTTTGAAAACTATATTAAATTTTAAAATGTAAATTTCTGAATAAGGAAAATTAATATATATATATATATATCTCTGTGTGTGTGTGTGTGTAAATTTCACCATTTCAAACTCATGATAAAATATCTATACATCTATATACAAATATATGCAAGCTCCATTTTGATGACAAAAATAATGCATATGTATATGCACAAGAAAATTTGTGTATATCTAAATATATATATATATGTGTGTGTGTGTGTGTGTGTGTGTGTGTGTGTGTGTGTGTATGTATGTAGATATGACAAAATATAAGTATATGTATGTCACGACCCGACTTTCTAGCCACAGAAAGACGTATCATGAATTAAGAAAGAAAGGGATAGAAGAAGAAAAGAAAAGAAAGAAGAAAGAACAACAACATCAGATACTCACAGCGGAACGAATGAAATATAATATATCACATAAAATATTACATAGTATCATATACAACAGAGTTACACAACTATACATCTCATATTAGACAGTTATAAACATCTGTCTATCATACATCTCTATATATCAATACAATACAGACACAACTCTAACACAGCGGAAACCATAATATCTACACGTTGAAGCCACCTGCTCCAAATCTCCTCCAGCATTCGTCAAAGCTAACCTGAATCCCTCGACTACTCAATACAATATTGAGTACCCAAGAGTTTAATAAAACAGAAAATAAACACTTGGGTCAGACATGGGTCTGGTGTGAGTAAACGGTTTAAACTTGTTTAACTTTGAAAAAAAACTTTGAAAGAAAAGGTATCTCGTAAGACTTCCCGCACATAAACACGGAAATGTTTTTACCTTACGATAACCAAAACATTTGATAGGAAATCCGATTTTATTATAATAGGGTCTAGGGTTTTCAAATAAAATACAGAAATAGCTGGAATGCTTACATCTCACGTTCCAACATAGTTGGGCACAACTAAATCGTACGGCACTTATTGGATTTTGGATTCCATACAATGGCAGGGCTACTGGGGTACCGCCCGTCACAGTACGTGGCCTAGATCACCGTACCGAGGAGTACGCCCGCTCCCCTGCAACACAAGGTCGGAACATCCCTTACTGGATAATTCCCGCATAAGAAACCCCGCGGTTGTAGCTAGCAACCGCCCACAAAGCCGAATAAAAAGAAGGGACCTCTAGACAGAGGAATCTTATACTACTTGGGTGCTACCCACTAACCTTGCTGCACCTCCCCTGTTTTAGCCATTCCTGGTTGATGAGGCTTGAGGCTACGATTACCTTTAGTCAGAACACATCACTTAGAATGCTCATCGTCCACCTGACGATGTGCTGAAAGCATTCAATCCATACAAGTTCGTTCCGGGTTCGAACGAAACCGAAGGCATTATCTCGTTACACTCATTTTGGAATCACCCTCAGAGTTAACGACAATAATCCTTGCACTCTGAATCTTCATCTCGAATCTGAAAGTACTATCTCCGTCAAACTCATTACGGAATCACCCACAGAGTTATACTGACAAAGAATAGTTCTTACACCTCGAGTCTTCACTTGCTCCACTTGGATTAACGATCAAACGTTTAATTTGGATCGATGTGGTTTTCGGATATCCAAATCTGGAAACCCGATCCCGGTCTCATCGAAATCCAAAACGTATCTTTTAAGGCCAAGTTGTTTAAAGGTTTAAACATTTAAACTTATATTCAGGATGATATAAACAGATAGATAAATCACATTATCACAATAGAAAATTCATATCAACATTCATCTCACTAAGCAGCATATCATATATATATCAGAGATATCCAAATCATCCAATATCAACCAATTACCAATATCAACCATCCAATATCAATCAATCATCCATAAGCAGGTTTGATTATCTCCAAATCAATTTAATTAATCTTTAATTAAATTAATTACTATCCTTTAATCACTTGGATTATCTTAATCCTGCTTCCTATTAATTAATTTCAAATTAATTAATTAATCATCTCTTAATGATCTTCCTTAATTAATCTCCTTTGATTAATTATACTTTAATTACATTCAAGTAATTATCCTTAACCATATTCAGTAATTAACTTTTAATTACTATCATTAATTACAATAATTAATGAACCTTTATCAATTAATTAACTATAATTAATTATATTAATCCTCAATTAATTACAATTAATTAATCATACTTAAATTAATTACTTTTATTAATCAACCTTGATTAATTCATTAATTAAATAATCCTTATTAATTAATTTACCTTTTAATTAATTAAATAATTAATTTTAATCAACCACTTCATTAATTAGTCTTAATAAATCATAATTAGTAATTAACAATTTGTAATCACTTATCTTAATTAATTACTTCTTAATTAATTATATTAACCTTGATTAATTAATCTAATTAATTAATCTTTAATTACTTCATTAAGTAATTATTATTAATTACATTAACAAATAATCCTTAATTAATTACTTTATTAATTAATTACTTTTTTTATTAATTACCCTTAGTAATTAATCTTAAATTAAACACATTTAATTAATCACATTAATTAATTATCTAAAATAATTAAGTAATTAACTCTTAATTACTTACATAAGTAATTATCTTCTAATTATTAAATGATCTCTCTAAACTAATTACCTTAACATGTAATTAATTCCATCATTAATAATTCTTAATTCTTAATTAATTAATCCATAATTAATTTTAAACAATTAACTTAATTAATTCCTTAATTAATTACAACAAGTGATTACTTCAACTAATTACTTCCATGAATAATTTACTCCTCCTAATTACTTTAAGTAATTATTCATTAATTACTTTATTAAGAAATTTACTCACTTAATTATAAATTGATTATCTTAAATTAATCCCTCAATCTCTAATTCATTTATTTATTAATTACATTCATTTCCACTAATTACTTCATTAAGTAATTATTCTTAATTTCAAATAGTAATTAACCTTTAATTCCATTTATTTATTAATTTCCTTAATAAAATTTAATCTTTAAAGATAAACTTTTCAATTAAATTACATATAAATTTCTATCATTAAACTTCATTGGAAAAACACTTAGGAGTCAATTTTAATTGAAAATATAAAATTTACTCAAATTTAAACATTCAAATTTAACATTAAAATCTTTGAAACTTGAAAAAAATTTCTTTACTTTTAAACTTTGATTCCCTTTGTTTAATATAAATCTGGATTCTGTTTTATTTAAAAACTACAAGCCTGGAACTAATTTACTTCATTAAACTTTAACTAGATACAATACAAAATCAACCCGAGCAACTCACTAAAAATCCCCGAGTAAACTACACTAAAACCCCGAGTCGTCTTCGAGGCATTCGCGACTTCAACTGCTTCGAGTCTTCCATGCGATCATCACGAGACTTCCCCGATCCATCTTCATCTTCTCCAAACTCTCGATACACCAGACATTCAAACGTGCACGTGCACGTGCACCGACGTCTCCGACCACCAACGTTCATCGCAGCGTTCAACGACAATCACACGAACCCACACGATCACTACTCCACACCCAGATTCCAAAATCCTTTTGCAAATCGAAATCGAGCATCTCTGTCAAATTTTTAAAATCGCCATGGCCAGAAACCTTCACCGTTACGACGCCTCTGACCTCGAGGAGCCTCACCATCCACTCTGCAACTTCGTCTCGACATCCAGCTTCTCCAACATGCCTTGCGATCGCCTCCGATCAAGTATACATCTCACCAATATCACGACAATGAAGCCAACAAAAAAAACTGCAACTAAACCCTAGTTTGATCGAATTCAATCAATTCAGACATTAGAAAATTTTGATAGTATTTTTCCCATTAACTCCAACACTCAAGCTAGCTTCGATCAAGAAATTGCCTCCGATCATCACGTTGATCAACGGCAATCAACAAAGACACCCAAAACGAATATCTCTAAAATTCTCATGAATTATCAATCTAAATTTTTTGATATGTATATTAAAATTCATCATTTTCTATTACTAATCAAATTCTATAATCAAATTCTGAAATTACGAAGATTGATTCTTGGCTAAATTTTAGATCATCACTGGTATTCATCTTTCAGAAATAATTGCCAGATATAAATTCTAGAAACCATTTTTAAAATTTTTTTTACACTGCTATAATCACTATTCCATTATAAAACATAACCTAAATCTGAATGTCTGAGAAGATATGAAATTTTATAAGAAATTAGAGCCTGGTTTTCTAACAGGGCAGATATATATATTTTACACAGGCATTTCAAAGACAAAATCATATGTATATTCATACATTCACATCCAAATATTTATGCAAACCATACTACTACAATCATTTATCACATGCACTAACATATCAAGGCTTAAAAATGAGGTTTGCTCACAGGTTACAAAACAGAGAACAGAGGCAATACATGCATCTACACATATGAACACATGCAACCATATCTACAGAGATTCATCACAATATTTTAGCCAAATCACAGATTTTAAAAGCTGTTTTTAAAAGAATGTTTACTCACCTTATAATAAGAACAAAGAACAAAGCAGAGCACTGTTTTGTTACTTCCAGGCTTTGATCTGGAAACTGCTAATTTAAATTGCTATGTTGTTGAAATCTGAATTCTTGCATGCTTGTTAATTTTGATGATTTAAACTGCTGCTGATCTTCCTTTGAAATGCAGGTTTGAAATTGCAGATTTGATTTAGTTGCTTCCATGATCTCAGGTTGAAACAGTTTGATTTACTTGTTGAGTTTGATTTTTGTTATAGTTTTTGATTTTTCTTTTGAATTTAGAAAAGATGGAAAGAAAAGAAGATGGAGGAAGAAGATTTCGAACTGAGAAAATAAGTTTTGAACTGAAATCAAATGTTCAGTTTTCTCTATACATATGTTATTTAAGATAATTTAGTTTTCTAAATTTTTAAATGAATTAAATGAAGGCCACTTGTTTATTTTATAAATTGGACAAATGTCCATGTACATCCATTTAGCTTACAAGTGTCTTTAATCATGTTAATATGTTTACACATATTACTTAAGTGTTTTTAAATAAATTTTATTTAATTTAAATGTAAATATAAACTAACTTTTTAAGTTACTTAATTAATAAATGTTAGTTTACCTTTAAAAGAATATATGTTAAAACTAATTATAAATATAAATAAATTCCTTATACATGTATTTTAAAATCTAGAACATTTATATAACCATTTAAAATTTAACACTTTAAAGAAAACTAGAATAAAACTTTGATTAAACCCTTTTTTTTTAAACTATCATATTTAAAATAAACAATTATCTTATATTTTGAAAACAATTGAATTAAACTTAAATTATCTTTTGAAAAATATTAATTTTAAAACAAAGCTTTAAATCACAATTCATACATATATATTACAAATTTGAAAATTCATCTTTAAAACAAAACAAAAGATATTTCCATTCACAATATATATCAAATATATATATTATAAATAGAATAAGATTTTATTAGCTTTAACAAACAAATCTTATTAATATTGCCAAATTCAATATTTATTAACTTTTAAAAGATTAAATTAACCAATTTAAATTTAAATTCCATAGGATAATTATCAATCCAATTAAATTATCAATACAGATTATTAAATTTATATTGCTCAAAAACCCGGGATATCACAATGTATATGCATATGTGTTATATAAAATAAGTATATGTAAATATATATGGTAAAAATAGTGTATATGTATATCTATATGTACATGTAGGATATATATATTCACATATGAAACTTCATAATGGCAAACATCAATTCAAGCCAACAAAATTTCAAAATCAAACCATATTAAATCAAATCAGCTTAGAAAAATCAAATCACTCAGGAAATCAAATCGGGAAAGAAAGAAAAGAAAGAAAAAAATGAAATGAAAAGGAAAAAGAAAACCTATACATGAGAAATCTTCATCCCCCTTTGTGTCTGCATGTCCCCCCTCTCATCTCTATAAATACCCTGCTTTGTAACTTGTCCCTTGGTTCATGTATCATACATACATAGATATACATATATATATATATATATAAGAAACAAAACAAAGATCTGCCATCAAACTAAAGAAAAGAATTAAAAGCTTGGAGGAAGAAGTAAAGCAGCAGCAGTTCAACTATTTTAAAAAGTGAGTAAAACATCCCAAAATCTATTATCTGGTTATCCTACTGATACTTGTATATCTGGGATTTGGATAGATCACTGATGTGTGCCAAGTATATATATGATGTTACATATGTATGTGCTTGTATATGTGCATGCAGTAGTTTGTTCAACATGAATGATTCCACCTGTAAAACCTCTGTATCTTTCCCCTGTCTTTTTTTTTCTTTACTGAAACAGTTAGAACCCTCCACTTTAAAAATCAAACGCTCATCAACCATTCAGTTTTAACCTTCGATCCCAAAACCCAAGATGCTCATTATTTAGTGTAGATTATTTTAAAATTGGTTTCACTAAAATCTATCAAGTAAGAAGAGAGAAGACAAAATTTAATAGTGAATGGGTTAAGTATAGTCGAGATTTAACTATATTAATTTAATCTATGTATTATATAGACGTGTTTGTCATCGAAAAACTAGATTTTTAGAGGTGGTTTGAATTATTTTTTTGTTGTGGGCCACAAAGAATTTAATAGATGAATGGAGTTGGGTTTTTCGTCGAATTCCGGCGAGGTGATTAGTTTCGAGGCGAGGCGGTTGGCATGAAGGATGTTGGATTGATGGGCCACCAGGGAAATATGGCACTGTAATTTTTAGATGCGTGGTTGGGCGAGGCGACTTCAAAGTAGGGTTTTAGGGTGTTGATGGTTGGGTCTCGAGTTCGAGGCAATGGTGAGGGAAAGAGGGGAGTAGAGACGTGTGCATGGGGGAAAAATGATAGAAGGGGCGATGACAAGGCCGAGGATGCGTTCTGGTGATGGATGGTGGATGGGGATGGCGAGGCGAGGCGATTTTGGGGGCTCCGTTGTTTCCAGATTTTGGGTCGAGTTTCGAATTTTGAACTGGACGTCGCCGTGGGTCTTCAGGTGGTGGAACGGGGGGCATAGGTCATGGGTAACCTGAGAGTTAGGTCGGTGGCAAGGATGGATGATCGAAGCTGGCGTGTACGTGCACACGTTCGTGCACAGGCGCGTGAATTCAAAGAAAAGAGGGAAGGAAGATAATTTGGAAGAAGAGGGGTTTGTTTGGCTCGAGTTGAGTTTAGGTGGCCGGGGTTTTTTTATTTGGGCTGGGTTGTTTTATAAAGCAAATTGAATTAATTATTTATTTAACAATCTATAAATTTATAAACAACATTTCTCCTTCATTTTAAAACCAAACGACGCGCAGATTGTTTTGCGTCAAGTTCCTACCGCCAAGTATATTTATCTAAACTAATATTGTCAAGTTTTTCTAAAATGCAAAATTTAATGATTTAAACAGTTGAAAGAGAACGAATAAGAAAATTCTTATATGATTAATTATGGGTAAATTAATCGATATATTTTAATGAACGGTTAAATTTTAAACTTATTTAGAATAAATTATTTTATTTAACTTCTTTGATTAACGAGTAATTGGGATTTAAAAAAATAACTTGATTAGAAAATTGAAACTGATAAAATTCTGATTGGTAAATTTATTTAATTATCAATGGTTGATTGAGTTAATGATCTATGTTAACTGAAGATGTTCTTGGTATTGATTTCAATTAGCTATTTTCTATGCCATGAAATAGCCAAACAAATTAAAGTAAATAGAATAAAACGTTGATACATTTTATTGAAAGTGAATCAACTCGTACTGATCACTATTCCAGTTTCAGAAAAAATGAAATGAGTAGAAGGAAATAAATCTCGATAGACTGGTCAAGATAAAGTAAACATATGGAATGAATTCCTATATGTAAATATTGACACCCTGATTGTGAAATTGTTATTTTAACGACTTGGACTTTTAAAATTTATCATTTGGATTCGAAGAGACCGGGATCGGATATCAGCGTTATCCGAAACCACTTCGATCCAATATCCACCACGAACCTTAACGGTTTTGATTGTAGAGCCTAGTATACTGGATTTTAATTAATGTAACAATTTCGGCTATTTTAATAAGTATTTATACTTAGACACTATTAGAATATCACTTGATTTTCTAAAAAAAATTGGTTATCGTTAGGGAAAAACCCGTCGTGTTTATGTGTGACGAGGTCTTATGAGATACCTTTGTTTTTCGAAGGATTTGATAAATTAAGTAATTCAAATTAAGTGTGTTTACTCACACTGGTTTTCCAGACTGACTCATGTGTTAGTTTAATGTAATGCTCAGGTCAGACCGAGTATTACAGATTCAGGTTAGGATGCTATGTTGCCTAGGAGGCGAGCTGGACGGTAGAAACGTATTACACGTACTTGATTATATTCCGCTATGTATTATAGGCTGTATATTCATCACTTGTGAGGCTAAGTTATTATAACTGTCCAGACATCTATGTTGATGGTTGTACTCTGATAATTTGTATGTATATTAACAATTACAGTTCTTTTTTATAAAATCTGTTATTATATTATATTTTGTTCCATTGTGATTGTGAGATTTTGTGTTGTTGTTATTTCTGTTTCTTTTTCTATCTCTTTTCTTCTTAACCCCTAATGATGTGGTATTTCCGGCACTCGATTGCTCGGCATTGTATACAGTGAACGTATTGATGTCGATTTTCGAGAGTCGAAAATCCCCGGTCGTCACACGTGGTATCAGAGCTAAAGGTTAAGCGAGAACCTTGGCTCTAGTGGGGATTACTCATTAGAGATAGGGTCAGTAGTACCCTAGAATGAGTTGAGTGTATAATATATGAGAGCATACTGGTTATTTTCTTATATGATAATTTTAAAGGATAAACGATTTTAAAATAATTTTTATATAAGATTATATTTTGATATAAAAAGAAATATTTTTTCTGAAATTTTTATAGTATATTGAGGTGATTGATTGTTATCATTATAATCAAGTAAGATTATAAAATTTAAGTGGTTATATATATATAACCAAATAGAAATTTGATAAGAATGGACTATACAAATGAGTTAAGCCAAAAATAGATTCAAACCAGAATTTAAATCCCGGAAATTTTGGAAGTGTTTTTCAAAGTGTTATGAAATGAAATAATTTTACCCTGGTTATATTTTTGTATATTAAGAAACAATTTTTCAGAAAATTATTATGGAATATATAGTGTGTTTTGTTTCTAGGTATGATAACATTGATTATTATCATAAATCGGTCGTTGTGCTTTAATGAAGGATGTTTATTACAACATAAATAATGATAAAACATTGTGAAATGTTTTAAGGAAGTGAAATTATATAAGCATAATTTACAAATGTGACTTATAAATTAAAATGGATCTAAATTGAGAAGTTTTGAATCTACGTCCCGAAAATTTTGAGAAGTGTTTTGAAGAAATAATAAGTAATATTTTTTAGAAAATATTTCTGAATGGAAATTATTTTAGATGGATTTTGAAAGGGATAAAGCACTGAACTCACTATAATCGCTGGAAAATAATCCTGGTGATGACTGTAGCATCATCAGTATTCATTTTCGAGTTTCTAAATGATGGATTGTTTCTGTAGTCATTTGATATGGAAATTTTTGTTTTGGAAATAAGGGTTGTTTTGGAAATTCCGAAGGAATATATTTTGGATAAAAACCAAGGTTGTTTTAAAATTTAGAAGTGTGATTTGGTATATAAATGGGATATATATGTACATACATATATATATGATTTCAAGGTGATTTGAAATAAATACCGGGTGTTAGAATTCTGGGATTCCCATTAAAATGAGTGTGAAAATAAGTTTTGAACTTATAAGTGGGAAGTGATGTTAATAAGAAAGAAGTGTGGAAATTGAATTTTGGAATGTAAAAAATTAAATTGAGTAAGCTTAAATGGGTTGAATGAATTGGAAATTAAACCAGGCTAAGTTAAATAAGTTTTGAACTTATAACCTGAAATTGGAAATTTCAAGAAAAAATTAAAATTTAACTTATGGAAGTTAAATAAATAAAATTGTAAAAGGAAAGGTATAGATTTGAAAATAAGGTGCAAAAGAAGTTATTTATGTATGAATGATTTCAAACGATTTTTGAAATAAAATGGGTTTCAAATTCTGGAAATTAGTAATGAACCAAATTATCAAATTAACCTTGGATATTGAAAATTTAACTTGTGTTAAGTAAATAAGGAAGTCGAAGGAAATTAAATTATTTTGTGATGAATTAAAAGGAATAGATGTGGACTTGGGTCATAAATAGAATTCGACTTAAAAGGGCTAGCAACTAAATACGTTTTGAAAGTGTTAATGAAAAGTATTGATGGTAAATCGAGATGAATAGATTTAATGAACTAATAATTTAAAAATGGTTAAATGTTGGGTAAAGAAATGGAAATTCGATTTGGATGAGAAATGAAGTTGAACCCAAGTAAAACCCAAATGAAGTTATTTTTGAGGAAAAAAAATCAGATTTTGGAAGATGGAAATGAACCAACCGGATAAATTAATTCGTGAATTGAATATTGAAATGGAGTTGGAGCTAGATGAAATTGAATTGTAATTGAAATAATTCCATGGAATAAATATAAAATTGGGATGCGGAAAATCCAATAGATGATATTCGGAGATTGATTAGTGGAACGAACTAAATAAATAAATTGGTGGATGAATGAATAAATTTTGAACTCACTAGTTGTCGTAGTCTGTCGGTGTTGTGAAATATTTCGTAGAAATACGATCTTATATAAAATTACTTTTTATATTGATTTGAACGTAAATTTATAATTACTTAAAACACAAATGTGGAAATTTATTAGAATGAAGGTTGAATAGTAACCATAACTGAAATGTACTAAGAAATGAACTTGGAAATTTTGCTTTGGCACTAATGGAACTATATATGTCAGTTATATATGCAAACTCCCCTTGTCGAATTTATAACCAGAAGGAAATGATCTTTGAAAGGTATTTGAAAATACTAATGGAGATCTTATGTGTATATGGGAATGAACTAAAATAATTTTGGGACCTATTGATTTTTAAAGACATTTGACTTTGGCAAATAGTCGATTTTGGAAATTTGATAAAACGAATTCAAACTATCAATTTTAAAGGTATCGATTTTATATAAATAAAGTTTATATGTGATACTTATAAAGTGTATGATTTGAAAGATATTGTATATATATAATATGATATGTTTTGGAATTATAGTTATGGAAAGGCACCCGCCGCGAAAGTTGAAAACTTGAAGTAGGAGATCCACTGAGTAGGTCTACCTTAGAATCCACAGGGTAGGTTCGATTAGAATTAGGATCCTAGAGGACGTCCGGACAAAAACTCATGAGTTCCTGGTGATCATTTGTTTGCATAGCGTAAATCGAGGGGTATTATACCTACAGTTACGTATGGTTTTGCTGTGATAGCAACGTAACCTTTGTGTAACTGCGATCTATGAGAGTTGGTAGTGTAATTCAAGAGGCAGAGAATGCCTATAGTTATGTATGGTTTTGCTGGGTAGCAACGTAACCTTTGTGTAACTGCGATATATCGTGATTCCATAGCAAAATTCGGGGGGCAGAGATTGCCTACAGTCTTCGTTTGGTTTCTTGAGATAGTGATGCAACCTTTGTGTAGCTGCGATCTATGTGGTTTTGTTTTGATAGCGTAATTCGGGGGGCAGAGATTGCCTACAGACTACTTACAGTTTCGTTGGGATAGTGATGCAACCATTGTGTAGCTGCGGTTTATCGTGTTTCCATGGTGTAAATCGAGGGGTGTTGATGCCTATGGTCTACTTATGATTTTGCCGGGAAGGCGACGCAATCATCGTGTAAACGCGATCCATGGCTGTGGAGAAAAATGGGTGATACTTTCCATACCATTTTTTGAAAGGTTTTTCAAGTATTTTCACAGGATGTTGAAACGAGTCTACTAAGTACTTAGAGATTTTTAGTCCTACGCCTGATCAACATATGACTAAATTTCTGTAAGAACAAGGATGGACTTGTTAAGACATCGAGTTATGGAAAAATATTTTAATATCAAACTAGTTTGGTAGTACTGTATAATTTAAAGTATATGTATCCTAAAATGTATAATAAAGGAGTAAGAGTTTAAAATGTTTAAAGAATGATTTATTTAATAATATACATCAAAATTCTAGTTCTCGTTTCGTTCCTTTTCGACGACAAAAAGTTCTGAGTGGGGAGGATTGTAACGACCCTGATTTTTAACCATCTGATATTGGGATAATTAACTAATTTTAATTATTGGAATATTAATTTTTAAGTTGAATAAATAATTTTTCTGATATTTGTATATCTGAATCTATTAATTTTGAAAACTATATAAAATTTTAAAATGTAAATTTCTAAATAAGGAAAATTAAGATATATATATATATATATATATATATCTTATACTATAAAGCAAAACTTGGGTCAACTGGTCAAAGTGAAGCTTTTTTGAGTTCTCCAAAATAACCTTTTTGCTAAAAAAATTCAAACAGTACTATAAGGCTATTTTTGTCCGTTAAATTAAAGGTAGTGGAAGCCAATAGGTCTGCACGTTCTCATCCATTTATCATAAACACAATTGCCACTTTTTCCTCTTCTAACCGACAGACACCTACGAATTTTCTTCCTCAGTCTATCATGATGGGTACAAACTACGTAGCTTTGCTAAAATCAAAGATCTCGACTTTGGGTTTGTATGAATTTTCATCCTTTTTCTTTCAATTTTGAATTTTCATCTTTTCTGTTTGGGTTTTCTCTACTAATTGATATCTTTTTTGCAATACATATTAGAAAGTTGTATACAGGAATATATTTTAATGCGGTTATGCTTTCGTCGATAGTTTTCTTCTTCCATGCTTTGGATTTGAGTGTTCTTATCGCCGAGTTTCAAGTAACCCCTTTTTCCTTCAAGCATTTTATATGCCCTAATATGTATGGTTGCATTAGTGTGTCTGTTCTGTTTGCATCCTCTATTTTCGAGCTTCAAGCCTACTGCTGATTTATACTAATAATGATATAGTGAGGATTGTGAACTCGCCTTGAACTCACTACTAATTAATTCGACTGAGATTTTATAAGTACTTATAGATGTTGTGCTTTGCAATATGGATGATATGATAATGCTGAATTGAAGTTCTTTAGTTGTAGACTGCATTGATAAGAAGTGCTCTGTAAACGTTTGTAGTGTTAAAATTTGATACAGAATCCCAGTAAAGAAAAACAGTTTGATAAAATTAGACAGGCTGTACATAATAAAAATTCTTAACCTTATGCTATACAAATTTCAGAGTTTGAGATAACAATTATGATTATCATGTTACCTAAGTTTATACCATGCAAATAGTAGTAGTTTTATTAATCATTTTATGTTAGAGATACTGCTTGCTTCTTGAATATTTTGTTATTTATACTTGCTCTCTTCTCACATGCAAAGTAATATTGGAGTAACTCAACCTTAATACCTTAATAGAAAAAATTAATTGAGAGGAATGGATGTGTGTTTGCATTAGAGATTATGTTTCTATACTAACTGTGCAGTTGATTATGTAAAATAATTAAACATTAATTTGTTTAGCATTCATGAATGATATATTGAATTCTAATAGAAATCAAACTAATGATGACCCATTGGCTGTTTCATTAAATTAACTAGCTACCAGCAACATTTTTTACAAGAATTAGTTTTGGATTAAAAAAAGTTTCAATAATTTGTGAGAGGCGAAAAGAAAATTTTCATAGTAGTTTCTTTACATGCTGATGTTACTTAACTCCCATATAATAGTGTTCACATTATATAATCAAGTATCTTTTGTATAGAATTTCTATTTTTGCATCTGATCATTTCTTTATATTAATTGCATAATTATTAATATATTTTAATATATTGGACTAAATCTAAATTTAGTGTCATAGATTATATCTCATACAGAACTTTTGAGAAGGGAAAATCAATGCTCTGAACTTTAGAGTTAGTAATAAGTTAATCTTTTTGGTTAATTAATAGAATTACCAACTAGGAAGATTCTAGAATAATATATGATCAAGTAACTTAGCATATGTATTAGATAAAAGTAACTAGAGATTTACTTTTTGTAGCTAGAACAACGTCAAACTATAGTTTTGCTCGCTTACATGTCTACCAATTGGTTTTATACATAAGTCTGGCCAAAAGAGACATCGGATATAAAGCTACTATGGACATAAAATGTTAAATAGGAACCATCTTGGAATAACATAAAAAATTAGCTCCAATTTTTTACAACACCTCCATTGGGCGTGTCGTATGTGTACTTTAATGTCATGTTGCAAAATCCAAGAAACCTTACAAATGTTGTTTTTTAATACCAGTAACTCCAACGCATGTGCATCGCACGTGCCAACGTGTGTGTGTGTGTGTATCCCACTCTATAAATTCAGTACTAATTTTTATTAATAGAGTTGCATGCAAGGATATTTGTATGATGTATTTGTTATGCAGAGCATGTGTGTGTTCTATGATGTTGGTTACTTTAGTGATAACAGGACAATGATATCTATGCATGAAGTTGATATTACTGATAGAGAAAGTTGTTTATTTTGTGCAATATATGTATAAGATTCTTTAAGTTTACAGTTGTCACTAGGATTGAATGGTACACACACTTTTATTTTGATTCCTTCGTGAATATGAACGTTTTTCAATATTTTGACTAAAGCAGGATTTTTGGAAATGACATGGGAGACATGAAGATCTCTAAAGAGTTATTTTAAGGGTAAGCAAAATCTTTGTACCAGAAAATAATTTATTAATACAAGATAGTGCATGTATAGTTAGTTATGAGTGCCAAGGTACTCATTAAAATAAAAAATATTCTACAGACTCATGCCTATTAACAGAACTATAAGACCCTTATTATTAAAAAAACATCTCATTAAAGAAGTACAAGTTTAAAAGCTCAACAAATTGATGTTCCATTTAGTCCAAGTTTGACTTAGTCCCATTATAAGCTCAATTTGTAATAAGTAGCATTTAGCAAAGTGTATCAATAACGGGTATAGTTATTGGATATGTGGAATATACTATTCAGTATTTACTATGCGAGTAAATGTTCATGTAGCATAACTATTTTAGTTTTTCTGATGTTAAATGCTTTTATGGTTATACCCAAATATTTTTACAATATTTTGTAATAAGGATGGTTATAACAACACCTTATACCTATAACTATATTAGTAAAGTAATATCTAAATTTCTACAGGAACAACAAAGTTTATCCAGATTTATATGAAGAATACAGAGATGAGGGTTTGTTCGAATGACAATTGAGGCAAATGAATCAAATTGGTGCCATTTTCACTATTGTGAGCTTTAGCAATCTTCTTTTAATAAAGCCTAAGATACATAACTGTGACCTTCAGATTTTGCAATTTTATGCTCTTCTAAAGAACGACAGTAAGAGATTTTATGATTTGGGGTTATTCCTTCATATTGAGACATAGATGTTTAGTATTAGGAATTTTTGTTTATACGATTATTAAGGTATGCTTAGCATTATGTTATACTTTGATTACCACGATAACAGCTATTGCAATGCTCTCAATTTGAGTTTTCCACTGAGCAGCTCAATAACATAACAAAGAAATACACAACAGCTAAAGTTTCCTCCAACTATCCTGAAGGAGGTTATCTACTGGTGTATGCTAGCTATTGCTATGGATGATCAAGGGGCTCATGCATTGGTTGGAAGGGCTGTCGCTCCTATAGAGGTGGTCGGTGAGAGCTACCTTTGTGGATATCATTCAGTTGTCTTACTTCACAACAAGGAGTATGCTTTATATTGTTTAAGTTTGACTGTTGATTTGAATTTATTATTCTTTTGGTTGCCAGAAGTTTAGCATATAATCTCACCGATATGATTTTCAGATGAATCCAAATGATATGTAATTTATCATTTAACAAAAAAAAATCAAATTTTTTGTTACAACTAAGTTAAAACTGCTTTTAAAGTTGATAATCATTCATCTGTTATTATCATGTCTTCATTTGATGAAATACAAATACCATCATGTATACTTTTACTTTCAAACAATTGGTATTAGGACTAAGGGGCCTTTTGGTAGGAATGCCACATATAATTGGTATCTCAGCAACAAGAACATAATTAAGATCAATAATTCATCCTACTTCTTTCAGACAATTGCAAGACTATCTTTAATCTTCCATCGTTACTAAAATCACAGTATATTCTCTTAGATCATCACAATTAGATTTTGACAGACTTGATTGAATACCTCATGCGTAGTTTATTCTGTTCACTATGAATTTCCAAAGTCTTTTAATATCATAATAGAAAAAAATGAAATGAGCCATGGAAAAACTTTGATAGGTTAGGAAATTGTAGATGGGTAAATATATAGACATATTTGAGATGAATACAAAGTATTGCTTAAAGCTTTAGGTCAGTGCGGTTGAAATTTCTGTTTATGCAAAGTTTTTTTGTAATCTTTTAAATTCAATCCATACACTCCAAGCACTCTTGCATGTGTAATGATTTTGTCAAATGTTTCTTGATTTGGAAATTGAGTGACGTCTTTGTGAATATATCTACAAGAAATTACCGAACTGTCCAAATAACAGTAGACTATATTATATTACAAGTTCTTTGCTTGAAATTCAGCAATATTACAATAGATTATCATTTGAGTGTAGAAAAGATATTCTTGGTTGAGTAGGCATTTTTTGGAACTTCTATGGTGGCTTGCTCAAAGATTTGGTTGCCTAAGTCCACAAACAAAATTTTAGTCTGCGTTATAAAGAAATTTTAAAGTAAAAATTAGTCCACTACTGAACTCAAACCTTGATCATCTGCACTAATTTTGTATAACTTACCCATTGGTTGTAACAATTTTGTTTTTGAGTATATTAGATTCTGTCTTTGTAATAAACATGAACCCTTATATCTTAGGAACTCAAAGAATTGGAACTCTTTTACAATATAGCAAATATTGTATTTAGTATGTATACAAATTTTATTTCTATCCTTCTTCAACAAGGTAAGCCCAATGAATCAGCGGAGGTTAAATTTGTTATAGGACTGCCTTAATTATTTCATTGCCTGTTGGATTAGAAGGAAGAAATAAAGAAACCGTTGAATTATATTTTATGCTAGGCCCTGATACAAAAATACATGAAATTTTCACATAAGAAGAAATGCAAATATTGCTTTAGAAGCACAAGCTGCTGCTCATTGCTTTTCAAAATTTAACTATAATAGTTCAACATCTCCATCTGAACTAGAATACAACGTTTTTAACTCTGCCATCGACATATTACTAATGTCGGTCTCACGTCATAGACAAGGAGGAGATAAAATGACTCCTACACTTATATATTTTTTTTTATCGATTACTTACAAGTTACTCCTATTGACATTAACCTTGGAAAAGCAAAGAGAAAAATTATTACACTAATTTAAGTCTTGCATGTTTTTAGAACGATATTAATCTAAATGAAAATTCAGTATTATTGATATGGTGATTTATTACTTTTAAAAAAGAGATAATGCAAGTTTTTTAAGTTCCAAACTACTAGAAGTGCTAATTTTAATATTTGTTACATTTCTCTAGATATTGGTGTAATAGTTGATTGATCTCTTTAATTATTTCATAAAATAACTTAGTCTCATTCATATTTTTACAAATGGTTATTTGTGCATGTAGACATGCAACATTACGTAAACGTCAACTTCGTTTTGTAAGATTCATAAAAATCTTACGAACGAAGTTAATACCAATTCCTCCTATGCACGTGCATCGCACGTGCCAAAGTACTCATATATATATATATATATATCTGTGTGTGTGTATGTAAATTTCACCATTTCAAACTCTTGATAAAATATCTTATATCTATATACAAATATATGCAAGCTCCATTTTGATGACAAAAGTAACGCATATGTATATGTACAAGGAAAATTTGTGTATATCTAAAAATATATATGTATATGTAGATATGACAAAATATAAGTATACGTATATGCATATATGATATATAAAATAAGTATATGTAAATATATATGGTAAAAATAGTGTATATGTAAGTCTATATATATATATATGTATATGTATATCTATATCTATATCTATATGTACATGTGGGATATATATATATATACATTCACATATGAAACTTCATAATGGAAAACATCAATTCAAGCCAACAAAATTTCAAAATCAAACCATATTAAATCAAATCAGCTTAGAAAGATCAAATCACTTAGGAAATCAAATCGGGAAAGAAAGAAAAGAAATGAAATGAAAAAAAAAAGAAAACATGTACATGAGAAATCTTCAGCCCCCTTTGTGTCTGCATGTCTCCCCTTCCATCTCTATAAATACCCTGCTTTGTAACTTGTCCCTTGATTCATGTATCATACATATATATAAAAAAGAAACAAAACAAAGATCTGCCATTAAACTAAAGAAAAGAATTAAAAGCTTGGAGAGAGAAGTAAAGCAGCAGTAGTTCATCTATTTTAAACAGTGAGTAAAACATCCCAAAATCAATTATTTGGTGATCCTACTGATACTTGTATATCTGGGATTTGGATAGATCACTGATGTGTGCCAAGTATATATGTGATGTTACATATGTATGTGCTTGTATATGTGTATGCAGTAGTGTGTTCAACATGAATGATTCCACCTGTAAAACCTATGTATCTTTCCCCTGTCTTTTTTCTTTTCTTTAGTGATACAGATAGAACCCTCCACTTTAAAAATCAAAAGCTCATCATCCAGTCAGTTTTAACCTTCGATCCCAAAACCAAAGATGCTCATTTTTGAGTGTAGATTATTTTAAAATTGGTTTCACTAAAATCTATCAAGTAGGAAGAGAGAAAACAACATTTAACAGTGAATTGGTTAAGTATATTTGAGATTTGACTATTGTAATTTAATCTATGGATTATATAGATGTGTTTGTCATCGAAAAACTAGATTTTTAGAGGTGGTTTGAATTTTTTCGTGATGTGGGGAGGAAGAATTTAGTAGATGAACGGAGTTGGGTTTTTCGTCGAATTCCGGCAAGGTGATTAGTTTCGAGGCGTGGCGGTTGGCGTGAAGGATGCTGAATTGATGGGCCACCAGGGAAAAATGGCACGGTAATTTTTAGATGCATGGTTGGGCAAGGCGACTTCAAAGTAGGGTTTTAGGGTGTTGATGGTTGGGTCTCGGGTTTGAGGCGATGGCAAGGGAAAGAGGGAAGTAGAGATGTGCGCATGGGGGAAAACGATAGAATGGGCGATGGCAAGGCCAAGGACGCGTTCTTGTGATGGATAATGGATGGGGATGGCAAGGCGGGGTGATTTTGGGGGCTCGACTGTTTCCAGATTTTGGGTCGAGGTTCGAATTTTGAACTAGACTTCGCCGTGGGTCTTCAAGTAGTGGAACGTGTTGCGTAGGTCGTGGGTGACCTGAGAAGGAGGTCGGCGACAAGGATGGATGATCGGAGCTGGCGTGTACGTGTACACGTTCGTGCATAGGCGCGTGAAATCAAAGAAAAGAGGGAAGGAAGAAAATCTAGAAGAAGAGGGATTTGTTTGGGTCGAGTTTAGGTGGGCCGGGGTTTGTTATTTGGGCTGGGTTGTTTTATAAAGCAAACAGAATTAATTATTTATTTAACCATCTATAAATTTATAAACAACATTTCTCCTTCATTTTAAAACCAAGCAACGCGCAGATTTTTTTTGCGTCAAGTTCCTGGCACCAAGTATATTTATCTGAACTAATATTGTCAAGTTTTTCTGAAATGTAAAATTTAATGATTTAAACAGTTGAAAAAGAACGAATAGGAAAATTCTTATGTGATTAATTATGGGTAAATTAATCGATATATTTTAATAAACGGTTAAATTTTAAACTTATTTAGAATAAATTATGTTATTTAACTTCTTTTATTAACAAGTAATTGGGATTTAAAAAAATAACTTGATTTAGTAAATTGAAACCGATAAAATTCTGATTGGTAAATTGATTTAATTATTAGTGGTTGATTGAGTTAATGATCTATGTTAACTGATGATGTTCTTGGTATTGATTTCAATTATCTATTGTCTGTGCCATGAAATAGCCAAACAAATTAAAGTAAATAGAATAAAATGTTGATAGGTTTTATTGAAAGTGAATCAACTTGTACTGATCACTATTCCAGTTTCAGAAAAAAATGAAATGAGTACAAGCAAATAAATCTCGATGGACTGGTCATGATAAAGTAAACGTATGGAATGAATTTCCATATGTAAATATTGACACCCTGATTGTGAATTTGTTATTTTAACGACTTGGACTTTTAAAATTTATCGTTTGGATTCGAAGAGACCGGGATCAGATATCAGCATTATCCGAAACCACTTCGATCCAATATCCACGACGAACCTTAACGGTTTTGATTGTAGAGCCTAATATACTGGATTTTAATTAATGTAACAATTTCGGCTATTTTAATAAGTATTTATACTTAGACACTATCATAAACTCATTCCAAGTTTATATAGGTTTATATTCCAAAAATCTATATATAAATTGATTTCTAATTAAAATTCCATTTATAAATCTATTTCTTAAATAACCTAAACTATATTCCAAAATCAACCAAATCTCAATTTCGACTCCATTTCATATTTTTAAGAATCTTATTTAAAATCCATTGTTTAACAATCCCCAATTTAAAATTCTCTAGTTGAAACCATTTTACGAAATAGCTAAATAAATATCCAAAATCCAATCGTTTATTTTATCCAAAGCAATTTCCTTTTAAATAAATTCCAAAATTCAATATAATTATTTTCATTTCCAAAATCCCTTTTGAATTTCCTTTTTAAATTCAAAAATATTATTTATGGTATTTATAATACCAAAATAAGGGCCAGTGCTACTATAGCATCCTATAAATCAAATCATAATATAATCTATAACAGATTATTCTAACACATCATATATCACTATATATGAAATTAAAATCAACATTTTTTAGGAACCAGTTGGATCCCTCCAACCTGTTTTCCCTGCAACCACAGATGTTATATAACATAAAATAGCAATCCCGCTTCGAGGCGGGATACCGCGGTAATATATGGTCATCCGCTATTATGCGGAGCGCATAGTGTCTCATCCGCTCCAACGGTGGGAACATATCCAACTACTATATATACACTACTATGTATAATATAATATTTAACTGATAATAATATATCAATTCAACCAATCATCTAATAATTAATTTTAATTATTATGAATTAAATACAGTAATCCAAATGAATGAGATTTACTCACCAGAAATTTCAAATTGTTGCTTTCGCGTTCTGGTTGGTCTATAGTTGAACGACGTTCGACTATAGCCCCATATTCCGCTAGTTCCAAATGCAAGCAATTCAAATCCATTGCCAAGAGGATGACAACACGATCCCAACGCGATGGACGGCGTCTCGTTCGGACCTTGAATGAGTAAGTTATTAAATTTATAAGAATTGGTATTAATTTAAAACAAATAATTGTATAATCACTTATATAATTCAATTACCCTAAATTATTTCCAGCCCGACCCGTTTCCATACAGCCCACCCTCCATTTTGTCTCTCTTTTTCTTTCCTCCACAACAGGCTGGCCCAATCACCAAAATACAATAGCCCACATCCCTTCCCCTTCTTCTTCTCCAACGACAACACCTGTACACGAACACAGATCATACACGTACGATCGCCAATGGCCATCCCTCCACTAAAACGACCAATGACCGTCTCGATGAAACCCTCTTCGAACAAGCATCTAGATCCACCCCATCACTTCTCGTCCAAGCCTCCGAATCGAAAACGACTGAAGCCGTTCGACCTGCTGCTCCAATGCCGCGATGGCCAAAACGCAATCGGACCCTACCAGAGTTTGGCCGCCGATGCCTTTCTCCCTTACGAACTCGAATATGTCATCTATTTTGACCATCCATGCCTAAATCCTTCGCAGCCTCGAACCCTAGCTTCGCTGCCTCTAATCCACTCCCCTCAAATTGCAGTCGAACCCATCGTAACTCATATCCGCATGGAGCAAATAATGAATCTCGATTTTTAAAACTTGTTTTAAGATTTTTAGTCGAGTAATCATTGAGATAGAAATTTTTGAAGTTTTGGTTTTTTTCCTTTCTCACTGACCAGAGGAGGGAAGGAGCATTTAAAAGGTTGATGGTACAAGTTTGTGGGCTAGTTCCAGGGGTAGGGTGGCTGTAGAGAGGGATTAGGGGGTGCAAAAGTCAAATCAATATATATATATATATTATATAAAATTCAAAAATATCTAGATATTTAATTTCGAATCCCGATCGAGGCATGCCGCCTGGCGTTCCTAATGTTTTACCCCTATTCCGAACGCACTGGAACAAGTTTCGAGACCTAATTCGATTGTATAGAGAAGATAACTTTTTGAACTCAATTATAATATTAATTTTTTATATTAATTTCAACGCGTTTCTATCCCGTACGACCAAACGGTAGATCCACCCGCTACGAAATTTGAAATCCGATAATAATACACTATTACGGATCCATTGGAACTTGTTTCATCGAAATCCAAGACTGTGCCCTAAAAGGCTAATTATATATGTTAATTTAAACGAGTTAATTTCAAAATTAAATAAATCACTTTTTAAATCCAATTTAAAAGCTTTATTACCTTTACTCTTATTAATAGAAATTTAATAAGCATTTAAATCATTTTTATCCAAATAAAAATCCAAGCTTTAAATTCTTTAAACAATTTCCAATTAATAAATTCAGCAATTAAATTATCCAATAAATCATTATATTTGAAACTCAAGTTATTAAATCTATAAAATTAATCTTTAAATATTTAAAATCAATTAAATATTCCAATTTCAAATAACCAAAATTCTGGATCGTTACATTCTTCCCCCTTAAAAGAATTTCGTCCTCGAAATTGCCAAGATAGGGAAAATGCCCAAACCCATTACTTTTTAAAACAAATTAGTTGAAATAACTTCCCAAATTCAATTTGTCGAAACCTTGTTATTACTTTACTAAGTTCCCAAATTCATTCATATATTCCAAATAATATTATCCAATCAATCCTTTCAAGTTATAGTTCAAAAATCAAATTTTAGTGATTAAAAATTTTCTTCAAAATTTCTAACTCTCTAAATTTTTGTAAAATTTCGTCAGCGTCTCCTTTGCGCGGCTAGATCATAACACCTAAAAATCGCCACTACGGGCCCAAACTAACAAAAGAAAACTAAAGCCAAGTGGCTCAAACATAAAACCATCTGTTTGTACCAAAATTGGGCACAACACTCTTCGGACGTATTTGAAGAGATTAAAATGAAGAATATAAATGGAAAAGGAGGTTAATCTAACAAACACGCTAGAACAGACAAATACAAATGTAAGAACACAAGAATTTAGAGTGGTTCGGCGTTGTAACCTACGTCCACTATGGAAAGTTTGATGTTTTATTGACATTTTTAATCGGTTACAACTGATTACAACAGTATACTCTCAAGCACTCGAGATACAATGGAATGGAGTTTACGATAGAGTATCGGCAAAGGAGAGTCAAAAAAGTCCATTTTCTGAAGGCCTAAGACTGCTATTTATAGGTGTAGGCTGGAAAAATCTGACTGAGATCTCGGAATACCTATTCTCTCACGTGGGTGGGCCCACCAGATCGATCCGAGGTAGTTTGGGATCGATCCATGATCAATACGTGCACCATTTGTATCGATAAAAAACAACTCCATTTGGGCCGAGATCGATCATGGACATTCTTGAAATGGTACGCAAGCTCCTATGAAAATTCGGTAGCATTTGGACTTGTAGATTTTGAGTTATGATCGATCCAAGTTTGGATTTGCAAAAGGCTGCCGAGTTCGTATCGATCGCATTCATATCGATCGCTTCGTATTGATACCATATGTATCGATCAGGGTGATGTGGCGCTATATTTCAGGATCGATCCACTTTTCATGTCGAGTGACCGAGTCTTCCATTTTTCCATGCCTTGTTTGTATCGACCCAACGTAATTCCATTCGTACCGTTTCCTTGAAGTTGCTTCGTATTGATTCCTGAAGCCACTTCGTATCGATGGCTGGAAGATCAATTCGTATCGATGCTCTGTGCTCCGCTTCGTATCGTGACTTAGGGGACCAATTCGTACCGATCACTGAATAGTTAGTTTCTTATCTATGTTTTTAGGCGCTACTGCGTATCGATTGTTAGGTGGCATATCTCGTATCGATCGTTGGTCGATCGATACGAACTATGTTGATGGATGATCAATACGCAATGCGTAGGAGTAGAACCAATACGAAATACCATCAACTGATGGATGCGCAGTGGAAAATACATGATGGACATGAAGTGGAATCGACATGATGGATACGAAGTAGAATCGACATGATTGATACAAAGTAGAATCGACATGATGGATACGAAGTAGAACAAGCAGGATGGATAAGAAGAAGACTAGTTATTGATGGCTACGAACCGGCAATTTCTCTCTTGATTTTTATCGATCCATACCTTGAGCATACGAAATCCGATTGACTTGGAATTTGGAACGTTGGCTTCTGTAGCTTTGCTGGTCATACCATATCGATTGTAGCTCGATCCGAAATCGGACAAAATTTTCCAGTATCCATAGTAGACCTGTGTATGACCGACCTTTGGGATGGACTGTATTTGGCCTCCAATCAATTCCTTGGTGTCACGGCCTTTCCAAAAGGCGGGATAACACCATCAAGTTCAAACCACAATTTAAATATGTACCTCTTTGTCGGGCAATCCAATTTTCTTATGAAATCAAAAGTATCATTTAACTCTTGCTTTTATATACCTACATCTTATTTACCAATGATATCCAATCATATAGTTCATAATCATATTATTCTGCATTTTCAATTTCCAATATTTGCTTTACTAAAACCGTACAATGTACATATATCATCTGTACGCAATATGTAATCTGATCGCTCGCTCGATCACACAATTTCCACTTCCGAACTAGTATCGTTCACACGACCACTCGAGTGCGAACTCAGATCTAGTTCCTTGATTAGAAACTGTCATTCTCCTTGCATAGCCATATACTATGATAGAGAATCCCAGAATCAATCAAAAATCCATATCCAGTGTTCGCCATCAAGAATCGAGTGAAAAATCCTAACTCAGATCGATATAAATTATCTCAAAATTCTGTGCTCGAATCTGGATCAAATCGTTATGCGAATAAAATAATATACGTACAACTTACGTATTTATTTCAATTGATTTCTTAGCGATACCAAATTCTTTTATTTACATTCATTTTACTTTCCACTAATTATTCACAATCATTAGTCACATTCTCTTATTTACATAGTATATTCACCTCTTTACATAGTATATTCCATAATACTGTTATCACTTAAACATCATTCCATAAAATTTGTTTACTTAAGTTCATTTTAAAACATTCTATACAACTTAAGTCTATGTCCATTTTAACTCAAATCCAATTTCCACTCCATCTGACTCAATCCATTTGTTTCAATTTCAGTATCCAATTCTATTAACCAACATTCCAATCAACTCACTAATTTATTTAATTAGTTTATCCACTAATTCATTACAAATCTCAATCAAATTTATTCCAAAATTTATTTTATTTAACTTGACTTAAGTTAAATTCCAGAACTTGCTTTTCCCCAACATTTATACTCAACAATTTAAATTCTCAAATTTTATAAGTTATCAAACTTATTTCCTTATATTTTTCATAAAACACTCGAATGAAAATTCCCAGAGTTTAAACACCTTGTTCTAAAGTATTTCGAACTATCTATACACACACACACACAAAATCCCTTGGTATATCAAATCATTCTTTTGAATTTCAAAACCAAAACCAGAATTATTAAAACAAAACTCCATTGGTAGCAATTCTGCTCTTGGAACTCGAAAATGAACGTCGATGATGCCGCATTCATCACCAAAATTGTTTTCCAACGACCGAAGTGAGTTTAGTGCTTTCCATTCCTTTAAAACCCTTTAAATATTTCAATTCAAAAAATATTTTCCACATAATACTATTATTATTTTCCAACTTTGAAAAACATTTTAAAACTAACGGAATTTAAATTCCCAAATTTCCATCTTTTAGATCTTTTTTACTTACAAATCATATTTATAATATGCTTCTGAAATTTCATTTCCTTTCCATCTATAAATCACATTTATAGATCATATTTATATGATTCCATTTGGTTGTATAAATTATTTTTTAATTTTTAATCTTAGTTTGCATTATAATAATGACAACTTTTTATTAAAGCACAACAACCACAACAAATGATAATAGTTTAACATTATCATTTTTTAACAACCAAGCACACCATATACAACTATAATAGTTTCTGAAAAACTATTCCTTTACATATAAAAATAATCAAGGTAAAATTATTTCATTTACCCAATTTCAAAACAACACCATGTTGAGTTTCTCTATTCGAGTGTTTAGAGATCCCTATCAATAACGTTAATTACTCATATCGACCAGAATCCATAAACCAATCGACAAATCAACCAACACAATATAAAACAATTTTTTATCACTAACAAATACATGCTCATATATATATAAACTCAAACTCATTCTAGGGTGCTACTGTCCCCATCTCTAATGAGTTACCCCACCAAAGCCAAGGTTCTCGCTTAACCTTCAGCTTTTATACCACGTTGTAACGACCCACTTTTCTGTACAGTCTAAGATGACAATAAACCACATATGTCCACTCAAATTGAACAAAAAGGCAGATTGTTAGAGATGAAGAAAGAAGAAAGAGAGATAAGAAGAAAACTAAACAATAACATAGAATCTCACAATCGCGACGGAATAAAATATAATATATAATAACAGATCTTTATACAAGAAATTGTAACTGTAATATACATACAATCATCAGAGTACAACAGTCAACAATCAATCAGGACAGTTATAATAACTTGTCCTCACAAGTGCTGAATATACAGCATACACACACAACGAAATATAATCAAGTACGTGCAATATGCTTGAGACTCCTCCAGCACGTCTCCTGAGCTTCATAGCATCCTAACCTAAATCTGTAATACTCAGTCTGACCCGAGCTTTATAATAAAATAACACCCGAGTCAGTCTGGAAAGCCAGCGTGAGAAAACACACTCAATTTGAATTAATTATTTTCAAAAATCCTTTTGAAAAACAAAAGTATCTCGAAAGACCATGCCACACATAAACACAACGGGTTTTTATCTTACGATAACCAAAACCGTTTATATCAGAATCGTCTGATATTATAATAGTGTCAATAGAAAATAAACTATAAAATAGCTAAAATGCTTGCATCTCACATTTCGGCATAGTTGGGCACAATCAAAACAGTACAGCGCTTATTGGAGAATGGATTCCATACAATGACTAGGCACTAGGTACTACCTGTCACAGTACACGTCTAGAAAATGTACCGTGGACATCGCCTGGATCCCCTACCAACACAAGACCGGCCTACCCCTGAATTGGGTAGTACCGAATATGTCATCACCCCGGTTGCTTTGAACCCCTTTTGAGATCTCATGCACAACCAATCCATAAATATGTAGATGTAGGGTAATCTAGAAAGGTGACAACATAGCCTAATGGTTGCGACCCACTTAACCTTGCTGCTTCTCCCCTAATTTTCAGTCATTCCCGGTTAATGAGGCTTGAGGCTACGATTACCTTTCAAGAAATTTAAACTTAGAATGCTCTTTGCCCACCAATGACAATATGTTGATAGCATTCATCCATACAAGTTGTTCTGGGTCTGAACAAACCGAATCTCTAAGAACTCCGTCTTCATTTGTAACGACCCACAAATTTTAGTGATTTCATTTATTTAATTAATTGAAATTTTGTGAAATTTTAAATAATAAAATTTAAAAATAAAAATTTATTATTTGGAATACGTCTATTTAAACATAGCAATTGGTAAATTTTCATCCGATAATAGTGAAGTTTATTTTCTTATGAAATTTTACTTTAATCAGTTAATAATTGATGATAATAATTGTTTTTTCAAATCTGAATATTCTTCTATAGAAAATTTCTAAATCTTCTTCTGAGTAAGACGTCATCTTTCGTTTTCCAAATTTCGGACTTCTATTGCTCCGTTTATCTTATTTTCTGGAAAATAGCAGCATTTTTGGTACCGATTATCGACTTTTGATCGGATGATTGTACCACTAATATCAGTATACCGTTTTGATCGTCTCATCGTGCTAATCTCAATGGTATATTTATTTCTGTATTTTGAGGTTCGGTACGCAACAGATATAATAAAAATGTTCGTCGTATCGGTACCACAAATTTCAACTACTTCCCGTGCTCTTCAAATTTGAAACGTGAGGTCATTTATTACTTTCAATTTTTTTCTGAATCAATGTGAATATTTATTGCCTTAAATCCTCACCTGAATCGTAACCCGTGATTGTTGTTATTTCTTTTGTTACTTTTATTCATATTCGTTCCATTTCTTCTTGTTCATATTTTTCTTTCTCTGTCCATTCAAATTTCCCATCTGTTAAAAACCAATCAACACCTAGCTTTATTAATTCCTGAATTCACACGTTACCTTTCAATAAATATTCTCTTTTATCCTTTCACTGATAGAAGGAAAATTATAACGTATGGTTGCCGTTTGGAAAAAAATATAGATTATATGTGAGTTCTTGAGGACAGTTCCTTCCTCCTTTCCATTCCTTTGCTTTCTTCGCCTTCCAAAAATTCGTTCAAACTCTTCTCTGACCATTTTCATTTGCTTTATATAAAAATTATACATAGAATACATTGGCTGTTTGCAATTTCATATCCTTCTACGCATCTTCTTCCCCTTCCAATTTTTTCGAACCACCTTCAGATCCACTGTCGCTCGAGCCTACCTCCCATCTTCACCGGCGCCTAAGCCTCCATCGGCGTCTCCTCTGCCCTGCCAGCACACCATCAGCCCAGCCGAGCACACCAAATCTCAGGCCATGCAGTTCGCCACGTCCTTCTGCCATAGCCGCGAACCCACCACTGGCCGTAGGCTTCATCGCCCCTCCTCACCGACCTCATTGCCACCCAACCACTTATGCTCTCCTATCTTCTCCTCCTCTAACCAGACTTCGCCCACTGTCCCTGCCATTCGCACCAATATCCTCTCTGCTTTGAATGGTATGTTTGTTATATAATAAAGATATGATATTCATTTGTTTTGTATATAAAAGTTTTCAAAATTTATATATATATATATATGTAAGACTATTTATTATCAAGTGGTAACCCATATGTATGTATTTATGTTGTTTATTTATACGAGCTGTTATACTTGGATCCATTCATTTATATATTCTCTTCCTTGGTCTGTAAGTAGTCTGCATATGTCTGTTGAAGTTGCTCACCTATATTCATTTATTTATATATAGTCTGTATACCATTTTGTAGCTTAGATTGTTATATATTGTTTATATATTTTAGCTTATGTTGTTAGTCTCCACTTGTTTTAAAAGGTTTTGTTGTTTATATTTGATTATATAATAATAAATATTGATTTTAAAATGATATATATAAGTATAAGTTGCATACTTTGACAATTATATAGCTATATGATCTGGTTATATATATTAGTATATTAGTTTATGTATATATACTTAAGTTTAGTTTGAATATATCTATTGAGTCTGCATGTTGATTTAGGAACAGACTGTATATATATATAGTTTAAAGGCAATAGTCTGCAGTTTCATAATGTCAGTTCGCATATCCTTTCAAAAAAAAATAATGTTCAGTTCGCATATCAGTTTAAAATTATATGAAAGTATATGTTTTAGTTTTACATGTGATATATATATAGGTCATTCTATATATGTAATTTAAATTGAATAAAATTGATACGTATAAGACCTTATTTTAATTTTCCTGGTAATACGTATATGTTATAATAATATCTAAGGTCATATGCATATGTTCCATAGTATTTCGCATAGTAGATGTATATATACATTTGTCTAGATATTAGTTATAGGTAGTATACTAATTTACAGGGTTATATATATGTTTAGTCTGTAACTTATGTATTTTACCATACTATAGTTATTTAAATTGTTATATATGCTATTATCTGTAACTGTTCACCTGTGGGATATGACACCATTTCCTGTTGTTTATATTATATTGTTATTTATGATATATGCCTGTTATATTATTATATTATCTGTTATCACTCTGCAAGTTCCCTGTAATTTAGAATTCACTATGGGTTGAAATGATACATACCCGAACGGACTTTAGAATAGGAGAAAATCGTTATGGGTTGAAATGATAAACCCAAGCGATTTTAATTTGAATTGAAATTGGGATTATGGGTTGAAATGATATCTACCTGTATATATTAAAATTTCGGATTGAAATGATAAATATCCGTATCACTTAACCATATGATGGATATATATACAGACACCATTGGTCCATATATATATATATATTGAAAATAAATTCTATGGATTTGGGAAGAAATATATGATTTTAATAAATGTTGATTCTTAAATGGTAATGATATATATATAGATTTAATAATAATGTTTAATTTAATTAAGATTGATTTAATACATATAATATGGTTAAGTATTTAAAGTAATGTTTCAAAATAGATTTCAGTAATAATTTGAATAAGTTAAGGTTGGGAAGATAATTTGAATTTAGTTGAAATTTTATTCATTAAAGAATTTTATTTAATTAAACCGTTTTGAAACTTACTGAAATTGAGATTTAAGATATGATTTATAACTTGGGTTTGATTTAAAATAATTTAATGAATATTTTTTGTTTAAATAAATTTAAGGAAATATTTGGTAAAATGAAATTTAAGGCTAGTTAGATGATATTGAATTTATGAAGTGAATATTCCCTGATTAAATAATAATAAAGTTAAATCAAGAGCTATATGAAACAGTTAAATTTAACTTTAAAAATGTTGAGTATTAAAGCTTTGAAATATATTGAAAATTTAAATGGTATATTTAAAACTGAATTGAATTGATGAATTGAGCTTTGAATCAATTTGAATTTGGAATTTGGGTGGATGTGAATTGATTTGCGAGACTTGAGGAAATTTTAAATACTTTACTTTTAAATTATTTAACCTATATATATATATATATACTATTTTGGAAAATAGATATATTTGAAATGAAATGATATTTTGGTTTTGAAGGATAAATTAATTTGGAATGACCACGGTGTTATAGTGTATATTTCCACCTTGTAGATAGTTCCGAAGATCCTTAGAGGATGGTTATCCCAAACATCCTTTAAGTTACTTGTATTTCAGTTGATATTTCACTTGAGTTGGATTTATTGATATAAAAATGTTAATCCTGACTCGAGTGTTTTGTGTTTTGCTTTACGCTCGGGTCAGACCGAGTGATACAGCATTTGAGACTCACCCTTGGAGTTTGGAGCTTCCTTTGGAGATCCAACTATCGCCTCAGCTTTCAGCTCTTCTAGTTGATTTGTTCAAAGAAGTCATCTATTCGTACTGAAGACTTCACTGTACTTGAGATATTCTGTTGTATTTTATTTTTAACTCTGATGTTTAAATAGTAGCTTCATGAACTACTATTTTATCTTTTCCGCTGCGTATTATTGTATTACTCTGTGTTTGTGATTGATTTATTTACTGTATATACTGAGTTTTGCCAAATTTAAATTAACAATCTATTGTTTTGAATTATTCAAGTCAGACATGTGTGGATTATTGTCGATTTGAATGGTCCAAAATAGTGGGTCATTACAGTTGGCATCAGAGCGAGGTTCTAGGCAAAACTTAGCATATATAGTAAATTTATTTACAGAATCACTTTCATTCGAGTTGAATCTCTTCCTTTTGACTCGATTTTCTTTGAACTTTGGAACGTTCCCTATGGTTCCAAAATTCATTCTTGTCTCTCCCTATTTGTATTCTTTTGATTCTGGAGTATTCCATAACTCCACTTTGAATGATCTCTATATGAATAGGCGATCCCACCAATCTTTGAATGAATTGTGAAGGAGTGAAACTCCTTTACAATTGGCATTGATTCACCGGAGATTTATATATCCCTCGGTTTAGATGCTGCTATCTCTTGTTATGCCGAATTCTATCTCTGGCGATCGAATGTCGATTTGCCTCAGAATTCTGCAGACCTATCTTATTTTGAAGTCACGGTTGACCCTAGAGTCATCCGTGATTTATAAAAAATATATCTATCTTGTATTTTGTAATCTCATCTTCGTTCGAGACTATCTTCAAGTCATAATTCTATCCGATTGGAGTCCCTCTAATTTGAATCTCTATCATTGTTTCGAAATACATTTTTGAATCATCCTTTTAAAATCGGGTTTGTCTGTATTTTTAGAAAGTGTTTTATATACAGAAATTTTATTTTGATAAGTATGATTATATTCTACATATAAAAGTGAAATGTTTTCGATAAAGATTATATACTTTTTCTAAAATGAGAATTTGAGGTTTCGAAAGGATTTGTAATTTTGAAAAATTATATAAGAAATTTGATTTATCTAAAAATGATTTATAACTGAAGGATATTAAAATTTGAAATTCGAGAATTGAACCCCGGTGTTTTGAAATTGGTTTTAAGATTTTTGAAATATATAATAATAATATGATTTAAAAGTATTTTTCCGAAAAAGAAATGTTTAAAATGATTTTAATGAGTTTCGAATGATTTTGAAGAAATTTCAAAAGAATTTTGAGAAAATAGAAGTCCAGAACTCACTTATGTCGCTGGAAAATAATTTCGGTGATGAGTGCACGCATCATCGACATTGATTTTCGAGTTTCAGAGTGGGGGATAGGCCACTTCAGTAGCTTTGCTATGCGAGTGATATTGTGAAACCATTTTGATCTCAAATTCCAAAGTAAGATTTGATATTCGAAAGATATATGTATATATATATTTGAAATGATTTGAAGTAAACCGGTGTTCAGTCCTCGAGTTTTGGATTTGATTTGATATAACCTATCTTTTGGAATTGATTTACTGATTTGTTGGTGATTTCCAACTCTTGGATTGAAATATGATTTCTTCGACTATTTTGAAGGTTCGAGCACTTCCAAATCAAGGTTAACTTTTCAAAGCTAAGAAATTTTGAAAGTATAAAGTATATAAGTTTGGTATTTATGTTTAAAGTATTTAGTGATATGATTTAAATAAGTTGAAACTGTTTTGATTAAGTAAATGAATAAGGATATTTTGAATTTTTCTGATATGAAATTTAGATTTGAAATGTTTTGAAAAGAATTTGGTCTTCAAAATATTTTGAAAAAAAAAATAGTTTAAATGTTTTAACTTGGTAACTTCTTCATGAAGCTATATATTTAACAAGTTGGAATAAATACATAAGTTGTACGTATGCTATTTTATTCGCATAAATAATTTGATCCAAGTTTGAGCACACAAGTTCGAGGTGAATTACACCATTTCGTGTTAGGATTTTTCATTTGATTCTCGATGGCGAATATTTGATATGGATTTTGGACTTGATTCTAGAATTCTCTATCATAGTATATGGCTATGCAAGGAGACTGATGGCTTCTAGTCGAGAAGCCATATCGAAATCCGCATTAGGGAAGTCGAATGGACAATACTAGTTCGAAAGCGAACTTGTGTGATTGAGTGAGCGATCAAATGTGATTTTGCGAAATGATGACGTATGTACATCTTATATTCTAAAATCATTAATATATTTTGACGCTGAAATTGAAAGCTGTCGGGTTAGAGTATCTTTGCTTACTAAAAGAAAATTTCCAATTTAAATTACAAAGATATATAACCCATAAAAGCAAAGATATTCAAATCCCATATGGCTCTTCATACAGCGAAATATATTTTTGAAAATTTTGATACTTATATAAGATGGACTTTATGTAAATATAAGATGATTTTGGAAATGAATTGTTTGACTTAAATTATATTGATTTGGAAATTTGGATTTATTTTCTAAATTTATTATTTTGGAAACTTTGGAACTGAAGATATTTGATTTGGAAGAATAATTTGGTGAAAGCGTATATGTTTTGAGAATTGTATTGATATTGAAACAAATTGAAATTTGAGAACCTTGTGTTACTAAATACTTGATTTGGGAGTTATCGAACTTATATAAAAATTGGTTTGTGTAAGTATGATGTTGATTTGAAGACTATGGATTTGGAAAGGTACTCAATTTGAAAAGTGAAATCTTATATAATTGAAGTCTATATAAGTGTGATTTGATATACTATTGATTTTGGAAAGTATTTGATTTAAAAATGAAATCTTATATATAATGGACTTTATATAAGTATGATATTTGAAAGTGATTTGAAAAGGTACTATATGATACAAATATTTTCGAAGTAAAGATATGGAAAGTGCCTTCTGCTTGATATCCGCTTTGTGGCCACATTGTGGATTCATTCTATCGATATTTCTCTGATTTTTGGTTTTCCGGATATGATACTCGAGTTTTCATCGAATTCCATGGCGTTACCCATCGTCTTACGAACGCGGATGCATAGCGCAACAGCCTGGCTGAGATGGCCTAGGGGTACGGATTGTTTCCTGGGGGATCCAGACGTAATCATTGTGTATCCTGCACTCTATGTAGGTCGCATTAGTAGCGAAACCGCCTGGCTGAGATGGCCTAGGGGTACGGATTGTTTCCTGGGGGATCCAGGCGTAACCATTGTGTATCCTGCATTCTACTAGTCATCATGGCGTAACTTGCAGGGCTGAGAAAGCTTACGGATATGGATTGTTTCCTGGGGGATCCAGGCGTAACCATTGTGTATCTGCGAACCATGGTTAGACAAAGATTTTGTTTGTTTTTGTTTGGATTGTAATTTCCATATCTGTTTTTAAAAGTTTTTCCAATATTTTCACTGGGTGTTGAAACAAGTCTACTAAGTACCTGGAGAATCCTAGTTTTGCGCCTGATCAACGCACTACCAGAGTCTACAGGTTCGAGGATAAACTTGTTGAAACAACGAGTTATAAAAAGTATTTTATTATAAAGGTATTTTATTATAAAAGTATTTCCAACAAAGAAATTTTGTATTAATATTTGAAATTTAAACCCTTATGGTTCTAAATTAATTATTCATGCCCGATATTATTCTTTTGAATCTACCTTATCTGCTCAGCTTTATTTATTCACCTATATTCTGTTTTTCCAAGTCCTCCTTCTTTTCCTTGTTGACTATATCCTTTTAAATATTATTTATTTATATACTATATGGTTTGAAAAAAAAAATTGTTATAAATATTTTAGAAGTTATTAATTAAATAAAACATATTTAAAGTAAATGATTATTGATTTATTAATAATATTTGAAAATAATTTTAGATAGAATTAATAAATTTATGAATTGTGGATTTAATGTTTTCAATAGCTTCTTTGTAAATATAAGTAATAATGTAAATAATTGCTTTAAATAGTTTTCATATATTTATAAAGGTGTTATTTAAACGTATAAATGGTATTTATAAAGGAAGTAAGAAATTTTACAAATGGGTTTTGAAAAGTATTAAAATATTAAAATAATTGATTTGCAAATGAAGTTTTCAAATGAATTTTTCTAGTAAAATTTATATAGTTTAAATTAATTGTTTATCCTTGTCTTTCAATCAATTTTTCTTTCTGGTTGTTTCTGTTCTCCTACCTCCTTCCTTTTCGGGGACGAAAAGTTTTGAGTGCGGGAGAGTGTAACGACCCAAAAAATTTAGTGATTTCATTTATTTAATTAATTGAAATTTTGTGAAATTTTAAATAATAAATTTTAAAAATAAAAATTTATTATTTGGAATACGTCTATTTAAACATAGCAATTGGTAAATTTTCATCTGATAATAGTGAAGTTTATTTTCTTATGAAATTTTACTTCAATCAGTTAATAATTGATGATAATAATTTTTTTTTTCAAATCTGAATATTCTTCTATAGAAAATTTCTAAATCTTCTTCTGAGTAAGACGTCATCTTTCGTTTTCCAAATTTCAGACTTCTATTGCTCCGTTTATCTTATTTTCTGGCAAATAGCAGCATTTTTGGTACCGATTATCGACTTTTGATCGAATGATTTTACCACTAATATTAGTATACCGTTTTGATCGTCTCATCGTGCTGATCTCAACGGTATATTTATTTCTGTATTTTGAGGTTCGGTACGCAACAGATATAATAAAACTATTCGTCGTATCGGTACCACAAATTTCAACTACTTCCCGTGCTCTTCAAATTTGAAACGTGAGGTCATTTATTACTTTCATTTTTTTCTGAATCAACGTGAATATTTATTGCCTTAAATCCTCACCTGAATCGTAACCCGTGATTGTTGCTATTTCTTTTGTTACTTTTACTCATATTCGTTCCATTTCTTCTTGTTCATATTTTTCTTTCTCTGTCCATTCAAATTTCCCATCTGTTAAAAACCAATCAACACCTAGCTTTATTAATTCCTGAATTCACACGTTACCTTTCAATAAATATTCTCTTTTATCCTTTCACTGATAGAAGGAAAATTATAACGTATGGTTGCCGTTTGGAAAAAAAATATAGATTATATGTGAGTTCTTGAGGACAGTTCCTTCCTCCTTTCCATTCCTTTGCTTGCTTCGCCTTCCAAAAATTCGTTCAAACTCTTCTCTGACCATTTTCATTTGCTTTATATAAAAATTATACATAGAATACATTGGCTGTTTGCAATTTCATATCCTTCTACGCATCTTCTTCCCCTTCCAATTTTTTCGAACCACCTTCAGATCCACTGTCGCTCGAGCCTACCTCCCATCTTCACCGGCGCCTAAGCCTCCATCGGCGTCTCCTCTGCCCTGCCAGCACACCATCAGCCCAGCCGAGCACACCAAATCTCAGGCCATGCAGTTCGCCACGTCCTTCTGCCACAGCCGCGAACCCACCACTGGCCGCAGGCTTCATCGCCCCTCCTCGCCGACCTCATTGCCACCCATCCACTTATGCTCGCCTATCTTCTCCTCCTCTAGCCAGACTTCGCCCATTGTCCCTGCCATTCGCACCAATATCCTCTCTGCTTTGAATGGTATGTTTTTTATATAATAAAGATATGATATTCATTTGTTTTGTATATAAAAGTTTTCAAATTTTATATATATATATATATATATATGTAAGACTATTTATTATCAAGTGGTAACCCATATGTATGTATTTATGTTGTTTATTTATACGAGCTGTTATACTTGGATCCATTCATTTATATATTCTCTTCCTTGGTCTGTAAGTAGTCTGCATATGTCTATTGAAGTTGCTCACCTATATTCATTTATTTATATATAGTTTGTATACCATTTTGTAGCTTAGATTGTTATATATTGTTTATATATTTTAGCTTATGTTGTTAGTCTCCACTTATTTTGAAAGGTTTTGTTGTTTATATTTGATTATATAATAATAAATATTGATTTAAAATGATATATATAAGTATAAGTTGCATACTTTGACAATTATATAGCTATATGATCTGGTTATATATATTAGTATATTAGTTTATGTATATATACTTAAGTTTAGTTTGAATATATCTATTGAGTCTGCATGTTGATTTAGGAACAAACTGTATATATATATAGTTTAAAGGCAATAGTCTGCAGTTTCATAATGTCAGTTCGCATATCCTTTCAAAAAAAAAAATGTCAGTTCGCATATCAGTTTAAAAATATATGAAAGTATATGTTTTAGTTTTACATGTGATATATATATATATAGGTCATTCTATATATGTAATTTAAATTAAATAAAATTGATACGTATAAGACCTTATTTTAATTTTCCTGGTAATATGTATATGTTATAATAATATCTAAGGTCATATGCATATGTTCCATAGTATTTCACATAGTAGATGTATATATACATTTGTCTAGATATTAGTTATAGGTAGTATACTTATTTACAGGGTTATATATATGTTTAGTCTATAACTTATGTATTTTACCATACTGTAGTTTGCATATTAGTTTGGTTTGTGGTCTGCATGTTAGTTTGGATATTAGTTTGGTTTGTGGTCTGCACATGTCTAACTCCTTTATTTTATACCATACTGTAGTTGTATATATTTTACCATAATGTAGTTTGCATATTAGTTTGGTTTGTGGTCTGCATGTAGGATGTATATATACTAACCTGCATTTGTATATGGTTGATTTTTATGTATATATTTAATGTAAAACAATGATTTTTAATTATATATGTTATTTTAATACTTGTGTTTAACTTAAATATTGACTTCCTGGAAATAATATATATTTGTATATATATCTGGTTCAATTTATATCAACTGATTCTAATTGTTCTCATCGATGTCCCATTATCAGCTTTTGGTCTGTCATGCCTGTTTTCTTCATCGAATTCGCGTTCAATCTTGCTCTGCTTTGGATTCGTAACCCATTTCATTTGTTGAACCTCTCTAGCCTCGAAAGGTGAGCAATCACTCACGATTAACGTTCTTATATTTATTAAATTTAATTTCTATTGGAACGACAATTGAAATATGCTGCTGTAGTTATTTAAATTGTTATATATGCTATTATCTGTAACTGTTCACCTGTGGGATATAACACCATATCCTGTTGTTTATATTATATTGTTATTTATGATATATGCCTGTTATATTATTATATTATCTGTTATCACTCTGCAAGTTCCCTGTAATTTATAATTCTCTTTGGGTTGAAATGATACATACCCGAACGGACTTTAGAATAGGAGAAAATCGTTATGAGTTGAAATGATAAACCCAAGCGATTTTCATTTGAATTGAAATTGGGATTACGAGTTGAAATGATATCTACCCGTATATATTAAAATTTCGGATTGAAATGATAAATATCCGTATCACTTAACCATATGATGGATATATATACAGACACCGTTGGTCCATATATATATATATATATTTTGAAAATAAATTCTATGGATTTGGGAAGAAATATATGATTTTAATAAATGTTGATTCTTAAATGGTAATGATATATATATAGATTTAATAATAATGTTTAATTTAATTAAGATTGATTTAATACATATAATATGGTTAAGTATTTAAAGTTATGTTTCAAAATAGATTTCAGTAATAATTTGAATAAGTTAAGGTTGGGAAGATAATTTGAATTTAGTTGAAATTGTATTCATTAAAGAATTTTATTTAATTAAACCGTTTTGAAACTTATTGAAATTGAGATTTAAGATATGATTTATAACTTGGGTTTGATTTAAAATAATTTAATGAATATTTCTTGTTTAAATAAATATAAGGAAATATTTGGTAAAATGAAATTTAAGGCTAGTTAGATGATATTGAATTTGTGAAGTGAATATTCCCTGATTAAATAATAATAAAGTTAAATCAAGAGCTATATGAAACGGTTAAATTTAACTTTAAAAATGTTGAGTATTAAAGCTTTGAAATATATTGAAAATTTAAATGGTATATTTAAAACTGAATTGAATTGATGAATTGAGCTTTGAATAAATTTGAATTTGGAATTTGGGTGGATGTGAATTGATGAATTGAGCTTTGAATAAATTTGAATTTGTAGTTTGGGTGGATGTGAATTGATTTATGAGACTTGAGAAATTTTAAATACTTTACTTTTAAATTATTTAACCTATATATATATATATACTATTTTGGAAAATAGATATATTTGAAATGAAATGATATTTTGGTTTTGAAGGATAAATTAATTTGGAATGACCACGGTGTTATAGTGTATATTTCCACCTTGTAGATAGTTCCGAAGATCCTTAGAGGATGGTTATCCCAAACATCATTTAAGTTACTTGTATTTCAGTTGATATTTCACTTGAGTTGGATTTATTGATATAAGAATGTTAATCCTGACTCGAGTGTTTTGTGTTTTGCTTTACGCTCGGGTCAGACCGAGTGATACAGCATTTGAGACTCACCCTTGGAGTTTGGAGCTTCCTTTGGAGATCCAACTATAGCCTCAGCTTTCAGCTCTTCTAGTTGATTTGTTCAGAGAAGTCATCTATTCGTACTGAAGACTTCACTGTATTTGAGATATTCTATTGTATTTTATTTTTAACTCTGATGTTTATATAGTAGCTTCATGAACTACTATTTTATCTTTTCCGCTGCGTATTATTGTATTACTCTATGTCTGTGATTAATTTATTTACTGTATATACTGAGTTTTGCCAAATTTAAATTAACAATCTATTGTTTTGAATTATTCAAGTCAGACATGTGTGGATTATTGTCGATTTGAATGGTCCAAAATAGTGGGTCGTTACAGTTGGCATCAGAGTGATGTTCTAGGCAAACCTTAGCATATATAGTAAATTTATTTACAGAATCACTTTCGTTCGAGTTGAATCTCTTCCTTTTGACTCGATTTTCTTTGAACTTTGGAACGTTCCCTACGGTTCCAAAATTCATTCCTGTCTCTCCCTATTTGTATTCTTTTGATTCTGGAGTATTCCATAACTCCACTTTGAATGATCTCTATATGAATAGGCGATCCCACCAATCTTTGAATGAATTGTGAAGGGGTGAAACTCCTTTACAATTGGCATTGATTCATCGGAGATTTATATATCCCTCGATTTAGATGCTGCTATCTCTTGTTATGCCGAATTCTATCTCTGGCGATCGAATGTCGATTTGCCTCAGAATTCTGCAGACCTATCTTATTTTGAAGTCACAGTTGACCCTAGAGTCATCCGCGATTTATAAAAAATATATCTATCTTGTATTTTGTAATCTCATCTTCGTTCGAGACTATCTTCAAGTCAGAATTCTATCCGATTGGAGTCCCTCTAATTTGAATCTCTATCATTGTTTCGAAATACATTTTTGAATCATCCTTTGAAAATCGGGTTTGTTTGTATTTTTAGAAAGTGTTTTATATACAAAAATTTTATTTTGATAAGTATGATTATATTCTACATATAAAAGTGAAATGTTTTCGATAAAGATTATATACTTTTTCTAAAATGAGAATTTGAGGTTTCGAAAGGATTTGTAATTTTGAAAAATTATATAAGAAATTTGATTTATCTAAAAATGATTTATAACTGAAGGATATTAAAATTTGAAATTCGAGAATTGAACCCCGGTGTTTTGAAATTGGTTTTAAGATTTTTGAAATATATAATAATAATATGATTTAAAAGTATTTTTCCGAATAAGAAATGTTTCAAATGATTTTAATGAGTTTCGAATGATTTCGAAGAAATTTCAAAAGAATTTTGAGAAAATAGAAGTCCAGAACTCACTTATGTCGCTGGAAATAATTTCGGTGATGAGTGCACGCATCATCGACATTGATTTTCGAGTTTCAGAGTGGGGGATAGGCCACTTCAGTAGCTTTGCTATGCGAGTGATTTTGTGAAACCATTTTGATTTCAAATTCCGAAGTAAGATTTGATATTCGAAAGATATATGTATATATATATTTGAAATGATTTGAAGTAAACCGATGTTCAGTCCTCGAGCTTTGGATTTGATTTGATATAACCTATCTTTTGGAATTGATTTACTGATTTGTTGGTGATTTCCAACTCTTGGATTGAAATATGATTTCTTCGACTATTTTGAAGGTTCGAGCACTTCCAAATCAAGGTTAACTTTTCAAAGCTAAGAAATTTTGAAAGTATAAAGTATATAAGTTTGGTATGTATGTTTAAAGTATGTAGTAATATGATTTAAATAAGTTGAAACTGTTTTGATTAAGTAAATGAATAAGGATATTTTGAATTTTTTTGATATGAAATTTAGATTTGAAATGTTTTGAAAAGAATTTGGTCTTCAAAATATTTTGAAAAAAAAAATTTAGTTTAAATGTTTTAACTTGGTAACATCTTCATGAAGCTATATATTTAACAAGTTGGAATAAATACATAAGTTATACGTATGCTATTTTATTCGCATAAATAATTTGATCCAAGTTTGTGTACACAAATTCGAGGTGAATTACACCATTTCGTGTTAGGATTTTTCATTTGATTCTCGATGGCGAATATTTGATATGGATTTTGGGCTTGATTCTAGAATTCTCTATCATAGTATATGGCTATGCAAGGAGACTGATGGCTTCTAGTCGAGAAGCCATATCGAAATCCGCATTAGGGAAGTCGAATGGACAATACTAGTTCGAAAGCGAACTTGTGTGATTGAGTGAGCGATCAAATGTGATTTTGCGAAATGATGACGTATGTACATCTTATATTATAAAATCATTAATATATTTTGACGCTGAAATTGAAAGCTGTCGGGTTAGAATATCTTTGCTTACTAAAAGAAAATTTCCAATTTAAATTACAAAGATATATAACCCATAAAAGCAAAGATATTCAAATCCCATATGGCTCTTCATACAGCGAAATATATTTTTGAAAATTTTGATACTTATATAAGATGGACTTTATGTAAATATAAGATGATTTTGGAAATGAATTGTTTGACTTAAATTATATTGATTTGGAAATTTGGATTTATTTTCTAAATTTATTATTTTGGAAACTTTGGAACTGAAGATATTTGATTTGGAAGAATAATTTGGTGAAAGCGTATATGTTTTGAGAATTGTATTGATATTGAAACAAATTGAAATTTGAGAACCTTGTGTTACTAAATACTTGATTTGGGAGTTATCGAACTTATATAAAAATTGGTTTGTGTAAGTATGATGTTGATTTGAAGACTATGGATTTGGAAAGGTACTCAATTTGAAAAGTGAAATCTTATATAATTGAAGTCTATATAAGTGTGATTTGATATACTATTGATTTTGGAAAGTATTTGATTTGAAAATGAAATCTTATATATAATGGACTTTATATAAGTATGATATTTGAAAGTGATTTGAAAAGGTACTATATGATACAAATATTTTCGAAGTAAAGATATGGAAAGTGCCTTCTGCTTGATATCCGCTTTGTGGCCACATTGTGGATTCATTCTATCGATATTTCTCTGATTTTTGGTTTTCCGGATATGATACTCGAGTTTTCATCGAATTCCATGGCGTTACCCATCGTCTTACGAACGCTGATGCATAGCGCAACAGCCTGGCTGAGATGGCCTAGGGGTACGGATTGTTTCCTGGGGGATCCAGGCGTAATCATTGTGTATCCTGCACTCTATGTAGGTCGCATTAGTAGCGAAACCGCCTGGTTGAGATGGCCTAGGGGTACGGATTGTTTCCTGGGGGATCTAGGCATAAGCATTGTGTATCCTGCATTCTACTAGTCATCATGGCGTAACTCACAGGGCTGAGAAAGCTTACGGATATGGATTGTTTCCTGGGAGATCCAGGTGTAACCATTGTGTATCTGCGAACCATGGTTAGACAAAGGTTTTGTTTGTTTTTGTTTGGATTGTACTTTCCATATCTGTTTTAAAAGTTTTTCCAGTATTTTCACTGGGTATTGAAACAAGTCTACTAAGTACCTGGAGAATTCTAGTTTTGCGCCTGATCAACGCACTACCAGAGTCTACAGGTTCGAGGATAAACTTGTTGAAACATCGAGTTATAAAAAGTATTTTATTATAAAGGTATTTTATTATAAAAGTATTTCCAACAAAGAAATTTTGTATTAATATTTGAAATTAAAACCCTTATGGTTCTAAATTAATTATTCATGCCCGATATTATTCTTTTTAATCTACCTTATCTGCTCAGCTTTATTTATTCACCTATATTCTGTTTTTCCAAGTCCTCCTTCTTTTCCTTGTTGACTATATCCTTTTAAATATTGTTTATTTATATACTATATGGTTTGAAAAAAAAATTTGTTATAAATATTTTAGAAGTTATTAATTAAATAAAACATATTTAAAGTAAATGATTATTGATTTATTAATAATATTTGAAAATAATTTTAGATAGAATTAATAAATTTATGAATTATGGATTTAATGTTTTCAATAGCTTCTTTGTAAATATAAGTAATAATGTAAATAATTGCTTTCAAATAGTTTTCATATATTTATAAAGGTGTTATTTAAACGTATAAATGGTATTTATAAAGGAAGTAAGAAATTTTACAAATGGGTTTTGAAAAGTATTAAAATATTAAAATAATTGATTTGCAAATGAAGTTTTCAAATGAATATTTCTAGTAAAATTTATATAGTTTAAATTAATTGTTTATCCTTGTCTTTCAATCTATTTTTCTTTCTGGTTGTTTCTGTTCTCCTACCTCCTTCCTTTTCGGGGACGAAAAGTTTTGAGTGGGGGAGAGTGTAACGACCCACAAATTTTAGTGATTTCATTTATTTAATTAATTGAAATTTTGTGAAATTTTAAATAATAAAATTTAAAAATAAAAATTTATTATTTGGAATACGTCTATTTAAACTTAACAATTGGTAAATTTTCATCTGATAATAGTGAAGTTTATTTTCTTATGAAATTTTACTTCAATCAGTTAATAATTGATGATAATAAATTTTTTTTCAAATCTGAATATTCTTCTATAGAAAATTTCTAAATCTTCTTCTGAGTAAGACGTCATCTTTCGTTTTCCAAATTTCGGACTTCTATTGCTCCATTTATCTTATTTTCTGGCAAATAGCAGCATTTTTGGTACCGATTATCGACTTTTGATTGGATGATTGTACCACAAATATCAGTATACCATTTAGGTCGCCTCATCGTGTTGATCTCAACGGTATATTTATTTCTGTATTTTGAGGTTTGGTACGCAGCAGATATAATAAAACTGTTCGTCGTATCGGTACCACAAATTTCAACTACTTCCCGTGCTCTTCAAATTTGAAACGTGAGGTCATTTATTACTTTCATTTTTTTTCTGAATCAACGTGAATATTTATTGCCTTAAATCCTCACCTGAATCGTAACCCGTGATTGTTGCTATTTCTTTTGTTACTTTATTCATATTCGTTCCATTTCTTCTTGTTCATATTTTTCTTTCTCTGTCCATTCAAATTTCCCATCTGTTAAAAACCAATCAACACCTAGCTTTATTAATTCCTGAATTCACACATTACCTTTCAATAAATATTATCTTTTATCCTTTCACTGATAAAAGGAAAATTGTAACGTATGGTTGCCGTTTGGAAAAAAATATAGATTATATGTGAGTTCTTGAGGACAGTTCCTTCCTCCTTTCCATTCCTTTGCTTGCTTCGCCTTCCAAAAATTCGTTCAAACCCTTCTCTGACCATTTTCATTTGCTTTATATAAAAATTATACATAGAATACATTGGCTGTTTGCAATTTCATATCATTCTACGCATCTTCTTCCCCTTCCAATTTTTTCGAACCACCTTCAGATCCACTGTCGCTCGAGCCTACCTCCCATCTTCACCGGCACCTAAGCCTCCATCGGCGTCTCCTCTGCCCTGCCAGCACACCATCAGCCCAATCGAGCACACCAAATCTCAGGCCATGCAGTTCGCCACGTCCTTCTGCCATAGCAGCGAACCCACCACTGGCCGCAGGCTTCATCGCCCCTCCTCGCCGACCTCATTTCCACCCAACCACTTATGCTCGCCTATCTTCTCCTCCTCTAGCCAGACTTCGCCCACTGTCCCTGCCATTCGCACCAATATCCTCTCTGCTTTGAATGGTATGTTTGTTATATAATAAAGATATGATATTCATTTGTTTTGTATATAAAAGTTTTCAAAATTTATATATATATATATATATATATATATATATATATATATGTAAGACTATTTATTATCAAGTGGTAACCCATATGTATGTATTTATGTTTTTTATTTATACGAGCTGTTATACTTGGATCCATTCATTTATATATTCTCTTCCTTGGTCTGTAAGTAGTCTGCATATGTCTGTTGAAGTTGCTCACCTATATTCATTTATTTATATATAGTCTGTATACCATTTTGTAGCTTAGATTGTTATATATTGTTTATATATTTTAGCTTATGTTGTTAGTCTCCACTTATTTTGAAAGGTTTTGTTGTTTATATTTGATTATATAATAATAAATATTGATTTTAAAATGATATATATAAGTATAAGTTGCATACTTTGACAGTTATATAGCTATATGATCTGGTTATATATATTAGTATATTAGTTTATGTATATATACTTAAGTTTAGTTTGAATATATCTATTGAGTCTGCATGTTGATTTAGGAACAGACTGTATATATAGTTTAAAGGCAATAGTCTGCAGTTTCATAATGTCAGTTCGCATATCCTTTCAAAAAAAAATGTCAGTTCGCATATCAGTTTAAAAATATATGAAAGTATATGTTTTAGTTTTACATGTGATATATATAGGTCATTCTATATATGTAATTTAAATTGAATAAAATTGATACGTATAAGACCTTATTTTAATTTTCCTGGTAATATGTATATGTTATAATAATATCTAAGGTCATATGCATATGTTCCATAGTATTTCGCATAGTAGATGTATATATACATTTGTCTAGATATTAGTTATAGGTAGTATACTTATTTACATGGTTATATATATGTTTAGTCTGTAACTTATGTATTTTACCATACTGTAGTTTGCATATTAGTTTGGTTTGTGGTTTTCATGTTAGTTTGGATATTAGTTTGGTTTGTGGTCTGAACGTGTCTAACTCCTTTATATTATACCATACTGTAGTTGTATATATATTACCATGCTGTAGTTTGCATATTAGTTTGGTTTGTGGTCTGCACGTAGGATGTGTATATACTAACCTGCATTTGTATATGGTTGATTTTGATGTATATATTTAATGTAAAACAATGATTTTTAATTATATATGTTATTTTAATACTTGTGTTTAACTTAAATATTGACTTCCTGGAAATAATATATATTTGTATATATATCTGGTTCAATTTATATCAATTGATTCTAATCGTTCTCATTGATGTCCCATTATCAGCTTTTCGTCCGTCGTGCCTGTTTTCTTCATCGAATTCGCGTTCAATCTTGCTTTGCTTTGGATTCGTAACCCATTTCATTTGTTGAACCTCTCTAGCCTCGAAAGGTGAGCAATCACTCACGATTAACGTTCTTATATTTATTAAATTTAATTTCAATTGGAACGACAATTGAAATATGCTGCTGTAGTTATTTAAATTGTTATATATGCTATTATCTGTAACTGTTCACCTATGGGATATGACATCATATCCTATTGTTTATATTATATTGTTATTTATGATATATGCCTGTTATATTATTATATTATCTGTTATCACTCTACAAGTTCCCTGTAATTTAGAATTCACTATGGGTTGAAATGATACATACCCGAACGGACTTTAGAATAGGAGAAAATCGTTATGGGTTGAAATGATAAACCCAAGTGATTTTCATTTGGGATTACGGGTTGAAATGATATCTACCCGTATATATTAAAATTTCGGATTGAAATGATAAATATCCGTATCACTTAACCATATGATGGATATATATACAAACACCGTTGGTCCATATATATATATATATATTGAAAATAAATTCTATGGATTTGGGAAGAAATATATGATTTTAATAAATGTTGATTCTTAAATGGTAATGATATATATATATATTTGATAATAATGTTTAATTTAATTAAGATTGATTTAATACATATAATATGGTTAAGTATTTAAAGTTATGTTTCAAAATAGATTTCAGTAATAATTTGAATAAGTTAAGGTTGGGAAGATAATTTGAATTTAGTTGAAATTGTATTCATTAAAGAATTTTATTTAATTAAACCGTTTTGAAACTTACTTAAATTGAGATTTAAGATATGATTTATAACTTGGGTTTGATTTAAAATAATTTAATGAATATTTCTTGTTTAAATAATTTTAAGGAAATATTTGGTAAAATGAAATTTAAGGCTAGTTAGATGATATTGAATTTATGAAGTGAATATTCCCTGATTAAATAATAATAAAGTTAAATCAAGAGCTATATGAAACGGTTAAATTTAACTTTAAAAATGTTGAGTATTAAAGCTTTGAAATATATTGAAAATTTAAATGGTATATTTAAAACTGAATTGAATTGATGAATTGAGCTTTGAATAAATTTGAATTTGGAATTTGGGTGGATGTGAATTGATTTGTGAGACTTGAGGAAATTTTAAATACTTTACTTTTAAATTATTTAACCGATATATATATATATATATATACTGTTTTGGAAAATAGATATATTTGAAATGAAATGATATTTTGGTTTTGAAGGATAAATTAATTTGGAATGACCACGGTGTTATAGTGTATATTTCCACCTTGTAGATAGTTCCGAAGATCCTTAGAGGATGGTTATCCCAAACATCCTTTAAGTTACTTGTATTTCAGTTGATATTTCACTTGAGTTGGATTTATTGATATAAGAATGTTAATCCTGACTCGAGTGTTTTGTGTTTTGCTTTACGCTCGGGTCAGACCGAGTGATACAGCATTTGAGACTCACCCTTGGAGTTTGGAGCTTCCTTTGGAGATCCAACTATCGCCTCAGCTTTCAGCTCTTCTAGTTGATTTGTTCAAAGAAGTCATCTATTCGTACTGAAGACTTCACTGTATTTGAGATATTCTGTTGTATTTTATTTTTAACTCTGATGTTTATATAGTAGCTTCATGAACTACTATTTTATCTTTTCCGCTGTGTATTATTGTATTACTCTGTGTCTGTGATTGATTTATTTACTGTATATACTGAGTTTTGCCAAATTTAAATTAACAATCTATTGTTTTGAATTATTCAAGTCAGACATGTGTGGATTATTATCGATTTGAATGGTCCAAAATAGTGGGTCGTTACATCAGTATTCCCATGACATCATAATTCGTAACGCACAAATCGGATCGAAGTGGTTTTTGGATAATTAAATCTGATCTCGGTCTCTTCGAAACGATTAACGAATTTGGCCTGATTGATAGTCGGTTATTTAACTATCAAATTACAAACATAAGCAGTTACTAGGCCCATATTATAAATATTTCAAAACATTTATTTCAAAATATCTTTACAAAGATATATATTCAAACTCTTCCAATATTTCAATATTTGAAAACACTTTCAAATACTTATATCCATTACAGGATATTTTCAAACTATATCAACAGTTAGAAATATTTCCAAATCCAACTTATAATTCATTACTTAGAAAAATATTTCTATAACAATCATTTCGTCGCTAAAATATCTCCAAAACCTTTAATTCTAATACTTAGGAAAATATTATAAGTCTGTTTCCCAAATCATTCCTAATATCCACACTTAGGAAATTTTCATAGCTTATCTCGATTGTATGAATATAATTATAAACAAAAGAGGATTTTCCCTCTTTCCACTTAATAAGCATTTTCAAATTCATTTGCGAATTCTCAACCCATTATAGCTTATTTTATAAATTCCCGGAATCCATTTCAAATTCCTTTTACAATTTCAAAGAAATTATCGATTATACTTATTTATGATCAATTAACAATTTATAACATCTTTTGAATTCAGATTCATTTTCCAAAGTTCTCGTATCTAAACAAATTTGGAAATTTCCTTTTCTCAAATCTCTTAAGTTCTCGAATTCCATTATAAGATTTCTTTTATACAATCACATCCATTCAATACAACCCTATTTACAAATCTCGAGAGTAATTATAGGTAACTTCAATAAATTTCCAAAACTCCACCTTTTAAAATAAGTATTCTAAAGTAAAATAATAAATTTTCAAACACATTTAAGTAATTATTTAAAATATCACCACCCTTTGTTAAATAACAATGATAGCTAATTTTCAATTCATTCATAAATAATAATAATAGATTTTCAAAGCTTATTATGAAAAATTAGAATTTATTTCAATCAATATCAAAATATTTAAGTAACTAACTTTTTGAAATATTTTAGTCCAATTAATAGTTTAATAAATAAAAATCCTTTTCTAAAACAACTTCACTTCTTGATAAAAATATATTTTTAAAATCCAATATAACCATTTTTATATTTATAATCTCCCTCGATTTATCACAATTCGATTTACATTTCCAAACTCACAACTATTCCCAAATTCCAAAATAGAATCCACTATTTCTTTCTAAGCCGGTTTCCTTATCTCATTTTAAATTCACACTGTGAATTTATATTTCCCATTTATCAAATGATAATCTTTCCACTTATTTAAAAACATCATTATAAATTTTCATAAACTCATTCCCAGTTTATTCAGGTTTATATTCCAAAAATCTATTTATAAATTGATTTCTAATTAAAATTCCATTTATAAATCTATTTCTTAAATAACCTAAACTATATTCCAAAGCCAACCAAATCTCGACTTCGACTCCATTTCATATTTTCAAGAATCTTATTTAAAATCCATTGTTTAAAAATCCCTGATTTAAAATTTTCTAGTTGAAACCATTTTACGAAATAGCTAAATAAATATCTAGAATCCAATCGTTTATTTTATCCAAAGAAATTTCCTTTTAAATAAATTCCAAAATTCAATATAATTATTTTCATTTCCAAAATCCCTTTTGAATTTCCTTTTTAAATTAAAAAATATTATTTATGGTATTTATAATACCAAAATAAGGGCCAGTGCTACTATAGCATCCAATAAATCAAATCATAATATAGTCTATAATAGATTATTCTAACACATCATATATCACTATATATGAAATTAAAATCAACACTTTTGAGGAATCCAGTTGGATCCCTCTAACCTATTTTTCCTACAGCCACAGATGTTATATAACATAAAATAACTATCCCGCTTCGAGGCGGGATATCGCGGTAATATAGGTCATCCACTATTATACGGCGCGCATAGTGTCTCATCCGCTCCAACGGCGGGAACATATCAACCTACTATATGTACACTACTATATATAATATAATATTCAACTGATAACAATATATCAATTCAACCAATCATCTAATAATTAATTTTAATTATTATGAATTAAATCCAGTAATCCAAATGACTGAGATTTACTCACCAGAAATTTCAAATTGTTGCTTTCGCGTTCTAGTTGGTCTATAGTCGAACGACATTTGACTATAGCCCCATATTCCTCTAGTTGCAAATGCAAGCAATTAAAATCCATTTCAAAGAGGATGGCAACACGATCCCAACGTGATGGACGGCGTCTCGTTCGGACCTTGAATGAGTAAGTTGTTAAATTTATAATAATTGGTATTAATTTAAAACAAATAATTATATAATCACTTATATAATTCAATTACCCTAAATTATTTCCAGCCCGGCCCGTTTCCACACAGCCCACCCTCCATCTTCTCTCTTTTTTCCCCTCCACAACAGGCCAGCCTACTCACCAAAATACAACAACCCACTTCCCTTCCCCTTCTTCTTCTCCAACGACATCACCTGTACATAAACACAGCTCGTACGATCGCCAATGGCCATCCCACCACTAAAACGACCAATGACCACCTCGACGACCCTCTTCAAATAAGCATTTCGATCCACTCCATCACTTTTTGTCCGAGCCCTCCAATCGAAAACGACCGAAGCCCTTCGACCTACTGCTCCAATGTCGTGATAGCCAAAACGCGATCGGACCCTACCAGAGTTTGGTCACCGCTGCCTTTCTCCCTCACGAACTCGAATACGCCGTCTATTTCGACCATCCATGCCTAAATCCTTCGTAGCCTCGAACCCTAGCTTCACTACCTCTAATCGACCCGCCTCAAGTTGCAGTCGAACCCATCGTAACTCATATCCGCATGTAGCAAATGATGAATCTCGATTTTTAAAACTTGTTTCAAGGTTTTAGTTGAGTAATCGTTGAGATAGAAAATATTGAAATTTCGGTTTTCTTATTTTTTTTCCTTTCTCAATGACCAGAGGAGGGTAGGAGCATTTAAAAGGTTGATGGTACGGGTTTGTGGGCTAGTTCTAGGGGTAGGGTAGCTGTAGAGAGGGATTTGGGTGTGCAAAAGTCAAATCAATATATATATATATATAATTTAAAATTCAAAAATATCTAGATATTTAATTCTGAATCCTGATTGAGGCATGCTGCCTGGCGTTCCTATTGTTTTACCCCTATTCTGAACGCACTGGAATAAGTTTCGAGACCTAATTCGATCGTATGGAGAAAATAGCCTTTTGAACTCAATTATAATATTAAATTTTTGATATTAATTTCAACGCGTTTCTATCCCGTACGACCAAATGGTATATCCAACCGCTACGAAATTTGAAATCCGATAATAATACACTATTACGGATCCAATGGAACCAATTTCGTCAAAATCCGAGACTGTGCCTTGGAAGGCTAATTATATATGTTAATTTAAACGAGTTTATTTCAAAATTAGCTAAATCACTTTTTAAATCCAATTTAAAAGCTTTATTACATTTACTCTTATTAATAGAAATTTAATAAGTCTTTAAATCATTTTTATCCAAATAAAAATCCAAGCTTTAAATTATTTAAACAATTTCCAATTATTAAATTCAACAATTAAATTATCCAATAAATCATTATATTTGAAACTCAAGTTATTAAATCTATAAATTTAACCTTTAAATATTTAAAATAAATTAAATATTCCAATTTCAAATAACCAAAATTCTGGGTCATTACACTATTATACTCATATTTACTTGTTATTGATTTAACTTACATTAGAACTTTTAGTTCTGACTCGAGTGTGTTGTTTTTTCATTACGCTCGGGTCATCCTGAGTATTTCAGTGTTTGAAAATAATATTTCTTGAAGATAAAGATGCAGTTTACTAGACTGTATTTACTATTATTATTCTGCTGCATTAGTTTGATATGTTTGTTGATTGTACTCTGATTATGTTGTAAAAATTGAGACCAAATGTATATTGTAAAATAGCTTCATGAACTATTTATTTGATTATTATATTTTATCATTCCGCTGCAAGATTCTATGTTTTGCTTTCCTTCTTTTCTCTTATTTTCTTATTAAACCCTATTGATAATCTGCCCTTTTAAATGGTTTGAGTTAGACTTGTGTGGTTTATTGTCGACTTAAATCATATAAAAGGTGGGTCGTCACAGTTGTTATCAGAGCTTTGGTTTAGAGATATCTTAGCCTGTTGGGGATAAACTCATTAGAGATAGGGTTAATAATACCCAAGAATGAGTTTGAGTGTATATATATCTATGAGAGAGCGTATTTGTTAGTGCTATAAAAATGTTTGGTATTGTGTTAAGTTGTTCTATTGAGTATTTTTGAATTCTAGTTAGTACATAGGACGCTATGGCATCGATAGAGATTTCTATACACTTGAACAGGGTAAACTGACACAATATTGTTTTTGAAATTGTAAATGAAATAATTTTTACGTTGTATTATATTTTGTATTTAAAAGAATAATTTTTCATAAATTGATATTGTTATTTTTGGTGTGTTGGTTGTTAGGAAATGATAATATTTGATTATTGTTATTTATTGTTGGTTAGTCAAGGTTCTTAAAACTATCGACTGTTGTATGTTATGAGAAAATGTAATTTTGTAAATATGGTTTATAAATTATGATTTACCAATAAAATGAATTTAAATTGAAATTTGAGAACTTAAATTCTGGTGTTTGAAGTTTAGTTTTCAAAGATTTTGGAAAAAAAATTGTATTATTTGGAAGTATTTGCAAATAGAGATGTTTTCAAAATGTTTCCAAAAGCTACTTGAAAGAAATGTTTTAAAAGAATTTTAAAGAAAATAAGTTATGTACTCCCCTCTTCTGTCGCTAGAAAATAATTTCGATGATGATCGCGACATCATCGATATTCATTTTCAAATTTCAATATGAGAACACCACTATAGTAACTTTGCTACACATTTGTTTTGACAAACAAATTTTGATTTAAATCCATTGAGTATGAGTTGATATATAAAAAAAAAATAAGTATATATTACTTCAAGATGATTTGAAATGAAACCTAGTATTTAGTTCTTCAGTTTTATGGTAATTAGTGATTTTAAATTATTATAATGAAATGGAATCTTCGACTAATTTAATAAGTTGGAAACATCCAACTTGAAATCTAAAATTTAAAGCTAAGTGTTTAATGAAAACATAAAAGAGGAAGTTGTGTAACTCTTAAATTAACAGATAATGAAAATTAAAACAGATTTAAACTACTGAACATTCTTGTTTGGCAATTTGAATAAGATTTTTGGTATATGCTTCTAGGATGTAGTGGAATATTATAAAAGTAAAAACTTAAGTAATAAAAATGATTCAAAATGAAATTATGTCTATATATACAAATTAAGTTGTTATAGGAAATGTTATACACTTAGTTAATATATTTTATAAAGTGATTATAATTAAATTGAATAGTAAAAAGTGAATACAATTTCAGTAAATGATTATAAACTTAAGAAAATGTTGAAATGATATATAAATGGATTTAATATTAAATGATACTATATATGAGGAAATAAATGCGAATCAAAGAATAGAGAAACTTAAGTATGAGATTGTTCATTAATGAATATTAATGTTAAATGGAAATCAAGTTATATACATAAATAAATGTGAATTAAACTGCAAAGAAACATATGTAATACTTTAAGAATTTATTCATCAGTGATTTAAATATTGAATGGGAAATAATCTATGCAAGTAAATGAATGTAAATTAATAAAAATGATCTTGAATGAATGAATGAGAATTAAAATAAATGAAAAGTAAACGATGTGTAAAAAACCAATAGAATAAAATATGTAAGTTGTGCGCAGATCATTTTATTTGCATGACAGTTCTGATCCAAATTCGAATACATGATTTGTGGTAATTCACACCAATCCGAACAAGAATTTTTCGCTCGATTTTTGACGGCGAACGCTTGATATGGGTTTTTGATATGATTTTGAAGTTTTTTATTATATGTATGGCTATGCAACAAGAATGGAAATTTCAAATCAAGAAATCGGATCAGAGTCCGCACTAGAGTGGTCGAGTTAACAATACTAGTTTGAAAGTGAAATTTGTGTATTCAAGCAAGCGATCCGAATTGATACTGTGTACAAAATGATATATGTACATCGTACAAACTTAAATAACATTCAAATTCTTTGTTGTTTGGCTTATGAGAAGTTTGGGAAATGGCACTTCAAATCGTTTGAGGTTGTATGAATAACCTATTGAGTAACTACCTAAGCCTGTTGCGCGTGAGGTGCACTTGGTAGTTTATTTATCACCCTTGTACAATGAAAAGTTTCTGAACCTGGACAAACCATTAGTTTTTGATTTCTATGGATGTGTGATGGATTCTTTTGTTGCATATAATGGTCGTACTGCTTTTGTTTGCATATGATTACTATATATGTTGTGTTGCTTGTGCTACTGATTGGAACAACTAATATATATTGCTTTTTTATATGGTTTAACTCTCTTTTGGATCATATAAGTGAAATCCAGGTTTATGGAAGCAATAGCTGTTGCTTTTGGTATCATAAATAGAGCTTTGTTTGCCTAACAAATAGGCACATATTCAGATTATGGTTTTTGTAGCGGTATTTATTATTTTCCCATGGTTTGGGATGCTTTGTTTTTGAATAAGATATATACAATGTAATTATTGGTATTGTTATTTTTTTGGACCTAGCCGTGCAAATGAGACGTTGTCGAAATTTTTCATAAATTTAGGACTTAGAAAATTTTCATGGAAATTGGGTTATTTTCAAATTTACATTAAAGCTAACTAAGCAAGTTTAAATTATTTTATAAATTGATTCTTTCTTATTTCTTTTCGAGGACAAAAAGTTTTGAGTGGGGGAGATTGTAACGACCCACATTTTCAGCCAATTAGAAATATTAAATTTAATATAATTGTTGAATAAAAATGGTTATAAATAAAGATTTTACGATTTATTAATGGAATTGTTATTAGATGTATGTTATAATCTAAGTTAAAATTCTCAAATAACAAATTTCAATAAGTTAAAAGATGATAACCCAAATCAATTGAATGGAACACTATTGGGTTGCATATTAACAATAAGATTTGAAATAACAAATGTTAATGTTGTAAAGAATAAAATGAATGTTTGTTTCTAATTGGAATATAATTGTAAAGTTTAGTTGGATATAATTGTGAAGTTTAATAATGAATAAAATAAATGATGTATCAATTGGTGAGATCATATATTATAATTGAAATTGATATATAGAATAAGAAATCAGTTATTTGTAAGTAAATTTATAATCCTTGTTTGTAAACAATAAATTAATAGATATGAGTTACTAAGATGTAACAATTGTTCTATTTCTCATTTCATGATTTAATCCATTTTGAAATTAATTTTGTAATCAATGGAATTTAATGTAATTGAGTAATTTCAATTAACATGAGAGATGTGACGCCCCACTTCGAGACCCATATTAGCAAAGAGTATTACAAAGTAACACCGTTTGCTAATGCGGAGAATAGAGCTGGATAGGAGCGACCATCTATAGCCTTGTCTTAATTATCTATTGAATACGTCGACATTTTCCACTTCTTACTCAAGTGGATCGACATCTTCAATAAATACTTAATACAAAGCCATAGCTGGCTGAAGGATCTATCAGAATAAAATATAACAACTTATATGTAATACGCATCACAAAACAGAAGATCATCACATACCTTTACACGTATACAGATACATTACAGAGTTCACAAAATGATACATGTCAAGTGGTAAAGAAAACCACAATATACAGACGAGTCAAAAGAATACATATAAGAGTTACAGACAAAAAGGACTACACAAAAAATCTATAACAAAAAGGAGCTAGCGAAATCGTCCATGCGGAAGCAAAATAGGCTAAGTCCAATGTACCTAACCTGAAACATCTTGGTCTGACCCGAGTTTAAAATACATGGGTCAGTCTAGCTAAACAAATAGTTAGATATACTAAATGATAATGAACATACAAAGTCATAAAGTACCACAAATATCTCCAAAAGAGATAACCAAGTCATCTAACATAAGATGATTCATAACAAGCCTCATATCATAGGCAACTCCAATAAACCAAGGATATCATATCCCAAAACAAGCCAAAAGGCAATAACAAATACCAATAAAGGTAACACAAGTTTCCACAAGGTAATCGCTATATATCGTGTTGTTCAAAGAACCTACCCCGAAAGACGATACACTAGGGAAATATAATTATCAAAGAAACAAAAGATGCTTGAGCTCAGTACTGTATAACAAGGATCCACAAACCCGAAGGCACAAACCCAATATCACTCGAGCGGTGATGATGGACCAACTCCAAAAGTGATACTATAGGGCAACAAACCCGAAGGCACAAACCCGAAGGTACAAACCCGAAGGCAACATACCCGAAGGCAACAAACCCAATATCACTCGAGCGGTGACGATGCACCAACTCCAAAAGTGATACTATAGGGCAACAAACCGTAGTGGCGAAGGTCCGAAGGCCCAGTAGTGGATACCACAAACTGGCGGAATGTGTCACAACTCTCAGAAAGGAACTCGAAAAATGTTAACGTGAGTCCCATACCACACGTTCGCACTAAACGGTTTACTAACCGTTAGTCAATTTCACACTCAAATCAATACAAAGTTCACCTCATCTCATCGGTAAAGCAGAACCAAAGATCAAAACGGTCAAACGAATAGATTAGGAATCAATTGAAAAGATGAAAACACGTGTTCATAGCACGTGTTTTATCTAATCATTTAATTCTCCTCCCTCTTCGCTCGAAGTGCAAAATTGTGTGTGTGTTTTAAATAGAAATTCTAAATTGGAGAAACGAGCTTTTAATATAATTTGAAAAGATCGTTTTATAAAAACCCGTGTATGAAATCAAAAAGGAATCATCAAAGTCAAGAATGCAATAACAACAAATTGGAACAACCCGAATCGGTTAAAGATTGGAAACCCAAGCAAAATAGGCAAAAACTAGCAGGTCAGTCGACTGACTGCAGAGGCCAGTCGACTGATCCAGAAACTCGAAAATTTCATTTCCTGCAGTCAGTCGACTGACTGCAGAGGCCAGTCGACTGACTGCAGGAAACAAAGACTCCCTGTTTCTGCAGACAATCCCAGGAACTATCATTTTCTACAGCCAGTTGACTGACTGCAGGGGGCCAGTCGACTGACTGGTACTGGGGCTGTTTTTCAGCCTATTCAAATGAAGAGCAAACTCTTCCAATTTGCGATCGGACGAGCAATGGGCGCTAGGGGTTTATGCCAATCGACAACCCAGCCCTATTGGCTCTCCAATACACCACCAAAAGCATGATCAAACATCAAAGCTATGATTTTTAGAGTTTTTGACTTCAAAACACCAAACATTGAAATGTTCACCAAATCAATTCAAACCAAAAGCAAATGAACATGAATAAGTGTTATGAATTCATACCCAACATCAATGATATCAAGAGAAGTAGATGTGAGTTCAAAACGCACCTGTTTAACTCAAAAACAAAGATAAGAGGCTCAAACACAAGGAAAAGATCAATCACTCTTCACTTCAACTCTACAAGCTTCAATCTAAGATCAGAACAAGTATTTCCTAAATTAGGGTTTAGGAATTTTCTGAAATTGAAGAGGAAATGAGATGGAGAAGATGAAGTGGAGGCTTACCTTAGCTTCTGCTTGAATTTGGAGAAAGAATTTGGAGTTTGCAAATGAATCTAGGGTTTTGAATTTTAATTTCCCATTCCTCTCCCTATTTTCAGTTGTGCTAGAAAAAAAGAAATGGAATGAGAATGAATGGATGAAGAGAGGGGCTGAGTTAGGTTATAGAATGAGTTGGGTGAAACCCAAACCCAAAAGCCCACAGAAAATAGCAAAATTCAAATTACTCCAAACATATCGATTCTTATAATAAAAAAAGTCGCAAACGCCATTTTGGACTCAATGGAAGTGGTCCCGAGTCCTAATTCGACCGTTTGCAAATGGTGACATTTCGGACTTAAATCCGACTAACGACGCTATATTTAAATAAAATATTTAAATATAAAATCATAAAATATGCGGGTTGTTACAGATCTCCCCTTCTTAACAAAATTGCATCCACGCAATTCCTAGAGAAGAGTTTGCAACAACTACATACTTACATCACCCAAAAAGAAAAGAAAAGAAAATAATGAGCTTGAGATAAAGAGATATTCTCACCATTGCTAAGCAAAGATAGAAAACCCGGATAGGATCGCTCGATAAACTCTCTGGTTTCCCAAGTACAGTCATTGGGATTAGCGGACCATTGAACTTTAATGAGCGGCACGTCCTTGTTTCGAAGGTGTCTTACCTCCGAGGCAAGTATGCGAATTGGCAGGTGTACAATAGATAAGTCTGGTGAGATCTCAACCCCTTGAAAATCAGGAGAGCCAATAACAGAATTCGATTCTCGAAGACACTTCCGAAGCTGAGAGACGTGAAACACGTTGTGAACTCCGGATAGATGAGCTGGAAGTGAAACTCTATAAGCCACAGGGCCAATACGTTCAATAATAGGAAATGGTCCTACAAAGCGAGGGGCCAATTTCCCTATCACACTGAAGTGCATAACCCCTTTCAAAGGAGAAACACGAATAAAGACAAGATCACCAACCGAGAACTCGAGAGGCTTTCTACGGTTATCCGCATAGGATTTCTGGCGGCTTTATGCCTCTTTCATTCTCTGATGAATAAGGACAATCTTCTCAGAAGAATCATGAACAAACTCCGGGCCAAGAATAAGCTTCTCCCCAGATTCCAACCAACAAGAAGGTGATCGACATGGCCTTCCGTATAAGGCTTCGAAAGGAGCCATACCGATACTGGACTGAAAACTATTGTTGTCGTAGAACTCCACAAGGGGTAGATGATCCTCCCAACTACCTCTGAAATCAAGAATACAAATACGGAGGAGATCTTCCAAGATACGATTCACCCGTTCAGTCTGTCCATCAGACTATGGATGATAAGCTGTGCTGAAATTAAGCTTTGTTCCCAAAGCTTGCTGAAGACTCTGCCAGAAATTACTAGTGAATAAAGGATCATGGTCATTCACAATCGAACTAGGAACACCGTGAAGTCTCACGATTTCCTTGATAAATAACTTAGCCAAAAGTGAAGTAGTCCTATTAGATTTAATAGGAATAAAATGAGCTGACTTGGTGAGGCGATCAACAATAACCCAGATGCTAGAATGGCCCGATCTCGTACGAGGTAGGCCATCAATGAAATCCATCGAAATCTGATCCCATTTCCATAATGGAATCTCTAGGGGCTGAAGGAGACCAGAAGGGCGCTGATGTTCGGCTTTAATACATTGACAAGTCATGCAATTACTCACATAACTCGCCACATCGCGCTTCATGCCTTCCTAATAATAAAGGCGATGCATATCGGCATACATCTTACTACTGCCAGGATGAATAGTATACTTAGACCGATGACAGTCATCAAGAATGTCATGCCTAAGTGCAGAATTAGAAGGTACAACAAGATGGTTCTTCTTGCGAAGACACCCATGAAAATCAATGCTGAAGTCCCGCAACGCCTCATCACGGGATTCAGTCTCACAAAGCTGAATAAGATGCACAAGATCAGGATCACGCCGCTGAGCTTCGGCAATACGATCCAATAGAGAGGGTCGAGCTTCCAAACTGAATAATACTATCGGAGAATCAGAAGATGGAGTTCGATCACGAATATCACAAAAAGATAGAGTCTCAAGAATATCCCATTCGGCAAGCATCATAGAAACGACAGCCGAATGTCTGTGACTAAGCGCATCAGCAACACGATTACCCTTACCAGGGGTATACAGGATATCAAAATCATAGGAGGCAAGAAACTCGAGCCAACGTTGTTGCCTCATATTGAGTTCCTTCTGAGTGAACAAATACTTCAAGGATTTATGATCGGTATAGAGAATGAAGCGCTCGCCTAATAAATAGTGTCGCCAAATCTTCAAGACGAAGATAATGGCGGCTAACTCGAGATCATGAGTGGCATAGCGAACTTCATTCGGACACAGTTGCCTAGAAGCATAAGAAACTACCCGATCCTTCTGCATAAGCACAACACCGAGACCACTACCACACGCATCGATGTAGACAACAAGATCATGATTCCCCTCGGGAACCAGAAGAATAGGACCATTAGAGAGAAGTTCCTTTAATGTTTGAAAGGAAGCTTCACACTTATCGGACCAAATGTAACGATTGCCTTTCCGAGTAAGGCTGGTGAGAGGAAGCACAACACGGGAAAAATCCTTAATGAACCGACGGTAATAACCCGCCAATCCAAGGAAACTGCGAATCTCATGAACATTCTCAGGCCTCTTCCAATTCTGGATAGCTTCGATCTTTGAGGAATCGACTGAAATGCCATCGGAAGATACAACATGGCCTAGGAACTTAACCTTATTCTCCCAAAAATGGCACTTGGAGAATTTGGCTTTAAGCTGATGGTGACGAAGAGTACTCAAGACAATTCTCAAGTGATTAGCATGCTCGGCTTCAGACTTAGAATAAACAAGAATGTCTTCAATGAACACAAGGACGAACTTATCGAGATACTCCAGGAATACTCGATTCATAAGATCAACAAAGAAAGCCGGAGCGTTCGTCAAACCGAATGGCATAATGAGCCACTCGAAAGAACCATATCGAGTGCAGAAAGCTGTAAGAGGTATGCTATCTTCCGCGACTCGGAGCTGATGAAAACCAGTGGCAAGGTCGAGCTGAGAGAAGACCTTAGCGCCACTCAATAGATCAAACATATCATCGATTCTAGGCAAAGGATACCTATTCCTGATGGTCAACTCGTTAAGCTTGCGATAGTCGATGCAGAGCCTAAGAGTTCCATCGGACTTCTTCACGAAGACGACCGCGGTACCCCATGGTGAAAAACTATACTGAATCAACTGTTTGGACTTAAGCTCTAAAAGCTGCTTCTTGAGTTCCTCATTTTCTTTTGTAGACATCCTTGTGGGAGGACGGCCAACTAGCTGCGCGCCTAGAATGAGATCAATGCGGAACTCGATCGCCCGCTTGGGTGGCAAACTCGAAACCGACTCAAAAACATCAAAGAAATCACGAACAATAGGAATACAAGATATATCATCATCATCTCGTAAGTCAAGAGAATATAAGGCCATTTCAGATTTATCCACATTCCGAAGAACAAGTGACAGTTGAGTAGACGAATCTGGGTGTCAAAGGTATAAAATTCTTTCAGAACAAATAATCCTGGCATCGTATCTCACTAGCCGGTCCATACCCAAAATCATATCAAAATCCAAATAAGAAATAACGTGCAGATTCGCACGAAAAGAAAAGCCACATAAAACAATCTCAACATCATCACAAAGCATGCTAAGGGTTGCGGATCCCCCAATAGGATTCGCAATCCTCAACGAAGTAACCATACAAGAAACATCCAAAGACAAATCATCGACGAGCTTTTTCTGTACGAAAGAATGCGAAGCACCCGTATCGAAAAGAACTTGAATACTACGGTCATGAAATAAAATAGAACCTTCCAAAATAGATGGAGATATACCTCTGGGCTGAGATGAACCTCCAGAAGCCTTAGCAACATAAAGCTTGCCAGACTTGGCATTAGCAGGAGCAGTAGGGCAGGAGGAAACATGATGACCTTCCTTCTTGCAATAACGGCAGAAGAGAGGCTTAAGACAAGCTCGAATCATATGATCAGGAGAACCACAATTGAAACACTTCCGAATGGAAGGTGTTCCAGCAGATTGAGAGTTAGAACCAGATTCAATAGGCTTCTTCTTCTAGGAAGGGAGAAATCCCTGCTTAGGAAATGGAAACTTCTTCTTATTGGGGTTCTTTTGAACCTCAACATCATCACCACTATCACACTCCTTCTCGATGGCTTCGAGATGAAGTGCCGAATCAACCAACTCCTCAAAAGAAAGCTTAAGCTGGAGCATTAAAGATTTCTTAAGATATTTCTTAAGACCAGAGACAAACTTCATATTCTTCTTATAAGAAGTGCTAATGAATTCAAGACCATACTTAGATAAGACCTCGAATGATGCAACATAATCAGAAATGGAGGACTTCCCTTGCTTCAACTCAAGGAAGCGACGGGCTAATAAAACCTTCTCAAATTCAGGAACGAATTTGAGTTCGAATCGTTCCCGAAACTGAGTCCAAGAAAGAACAGAGTCACAAGTTCGGCTATAAGAAGCTCGTACCAATCAAGGGCATGCTCTTGCAATAAGCTAGAAGTTGCAAGAACTCGATCATGGTCAGAAAGATCCATACGAGAAAAGATACGCTTACATGCGCGAATCCAAGCTTGGACCTCAAGAACGGACTCGGAGCCTTTGAATGGCTTTCCACCAAGATGAGAAAAATCACTGCATAGGTGTGCAAAAGCAGACTTGCGTGGAGGAGATGCACGAATAGGAGCTGGAGGTTGAGTGCTCCTAAATAACTCCAAGAACTGATCGGCAGACATATAAACGCCGTCCGGATGCGAGCCACTGGATTGCCCAGCATCCGTGCGTCGTCCTCGGCCTCTTCTGGCCATTAGCTGAAAGTAAAGATAAGAAAACGATTATTCACAAGGTAGATATCACTAATTCAAATATGGAATACTACGGAAAGAAAAATGCATTCCTAGACGTATTCCCAAAATTCTATCTACCCCAAAGGAACGGAAAGAATAAAGGCACGATGATTCAAGGATTCGTAACATTCGTACTACTCTTTGATGTACCGTAATATGTGTCTCTGTTCTATGTTTATCATATTTTGTTCTAAACTCAGCTCCGATACCAAGCTGTGATGCCCCACTCCGAGACCCACAATAGCAAAGAGTACAAAGTAACACCGTCTGCTAATGCGGAGAATAGAGCTGGATAGGAGCGACCATCTATAGCCTTGTCTTAATTATCTATTGAATACACCGACATTTGCCACTTCTTACTCAAGTGGATCGACATCTTCAATAAATACTTAATACAAAGCCATAGGTGGCTGAAGGATCTATCAGAATAAAATATAACAACTTAAATGTAATACGCATCACAGAACAGAAGATCATCACATACATTTACACATATACAGATACATTACAGAGTTCACAAAATGATACAAGTCAAGTGGTAAAGCAAACCACAATATACAGACGATTCAAAAGAATACATATCAGAGTTACAGACAAAAAGGACTACACAAAAAAGCTATAACAAAAAGGAGCTAGCGGAATAGTCCATGCGGAAGCAAAATAGGCTAAGTCCAATGTACCTAACCTGAAACATCTCGGTCTGACCCAAGAATAAAATACACGGGTCAGTCTAGCTAAACAAATCCGTTAGATATACTAAATGATAATGAACATACAAAGTCATAAAGTACCACAAATATCTCCAAAAGAGATAACCAAGTCATCTAACATAATATGATTCATAACAAGCCTCATATCATAGGCAACTCCAATAAACCAAGGATATCATATCCCAAAACAAGCCAAAGGGCAATAACAAATACCAATAAAGGTAACACAAGTTTCCACAAGGTAATCGCTATATATCGTGTGGTTCAAAGAACCTACCCCGAAAGTCGATACACTAGGGAAATATAATTGTCAAAGAAACAAAAGATGCTCGAGCTCAGTACTGTATAACAAGGATCCACAAACCCGAAGGCACAAACCCAATATCACTCGAGCGGTGACGATGGACCAACTCCAAAAGTGATACTATAGGGCAACAAACCCGAAGGCACAAACCCGAAGGCAACATACCCGAAGGCAACAAACCCAATATCACTCGAGCGGTGACGATGCACCAACTCCAAAAGTGATACTATAGGGCAATAAACCGTAGTGGCGAAGGTCCGAAGGCCCAGTACTGGACACCACTAACTGGCGGAATGTGTCACAACTCTCCGAAAGGAACCCGAAAAATGTTAACGTGAGTCCCATACCACACGTTCGCACTAAACGGTTTACTAACCGTTAGTCAATTTCACACTCAAAGCAGTACAAAGTTCACCTCATCTCATCGGTAAACCAGACCCAAAGGTCAAAACGGTCAAACGAATAGATTAGGAATCAACTGAAAAGATGAACACATGTGTTCATAGCACGCGTTTTATCTAATCATTTAATTATCCTCCCTCTTCACTCGAAGTGCAAAATTGTGTGTGTGTTTTAAATAGAAATTCTAAATTGGAGAAACGAGCTTTTAATATACTTTGAAAAGATCGTTTTATAAAAACCCATGTATGAAATCAAAAAGGAATCATCAAAGTCAAGAATGCAATAACAACAAATTGGAACAACCCGAATCGGTTAAAGATTGGAAACCCAAGCAAAATAGGCAAAATAGGCAAAAACAAGCAGGTCAGTCGACTGACTGCAGAGGCTAGTCGACTGATCCAGAAACTCGAAAATTTCATTTCCTGGAGTCAGTCGACTGACTGCAGAGGCAAGTCGACTGACTGCAAAACAGAGACTCCCTGTTTCTGCAGACAGTCCTAGGAACTATCATTTTCTACAGCCAGTCGACTGACAGAGGGGGCCAGTCGACTGACTAGTACTGGGGCTGTTTTTTAGCCTATTCAAATGAAGAGCAAACTCTTCCAATTTGCGATCGGACGAGCAATGGGCGCTAGGGTTTATACCAATCGACAACCCAGCCCCATTGGCTCTCCAATACACCACTAAAAGCATGATCAAACATCAAAACTATGATTTTTAGAGTTTTTGACTTCAAAACACCAAACATTGAAATGTTCACCAAATCAATTCAAACCAAAAGCAAATGAACATGAATAAGTGTTAGGATTCATACCCAACATCAATGATATCAAGAGAAGTAGATGTGAGTTCAAAACTCACCTTTTTAACTCAAAAAAAAAGATAAGAGGCTCAAACACAAGGAAAAGATCAATCACTCTTCACTTCAACTCTACAAGCTTCAATCTAAGATCAAAACAAGTATTTCCTAAATTAGGGTTTAGGAATTTTCTGAAATTGAAGAGGAAATGAGATGGAGAAGATGAAGAGGAGGCTTACCTTAGCTTCTCCTTGAATTTGGAGCAAGAATTTGGAGTTTGCAAATGAATCTAGGGTTTTGAATTTTAATTTCCCATTCCTCTCCCCATTTTCAGTTGTGCTAGAGAAAAAGAAATGAAATGAGAATGAATGGATGAAGAGAGGGGCTGAGTTAGGTTATAGAATGAGTTGGGTGAAACCCAAAAGCCCACAGAAAATAGCAAAATTCAACTTACTCCAAACATATCGATGCTTATACTCAAAAAAGTCGCAAACGCCATTTTGGACTCAATGGAAGTGGTCCCGAGTCCTAATTCGACCGTTTGCAAAAAGTGACATTTCGGACTAAAATCCGACTAACGACGCTATATTTAAATAAAATATTTAAATATAAAATCGTAAAATATGCAGGTTGTTATAGGAGAGAGGACACTAAATTGTAAATTAATAGGTGTGACTAAACGTAGCTTATGTTTTGTGAAAATAAAAGGACAAGTTTGATTTAATGAAAAGAACATTTTTATCAAATAAATGAATGTTCCATTTGTGAATATAAGTTTAATTTCATTAAAATAAAGAATAGAATGATTTGATTAAAGGAAGAAACATATGTTTATTTGAACTGTGTTTTAGCATACAGACTGATTACAAGAATAGGAAAATCATTTATTTAAGTAAGTTATTTATTACTCTGGTCTATAAACAACAAATTATAAACGTGCTTAAACAACTAAAGGAAACAATTGTTCTATATTTCATCCATTTTAGTTTGTCTGTTTTGAATTTAACTTTGTAATTAATTGCAATTAATGTAATTGAAATATTTCAATTAAAAGGAAAGAAAACATTGATTGCAATTAATAAGATTTAATAAAAGAAATGCACTTTTGTGTTAAACAGAAAGGGCGTTTTATTGGAAATAAAAGATCATTTTGGGAAAACCAAATTGAACGTATTCATTTTTAAGGTAAGTATAATTTTATTTATTGTGCATTTGATAAAAAATTAAATGGGTACAAATTTGAGTATTATTTGAGTTAATGAAATTAATTTGGTTACGTTTCAAAAATTTGAATGCCAAAAGTTTGTTTATAGTGTAGAGTTGTTCTGCTTATTCCCTTTCTAATTAATAATTGCCACACTCTTTTCATTGTTCCTCATTTGTTCCATTACTCCTTTCCATTTACGTTGTCTGAAGCTTTCCCATTTCGCAAACGTGGACTACTTTTCATGTTTTTAATTCTTTCCTTCACCTCTTTTTAATGCCTACCACTTTTAAAAAGGCTGTTCATATTTACTTTATTTCAATACCTAGTTTGTTTATATTTACTTTATTACATTTTCGTTCATTTTCCAACTTCATTTCCTGAAGCCTCATTTCATTTATTTCTAATTAATAGTAGCCTCTCTTTTCAAATTTCAATAGCCTTAAACCTATCTCTAACCTTATAAATAAGGTATGATGCAAATGAAACCTTAGCCTCCATTCTAATCTTCTTCTTTTTTTCTTTTTCTTTTCCCTCTTCAAATCTTCTTCTTCTCTCTCAGTGTTTTTCTTCTTCAAATCTTCTCATTTTTCAAACTTTCTTCTTCCTTTTTAAATCTTCTTCCATTTTTCAAACCATATATATTAATAACAAGGAGGCAAATTAAAGTGAATCAAGCCAAAAGCAAAATTTAGGAACAAAGCTGGCAATCATGAAGGAAACTAGGGAAACCTGGAGAGGAGCTATTGATTAAAAGTCTATTATTTTCGGATTCGTATAAAGGTGAGTGATTAAACCCACTCACGCAATACTAAAATTTCTGCTGCAAGTTAAATTAAAATCATGAAGCGATAAAATTTTATTGATTGATGTTTGGTAATTTAATTAGAGATTTAATTTGAATTTGAATTTTTTATTGAATTGAATTGACATTTAAATTAATATTGAAATCTAATTGCTAGTTAAACACGAGCAATTGATAACTAGTAACTGTTGTGATATCTTGGTTGATTTGGATGTTGATTGTTATTGGATGCCTATTGATTGATGTTGGATGCATGATTGTTTATTTATTTTGACATATCTTTGGTAATTGCCCTATATATTATTGACATTATATAAATTATCATTTGGATTATTTGAATTGAACTAAAAAAATAAGTTGAAATGATATATACCTATGTCATTTAAATATGGTTTGAAATGATATATATCCATCCATGTAATTAAAATTGAAATAACTTATCACTTGGCCATAGGGTAGAAAACAGACACCGGATATGGTTAAATTAAATAAATTTAAAACCTTGAATTTATATTTTTTTACATGGTATTATTTTAAGGGAAATAAAATTTTTATTTATATGAATTAAATTTTTTTCTAATTCAAGATTTGAAATGTTGAAATTGAAATTGGTTAAATGAAATTTTTTATGGATTTAATTTGAAATCTTAAAGTGGAAATTGAGATATGATTTGAATTTATTGGAAGTGAATTATTTTAAAGGTTTAAGTTTTAATTTAAATTTTGAATTTACTTTAATTAAAATGGTTTAAATTGGTATTTCCAAGTTTGGACGTGAAATGGATTTAAACTAAATTGTTTCAAAATGAGAACGTGAATTGAGACTTTCGGCCTTCGGGTAGAATTGGTTAAATTGAATTTGAAGTAAAGTTTGAAATCGTTTGAATTGAGGTTGATTTAGATTAAAATTTGAATATGAAGTTGAATTGAATTGGAAGTCGAAAAATTAATTCGTTATGATTTGGAATTGGAACATGAGTTCAAATTGTTGTGAAAGAAGTAACAGTTTTAATATAAACTATTTTAATATATAAACTATTTTAATAACCAAATTGTATTAATATATAAACTATTTTAATTATCAAAAATATTTTCAATATATAAACCATTTTAATTATTAAAACTATTTTCAATATTCAAACTATTTTAATTATTCCAAACTATTTTAATTATTCTAACTATTTTCAATATTCAAACTGTTTTAAAAGTGGGAATTACTTAGATTTAAATCATTAATTTAAATACGAAAGTTTTGATATGAAGGTATAACCTATTTTGAATTCGAAATGATTTTGATTTGAATCTGATATTTTGATATGAAGTATGACTTGTTTTTGAAATTTAAAAGAACCAACCGGTGTAAAAAATGTTGTTTGGGTGTTAAAGAGACCAGGGCCGGATGAATGACATACTCTCTGTTATTCTACCGGAAACCCTTTAATAACCGTGTATGTGGTGGATGTTTATCCAGAATGTAGAGGCTGAATTGGCGACGTTTATTGGAATGAAGAAAGAGAACGATGATGGATGACGCCGACACTTTTATGAATTTTAAATGACTAAAACAGGAGCCTATGTCCGCCCAAAGGGTTGGCTACCTTTAGGGGCCATCAACCCTTCGTATCACTATTGATTTTGACTCAATCGGTGCACCTTGATTTGATTTTGTGGGTGGTGGACTCGGTCGGCGGTTGTTGCAGTGATGTGTTACGACCAGCCAGAAAGGGTAAACCGGTAGAATCCTACCTTGGGCAATGCCTCACATGCCTTGTCAAACTTAAATCCTTATGCGCGCCTAATATGATTTTGTTTTAGTATGGTACCTATAGGGGACTCACTGGTTACCAACTTTACTAGTTGTATTACAGGACCTGCCTAGACTACCTGCTTAAAAATGTGTTAAGAGGGATCAATGTAAAGCCTTAAAGCTATTTTAATACTTTACTGATAGACACTACATATATAGCGTATCCTACTATATATAGATAGTTTGATGGATCCTTAGAAGATGAAAAATCCCGTAACATCTCTTAAGTTATTACACTCACGTTGTACACTTGATAGGAGATGGAAAATCCCTTAATGATCTCTGAAGCTCATACACTCATATTTACTTGTTATTGATTTAACTTACATTATGTAACAACCTACCCTTTTGGACGGTTTAAATCGATAATAAACCATACAAGTCGAATACAAACCATTCAAATGGGAGGACTGTTATGGGTAAATAAGAAAACGAAGAGAAAGAAGAAAAAAAACATAGAATCTCACAGCGGAATGACAAAATATAATAATCAAATAAACAATTCATGAAGCTGTTTTACAAACACATTTGATTACACTTTACAATACAATCAGAGTTATACATACAAAAGGAGTAAATAAATAATGTAGCGAAATAACATGATGTAGTGGGATAAATAATAATAAATAGCATACAAATCTCTGTCTTCGTCCTCCAGAAATAAAGTCTTAAATATACTAAAAATCTCAGACTGATCCGAGCGTAATGAAAAGACAAAACTTTCGAGTCAGAACTAAAAGATCTTATGTAAGTTAAATTAACAGTAAATAAATATGAGTGTAACGGCTTCAGAGATGTTTACGGGATTATACATCTCCTATCCAATGTCTAACGTGCGCGCAATAACTTAAGAGATGTTCGGGATTCCATCACCTAAGGATCCGTTAAACTATTTACTATGTAGTAATATGTCTATCAGTAAAGTAAAGTAAAGTAATATGTCTATCATATTTACTATTATAATATGTCTATCAGTAAAGTAAAGTATTAAAATAGCGTTAAGGCATTACCCATATCCTCTTTAACACATTTTTATATAATTATCGTAGTTTATATAGTACCGTAATTCCTCCGTAAACTGGAGGGCTATCAGAGGGCACTCCATAGGTAAGGTACAAACCAAACTCGTAATGGGCATGATAAGGCATGTGACAAAGCACGCGAGGCAATGCCCAGGGTAGGATACTACCATTTTGTGGATCCGGACTGGTGGTAACGCATAGCAGCTCGTACGAAAAAGTTATGATCGTTAGAAGATATAAATTTCCAAATTTAAATTAAATAATAAAAAAACAAGTACACTCACCTCTCTCCTCACGTGCAAACCTAGCACCCTACAGACTCGATCAACATCGTCTCTAACCCTACAACCGCCTGTATCCACCACGATCGCACGCTCCTACGGCTTGCTGTACCCAAATCAGGCGACGCCATCGCCAAGCCCACGTCAGGCCGCCCCTCCACCTCATGCGCGTGGCCCTCCGTTGCCGACCATCTTTCCAGGCCAGTTTCTAGCGATCTAGACCTCTTGAGCACGAACGAACACCACCCCGAAACCTGCTCTCCATCCTCTTCCCAATGCCGCTTCCCGATCGTCAAACGGTCGACGATCCACCGTTGGATCGTAAACCCTAGAAATGGACGGTTGAGAAAGATCATCGATTTCTGGCCAAATGGTGATTCGAATCGAAAAACGAATTACTACAGTAGATTGCACTCGTCGAGAGCTTTCCAACGATATATGATATGACATAGTTTTAAGGAGTTTGATTTTCGAGTTGAATTTGAAATTGAATTAGGGTTTTTGATTTGTAGCCATTGAAGAAGAAGGAAGTAGCAGATAATTGAATAGACAGATACATACAGAAATAAGAAATGAGAAACAACTACGGTTTATAACAGCCTATATATAGGCAGAGCTGAAATAGAAAAGAATGGATCAGATCGATTTGGATTGAAACGATAACGACGACCCGAAAAGCCCGTTTCGTTTCCGAAACGAAAATGGGTCATCCAATATATTGAAATATAGGTTTTCGATATTTTAAAACTCAATGGAACTAGTTTCAAACCCTAATTTCATTGTATACAGAAGTTAGCTTTCAAAATCAGATTATATTCAATTAAATTCTATAAATTGATTTCTACGCGTTTCGAGCCCGCACGATCAAACGACAAGTCCTATCACTACGAAACTTGAAATCCTACAATAATTTACTGTTACAGATCCGATGAAACTGGTTTCGTCGAAATCCAAAAGAGTGACCAAAATGGCTAATTTTCACGTTAATTAAATAAATAAATTATCAAATTGATTTAATCACTTTTAAATTCAAATTTAATAATTAATGATTTCATCATCCTAGATTACATAAAAATAAATAATCTTTTAAAAAAAAATTCCGTGTCAAATTCAATATTTAAATATTTCAGAAATTACAATGTTTAATTATAACTGTAATAAATTCATTAATTATAATTTAAAATTCCAACAAATTCATTTATTTTGATTTCGCTCTTATAATCTAATCAGTTATTACCTTATGAATATAACTAATATAAGTTTACATCTTATTACATTCATATTTTACACTTATCATCTTTTACCACATTAACTGTAATATTTAATTACCTTAATTCTACTGATTGGAATTTCATTAAAATAGTCGTCAATTACATTAAATTAACATTATTAAATTACATTTTAATTGTTTTCTCATTAACAAATCATAAATTTTTAATTTCTTCCAATATTAAATCCTAAAATCTTATTTAATTACTATTTTTAATTATCGAAAATTACGGGTCGTTACACTCTCCCACACTCAAAACTTTTCGTCCTCGAAAAGGGAAAAAAGGAATTAAGGAATTAATATACTTTATTCAAAGTATTCAATTTATAAGCAATTAATTTACATAATTAAGTATTTTAAATAAAATATACTAAATAAATAAACAATTAAATCTTCATATTCAAGTTTAATAAAGTTTGAAAATATTTCCCTTTCACAAAAATTTCAAAGTCTAAAATTCACGAAAAATTTCGGCAGAGTCTCATTTGTACGGAGAGGTCTGGAAAAATAATAATATCAATAATATCATATATATATATATATCATATTTCAAAAAAAATATCCCAAACCACGGGAAAACAATAAAACATCGCTATAAAACCGTAATCCAAAAACGTACCTATTTGTCGAGCAAACAACGCTTTATTTATGAAACCAAAAGCAGTAGCTATTGCTTCCATAAACCTATATTTCACTTATATAATCCAAAGAGTGAGAATTATGTAAAAGAGCAAATATTTAGTTGTTTCAATTAATAGCACAACAAACATCAATATGAAATAATCATATGCAGACAAACAATAAAACCAATCCATCATACATCCATAGCAACCAAAACAAATGGTTTGTTCAAGTTCAGAAACTTCTCATCGTACAAGGGTGATGAATAAACTACCAAGTGTACCTTACGCTCAACAACCTTAGTTAATTACTTAATAGAAATTGAATTACTAGAAATTTAATTTATAATCTTTGAATATATTGAAATTGAAATTTAAAACTTTGAAATTGGTGAAATATGCAACATAAATTTTTTACGGAAATTTGTTACAAAGAGTTATAAATTACTAAGTAAGCCAAAATGATAGGAGTTGTAAATAATTAATAATTTGGATTGAAAGTGATTTAATTAATTTAATATTAAATTATTTAATTAATGTGAAAATAGCCATTTGACTACTGTCTCGGATTTCGAAGAAACCAGTTTCATCGGATCCGTAACAGTGAATTATTGTAGGATTTCAAGTTTCGTAACGATCAGACTTGTCATTTGATCGTACGGGCTCGAAACGTTTAGAAATCAATTTAATTGAAATCAATTGAAATCAATTTGAAATAAGCTGATTTGAACATAACTTCTTCATACGATGGAATTAGGACTTGAAACATGTTTCGTTGAGTTTAAAATTATCGAAAGCATCTACTTTGATATATGGGATTCCCCATTTTCGTTCCGGAGACAGAACGGGCTTTTCGGGTCGTTTATCGTTCCAATTCAAATCAATCTAGTCCATTCTTTCTATTTTTAGCTCTGCCTATAAATAGATCGTTATAAACCCTAGGTCATTCCTTATTTCTGATTTCAATACGTACAATTCCATTTGCTTCTCTCTTCCCAATGGCTGCAAACCCTAATTCCTAAAATTTCAAATCCAAATCGAAAATCAAATCGAAAATCAAATCGAAAATCAAACTCCTCAAACTATATCGAATTATATATTGATTTGAAGATCTCGACGAGCGCATCTCAGATCTAAAATTCATTTTTCAATTTGAACCACTATTTGTCCACAAATTGAAGATCAAATCTCGACCGTTCATTTCGTCGTGATCAACTTTGCCTGATCGTCGATTTAAAGGTACTGTTCTGTAGAGAGGGCCGAGTGGAGTTCAATGGTGCAGTTCGTTTGATGTTTCAACGGCATGATCGATGGCAAAAATTAGCTAGGGTTTCATCTAAGCGGTGGCGGCTGTGCAGTTTCTCGGTTTGGGGTCGAGCGTGACTCAGTCGCGTAGGGTCTGGGACGTGACGTGGTCGGCGTAGGAGGCGGCGGCGGCGCGACGTTCAGGTGGGGCGGCGCTAGGTTGGCCGCGTTCGATCGATGATCGATGGGTTGGTTCGAACAATTTTACGTGAGGGGATGGAGTTCCTGTAGCGGTGACGTGGCTTGTTTGACTGGGATGGTATTGTTGACTTCTATTTCATTTTTATTTAAAATTTAATTTGAATTTCAATCGTACTAATGACCAAATCTTTTGCATACGAGGTCCGTTTCACGCGCGGTTTTCTCCACTAGGATCGTATTGAAATTCCGGACATTTTGAAGCTGGTTTGGACAAATTCTGAGACTGTTTGAATTTTGGGTTTAATTTAGATTTAAATTCGATTTAAATTCAAAGGTGAGTGTTTTAACCCACTCTCAACTTCTAAAATTTCTTATGTTAGTTAAATTAATTTTTGATGTGATTTGAAATTTATTTATGGCAGTTTGATATATTTAAATCGTCATTCCAGTTAATTTTAATTTATTTGTATTAAATTGTCATTTAATTATTATTGAATTTAAATTGCCAGTTAATCACCTGTAATTGATAACCTGTTATTTGTTGATATTTATTAATTGATTTGGATGATGATTGTGATGAATGTTTGATTTGTTGTATTGGATGAATGGATGTTGTATTTATATTATTATAACTGCAAGTTCCCTATGGGTTGAAATGATACATACCTGAATGATCAATAGATTAAGGAAAAATCGTTATGGGTTGAAATGATAGTCTCGAGCGAATTTATGGATTTTGTTATTAAATTCGGGATTGTGGTTTGAAATAATATATAACCGTAAAATTTTAAATTGCGGATTGAAATGATAAATATCTGTATCACTTGACCCTAGGGTAGAGAATATATACGAACACCGGATTCGTTAAATTAAATGATTTTAAAATCCTTAATTTTCGAATTTAATTAAATGATATTTTGGAATAAAATTTGATTTATGGAAATTGAAGTATTATTGGAAAATCAAGTTTATGATGAAATGTGAAATGGTTTAAAAGGAATTGCTTTAAGAAATTAAATTGGAAGTTTAAAGTAAATTTTAAGTGTAAATGAAATTCTATCGAAATTAAGTTATTGAAGTTGTTTGAAAATACTTTGAAATATTTTCAAATTGGAGCAATTCGAATTGATATTTGAACATGGATTGAAACGATATGAAATTCAATAGTTTATTGAAATGTTAAATTGAAAAGTTTGGAATTTGGTTTGTTGACTTGGAAATTTAAAATGGTCCAAATGCGTTGAAATGAAATGAATAGTTTAATTTGATATTAATCCCAAATTCATGTTTTAATATAAACTGTTTTAAAAATATATTATTTCAAAATTTCTAATTATTAAGATTTTCAAAGTATTAAACTATTTTAACCTGTATTAATTATATTAAATCATTTTAACCTATTTTAAACCATTTAATTTATTTAAACTAATTAACCCATTTTAAATTATTTTAAATCTAATTAATATATTTTAAAGCTACTTAATCTATTTTAATTATATTTAATCTATTTTAAATCTATATTAACTATTTATAACTATTTAAAACTATTTTCTTCTAAATTCCAAACTAAGTAAAATGGATGGGTTTATATTCAAATTCTCGATTTTTTTAACTGAATATGGTTAATGATGTTATAACCTAAGTTAGGAATTAAATAGCATATTTGGTTTAATATGATATTTTGAAATGAGAGTTTAGCCTATATTGGAAATATGACTTTTGAAAGGAAATATAATTTCGAACTATGATTTCAAATGTGATATGATTTCAAAGGTGGATATGATTTCGAAGGTAAGTAATGATTTCGAAAATGATATGATTTGAATTGAATATGATATTTTGATATCAATTATGAAATGACTTTGGAAATGTAAAAGAACCATCCGATGTGTAATAAGCGATTGGTTGTTAAAGAGACCGGGATCGGATATTGTCATACTCTCCGCCAATACCGAAAACCACTTTGACAACTGTGTACGCGGTGGAGATTCCAGAATGAAGTAGGATGGTTGGCGACGATCCTATATGAGGTATATACGTGGACCTGACTCCCATGAGTTAGCTTAAGGTGGCTAAAACAGGAGCAATTGACGGGCTAAGTGAGGTCATTCCTCCGATCGGGCACACTCCTTCGATACTATATTCTGACTTTGCGATTGATTTGGTGGCCACCCTCGATTTTTGATTTGGGAGTGTGTTCCGAGGTGGGCGGTAGTAGCTGCTATGCGTTACCACCAGTCCGGAAGTGTAATTGGTATATCTACGCTGGCATTGCCAAATTGTGCCGTGTCACCTACGCTAGCGCGTCTTCTACGAGTTTGTTTTATGTCGTACCTATGGGGTATCATCTGGCGGGCCCAGTTTACGGGGAGTTACGGTACTGTATAGACTATTGGCATTATAAAATGTGTTAAGGGGGGAAATGGGTAACGCCTTAACGCTATTTTAATAGTTTATCTTACTGTAGACATATTATAATAGCGTATTGTACTATGTAGTAGATAGTTTAACGGATCCTTAGGAGATGTGAATCCCGAACATATCTTAAGTTACTGCACTCCGTTAGACACTGGATAGAAGATGTCAAACCCCGTAAACATCTCCGACGCCATTTCACTCATATTTATTTACTTACCGTTGATTTAACTTACATAAGACCTTTTAGTTCTGACTTGAGTGTTTTGTCTTTTCAATTTGCTCGGGTCAGCCTGAGCATTTCAGGATTCGAAGACTTGTTTCTGGAGGACGAAGACGAAGATTGTATTATTATTTATTACTAGTATACATCGCACGTATGTGCATCTAATATCCAAAGATGTTTACCTTGAATGAATGTGTGTTTTAAGTGCGAATGTTTTTGTAGTCACAACACATTTCAAGTAGTTTTTTTGGTGATATCGATGACAAATTGATAGTAAAATTCCGCTGGTGCGTAGATGGAAAGGGCGGTGAGATTCCATTAACGAATGGGGGTAATTTTGAAATTTCAAAAAGACACCGTGTAAATCATGTCGATTGAATTCTCTTTATTAATAGTAGAGATAGAGATTATGGACATACGTTTTTTTTTAAAAAAAGGGATAAAAAAATTCATGAATCATGGCTTTTTTTTCTGAACAAAATAAGTTTGCATATCGTATATGTACTTGGTAGCTAAATGCATTATGATAACTCTGCAAATATAATTGAACATTATAATAAACAACACATATATTGTATTAGTACGAAGAAACAGAACAACCATTCAGAAAAACAATAATAGAAGAACTAAACAACATGTTTTGAAGTCAACATAAGATAAAAGGACTATATTACACAGGAGAACTGGAAAACAAATATTCATGAAGACTTTTTTCACCACTATGTACCATATACATTTTTTGTCAGAAATGAGACTTGTAAGAAAATCCTTATACTTGTATATCTTTTGTCAATGGACTTATAAGCATACCAACTTGAAAAGCCATAAATGGATATACTGATCTTGCGTGATCTGTTGTTTCCTTATTGTTGAAGCCAAATACAATCAGTATTTTAAAAGAATTTTTTTTAATAAAGTTGCTACTTCCACTTTTCTTTAATAACCGTTGACTTCAAAATTTGTTGTTTGGGAGCCTGAATGCATTCTTACACAGAAAGAAAAATTATTCGTTATAAATATACTGTAAGTACCTACTTCTCTAACTATATTTTATAGTGGTGAAAGTGATTTCAGAGTTTAGCTTACAATGTAAAAATAAACACATTTAGGTGCTCATCAACATTATTCCACCACGGCACATGTATTGACCCAAAACTCAAACTGCGCATATACTTTTATCCTCGATACAGCACCTAATATTTTCATTGTATGATCGATCCATGTTAAATGCTAATGTATTTGAGTATACTTAGCCAAGTTATCTCATCAAACCGGGAAGTAACATATTAACCGCTAAGTAGTACGGCTGAATGTAGCGCTAATTATGAGAGACCCCATTTAATCGTCTCAAGCTCTAAAAAAACACAATTCAATTTATTTTTCAAATAACTGCTAGGAAGATTTCTCCTTTCCTCATGCCAAAACCATGAAGATTGTTGACTGCTCTAATAAGAATGAGTTGAAAGGGATGAAAGGCAATTCAGTAACTTTCTCTGTTACTTGTATGTTTATTACATTGTTTATCATTTTCCACTAATACTGTCTCTTAATTTTTTGAGTTGTATACTACAATATCTTAAGTCTTCACACTAAAAAAATTGAAGTTCTATTTTGAATAACTAAAAAAATAAATTTGTTTGCTTTTTGTAAGAAAATTGTTCAATTATCAGATTTAACCTAGTAGCATAATTAGGAGCATAGGAAATGACCAAAATTAGTGTACCAAAGCTGCTAACGAACATTTTGGCATTGCCAAAATAGAGACTGGGGTCCTTGTTTTATCTTCAAACTTAATTGAAAGAAGGTAGATCCACTTTTAGCTGTACCCTCTAGACGGAGCAGCATGTAACAACCCGCTATTTTGGACCATTCGCATCCGCACATGTCGGACTTGAATAATTCAAAATACCGTGTTGTTAATTTAAATTTGGCAAAACTGAACATATACAGTAAATAAATAATCACAGATCACAGACACAGAGTAATAAATGCAGCGGAAATAAAAGAGATAGTAGTTCATGAAGCTACTATATAAATGTATAAGTTACATCAGAGTTAAACCAGATACAACGGAAGAGTAACACGATACATCATATACAAATCAGAATACATCACTGGAATCATCGAATACTGAAAGCAGAATGGATGGCTGGATCTTCAAGCAAAGCTCCAACTTCAAAGGTGAGTCTTGAATACTGGTACACTCAGTCTGACCCGAGCGTAAAGCAAAACACAAAACACTCGAGTCAGGATTAACATTCTTATATTAATAAATCCAACTCAAATGAAATAGCAATTGAAATACAAGTAACTCAAAGGATGTTTGGAATAACCATCCATTAAGGATCCGTTAAACTATCTACTAGGTAGTAATATACGCTAAGTAGATAATGTCTATCAGTAATATAAGGTATCAAAATAGTGTTAAGGCGTTACCATTATTCCCCTTAACACATTTTATAAAAGCGTTATAGACTATACAGCACTGTAAACTCCACCGTAAACTAGTGGGCTATCAGGGAGTACTCCATAGGTATAACACAAAACAGATTCGTAATGGTCGCGTATATGGGAATACAAGTATGACAAGGCACATGAGGCAATACCCAAGGTAGTGAAACTACCATTTGCCTGATCTGGACTGGTGAGAACGCATCGCCGCAGCGACCGCAACACCGCGAAACAACACTCCCAAAATCAAGGGTGCACCAATCGACAACAAGTAATGAGTAGTTTTCGAAGAAGTGTGTTCGCCTGAGGTAGCTGACCTCCATTGGCCCGACACGGCTCCTGTTTTAGTCATTTCCAATTTGACACAAGTGTCAAGGCTATCCATTATCGTTCTCTTTCTTCAGTCATCACGTACATCATTCCAACCACTTCATTCTGGATCACACTCCGTGTATAGTTATTAAAGTGGTTTTCGGTTTAGATAGAGAGTATGTCCATAACCGATTCCGGTCTCTTTAATAACTTTCGTAATTATTACACCGATTGGTCGTTTATATATTTCAAAACCAAATCAATTTCAATTTCAAATAAAATTTGTAAACCAACATTTTGTTTCTCTTTCTAAAACAATTTCCATAATTTACGTTTCAAAACTTCCAAATTCATGATCTCAAAATCTTATAATTCAATTTCAATTACTTTTTAAACAATTCAAATACTGATTCAAGTTCGTATATAAGTTTCATTCCGAAATCATTTAAATTAATTTAATTTAACATTTAAATCAATTTAAATTCATTTATCGATTTCATTCAATATTCATTAAGTAAATTTGCCATTCAAAACAATTTCTATTAAATTTCCAATTCATTAAATCCATTATTTAAATTCAACTTCCTTATATCAAAACTTACAAATTGAATTAAATTAAATTCATCAAATCAAATTCTTTAAATTTCAAGTCTTACATTAATTTCAATAAATCACATTTTATTTCTTGTTAAAGAAATTCAATTTCACTTATTTACTTACTTAAATAAATTTCCAAACTTAATTAATAAAGAAACTCAATTTCAATTATTCAAGAAGTTCAATTCCACTTATTAAAGAATTCAATTTATTTAATTATTAAATAATTCAATCTTATTTAATTACTTAATAATTTCAAAACTTAATTATTAAATAATTTCAAACTTAATTATTAATAATTCCAAATTTTAAAACAACGTTCATTCATCAACTACTATGTTAATATTTTGTTTCAGATTATTAAATATTAACATTTTCCTTTGATAAAAAATATTCAAACTTCGACTTCATTTCAAAACCATATTATTTATTCCAATAAAATCTTTATTTTATTTTTAAATCAAATTATTGACCAATCGGGTTTTATTTAATTCTCTATCCTAAGTCAAAGTTAAATTTTGGGTATTTATCATTTCAACCCGATTCCAATTCAATTCAAAATCAAAGCATAGCAAAGTGAACTTGCAGTGTGATAACTGGGATGGTGTCAAAGTAAATAAACAAGCAATAACAACAACCAATATCAATACAATAATCAATTCAAATAATCTTGAAATAATCGTATTAATTCACATTGTTGTTTGTGCAAATTAATATAATCATTTCTAGAATCTACACTATCATTTCATGTAGATTAAAGATTATTACATTACGGTTCTTCACTAGTCATCCATTTACAATTTTATACATCATCAATTTAAACAACATACATTCAATGGTTCAAGGTGTAATTAACCAAATCCTACGTGTCAATTAATTTAACATTTAAAAGGGGGTCATATTATACAATGTCATTTAACCAAATTTACACATTTGTCATTTCAAATTTTAACTATCCTACGTCAAATTCAATTTCAAATTATTTATCACTTACAGCATCAACAATTTAACGTCCAATTGTAAACATCAATAATCAATCATTTAACAACCAAACTGGATTATCATTGCATATATATAACAGATGATGGTGTCAGATGTCACAGGTGAACTGATACAGGTAATAGCATATAAAACAGTGTGAATAACTAACTGCAGCATATTTCAATTGTCGTTTCAATTGAAATAAAATTTAATAAATAAAGAACGTTAATCGTGAGTGAGTGCTCACCTTCCGAGGCTAGAGAAGGACAAGAACGAGAGAAGTTACAAATCTAAGCACGAGTTCCAAAGCAAAATAGATTGGCACAAATTCGATGGATAGAGCTGATAACAGAAATCGATGAGGACAAATCAAAATCTGTTTTGATATAAACTGAGAATACATACATTATTATGTTATTTGTATATATATATATATATTTTAAAGACAAAATATATATATATATTTCGAAATCATTATTCTTAAACTAAAATTTGATATATATATATATATATATATATATATATTTAAAACCCTTACCAAAACGAAATCCTCATATATATAGCTTCGCTTACCTAAATATATATTTCCAAAGTCAACATCCAAATAGTTATATGCTAGTATATAATATATATATATAAACATTTACAAATTTAGACAGAAAAGGAGGCTAAGGCTCCAGACTAAAATTAAAAAGGAAATCAAGTAAACTTACATTGTTATAAATCTTATACAATTCAACAGTTCAAATATAATATATAACATATATAACCTATGCATATGAACAGATGGATTATAAATGTATACAGCTAGTATAGAAATATACGCACTTATAAGCAAACAGATTATACAAACAAAAATATAACTACCAGAGTATAAACCTATATATAGGCATTAATAGACAAGCTAAGTTTTAACTTACATATATACAGGTTACACGCATACACCTAATAACATGTATATACAACAAACAAAGCTTATATATATAAAACACTCATTTTATTACACTTGTTCAAACTTTTATATGGTAACCATTTCATGGTTATATACTTATGAGCTAGTATATATAAGGACGTACATATATTTTAAACTTATACATAAAAATATATGTATATCTATTTACGCAGAAAATGATGTACTATATATATAACAGATCAAATTTTATATAACTTACCTCTATATATACAACCGCCGTAATACATATATATAGCACACTAGCTCATTCAATTTCTGAAAACATACGTATACAACTACAACTATATATACTAATATATATAAGATAAAAATATACAATACACACACGAAATGGAACAGGAGGAGGCAAAGCAGCCCTTATATAGTTATATATATTACTAGTATTTACACTTTATATATTTTTTTGAAAAGAAAACCAAATGCTAATATATTTAAGCATGTTTGAAAGTATACAGACTATACTGCAAGTTTACTACCATATTTATTTACACAGACCTTAAAAACTGAAACAAAGAAGACTATAAATAGTTGCAAAATCCATAGACTCTATAACAATATTATTCACAAAAATAATCTGCAATCTAGGAAAGTAAAACAACATTGATTGTTTGAACCACACTAGTAGAGTCGTAAGCGAGTTGATATAAAGCGTTGGCAAAATGGGCATATATGCAGTTTTTCTCTACACTTCTGGCAAGCCTGATGCCCACATCCGAAAGCAAGATCCTTTGCTTGGGTACACTTTATATTATAAAATCAGTTTAAACACATATACATTTTATACTCTTAAATCAATGCATATATATACATATTGTAAACTATTACACAATACTAACATATATATTACCTGCAAATGGCAAAAGTAGAAGAGTAGGAAGCAAGGACTGTTGAAGGTTGGGCGGAGATCAGGTGGTGGACGTGGGCGAATGGGTGGTTCGGTAGGAGGCTGCTGCGACGAAGTGAAGAACAGTGGAAGGTTGGTGACGCAAGGAAGAGGCGGAGGTGAGAGGGAGGGGCCGCAATTTCTATTTTGCAATTATTGGGTGAAGTAAGGGAGGAGGAAGAGGCCGGAGTAGCTGCTGCCGAGGTGGAAGGCCGAGCTGGCTGAGGTGGTTCACGACAGTTGGGTGGCCGGTCGAAGGTGTGGTGAAGGCCGTGGGTTGTTGTCAGAGGGATGGTGGGCTGTCGGAAATGGAGGAAGGATGAAGGGCGGTGGAGGTTGCAAACAAAATAAATTTCGGCCATGGGAGGAGCAGGCAACCATAGCTTACTTTGTTATATTATAAATTGAAAAGAAAAAATCAAAGGAAGACAGAGAGAGAAAAATAAAACTGGGAACGAGCAAAAATGAATGGCAATTTCATTTAACAGCTAGGATACGAAAAGTTAATAAATAAATTTTGGGAATAGAAACGGTTACTGTCCATTTGTTTCTCACGATGAATAACGAATGGTCATAGAGAATCCCAAAAGCCAGATGGCGGAACCGATACGAAAAATTTGTCTCCGTAAATTTCGCCGGTTTTTCGGACTTCGAAATACACAATCGAATATATCGTAGAGGTCAGCACGACGAGACGATCAAAATGGTATACAGATATCAGTGGTACGATTTAGTTATAAAGATTCGAATTTTCTACTATCGAAAAATGCAAGAAAAACGCTGAAAAATAAGATCGACGGAGCCAAAGATGTCCGAATTTGGAAAAACGACAAACTGACATCTTGCTAAGAAGATGGTTTAGAATTTTTCTATGTAAAAATATTTAGGTTCCGAAAACATTTTATTTTCATTGCTTTTTAACTGATTAAATTTGTAACAACCCGCTATTTTGGACCATTCAAATCGACAATAAATCCACACATGTCTGACTTGAATAATTCAAAATATCAGATTGTTAATTTAAATTTGGCAAAACTCAGCATATGCAGTAAATAAATCAATCACAGAATCACAGACACAGAGTAATACAATAATACGCAACGGAAAAGATAAAATAGTAGTTTATGAAGCTACTATATAAACATCAGAGTTAGAAATAAAATACAACAGAATATCTCAAATACAGTGAAGTCTCCAATCCAAATAGATGACTTCTATGAACGAATCAACTGGAAAGCTGGAAGCTGAATCAATAGTTGGATCTCCAAACGAAGCTCCAAACTCCAGGGATGAGTCTCAAATGCTGTATCACTCAGTCTGACCCGAGCGTAAAGCAAAACACAAAACACTCGAGTCAGGATTAACATTCTTATATAAATAAATCCAACTCAAGTGAAATATCAACTGAAATACAAGTAACTTAAAGGATGTTTGGGATAACCATCCTCTAAGGATCTTTAGAACTATCTACAAGGTGGAGATATACATTATAACACCGTGGTCATTTCAATTTAATTTATACTTCAAAACCCAAATATCATTTCATTTCAAATATACCTATTTTCCAAAATAGTGTATGTTCATTAAATAATTTATAAAGTAAAGTATTTATAATTTCCTCAAGTCTCACAAATCGATTCAAATTAACCCAAATTCCAAATTCAAATTTTTTTTCAAAACTCAATTCATCAATTCAATTCAGTTCTAAAAATATACCATTTAGATTTTCAATATATTTCAAAGCTTTAATATTCAACATTTTCAAAGTTAAATTTAACGGTTTCCTATAGCTCTTGATTCAACTTTATTATTATTTAATCAGGGAATATTCACTTAGTAAATTCAATATCATTTAACTAGCCTTAAATTTCAATTTTTCCAAATATTTCCTTAAATTTATTTTAAACAAGAAATATTCATTAAATTATTTAAATCAAACTCAAGTTATAAATCATATCTCAAACCCCAATTTCAATAAGCTCTAAATTGGTTTAATTAAATAAATATCATTATTAAATCTATATATATCCTTACCATTTATATATAAAATTTAAGAATCAACATTTATTTAACCCGTATAAATTTTTCCCAAATTCATAGAATTTATTTTCAAAATATTTATATATATGGACCAACGGTGTCTGTATATATATTTATCATATGGTTAAGTGATACGGATATTTATCATTTCAATCCGAAATTTAAATATATACGGGTAGATATCATTTCGACCCGTAATCCCAATTTCAATTCAATTGAAAATCGCTTGGGTTTATCATTTCAACCCATAACGATTTTCTCCTATTCTAAAGTCCGTTCGGGTATGTATCATTTCAACCCATAGTGAATTCTATACTAACAGGGAACTTGCAGAGTGATAACAGAAAATATAAAATATAACAACAGGCATATATCATCAATATAAATAACAGATACTGGTGTTAGATGTCTTAGGTGAAAATATACAGATAATAGTAATAACAGGCATATAAATACTAGATACTGGTGTCAAATGTCACAGGTGAACATATACAGATAATAGTAATAACAGGCATATAAATACTAGATACTGGTGTCAAATGTCACAGGTGAACATATACAGATAATAGTAATATCAGGCATATAAATACTAGATACTGGTGTCAAATGTCACAGGTGAACATATACAGATAATAGCATATATAACAGGCATATAAATACTAGATACTGGTGCCAAATGTCACAGGTGAACATATACAGATAATAGCATATATAACAGGCATATAAATACTAGATACTGGTGTCAAATGTCACAGGTGAACATATACAGATAATAGCATATATAACAATTTAAATAACTACAGCATCATATTTCAATTGTCGTTTCAATTGAAATCAAATTTAAATAATAAAAGAACGTTAATCGTGAGTGATTGCTCACCTTTCGAGGCTAGATAGATTTAACGAAGAAATGAGCTACGAATCCAAGCACGAATTGCAAAGAAAAGCACAATGGACATGGATTCGTCGGACAAGCTGATAGATAAGAAATCGATGAGAATGGATCAAATCAATTTTGCTTGATAGAAACGAAATATGGTTTATATACATATATATATATATTTCAAAATCAGTTTTAAACTTATATATATATATATATATACACACACATATGTGGAAGCCAAACTCAAATCTACCTATCTACAAAAACAATATATAAACATAGGTATAAATAAAAAATATACAATCTTCCAAAATTTATATCATTTATGCAGACCGGTATATCTATATACCTACTTGATATGTAAACACAAACATTTATATATTTATATATATATATATATATGCAGACCCCATATGAAATATACACTGAATATATGCATGTGCCTATACCACAAATAAAATATATGCAGCCATATACATAAGGCTACTCAACCACATATGAAGACCGTACACACCTTTAAACAAATTTTTGTAAACTAGATACGTCACGTATAACATAGAGTGCCAGGACAAAAAAAACAGAGCAGGTCAGGTAAGAGTTGATGTTAAACAAATGTTTTTTTTTATATATATAATATACAAAAAGAAGCAAAGATACCCATATGCTTAAACTATAAACTGATTAGTATATTACATGTGCACTAATATATATCTAACCCATATTTAATATATATAAACTCATGCTGAAACTTATATATGCACCAGAGATAACATATCTGACCTACAGTAACCACTTTATTTTAAAACTTTATATACTTTACAATATATATTGTATAACTTTAAAACTTTGCAATATATATAACTATATAATATAAACAAATAAACTAAAATACCTATACCCATATATCAGACAACCTTGCTGTAACTTACACAATATACAAACTATATTTAGAACTGTTATAGAAACAAGTATATAGCTCGCGTACCAATATATGTCACGAAGACGAGCAAAACGAGCAAGGAGGCTACCGGCTACTAAATGCTCGGAGAGGAAGGGATGTGCGGCTGCTCTGGTGGAGACAAGGCGGAGTAGAAAAAAAAATGGTGACGAGATGGCTGGAGGGCACTGTCGTGCGTCATCGAGGTCGGGTTCTGGAAGTGAGGCGAGTGCGGAGGGATGTCGGAGCGGTGGTGGCTCTGGTTCAAGTTGGGTGGCGAACACGGAGGGTCTCGGGAAGGTGAAGGAAGAAAGGGGATGCAAGGCTTCGGCCTGGTGGTTGATGAGGTGATGGTGGGTCGAAGGGTGACTGATCTGTTGAGGCCGAGGCCTGGGTGTGAGGCGGATGTGGATCTGAGGGAGAAGGGGACGTGGGTTTTGTTTGGGTTGTGGCTTCGGTTGTGGTGCCTGGGCTAGCTGCGTGGAGGCTGGGGTGACGTGAAGGGGCCGCGAAGTCGGAGAAAGGAGGGGACGGGTTGGTTGAGCTGCTCGGATCTGAGGAGGCGGAAGCTGTTGGGGATAAGGCTCGGTTGCAATGTGGAGCAGGCGGGGATTGGCGATGGGTAGAGAGGCCGGAGATGATTTGGGTTGTATGCTCGTGGGTAGGTTTGGTGGCGGCAAAAGTATGAGAAGAGAGAGGGCGGATTTGATGGGGAGGATGAGGGAACGGCAAACTTTTGGAGAATAGAGGAAAAAAAAGAAACAGAGAAGAAAAGAGATGTGAACAGTTTATATAATATAAGTTTTGTAACGCATGCTATTGGAACAGAAGCAACAATTGAAATGAACAGAGAGCTACTGGGGAAACGTACCACTTAAAATTAAAGGTAAGAACAACGGTCACAAGCTATGATTTAGCTGAAAATTTAAAGCGGTCCAGCTGTTCGTTCAAAATTTTGAAAAGGCACCGAAGGTAAATGTCGTAATTTGTGGTACCGCTGCAACAGACAGTTGATTACTTCCGTCGCGTACCAGACCTCAAAATACAGAAATGAATATACCGTGGAGATCAGCACGACGAGACGATCAAAACGATATACAGATATCAGTGGTACGATCAACCGATCAAAAGTCGATAATCAGTACCAGAAATGCTGCTAATTTGCCAGAATTAAGATAAACGGAGTAATAGAAGTCCAAATTTCGTGAAACGAATTTCGTAGTCTGATTCAGAATGCTCTGAATAAATTTTATCCTGTTGACATATTTTGGTTTCGGAAAACTTTTAAATTCACTGTTATTAACCGGTTTGATTTGAACTAAAATTTCACAGGAAAATAAACTTCAATATTATCAGATGAAAATTTACCAGTTGCTATATTAAAATAGACGTATCCAAATAATAAATTTTTATTTTCAAATTTTATTGTTTAAAATTTCACAAAAATTTCAATTAATTTAACAAATAAAATAAATAAAAGTTTAGGGTCGTTACACTCTCCCCCACTCAAAACTTTTCGTCCCCGAAAAGAGAGGAGGTAGGAGAATAGAACAACCAGGCAGAAAAGGTAGGTTAAAAGACAAGATTAAACAATTAATTTGAAACTATATATAAATTTTACTTGAAATATTCATTTGAAAACTTCATTTACAATTCAATTATCTTTAATACTTTAATATCTTCCAAAACCCATTTGTAAAATTTCTTGCTTCCTTTTTAAATACCATTAATGTTTAAATAACACCTTTATAAAGGTATGAAAACTACTTGAAAACAATTATTTACATTATTACTTATTTTTTTCAAAGAAGCTATTTGAAAACATTAAATTCATAATTTATAAATTTATTAATTTATCTCAAGATATTTTTCAAATATTATTAAGAAATCAATAATTATTTAAAAAAATATAGTCAACAAGGAAAAGAAGGAGGACTTGGAAAAACAGAATATAGGTGAATAAATAGGGTTGAGCAGATAAGGTAGATTCAAAAGAATAGTATCGGGCATGAATAATTAATTCAAACCATAAGGATTTCAATTTCAAATATTGATACAAAATTTCTTTGCTGGAAATACTTTTATAATAAAATATTTTTTTTATAACGAAACAAATTTCATTTCGAAAATACTTTTATAACTCGATGTTTCAACAAGTTTATCCTTGTTCCTGTAGACTCTGGTAGTGCGTTGATCAGGCGCAAAACTAGAATTCTCCAGGTACTTAGTAGACCTGTTTCAACACCCAGTGAAAATACTGGAAAACTTTTAAAAACAGATATGGAAAGTACAATCCAATCAAAACACAAACAAAACCTTTGTCCAACCATGGTTCGCAGATACACAATGGTTACGCCTGGATCCCCCAGGAAACAATCCATATCCGTAAGCTTTCTCAGCCCTGCGAGTTACGCCATGATGACTAGTAGAATGCAGGATACACAATGGTTATGCCTGGATCCCCCAGGAAACAATCTGTACCCCCAGGCAAGACTCAGCCAAGCATTTGCGCTACTATTCGCGACCTACACAGATTGCAGGATACACAATGGTTACGCCTGGATCCCCCAGGAAACAATCCGTACCCCTAGGCAAGACTCAGCCAGGCAGTTGCGCTATGCAGTCACGAGAGAAACATAAGACCATGGGTAACGCCATGGAATTCGAAGGACACTCGAGTATCATATCCGGAAAACCAAAATCAGAGAGAATAATATCGATAGAATGAATCCAAGATGTGGCCACAAATCGGATATCAAGCAGAAGGCACTTTCCATATCTTTACTTCGAAAATATGTATCATATAGTACCTTTTCAAATCACTTTCAAATATCGTACTTATATAAAATCCATTATATATAAGATTTAATTTTCAAGTCAAATACTTTTCCAAAATCAAAAGTATATCAAATCACACTTATATAGACTTTAATTATATAAGATTTCACTTTTCAAATTGAGTACCCTTTTTCAAATCCATAGTTTTCGAATCAATTTCATACTCATACAAATCAATTTTATATAAGTTCGACAACTCCCAAATCAAGTGTTTAGTAACATAAGGTTCTCAAATTTCAATTTGTTTCAATATCAGTTCAATTTCAAAATCATATACAATTTTACCAAATTATTTCTTCTCAAATTAATTATTTTTAGTTTCAAAGTTTCCAAAATAATAGATTTAGAAAATAAATCCAAATTTCCAAATCAATAATTTAAGTCAACCAATTCATTTCCAAAATCAAATGTTTTCAAAATCATCTTATACTTACGTAATGTCTATCTTATATAAGGATCAAATTTTCAAAATAAATTTCGCTGTATGAAGAACCATATGGGATTGAATATCTTTGCTTTTATGGGTTATATATCTTTGTAATTTAAATTGGAAAGTTTCTTTTAGTAAGCAAAGATATTCTAACTCGACAGCTTTCAATTTCAGCGTCAAAATGTATCAATGATATTAGAATATAAGATGTACATACGTCATCATTTCGAAGAATCACATTTGATCGCTCGCTTGATCACACAAGTTCGCTTTCAAACTAGTATTGTCCATTCGACTTCCCTAATGCGGACTTCGATATGGTTTCTCGACTAGAAGCCATCAGTCTCCTTGCACAGCCATATACTACGATAGAGGATTCTAGAATCAAGCCCAAAATCCATATCAAATATTCGCCATCAAGAATCGAATGAAAAATCCTAACACAAAATGGTGTATTCACCTCGAACTTGTGTACTCAAACTTGGATCAAATTAATTATGCGAATAAAACAGCACACGTACAACTTATATATTTATTCCAACTTGTTAAATATATAGTTTCATAAGGATGTTACTAAGTTAAAACATTTAAACTAAATTTTATTCAAAATATTTTGAAGACCAAATTCTTTTCAAAGCATTTCGAATCTAAATTTCATATTAGAAAAATTCAAAATAGCCTTATTCATTTACTTAACAAAAAAGTTTCAACTTATTTATCATATTACTTCATACTTAAACATTCGAAACAAATTTATATACTTTATCAAATAATTCATACTTTTCAAAATTTCTTAGCTTTGAAAAGTTAACCTTGATTTGGAAGTGCTCGAACCTTCAAAATAGTTGAAGAAATCATTTTCAAATTCAAGAGTTGGAAATCAGCAACAAATCAGTAAATCAATTTTAATATATGGGGTTATATCAAATCCGAAACTCAAGGACTGAACACCGGCTTACTTCAAATCATTTCAAATATATATACATATATACTTTGAATATCAAATCTTACTTCGGAATTTGAAATCAAAATTGGTTTCGCAAAATCACTCGCATAGAAAAGCTACTAAAGTGGCCTCTCCCCCACTCTGAAACTCGAAAATCAACGTCGATGATGCATGCACTCATCACCGAAATTATTTTCCAGCGACATAAGTGAGTCCTGGACTTCTATTTTCTCAAACTTCTTTTGAAATTTCTTCGAAATCATTCGAAACTCATTAAAATCATTTGAAACATTTCTTATTCAGAAAATACTTTTAAATCATATTATTGTTATAATATATTTCAAAATCTTAAAACCAATTTCAAAATACCGGAGTTCAATTCTCGAATTTCAAATTTTAAAATCCTTCAGTTATAAATCATTTTTAGATAAATCAAATTTCTTATATAATTTTCAAAATTACAGATCCTTTCGAAACCTCAAATTCTTATTTTAAAAGGGTTTATAATCTTTATCGAAAACATTACACTTTTATATATAGAATATAATCATACTTATAAAAATTTCGATATATAAAACAATTTCCAAAATACGAATAAACCCGATTTTTCAAAAGGATGATTCAAGAATGGATTTCAAAGCAAAGATAGATATTCAAATTGGAGGTACTCTAATCAAATTGAATTCTGATTCGAATATAGGCTCGAACGAAGATGAGATAATTAAATTTCAAAATAGAAGATGAATATACTTATATAAATCGCGGGCGACCTTAACCGGATCAACCGTGACTTCAAGAACAGATCGATGCAGAATTCCAAGAAAAAAAATCAACATTTGATCGCAAGAGATAGCGGCATCTAAACCAAAGATATAGAAATCTCCGATGAATCAATGCCAATTGTGAAGGAGTTTCACCCCTTCACAAATCATTCAAAGATTGGCGGGATCGCCTATTCTTATAGAGATCATTCGAAGTGGAGTTATGGGATACTCCAGAATCAAAAGAATACCAATAGAGAGGGACAAGAATGAATTTTGAAACCGTAGGGAACGTTCCAAAGTTCAATGGAAATCGAGTCAAAAGGAAGAGATTAAACTCGAATGAAAGAGATTCTGTAAATAAATTTACAATATATGCTAAGTTTCGCCTAGAACCTGGCTTTGATACCAACTGTAACAACCCGCTATTTTGGACCATTCAAATCGACAATAAATCCACACATGTCTGACTTGAATAATTCAAAATATCAGATTGTTAATTTAAATTTGGCAAAACTCAGCATATGTAGTAAATAAATCAATCACAGAATCACAGACACAGAGTAATACAATAATACGCAGCGGAAAAGATAAAATAGTAGTTCATGAAGCTACTATATAAACATCAGAGTTAGAAATAAAATACAACAGAATATCTCAAATACAGTGAAGTCTCCAATCCAAATAGATGACTTCTGTGAACGAATCAACTGGAAAGCTGGAAGCTGAATCAATAGTTGGATCTCCAAACGAAGCTCCAAACTCCAGGGATGAGTCTCAAATGCTGTATCACTCAGTCTGACCCGAGCGTAAAGCAAAACACAAAACACTCGAGTCAGGATTAACATTCTTATATAAATAAATCCAACTCAAGGGAAATATCAACTGAAATACAAGTAACTTAAAGGATGTTTGGGATAACCATCCTCTAAGGATCTTTAGAACTATCTACAAGGTGGAGATATACATTATAACACCGTGGTCATTTCAATTTAATTTATACTTCAAAACCCAAATATCATTTCATTTCAAATATACCTATTTTCCAAAATAGTGTATGTTCATTAAATAATTTATAAAGTAAAGTATTTATAATTTCCTCAAGTCTCACAAATCGATTCAAATTAACTCAAATTCCCAATTCAATTTTTTTTTCAAAACTCAATTCATCAATTCAATTCAGTTCTAAAAATATACCATTTAGATTTTCAATATATTTCAAAGCTTTAATATTCAACATTTTCAAAGTTAAATTTAACGGTTTCCTATAGCTCTTGATTCAACTTTATTATTATTTAATCAGGGAATATTCACTTAGTAAATTCAATATCATTTAACTAGCCTTAAATTTCAATTTTTCCAAATATTTCCTTAAATTTATTTTAAACAAGAAATATTCATTAAATTATTTAAATCAAACTCAAGTTATAAATCATATCTCAAACCCCAATTTCAATAAGCTCTAAATTGGTTTAATTAAATAAATATCATTATTAAATCTATATATATCCTTACCATTTATATATAAAATTTAAGAATCAACATTTATTTAACCCGTATAAATTTTTCCCAAATCCATAGAATTTATTTTCAAAATATTTATATATATGGACCAACGGTGTCTGTATATATATTTATCATATGGTTAAGTGATACAGATATTTATCATTTCAATCCGAAATTTAAATATATACGGGTAGATATCATTTCGACCCGTAATCCCAATTTCAATTCAATTGAAAATCGCTTGGGTTTATCATTTCAACCCATAACGATTTTCTCCTATTCTAAAGTCCGTTCGGGTATGTATCATTTCAACCCATAGTGAATTCTATACTAACAGGGAACTTGCAGAGTGATAACAGATAATATAAAATATAACAACAGGCATATATCATCAATATAAATAACAGATACTGGTGTTAGATGTCATAGGTGAACATATACAGATAATAGTAATAACAGGCATATAAATACTAGATACTGGTGTCAAATGTCACAGGTGAACATATACAGATAATAGTAATAACAGGCATATAAATACAAGATACTGGTGTCAAATGTCACAGGTGAACATATACAGATAATAGCATATATAACAGGCATATAAATACTAGATACTGGTGTCAAATGTCACAGGTGAACATATACAGATAATAGCATATATAACAGGCATATAAATACTAGATACTGGTGTCAAATGTCACAGGTGAACATATACAGATAATAGCATATATAACAATTTAAATAACTACAACATCATATTTCAATTGTCGTTTCAATTGAAATCAAATTTAAATAATAAAAGAACGTTAATCGTGAGTGATTGCTCACCTTTCGAGGCTAGATAGATTTAACGAAGAAATGAGCTACGAATCCAAGCACGAATTGCAAAGAAAAGCACAATGGACACGGATTCGTCGGACAAGCTGATAGATAAGAAATCGATGAGAATGGATCAAATCAATTTTGCTTGATAGAAATGAAATATGGTTTATATACATATATATATATATTTCAAAATCAGTTTTAAACTTATATATATATATACACACACATATGTGGAAGCCAAACTCAAATCTACCTATCTACAAAAACAATATATAAACATAGGTATAAATAACAAATATACAATCTTCCAAAATTTATATCATTTATGCAGACTGGTATATCTATATACCTACTTGATATGTAAACACACACATTTATATATTTATATATATATATATATGCAGACCCCATATGAAATATACACTGAATATATGCATGCGCCTATACCACAAATAAAATATATGCAGCCATATACATAAGGCTACTCAACCACATATGAAGACCGTACACACCTTTAAACAAATTTTTGTAAACTAGATACGTCACGTATAACATAGAGTGCCAGGACAAAAAAAAACAGAGCAGGTCAGGTAAGAGTTGATGTTAAACAAATGTTTTATATATATATATAATATACAAAAAGAAGCAAAGATACCCATATGCTTAAACTATAAACTGATTAGTATATTACATGTGCACTAATATATATCTAACCCATATTTAATATATATAAACTCATGCTGAAACTTATATACGCACACAGAGATAACATATCTGACCTACAGTAACCACTTTATTTTAAAACTTTATATACTTTACAATATATACTGTATAACTTTAAAACTTTACAATATATATAACTATATAATATAAACAAATAAACTAAAATACCTATACCCATATATCAGACAACCTTGCTGTAACTTACACAATATACAAACTATATTTAGAACTGTTATAGAAACAAGTATACAGCTCGCGTACCAATATATGTCACGAAGACGAACAAAACGAGCAAGGAGGCTACCGGCTACTCAATGCTCGGAGAGGAAGGGATGTGCGGCTGCTCTGGTGGAGACAAGGCAGAGTAGAAAAAAAAATGGTGACGAGATGGCTGGAGGGCGCTGTCGTGCGTCATCGAGGTCGGGTTCTGGAAGTGAGGCGAGTGCGGAGGGATGTCGGAGCGGTGGTGGCTCTGGTTCAAGTTGGGTGGTGAACACGGAGGGTCTCGGGAAGGTGAAGGAAGAAAGGGGATGCAAGGCTTCGGCCTGGTGGTTGATGAGGTGATGGTGGGTCGAAGGGTGACTGATCTGTTGAGGCCGAGGCCTGGGTGTGAGGCGGATGTGGATCTGAGGGAGAAGGGGACGTGGGTTTTGTTTGGGTTGTGGCTTCGGTTGTGGTGCCTGGGCTAGCTGCGTGGAGGCTGGGGTGATGTGAAGGGGCCGCGAAGTCGGAGAAAGGAGGGGACGGGTTGGTTGAGCTGCTCGGATCTGAGGAGGCGGATGCTGTTGGGGATGAGGCTCGGTTGCAATGTGGAGCAGGCGGGGATTGGCGATGGGTAGAGAGGCCGGAGATGATTTGGGTTGTATGCTCGTGGGTAGGTTTGGTGGCGGCAAAAGTATGAGAAGAGAGAGGGCGGATTTGATGGGGAGGATGAGGGAACGGCAAACTTTTGGAGAATAGAGGAAAAAAAGAAACAGAGAAGAAAAGAGATGTGAACAGTTTATATAATATAAGTTTTGTAACGCATGCTATTGGAACAGAAGCAACAATTGAAATGAACAGAGAGCTACTGGGGAAACGTACCACTTAAAATTAAAGGTAAGAACAACGGTCACAAGCTATGATTTAGCTGAAAATTTAAAGCGGTCCAGCTGTTCGTTCAAAATTTTGAAAAGGCACCGAAGGTAAATGTCGTAATTTGTGGTACCGCTGCAACAGACAGTTGATTACTTCCGTCGCGTACCAGACCTCAAAATACAGAAATGAATATACCGTGGAGATCAGCACGACGAGACGATCAAAACGATATACAGATATCAGTGGTACGATCAACCGATCAAAAGTCGATAATCAGTACCAAAAATGCTGCTAATTTGCCAGAATTAAGATAAACGGAGTAATAGAAGTCCAAATTTCGCGAAACAAATTTCGTAGTCTGATTCAGAATGCTCTGAATAAATTTTATCCTGTTGACATATTTTGGTTTCAGAAAACTTTTAAATTCACTGTTATTAAACGGTTTGATTTGAACTAAAATTTCACAGGAAAATAAACTTCAATATTATCAGATGAAAATTTACCAGTTGCTATATTAAAATAGACGTATTCCAAATAATAAATTTTTATTTTCAAATTTTATTGTTTAAAATTTCACAAAAATTTCAATTAATTTAACAAATAAAATAAATAAAAGTTTGGGGTCGTTACAAAATTGAAGTGAATTTACGCGCGAAATAAACTTTCATATTTTTGGACGAAAATTTACCAGTTGCTATGTTTAACTAGACGCATTCCAAATATCAAATTTATATTTCAAAATTTTATTGTTTAAAATTTCGCAAAATTTCAATTAATAACGTTATTAAAACCAGTTAAATTTACGGGTCGTTACACTCTCCCCCACTCAAAAATTTTCGTCCCCGAAAAGGAACGAGGTAGGAGAATAGAAACAACCAGAAAGAAAACATATTTGAAATACAAAATAACGATTAATTTAAACCATATAAATTCAAATTTAAATTAATTGATATTCAATAATTGATTTAATCCATTTGATTTCACTAAAATCAATCTCAACTATTTCTAAATTCATTATCTTATTATCCCATTTTCTTCAATTTACAATTTCTAAAACCATAAATTTGAATAGTCTTTTATTATAATCATATTTTCTTCAACAATTTTAAATTCTTCTTTATTCCAAATTACTGTTAAATTTATTCTACTTAATATATCTACTCACATATATTTAACCCATATAAATTAATTTAAAACATAAAAGTTTCGATTTAAATTAATTTACATCTATTAATTTCTTTTAAATTCAAGGTATTTTCATATGTTGATCAAATTTCAATTTATTAATTCTTTCAAACAAATTTATTAATTCTTTCAAAACAAATTTATTTCATCATTAACTGGGTTTACTTATTATCCTATCTAACTCTATTAACATCTTAATAATCAAAATTTAGTGTATAACATTTATTATAAACACTCAAATTTTATTTATAAATTCAATTTATCTTATATATTATCCAATTACATATTCAACTTCTGAATGATTTAGGTAAGTTGTATTAGAATGCAGTTGAACAATATACAAATAAAATTTTCCCAATTCAATTATTCAAGTTTAAATATTTATTCCAAATTTTGGTTTTATTTATAATTAAAATCATCCTTTAACAAAATTTAAGCATTAGATTTCCTATTAACTTTAAACAATTTAGAGATATATATAATATATTTATATCAAATCAAATTAAAATTTTAAAATAAGATACTCATATATATATATATATATAAATCAAATTATACTAAAGAAATTCAAATCAAAATATTTTTTTTCAAAACAAAACCATAGCAAAGCTACAGAATAGTCTCTCCACTTCGAAACTCGAAAGTGAATGTCGATGATGCGGCCGCCATCACCGAAATTATTTTCCAGTGATAAAGAGAAGAGCACTGATTTCAATATTTAAAATTCTTTGAAACCGGTTCCTATTTAAAAATGCTTTAAATAATATATATATTAAAATTCTTTGGAAACAAATTATAGTCAAAATACCTTTAAATAATGTGCATTTTAAACCTTTAAAATCATAGTTCGAAATCATTGGAAATTAAATTCATAAATTCTTAATTTAATTTCATTTCAAATTCTAAATCAGTTTATAAACCAAGTTTATAAATTCATTTATCGAACAATAGATGATAATCAAATATTATCATTTCAAACAACCAATTTAATTAACTTATTAAATTCCAAAAAATTTTACTTATATATTTATGGTATAATCATACAATTTTATTTCATTTACCAAATTTGAAAACAATATTGTGTCAGTTTGCTCTGCTCAAGTGTTTTGGAAATCCTATCGATAGCGTTGATCAGACGAATCGATCGGAAACCCAAATCAACATCAACAACTCAAACAACACAGCATATATTAAAACATATATATATATATATATATATATATATTAGTTTACAAATACATTTCTTTGCTCGACGATACAGGAATGAATTTTCAAAATAAGGATGGGGTTTCAAATTTGATGGACTCAAATCAAAGAGAATTTTGATTCGAAGATAAGTTCGAAACAAAGATATGATGATTGAATAACAAAGTAGGAAGATTGATAAGTTTATATAAATCGCGGGCAACCATAACAGGGTCGACCGTGACTTCGAGAATAAGATCGATGTGGGATTCCGAGATAAGTCGACATTCGATCTCAAGAAATAGAATTCAGGTATAGCAGGAGATAGATAGCATCGTAAACCGAGGATATAGAAATCTCCGGTAAATCAATGCCTATTGTAAAGGAGTTTCACTCCTTTTCAAATCATTCGAAGTTTGGCGAGACCGCCGATCCATTATAAAGATCATTCAAAGTGGAGTTATGGGATGCTCCAGAATTGAAAGGAGACGAATGGTGAAGGACACGATTGAATTTCGGAAGCGAGGGGAACGTTCCAAAATTCAAAGGAACTGATACAGGTAATAACAGTGTAAATAACTAACAGCAGCAATATTTCAATTGTCGTTTCAATTGCAATCAAATTTAATAAATAAAAGAACGTTAATCGTGAGTGAGTGCTCACCTTTCGAGGCTAGAGAGATTCGACAAAGAAATGAGCTACGAAATCCAAAGCACAAATTGCAAAGCAAAGTAGATTGGCACGAACTCGACGAATAGAGCTGATAACAGAAGTCAATGAGAACGGATCAAATTAGCTTGATATAAAATTTAGGCGAGATGTATTTTATATTGTAAGTTTCCTTAAACCCAATATTTAATTTAAAATACACGTTCCTTTTTAAATAAATCATAGATTTAAATATATATACACATTGAAATCAACACATATACATATTATAATAATAAAAATAATAATCATGTAGCATAAATATAGGTTGCGTACAACATATATATATGTGCCAACTCTATTACTACTATTATATACATCCATAAAATAAACAGTACTATGCAACCTACCCTATAGATAGCTATAACAGAGAAGTACAAATGCATAAACTATGCATTCATTTATATGCGTTTATATTAAATTCATCTGACCCAAATACTAACATGACTTTTGTAATTTAAACAAGCGATCTGATATGCAAACAAAATTTTGTTATAGACTTATATTATAAAATGTCATACATGCAGATCATACACATTATTTTTGCAAAAATCAATAAAAATACATTCATGTATGCGGACCTTGTAAACTTATAAACATACCTTCATATAAGACTCTTGTACTGTAAATATAAACATATATACCTACATCATTAGTTAATATAGCAAGATTAATATCATACTGTACATATTATAAAGTACCATCTACTTACAAAAGCTACATTATAAAAATATATGTGATTTTGTAATTATTATAAAATAAAGATTCGAAACTGTATTTTTTATTTATACTTAAGATAATATCTCCATCACTCGTGTTCATTCTTGTTTTGCCAAGCAATAGCCGAATATATATATAACTGATATCCTATAAACTTCTATAACTACCCATATTAAAACAAAGAAAATCATGGTATATATTTCAAAACAAAACGCATCTACAATATACAACATTCATAACCATCCAACATGTGCATACTAACATATTTTATATCCTTTACATTATTATTCTTTTAAGTCTGCAAGCTAATAACTGAATCAAATATACACATATACAACTAACTTTGTTATTATATTAAAGATCAATGTCTTTTAAAACACGTAAATAAAATTCTTCACATATTTTTGAAACTTTATAAATATATACAACTTACCGCATGCATACATACATAGACAGAGGAGGAGGAGAACAGCGGTGGGGTAAACTAGAGGAGAAAGGGGTGGTCTCGGCATGGGGTTTCGGCTGGGGTGGGGCACGGACGTGAAGGAGCAGGGCACGACGAGATGGTGTGGCGGGCTTCACATGATAGGAGAGGTCGGAGGAGAGGCTCGCATGGGCTGCTGTCGTGGGCATGCGTTGCTGCAATTGTGGCACGTGGGGTCAGGGTGTTTGGCTGAGAGGTGGGGAGGAGAAGGCGGGCTTCTCGGCAGTGGTGGGGAAGCTTCATGGGCGGAGGAATTAAAGGACGTGGGCTGCTATTCCTATGGTGGTGGGTGATAGTTTCGTGTTGCTCGGCTGGAGCTAGAGAGGAGAGGCAAGGTGGAGATGTTCGGTCAGGCTATGGAGTTTGGTCGGAGGGATGAAGGGGGATGGCGAACACGTGGAGATGGATGTGGTCATGCGTGGATGAGGGAAGGCTCGGTTGATGACGGAGCACGACCTGGCTGTGCTTGGGTCACGTGGTGGCGGCGTATGGCGGAGAGGGTGGTGGCTGGCACTGACGCAAGGCAGGCGACAGGAAGGGGATGGGCTGCCATGTGTTTGCGGGTTTGGCGAGGTGGAGGTGTTCAGGTTGATGAGGTGACGATGTTAGAGAGAATGGCGGTGGATGTGGCACACGAAGTGGAAGGTTGGCTCACGGTGGTTGCACGGCTTCGGTGAATGGTGGCGTTGGAGTTCCCTTTTTCTTTTTCTTTTTTTTTTTTTTAGCTACAGAAATAGGATAGGCAAAGAAGAAGAAAATGAAGGAGCAAATGTTTCTTGATGCATACGAAATGGAAGGCCAGGGAATAGCACATGAACCAAAATAATTATCAACTGGAAATAGCAAAAGTCAAAAGGTAAAATCTAGGAATTTTAAAAAAATAATGGCTATTGGTTTTACGGAGGAAAGTTGAATGGTCACAAAAGGAAAATCAAAAGGCACAAAACCAAACGCCACAAACCGGTACCGATACGGTAAGCGTTACGTAAAGTGCAACGTACAACGGAACTCCGAATTTGACAATCGAATATACCGTAGAGATCGGCACGACGAGACGATCAAAACGGTATATAGAAATCAGTGGTACGATCATCCGATAAAAATCGATATCGATACCAGAATACTGTCATTTTGCAGAAAATAAGAACGACGGAGCCAAAGATGTCCGAATTTGGAAAAACGACAAACTGAAATCTTGCTCAGAAGATGATTTAGAATTTTTCTATGTAAAAATATTTAGGTTTCGGAAACATTTTATTTTCATTACTTTTTAACTGATTAAATTGAAGTGAATTTACGCGCGAAATAAACTTTCGTATTTTCGGACGAAAATTTACCAGTTGCTATGTTTAACTAGACGTATTTCAAATATTAAATTTTTATTTCAAAATTTTATCGTTTAAAATTTCACAAAATTTTAACTAATTGCGTTATTAAAACGGTTAAAATTTACGGGTCGTTACAGCCGATCCATTATAAAGATCATTCAAAGTGGAGTTATGGGATGCTCCAGAATTGAAAGGAGACGAATGGTGAAGGACACGATTGAATTTCGGAAGCGAGGGGAACGTTCCAAAATTCAAAGGAATTGAGTCAAAGGAAGAGATTGAAACTCGAATGAGAGTGATTCTGAAAATACATTTACCCTATATGCTAAGTTTTGCCTAGAGCTACCAAAGCTCTGATACCAACTGTAACAACCCGCTATTTTGGAGCATTCGCATCCGCACATGTCGGACTTGAATAATTCAAAATACCGCGTTGTTAATTTAAATTTGGAAAAACTGAACATATACAGTAAATAAATAATACAGATGACAGACACAGAGTAATAAATGCAGCGGAAATAAAAGAGATAGTAGTTCATGAAGCTACTATATAAATGTATAAGTTACATCAGAGTTAAACCAGATACAACGGAAGAGTAACACGATACATCATATACAAATCAGAATACATCACTGGAATACTGGTACACTCAGTCTGACCCGAGCGTAAAGCAAAACACAAAACACTCGAGTCAGGATTAACATTCTTATATTAATAAATCCAACTCAAGTGAAATAGCAATTGAAATACAAGTAACTCAAAGGATGTTTGGAATAACCATCCTTTAAGGATCCGTTAAACTATCTACTAGGTAGTAATATACGCTAAGTAGATAATGTCTATCAGTAATATAAGGTATCAAAATAGTGTTAAGGCGTTACCATTATTCCCCTTAACACATTTTATAAAAGCGTTATAGACTATACAGCACTATAAACTCCACCATAAACTAGTGGGCTATCAGGGAGTACTCCATAGGTATAACACAAAACAAATTCGTAGTGGTTGCGTATATGGGAATACAAGTATGACAAGGCACATGAGGCAATACCCAAGGTAGTGAAACTACCATTTGCCTGATCCGGACTGGTGAGAACGCTTCGCCGCAGCGACCGCAACACCGTGAAACAACACTCCCAAAATCAAGGGTGCACCAATCGACAACAAGTAATGAGTAGTTTTCGAAGAAGTGTGTTCGCTTGAGGTAGCCGACCTCCATTGGCCCGGCACGGCTCCTGTTTTAGTCATTTCCAATTTGACACAAGTGTCAAGGCTATCCATTATCGTTCTCTTTCTTCAGTCATCATGTACATCATTCCAACCACTTCATTCTGGATCACACTCCGCGTATAGTTATTAAAGTGGTTTTCGGTTTAGACAGAGAGTATGTCCATAACCGATTCCGGTCTCTTTAATAACTTTCGTAATTATTACACCGATTGGTCGTTTATATATTTCAAAACCAAATCAATTTCAATTTCAAATAAAATTTGTAAACCAACATTTTGTTTCTCTTTCTAAAACAATTTCCATAATTTACGTTTCAAAACTTCCAAATTCATGATCTCAAAATCTTATAATTCAATTTCAATTACTTTTTAAACAATTCAAATACTGATTCAAGTTCGTATATAAGTTTCGTTCCGAAATCATTTAAATTAATTTAATTTAACATTTAAATCAATTTAAATTCATTTATCGATTTCATTCAATATTCATTAAGTAAATTTGCCATTCAAAACAATTTCTATTAAATTTCCAATTCATTAAATCCATTATTTAAATTCAACTTCCTTATATCAAAACTTACAAATTGAATTAAATTAAATTCATCAAATCAAATTCTTTAAATTTCAAGTCTTACATTAATTTCAATAAATCACATTTTATTTCTTGTTAAAGAAATTCAATTTCACTTATTTACTTACTTAAATAAATTTCCAAACTTAATTAATAAAGAAACTCAATTTCAATTATTCAAGAAGTTCAATTCCACTTATTAAAGAATTCAATTTATTTAATTATTAAATAATTCAATCTTATTTAATTACTTGATAATTTCAAAACTTAATTATTAAATAATTTCAAACTTAATTATTAATAATTCCAAATTTTAAAACAACGTTCATTCGTCAACTACTATGTTAATATTTTGTTTCAGATTATTAAATATTAACATTTTCCTTTGATAAAAAAAATTCAAACTTCGACTTCATTTCAAAACCATATTATTTATTCCAATAAAATCTTTATTTTATTTTTAAATCAAATTATTGACCAATCGGGTTTTATTTAATTCTCTATCCTAAGTCAAAGTTAAATTTTGGGTATTTATCATTTCAACCCGATTCCAATTCAATTCAAAATCAAAGCATAGCAAAGGGAACTTGCAGTGTGATAACTGGGATGGTGTCAAAGTAAATAGACAAGCAATAACAACAACCAATATCAATACAATAATCAATTCAATAATCCCGAAATAATCGTATTAATTCACATTGTTGTTTGTCCAAATTAATATAATCATTTCTAGAATCTACACTATCATTTCATGTAGATTAAAGATTATTACATTACGGTTCTTCACTAGTCATCCATTTACAATTTTATACATCATCAATTTAAACAACATACATTCAATGGTTCAAGGTGTAATTAACCAAATCCTACGTGTCAATTAATTTAACATTTAAAAGGGGGTCATATTATACAATGTCATTTAACCAAATTTACACATTTGTCATTTCAAATTTTAACTATCCTACGTTAAATTCAATTTCAAATTATTTATCACTTACAGCATCAACAATTTAACGTCCAATTGTAAACATCAATAATCAATCATTTAACAACCAAACTGGATTATCATTGCATATATATAACAGATGATGGTGTCAGATGTCACAGGTGAACTGATACAGGTAATAGCATATAATACAGTGTGAATAACTAACTGCAGCATATTTCAATTGTCGTTTCAATTGAAATCAAATTTAATAAATAAAGAATGTTAATCGTGAGTGAGTGCTCACCTTCCGAGGCTAGAGAAGGACAAGAACGAGAGAAGTTACAAATCCGAGCACGAGTTCCAAAGCAAAATAGATTGGCACGAATTCGATGGATAGAGCTGATAACAGAAATCGATGAGGACAAATCAAAATCAATTTTGATATAAACTGAGAATACATACATTATTATGTTATTTGTATATATATATATATATATATATAAATTCAGTATTTTTTTTAAAGACAAAATATATATATATATATAGATTTCGAAATCATTATTCTTAAACTAAAATTTGATATATATATATATATTTAAAACCCTTACCAAAACAAAATCCTCATATATATAGCTTCGCTTACCTAAATATATATTTCCAAAGTCAACATCCAAATAGTTATATGCGAGTATATAATATATATATAAACATTTACAAATTTAGACAGAAAAGGAGGCTAAGGCTCCAGACTAAAATTAAAAAGGAAATCAAGTAAACTTACATTGTTATAAATGTTATACAATTCAACAGTTCAAATATAATATATAACATATATAACCTATGCATATGAACAGATGGATTATAAATATATACAGCTAGTATAGAAATATACGCACTTATAAGCAAACAGATTATACAAACAAAAATATAACTACCAGAGTATAAACCTATATATAGGCATTAATAGACAAGCTAAGTTTTAACTTACATATATACAGGTTACACGCATACTCCTAATAACACGTATGTACAACAAACAAAGCTTATATATATAAAACACTCATTTTATTACACTTGTTCAAACTTTTATACGGTAACCATTCCATGGTTATATACTTATGAGCTAGTATATATAAGGATGTACATATATTTTAAACTTATACATAAAAATATATGTATATCTATTTACGCAGAAAGTGATGTACTATATATATAACAGACCAAAATTTATATAACTTACCTCTATATATACAACAGCCGTAATACATATATATAGCACACTAGCTCATTCAATTTCTGAAAACATACGTATACAACTACAACTATATATACTAATATATAAGATAAAAATATACAATACACACATGAAATGGAACAGGAGGAGGCAAAGCAGCCCTTATATAGTTATATATATTACTAGTATTTACACTTTATATATTTTTTTGAAAAGAAAACCAAATGCTAATAAATTTAAGCCTGTTTGAAAGTATACAAACTATACTGCAAGTTTACTACCATATTTATTTACACAGACCTTAAAAAATGAAACAAAGAAGACTAGAAATAGTTGCAAAATCCATAGACTCTATAACAATATTATTCACAAAAATAATCTGCAATCTAGGAAAGTAAAACAACAGTGATTGTTTGAACCACACTAGTAGAGTCGTAAGCGAGTTGATATAAAGCGTTGGCAAAATGGGCATATATGCAGTTTTTCTCTACACTTCTGGCAAGCCTGATGCCCACATCCGAAAGCAAGATCCTTTGCTTGGGTACACTTTATATTATAAAATCAGTTTAAACACATATACATTTTATACTCTTAAATCAATGCATATATATACATATTGTAAACTATTACACAATACTAACATATATATTACCTGCAAATGGCAAAAGTAGAAGAGTAGGAAGCAAGGACTGTTGAAGGTTGGGCGGAGATCAGGTGGTGGACGTGGGCGAATGGGTGGTTCGGTAGGAGGCTGCTGCGACGAAGTGAAGAACAGTGGAAGGTTGGTGACGCAAGGAAGAGGCGGAGGTGAGAGGGAGGGGCCGCAATTTCTATTTTGCAATTATTGGGTGAAGTAAGGGAGGAGGAAGAGGCCGGAGTAGCTGCTGCCGAGGTGGAAGGCCGAGCTGGCTGAGGTGGCTCACGGCAGTTGGGTGGCCGGTCGAAGGTGTGGTGAAGGCCGTGGGTTGTTGTCAGAGGGATGGTGGGCTGTTGGAAATGGAGGAAGGATGAAGGGCGGTGGAGGTTGCCAACAAAATAAATTTCGGCCATGGGAGGAGCAGGCAACCATAGCTTACTTTGTTATATTATAAATTGGAAAGCAAAAATCAAAGGAAGACAGTGAGAGAAAAATAAAACTGGGAACGAGCAAAAATGAATGGCAATTTCATTTAACAGCTAGGATACGAAAAGTTAATAAATAAATTTTGGGAATAGAAACGGTTACTGTCCATTTGTTTCTTACGATGAATAACGAATGGTCATAGAGAATCCCAAAAGCCAGATGGCGGAACCGATACGAAGAATTTGTCTCCGTAAATTTCGCCGGTTTTTCGGACTTCGAAATACACAATCGAATATATCGTAGAGGTCAGCACGACGAGACGATCAAAACGGTATACAGATATCAGTGGTACGATTTAGTTATAAAGATTCGAATTTTCTACTATCGAAAAATGCAGAAAAACGCTGAAAAATAAGATCGACGGAGCCAAAGATGTCCGAATTTGGAAAAACGACAAACTGACATCTTCCTCAGAAGATGGTTTAGAATTTTTCTATGTAAAAATATTTAGGTTCCGAAAACATTTTATTTTCATTGCTTTTTAACTGATTAAATTGAAGTGAATTTACGCACGAAATAAACTTTCATATTTTCGGACGAAAATTTACCAGTTGCTATGTTTAACTAGACGCATTCCAAATATCAAATTTATATTTCAAAATTTTATCGTTTAAAATTTCGCAAAATTTCAATTAATAACGTTATTAAAACCAGTTAAATTTACGGGTCGTTACACAGCACCATCACGGATCTTCTATTTCGATTAGTCTTTTGAACTCACTCTGCTATCAAACCTAAGCCAGCCTCAAACTTGGAAGATTATGATTCCCTTTGACCATAGACTCAACAAAGGCTTTAGACCCGTTAATTGAAGCTTGCCCACTGATCTCTTCAGCTGCAATGCAATGAAAAAAGTTTTGATTGATTTTGGCAGCGCAAAATGAAATAAACTCTATAATGAAATCATTATGCACTTATAAGATTATATAGTTTGATAGTGTAGTTATTTTATTTAACACCATTCATAATCTTTACTAAATATATCATAATTTATACCAGACAAATTAGTAAAAGATTATTTTAAAAAAGAAAAATCTTAAACATCCTGATTGCAAATTCAAACCATGCCCATCCCAATCCTCTTGTGTTTTTCATGAGTCAATTTAGCCTCATAATTGCTGTCTACCTTATACATGAGACTAACATCTTAATCATTTGAAGTGCACAACACCAACTCTCAGTTTTAACTATACAAAGCATTACAGGAATTTTCTAGATGGACAAATTTTGGGATTGCTATTCCATTCATTACACTATGGGCCAAATTTCAAATCAAGTATAATTCATCCAAATAATAAAACCAGAATATAGGCTGTAACATTATATACCAAGTCAAAATACAAAAATAAACTACAATAAAAAATATGACATGAGCAGCAGTAGCACAATCAGCACTTGTACACACTATCAGCACCTGTATTAACTGCCAGAGCTCACATCATCACCGCTGTTATAGGATTGAGTGTGCTGTCATTGGCATAGATTATGGGATCGAATTTGGTAATTCGTAGATAAGGAAGATCGGTGTTTAGGAAGGCTATCGTGGATGCTATCTCGCCGATGAGATCGAATTTGAGGATGAAAGGAATTGGGGATGAATGAAATTTGGTATTTTGAGGATGGATTTATGAATGAACACAAATAGGTTTTAGGAATGGAGAATGGGAATAGGAGGAACAAACGCGTTGGGAGGGATGACCAATTGAGCGTGAACGTGAAAATGTAAGGGTATTTTTGGCATTTCAAAAAGACACGGTTGAAATTGAGATCATGGAATTCTCATTATTAGTAGTAAAGATATTATTCCACTACATCATACTGTTCCGCTGCATTATCATTTATTTATCTCTGACATGTGTAACTCTGATTTTGTATTGTATAAGTATAATCAAATGTTTTGTATACAGCTTCATGAACCGTTATTTGATTATTATATTTTGTTATTCCGCTGCGAGATTCTGTTTTGTTTTTTTTTCTTTCTCTGCTTTTTCTTATTCATCCCAATAACAATCCGCCCTTTCGTATGGTTTGAGTCGGCATGTGTGTCTGCTTAAAGCGTACAAAAAGGCGGGATGTTACATGAACATTCTCAAGGTGGTACGCAAGCTCCTGTGAAAATTTGGTGGCATTTGGACTTGTAGATTTTGAGTTATGATCGATGCAAGTTAAGGAAAACAGCTACAATTCGTATCCATCAATATGAATAGTGAAGTGATGCAAATAGAAGCGATGCGAACATGATTGATGTGAACAGGATCGATGCGAACAGGATCGATGCGAATAGGATCGATGCAAACAGGATGGATACGAACAGGATCGATGCGAACAGGATCGATGTGAACAAGATCGATGCGAATAGGATCGATGCAAATTCGTATCCATTTAGACTTGTAGATTTTGAGTTATGATCGATGCAAGTTAAGGAAAACAGCTACAATTTGTATCCATCACTGTGAATAGTGAAGTGATGCAAACAGAAACGATGCGAACAGGATCGATTGGAACAGGATTGATGCGAACAGGACCGATGCGAACAAGATCGATACGAACAGGATCGATGCAAACAGTATCGATGTGAACAAGATCGATGCGAACAGGATCGATGCGAATTCGTATCCATTTGGACTAGTAGATTTTGAGTTATGATCGATGCAAGTCAAGGAAAACAGCTACAATTCGTATCCATCAATGTGAATAGTGAAGTGATGCAAACAAAAGCGATGCGAACGGGATCGATGCGAACGGGATCGATGCGAACGTGATCGATGCGAACAGGATCGATGTGAACATGATCGATGCGAACAGGATCGATACGAACAGGATCGATGGAAACAGAATGGATACGAACAGGATCGATGCGAACAGGATCGATGCGAACATGATCGATGCGAACAAGATCGATACGAACAGGATCGATGCAAACAGGATGGATACGAACATGATCGATGCGAACAGGATCGATGTGAATAGGATCGATGCGAATTTGACAGCCTTCAACAAATTCAAACTTGCATCGATTATATATTGAGCATACGAACTCCGATTGACTTGAAATTTGGAATGTTGGCTTTCATAGCTTAGCTTGTTGTGTCATATCAATTTTAGCTCGATCCGGACTCGGGCAAAATTTACTGGTATCCATAGTGAACCTATGTATAATCGATCTCCAAGACGAGTTGTCATTGGTTTCTAGTCAAGTTCTTGGTGTCACGGCCTTGCCAAAAGGTGGGATAACATTTGCCCCCCAAAGTACGTCTTATGTGAACATGACATGCATTGAAAAGCTGCATCCTTCATTCTGAAAAAGTTCTATTCTATTTGCTAAGTAGTTGTTATCTTTTCGTCAAAAGATGTAACCTTCGATTGATTTCCAGTAATATAAATGTTGATTTGTTGACTGCCAATGGTTATGCAGTGCATTGTTGTAACTGAGTGTCGAGTGCTAGCGATTTGTTGTTCACTGTTGTAATTGTCATCAGGTGAGCATTCAACTCCTGTAAATTTTGAAAATTGAATGTTAGTCCGTCATACATGCATGTATGTTAGCCTGACTCCCGTCAATGTTTGCACGTTCACGGGTCGTTGTCAAGTTTGTTTATATCGAGTTTCGTATCGATCCTCTCCTGGATCGATGTGAAATTCGAGCTGTAACAACGCTCAATGGTTACTTTAAGTCTTTCCTTCGTATCGATCCTCTCCTGTATCGATCTGAGATGTTGGAATGCATGCTTCGCATCGATGGCTATCGACATGAAATGGATGGTCCCTAGGAATGCTTCATATCGATGGAGTTGAGTGGCTCAAATACGATCATGCAGTAGCTTTCGTATCAATGGGCTTCACATCGATGGATACAAAGTTGATGGCTAGTCACTGATAGACACAAAATGTACAAGTGTTAAATCATGGGACAGCTTCGCGAAGAATATACCATTTCTCGTTCCTCTATTCAAGAGGGATGCCTTGTTGTAGATAATATTTGATACGAGTCATCCGTGACTCCCTTTTTGGCTCCGTCTCTAAGATCTAGTCGATCTTCATCCATCAATGCTTGGAATAATAAGTATTTCAACTGGGACAAAGTCTATATGTCGTGTATCCCCGAAACTAGCTAGCTTGGCCAGTGACTCTGCCTTTTCATTTTGTTCTCCGAGGATGTGTGTAATGGTGTAATACTCGAAGTCGACTAATAGCTCTTGGACCCAGCTGAGATAAGAAGCAAGACGTTGCCCCCTAGTCAGATAATTTTCCCTGACTTGGCATACTACTAACCAGTAATCATATAAGACATGTAAAGTTTCCACTCCTAGTTTTCTTGCAAGTTTGAGCGCCAAGGCTTCATACTTAGCTTCGTTATTTGTTGCAGGGAAGTTGAGTTTGAGGGCGTAGCAGATCGATCGTTCCTCAGTAGTCATTAACGCAACTTAAACGTTAAAAAGACGATTATCGAAAGTTCCATCTATGTATGTTCTCCATCAGTTGGACAGTTCTCCGCTGCTCTTCATATAGTCGTCTAAAGTAGTGAATTCAGATATGAAGTATGCTAATTTTTTGGCCAAGGGTAGCTCTTTGAGGGAGATAAGTGATATCAAATTGGCTTAGATCGATATTCCATTCGCGTAACCTTCCGGACATCTAAGGTTGCTATAGGACCTATCATAACGACTGATCGATACAGACGTTAACGGGGTGAGCTTGTCAATAGCTAATTTTCATCATATACTGGTCTTTGGATTCGTTTCTCTTCACGGCAATGTGATGCTTATGGCGTGTGTTGACACGGCTTAATTGATGTATAAATCTTCACGACCCAAAGGCTTAGGTAAAATGGGAGGTCTTTTTAAGTGATCTATCATAGCTGGAATTGCATCAACGCGGTTGTTAGTCCATTCAAAAGTTATTTTCCCTCTCTTGTTTAGGTTGAAGAAGAGAATATACTTGTAGATAGCTCTAGAGTTGAATCAGCTTAGGATGACAATCTTCCGACTTAACTCTGGACCTGCTTAGTTTCCTCGGTACAAGGATGACTCTAATCTTCAGAATTTTCTGACATTAGCCTCAATCCCACGAGAAATGATAACGGAACTCAAGAATTCTTCTTACACAATGCTGAAAGAGCATTTCAAAGGATCAAGTTTCATTATGCAGTTGTTGGAGAGCACTGAATATCTTTGCCAAGTCATCGATATGGACGTTTGATGGTCGTGACCTTACGAGCATATTAACCACATATATTTTCATCGATCTGCTGATCCGATTTTAGAATGATCTGTTAATCGTCCTTTGGTAAGTAGCATAAGCATTCTCAAGTTTGAATCCGTGGATTGCAACATAGCACTATAGGCCTAGGTCAGTAACGAAACTGTTGCATTTCTGGTCTGGGACATGCTTCAGTATCTGATTGTATCTGGAATTTGTGTCCATGGAAGTGAGTAATTCATGTCTAATAGTCGAGTCCACTGGTTGGTTGATCTTTGGAAGTGAAAAGCTATGCTTTGTCATACCCCGTGTAAATCTGAGTAGTTGACGTATGTCCACCACTCTCTGCTTGTTTTTCTTATAAGTAAAGGATTGGATACTCATTTTGGTTGGAGGGCATCATGGATAAACCCACTAGTTTTGAGCAGATTCAACTCCTCTTTAAGTGCAACAGATCTCTCCAGATCCACGTCGCATCATTTTTGTTCACCGAGACATGCCTCGGGTCGACATTTAATATAGGGTTCTTCATGGCCGGCGAGAGTCCATTTATATATAAGATCGAGTCCAAGCGGACACATCAAGATTCACCTGAAGTAAAACAGTTGACTCTTTCATCATCATTGCATAGAGTTGTGATCTGATCTACAATACTCGTGATGGGTTATAGGTGCTTCATGTGTTTATTTGCAATGGTAAATGATCAGGCTTGTAGGGACATTGAATCAAAGGATTAGTAGAACTTAGCCTTGTACTGCATGCTGCTACATAGTTGGCTCCAGCTTTGATATTGAATTTACTTGTGTTTCTGAATGATGCGCTTTTCATTCAATGTACTCGCGATCCATTTCTCATTGTAAGGGTTGGAATAATGATTAGCTGCCATAAGTCCAGGTATTGATCCGATGATTCCATCCCTAGGCATCCCTTCAGCCGTAACCTTGAGTCGTTATGAATATAAGGCACGGGTCATAGGATCGAGTAGTCATAGTCAACTCTTGGATAATCACTCTTTTTCCCCCAGTCTTGGGTTGATGGATGTATTGTGCGAATGGTGAAGCCTAGCCCCTACTATGTTTATATTGTTGTCCAAGTCGTAAGAGCCAGGGTTGTTTGATGAACGGTCAAACCATATTCGTCTTATCTCTTTCATGTGCCCACAAGTCTAACCGATATGTGGCAAGGTAGATTATGTCCACTTCAATTTTGTATTCTATCCCGTTGAACCATGGGATCGACTTAAATAATGGAAGGCTTTGTCACGATCCTGACTCGGCCTTCGAAAATCAGCACCCGTACTTCACTTGTACTCGAATGTCGCAGATTCAAACGCCGAATCTGGCTCGCCGGAGCTTATAACACTGTAAGTATAACAACACAGTGGAAGAAAGAAATGAATGATATCATATACATCACAAATGATACAATATCCAGAATATGATATACAACAATGATATCAATATGATACAACAATATCAGAGACAAATAATAATGTTACAGCGAAAACAAAAGAACTGACAACTCCAAATGATCTTTAAAAGAGAATGAGTCCACCAACTCCAACATCAAGCTCGAACCACCATCACATTCCACAAAGATAAGCAACGTCAGTCGATTGCTCCAAAAACTGAACTAGCTCCAACTAGTCTACTAAACCTGACTATTTGAAAATCCCAACTCTAGACTGCCCGTGTGGAAAATTGTGGGCACCCAGAGTTTAGGAAAGGAACAATAAACTCTGAGTCAGTTATGGGACTGGTGTGAGCAAAAAAACTAGTTTATCTTTAAAACAAACAACAAAAGAATTTTAAACATTGAAATCCGCAATGCTTTTTGGAAAATGAAACTACCATAAGGCCTCCCGGCACACACACAATGCAATCGCACACATGGGGGAGATTTCTCCTTATGATAGTCAAACATGCTTACTACGCAAAAACTCTTTTGATATTATTATTAGTGCATAGTGCAGAAAACGTTTCAAAAATATAATATTAATCTTAGCCAGCATAGGTACCATTATACTATGCCTACTATAGCTACCATTTTAAATGGAAGGTTCTACAACTAAAACCGTACTGGGTTCGTATTGTTTCTTTGGATTTTCCAACAAATGGTCAGGCTAAGGAACTTCCTACTGCCACATGGGAACGCCTCTGGAGGGACGCCCCGAGAGACAACTGCTCTCTGCCAATACAAGGCCGGTTACCCCCTTCCCGGGTAGTAAAGCTGAGATATGCCACCCCCAGTCGTTTGCGACCTTTATCCGAGGCGCCTCGATCACAAAGCAACAATCACACAGTAAATGAGATTGGAGCAACCACACAGGTAAAATATCTGGGCTCCATACCATGATACCACCTTTTTACAGAAGGAATGGACATACCCTAGGGGAGCTACCCCTGAAACCTTGTCACATCTTTCCTATTTTGACCATTTTGTGAGGTCCGATGAGGTCTCGTCCACAAAGCTACGCTTTACACGAAAGCCATGCTTTGATCAACAAATGATCAACAAATGATCAGCAACACACAGCAACACTTAGCATGCCATACTACCAAATTGGGAGTATATCACTGATAACCTTCAACTACATAACCTCTGAGCTCGTACGTCTCAAAGAAGGGTGTTAAGCTAAGAGAATAAATTCTCCGCCACCAAACAGAAATGTATTTGAAAGAAATCAGCTTTATATCTCAAAGTGTAATGTCAGACATACAACCATACAAGTCTGTTCCGGGTTCGAACAGAACCGAAGTCACTTCCAAAGAAGACCTTGCAATCCAGGTATTCACAATCCCGATCGGATTTCCCATCACTTAGGGAATCTCTATACCGACGCGACTCAGTGCAGAGACAATCGACAGGTTATCCTATCGTTCTCGCAAACACCCGGTCTTCAACACCGGTCTTCAAATGCTATCCATTTACGTCGTATCACTATTCAGAATGGGTTATATGATAGAAAGTCCTTTCCTGGCTAAACCGAATAATGAGCGCAATATTTTAAAACATATGGATATTGGGATTTCAGTTAAGTCACAACTTATTACCCAAAACCTTTCTTTCAAATGGTTTAAACAAATTACCATTTTAATCTTTTAAAACAAAATGATTCAATTCACAAAGTTCACCCAGTTTCACAAAGATCCATTCATAGATTCTCAAATCAATTCCCATTACAATTGGATTAACTCATTAAATCTTTAAATCAAAGATTTAACTGATAGCTTTCAACACTCGTTTCCAAAGATTCATTCATAACTTGGAAAACCATTTTCATTTCAAATCTTTTATATATAAAAGATACACCATTGATTCAAATTGGAAATTCATTCCTTATATGAAAGCTTCTATTATTTGAAAACAAATAGTTTTCATTCTCGAAAACTATTAAGTTATTTAGAATAACTTTTATATTTTGAAGCTCATTTACAAAGCTCTCAGTTCCAATTTCAAAACTATTTGGATTCAAGAATTCAAATTGTCAAAAATCTACGACTTAATTGATTTCCACGTGAAATCCATATTTGTGTGTGTATGGTGTAGTCCAGGGGTTTCACACAATAGTGCAACATTACAAATCATCACATCATCACTGATTCAAACATAGCAATATTGATAAGTGGTATAATCCTATAACGCTTATCTTCATTCACAGATTCACAGATAAATATATAAATTCATCACAGATGAATAAATCACAGTTCACAGCTCAAATCAAAATAATTCTTATCACAAAGCATCACATATCAGGAATATCAACCGATTAAATCATCCAATAGAATCCAAACATCCATAGGTAAGGTCAATTTAATTAAATCAGATTAGTCACTAATCCTGGTTAATTAACATTAACTAATTAAAAATTATTTTAATTAATTAACCTTTAATAATAAATTAATTAGCCTCAATTAATAAATTAATTAATTACCATTTAATTAATTATCCTTAATTAATTACAATAATTAATTAATTAATTAATCCTTAATTAATAATCATCCCTTAATCACTTTCATTTATTAATTAACCTTTAAATTAATTAATTATTCTCAAATTAATTACCTTAAATAATTAACCTCATTAATTAATTATTCTTTAAATTCATTAATCTTTAAATACTTGATTAAATCAATCTTAAACCCAAAAATTTAATTACTTTTAATCAAGTAATTATCTTTAAGTAATTGATTTCCTTTAATTACTTATCATTAATAAATATTAATTAATTATTCCATAACTTTGAAAATAAATTATCATCATTTTATCAACTTAAACCTTTAAATAAATTAACCTCTTTAAAACTTGTAAAAATCATAAACCCCAGGCAACTCGAGTGAAACCCGAGCTAGATGCAGTTGTACCCGAGACTCTCTTCGAGTCAGGCTTCAAAACCCCCAAGTTTCTTCCATTCTTCCCCTTTTTACTTTGTTTCAGTTTTAAAATTTGGAAAAAAACTTGTTAATCATAATAACACTCAAGAGCATACTCGAGCACACACCCGAGCTATACACAAAACTTCACGAGATCGACTCGAGACATTTCCCTTCTTCCCAAAGCCTTATCAACTGACACCAGTTGCACGTGTATACGTGCACCGATGATCATAGCTTCTCTGATCATCACCGCAACCTCCAACGAGTCATCGGCGATCACCTCAACACCAATTACCACCCAGCACCTTTAACAATCCCCTTAGTCGAAATCGACCAGAACAACCCTTCCTGGAACCCACCATGATCACCAGAAAACCCACGTACCTCCGCCAGCGTTCATTTGAAACCTCATGAGCCTACCCAGAGCATCGTCAACCACTCAAGCTTCGATTCCAACCCCTGCGGTGAAGTCCGATTCAACATCGACGCTACAGTTGATCGAATTTCGATCCCAACCAAACTTAGGTTTAACTCCTACAATCAAGTCGTCACGTCACCACGATCAACAAAAAATTTTGCAAGCATTTTTCTGGTGATCTATGGTGCTCGAACTATCTTCCATCACAATTTCGATGAGGATAAACTCACGATCAACAGTATTTTACATAAATGCTTTATCTGATCATCTTACAAATTCACGGCCATCACTTGTTTAAAAATCACAAGATCTCCACCAAAAATCATTATTTTGAAATACGAACATGATTACATTATCAGATTTTAAAATTGAAACACTCGAATTTTCTTATTCATAATGATTTTACTGTAAAGAAATATTTTACAAAATATCCACTTAATATTTTTCCCTGAAATTATTTTTAGAAGTTGCTTAACTTTGTTATAGACGATTTCCTTTCAGAAATCATAGTTTGAAAGGATCTAAATATGAAGATATGAATGTTTTTCTCTAATAGATTTTGGGTTTGTTATAACAGAGAAACCATATTCACACACAGGCATGCATATCTCAATACATACACAGATATATACATGCAGATATATCTAACAACTAAGCAACACTTTCATAACAGATTCAAATATTAACCATGACATCAATCAGATAGAAGCAGGTTAAGAGGTTTGCTCACCATGATTTCTAGAAGAAAGAACAGAGCTTCTTCTATTTTGAAACAGGCTTGAAATTCGCAAGCTGAAATCTTTCTTCTTTGATCTTTGGTTCGAGTTGAATTTTGCTTAAGTTGAAGTTTGTTTAAGTTATGAGATGATATTTACTTCAGTTTTATCAACTTGAAGAAACGAACTGAAAGGAGGAGATTGATATGTGAAAATGAAATATACAGGGTATGTTATTTTTATTTGTACTGGGTATAAAATTTTGTTTAGTACAAGTTGATGTGGTTTTTGTACAAGTTGATCGGAGAATTTTTTTTTCTTGTGTCTGATGGATGTTTGCATGGTGGCTGATAAGATATTGGCATTAATTACCATTGTACAATCTACATACCATACTTATCTTTTTACTTCTACATACTTATCCTATTTGTTCATAAATGTTTACATTCTTTTTTTCTTGTTTTCAACCTACACACACACACACACACACACACATATATATATATATATAGATGTTTGTACATACTTGTCTGGTTTGCTTTATATGTCTCTATATAAAATTTTGGTCATGTTTCATATTTGAAGATATTTTGTTTGTACTTGAATAATTTGCTTTAGCCTTATCACTTTGGAATAGAAATGAAGTTCTATATTTATTATGATATTAAAATTTAGCTAATGTATTCACTTTATTTTTTATAATTTATCTTACATGTATTTTATCGTCTTGTATGTCTTCATATATATATATATATATATATATAAATTTATTTATTTTTTATTATTTTGTAAGTATCTTTGTTTGTATTAATACATATTTACTTTATATATTTACTTTTATTTTAACTTAAATATTTATTTCTAGAAGTTTATATGTTCATTTCATATTTTATATAATTATAAATCTATTTGAAATATTTTTGTTTAACATCATATCAAAAATCCAAAATACAAATTTAATTTCTAAGATATTTACATTTAAATCCCAATTTAAGTTTCAATATATTTTATATACATGTGTTCAAATATCTAGATTAATTTCAATTTATTCAAAATTTAACTAATATTGTATATTAATTTCCAATTAACTCACAATTTTTATTCAATAATTAAATTAATTATCAATTCAAACTTATTTAAAATTCAGGATCGTTACAGCTGAGTCATACCTATCTGAGTCATACCTATCATGCATTATGTTTTAGTTCTTTCCTCTAGGCGGAATACATTGTTGCTTTGTCAACATTCGGACATGAGCTAGGTTCTGGACGGTCAATGACATTCACTTCGCTGCTTATGTTGCCATACTCTGGGCAGAAACTGAAGAGTGAATCATCCAGTCGGATCCAATGAGGGATTGATGCCTCCCTTGCCGAATCTAGGGCAAGAATTGGTGTGCAGATGTTTAGGTTGCACTTGTTTTGAATTGCTCTTTTAATCGAATCATGGTAAAAGTCAAAGAATCAATGGTCACATTACATTCTTTTGGAGTTAGGCAATTAACTACATCCATTTTGGTTTACATTCTCCCATCGGAACTAGGGATAATGTCAGCTCAAATGTAGTCAGGTCATGCCTATCTGGTCTCATGTTCTTCCTGACGGATTGAAGGAAGGAGATGGAGGACAAATGGTCAAGCCACACTCATTCATGGTTTATTCTTCTATTCATGCTCTATTGGTCAAAGGTATTCGATGGACGTTCGGGTCAAATCGATTGGTAGTCGAAGAGGATCGATAGTGACCGTCGATTCAGCGACACGATGTGGAATGCTTAGACCTCATTGCCTATCAATCCACTGGTACGATATGAAAGGTGATAATCGATATTGCCTGTTGATCTGGCGTTACGATATAATTGGTTGCCCTAACTTCGGGCGTCATTCTGATTGGTTGGCATTAAAGCCTCCTTGTAGTTGTTGCCTTAAGTTGTAAAGGACGCTAAGCTAGAGATGCAGCGAGTCACCTTTCTCTTCTTTCGGTGATTTGTACTTCTGCCCCCAATCTTGGGTTAGCAGAGTTAATTGGTGGATGGTATAATTGCATCTGCTGTGAGTTTATACTCCTCATGTCGAGTTTAGGTCAGAGTTGGTGAATGAATGGTCGAGTCACATTCATTCGTTTGTCTATGCTTATAGCCGCAGTTTTGGGATCAGAGTCAGTTGAAGGGCCATTAATCACACCTATTTGATGTTTATACCCCTGTCTGCATTCTGGGGACTAAGAGTTTTAGTAGAAAATGGTCGGACCGCATTTTCCTCGCTTAATTTCTCTGGCCCCAGTCAAGGGCAAAAGTCGAAGTGTGGTCGGTCAAATTACAACAACTTTAATTTGATGCTTCTCCCACTGAACTGTAGGAAGGAATTGATTGGCGGATGGTTAGGTCACATCCGTCCATGTTGCACGCACAACCCGTCGGATCATAGGCGAGAGTTAGCGAATGAACGGTCGTGTCATGTTCATTTGCGGTAGGATGGGTAGTCACATCCATTTAGAATAGAACGTTCAGCTAGGTCCATTTTGCAAATCTGCGTCTCCCTATCGAATCAATGAAGAAATTTTGTCTCGTAGGGTTGGAGTGCATCCCTATAAAATTATGTCATAGGTCTCATGTCGGGGACAAGAGTTGATGCACAGACGGTCGTGTCGTGCCCGCTTAGCGCTAGATGGTCGAATTGCATCCGATTTTTTGTGATAAGCGTGGTCCCATGTCAGGGGAAGAGTTGGAAAGTAGACGGTCGAACCACATCCACTTTTTGTACTACAGAGCTTGCTGAGGAATCAAAGTTGATAGATGGACAGTCGAATCGTATCCCTTTTGGTATTTATATTCCAATCCTAGCTTTGAGGACTGGAGTTGGTTGATGGGTGGTCTGTCACACCCATTTGGTCTTTATACTCCAGTCTGCACTCTAGGGACCAGAGTTAGTTGATGTTTATACTCTAGTTCGCACTCTGGGAATCTGGAGTTAGTTGATGGGTGGTCAGTCACACCCATTTGGCATCTGATCTCCAGTCCGCGCTCTCGGGACTAGAGTGAGTCGGTGTTTTATACTCCAGTCCACGCTCTGGGGACTTAGAGTTATTTATACTCTAGTTTGCACTCTGGGAATCCGGAGTTAGTTGATGGGTGGTCAGTCACACCCATTTGGTATTTTAGGATTATGTCTTCACTCCGGAGACTTAAGTTGTTTTATGGGTGGTCGGTCACACCCGTTTTGATGTTTATACTCCAGTTAGCACTCTGGGAATCTGGAGTTGGTTGATGAGTGGTCAGTCACACCCATTTATGTTTATACTCCAGTCCGCGCTCTGGGGACTTAGAGTTATTTAATGTTTATACTCCAGTTTGCACTCTGGGAATCCGGAGTTGGTTGATGTTTATACTCCAGTTCGCACTCTGGGAATCTGGAGTTAGTTGATGGGTGGTCAGTCACACCCATTTGGCATCTGTTCTCCAGTCCACGCTGTCGGGACTAGAGTGTGTCAGTGTTTTATACTCTAGTCCGCGCTCTGGGGACTTAGAGTTATTTATACTCCAGTTCGCACTCCGGGAATCTAGAGTTGGCCGACAGATGGTCAGCCACATCTGTTTAGGCATTTGGATCCCGTTCGCACTCTGGGAATAGGAGGTCGATTAAGGTTGTGGATGGTCGGATCACATCCACCTTGATTTGGCAAGCGAAGTCCTAGGTGGACGGGTCTATCCCCCTTGATTTTGGATTTGGAATTTTGTACTCCATCTCGCACTCTGGGAACTGGAGTTTGTTCGAGGATTGTCGTGTTTCAATCCCTTTTGGCTTCGGTGTGATAGATGGTCCCATAGCTCGGGGTTTCACTTAGCGAGTGATCAGTGAGATCCCGATTAATTTCCACTTATCTGCCCCTCAACGAAGGATGAGATTTAGTTGATGGATGGTAGAATCATGTCCATGTTCATTTGGATTCCGCTTCTGCCAAGCCTAAGGAGTAAGATTAGTGTTTTGGCAAGCTTTGAGCTTGAGCAGAGGAGAGGATAGTCAAGCTACATCCACTTTGAGCTGTGTATTTTCCCTTAAGTCAAGTGCAAGAATTGGAGAGCAGACGGTCGAGTCACGTTCACTTTATACTTTGCGTTTTTCTGATCGAGCTGAGGAAGAGTGTTGAAATGATGGCTCATGATGGTTAGCGAGTAGGCAGTTAGTTGTTGATGACTATAAATTAAGGGTTGGCCCCTGATGAAGTCAGTTTAAGGCATGATTTCTTCGCCGAATCACAGACGCAAGCTAGAGAGTGAATGGTCAAATCATATCCACTTTAAACATATGTTCTCAAATTACCCTAAGTTATAATGTAGGATTGGATGCATAGACGGTCATGTCACATCCACCATTGGTGTGATTCCAATTTTACTAGGCATCAGAAGAAGCATAAGTATTTTGGCGAGCTTCAAGTACGAGATGGAGAGTACATTATTGGGACATATCACTCCAAGTCTTTCCCAGATCTCCAATTAAATTTCATAGGCGAATGAATGGATGGTCGGTTGCATCCACTTTGTACTAGAGTCCTGACCTTGTCGGTCTCTTCCGCTTTGACGCCTTACCCCTAGTCAGAGCCATATAGAAGCCGATGAGTGGTTGAATCATGCTTGTCATGATGATACCTCAATGATTTGATCATAGTCCGCGAAGGTTGTTTTGCACCCAACCTTAAGTACTCGGTTACCTGCATCATTTGCAAGTAGTTTAATTTAAGTCGGTCATATTTCGCAACATAAATGAAATTGAAATAGAAATAATTCAAAAGAGATTGGATTAAATCTCATTGGTAAGTGAAGCAGCGTCGTATGCTCGCTATTGTACTTTGGTTCAACCCTTCACGGTAGGAAGTCTAACACAAATGGTTCAATTTGATCAAAGTTCTTAATCGATAGGGGTCGGGCCTCGGTCCTTCGTTTTATAGGGCTTGCACATATTGTCAGAGCTATCCTTTCCGGAGCAGCCTTATGGTGTTGGCGTCCACGGTAGCCATCTAAAGAAGAGGAGTTTTTCGATCTAGAGTATGTAGTAGGTTCCCTCCTTATCTTGCCATGTTGATCTTTCATCTGATTCATCAACTCAATATTGGCCTGGACATGTTGGTGTAGTCATCGGAGGCGGCTATCCACTAGTTCTCTTATCTTGTTGGTGTAGTCTTTGGCGGCTATCCACCAGTTCTCTTATCAAAGTCTGGAAATAAGCTCTGGTGATGAATTCATTTATGGATATTGGTAGCAACTGGTCGTGGGCTTTGGATAAATTCGTTGGCTGCCAGCTTCTTCATTCCCTTTAACAATATGAGAAGTAGAACTGGTATATCTAACCACGATTGACAGTGTTATTTAAGGAATGGGGGAAGACATCTGCATTTGATGGCAGTCATCACTCTTGGTGGAAGCCATGCGCAATTCTCACTTCATGAGGTAGTGTCGGGGGTTGTATTTCCATAGTACACCGACATAGCCAACATGTTGAATTTTCACTGGATATTCTGCATGTAGGATGTTTTCAATGAATAGGTCTCGGCTTGGAAAGATATTTCTATCAACATTATCAGGTCCATTTTATGGCTACGGGGTCTTGTAATACTGGTGAATGATGTATGCATGATTGCCCAATGTTCGAGTGGTTGGTAATGCCGATTGGATGGTGAGTTGGTTAAGATGGGCTCATAGATTGGTGATTATTTCTAATTTTCACCCAGGTAGGAGGCCCATATAAGGTAGTAAGGGAGTCCCCTTAAGGTTGTATGTCATGCTTCTAGTCATATGGACACGGTATGATTAAGATGCGGGCATTTGAAGATGATTCAGCGGTGACCAGCTATGTTTTGAGTTGGCAGAGTAGACGGTGTAGGGCAGTCGTCATATTAGCCATCGTAATGTAGTTGTCAATTCAGAAGTTTACAAACTGGTCAATTGGGAGAAGTTGCAGTTCACCTTAGAAGCATGATATATTAAACAACTCTAGTCCTTGGCGTATTAGCTAGGTTCTCCAGCCTCTGGGAGCACCGATTGAGTAGTATTCCTTTACCCATTCCTTGATTGCAATTCAGCATTTGTTGTTGTGATCCCCTTTGTCTTGTTCAATCATGGAACAATCAGAAGCGTGGATGAAATGTTCCTTCATTAAGTTGAGCTTTGAATTCACTATGCGTTTTTGAAATTTCGTATCGTTCTCAGCAATGTTTGAATGATAAAAATGTTGGTGAAATTGAACGATTCGAAAAGTGGACAATTGGATCGATGCGAAGTGTTATCTAAGGATCGATACGAAATGCATACGGCTAAATCGATACGAAGTGGTATTTGAGTATCGATACGAAATGCACACAACTGGATCGATACGAATTGGTATCTAATGATCGATACGAATTGGCCGCAACTGGATCGACACGAAATGTGATCGGTACGAAAGTCGATTGATACGAATGTTGATCGATACGAAAAGTGATCGATACGAAAAGTGATCGATACGAATAGTGATCGATACAAATGTTGATCGATACGAAAAGTGATCGATACGAAAGTCGATCGATACGAATGTGGATCGATACGAAAAGTGATCGATACGAATGTTGATTGATACGAAAAGTGATCGATATGAAAAGTGATCGATACGAATAGTGATCGATACGAATAGTGATCGATACGAAAGTCGATCGATACGAAAACTGATCGATACGAAATTTGATCGATATGAAAACTGATCGATACGAAGTTCGATCGATACGAAAACTGATCGATAGGAAATTCGATCGATATGAAAACTAATCGATACGAAGTTTGATCGATACGAAAATTGATCGATACGAAGTTCGATCGATACAAATGTTGTCATATTTTCTGGATGTGAAAACATGGATACGAAAATCTTCATATTTTCTTGGATACGAAAACATGGATACGAAAATCACCATATTTTCTGGAAACGAAAACATGGATACCAAAATCACCATATTTTCTGGATACGAAAACATGAATACGAAAATCTTCATATTTTCATGGATATGAAAACATGGATACGAAAATTACCATATTTTTTGGATATGAAAATCACTATATTTTCTGGATATGAAAACATGGATACAAAAATCTTCATATTTTGGATACGAAAACATGGATACGAAAATCACCATATTTTCTGGAGACGAAAATATGGATACGAAAATCTGATGAATGTAGTTCCTCTTAGATCTGGAACAATCTGAATAGAATAGAAGGGACCACTTGTTGGATCTCCTCCTTAAATTTTTACAATCCAACGACGGTAGTAGATCCACAGAGTAGGAGAAAAGCTGGGTTTTCTCGGTGGAAGCACCAAATTGTTTGTACCAAAATTGGGCACAACACTCTTCGGATGTGTTTGAAGAGATAAAAAGAAGAAGATAAATGTAAAATGAAGCAGATCTAACAAACACACCAAAAAACAGATAAGAAAATGCATAGATACACACGGATTTAGAGTGGTTCGACGAATTGCCTACGTTCACTATGAAATGACTGATGTTTATTGATCTTTACTCGCTGATTACAAAAGGTTACAACAGTACAACAGAAATTTAATGGCGATTCCGGCAGAGCATTAGCGTAGAGAAGCCAAAAATCCATTTCTGTAGGTCCAGAGTCGCTATTTATAGGCGTAGGCAGCAAATATCTCGCCCAGATCTCGAAGGACTTCTTCTCTCACGTGGGTGGGCCCACACGATCGATACCATGCTGTTTGCACTCGATCCGTGATCGATACAAACCGACTTCGCATCGATCGAGATTTTGTCCGATCGAGTCGAGATCGATCATGATCATTCTCAAGGTGGTACGCAGGCTCCTGTGAAAATTTGGTGGCATTTGGACTTGTAGATTTTGAGTTATGATCGATGGAAGTTAAGGAAAACAGCTACAATTCGTATCCATCAATGTGAATAGTGAAGTGATGCGAACAGAAGCGATGCGAATAGGATCGATGCGAACAGGATCGATGCGAACAGGATCGATGCAAACAAGATCGATACGAATATGATCGATGTAAACATGATGGATACAAACAGGATCGATGCGAACAGGATCGATGCGAATTTGACAGCCTTCAACAAATTCAAACTTGCATCGATCATATCTTGAGAATACGAACTCCGATTGACATGAAATTTGGAACGTTGGCTTTCATAGCTTTTCTTGTCGTGTCATATCAATTTTAGCTCGATCCGGACTTGGGCAAAATTTACCAGTATCCATAATGAACCTATGTATAACCGATCTCCAAGACGATCTGTCATTGGTTTCTAGTCAAGTTCTTAGTGTCACGGCCTTGCCAAAAGGCGGGATAACACCTTGTAATCTAATGCACATTCATTTTCATTGTTGCCACTTTATTCAAGTTATATTATCTCAAAAGGTTACAATTTAATTTCAACCATTCTTTGCAGGTTTACTTTTTCTTTACACAATTTAGGACAATGTAACTTTATTTCTAATTTTTTTGCTTAGGTTTATATTCATTTTGCTCCAATAGAATTTCTTTTGCTATTTAATTTATTCATTAACCATTTCTTTGAACACAATTTCATTTTCTTAAATATTCTTATTACTTAAGTTTGATTTACTTAAATAATATTTTATTACATATTCATATTACCATTTTTAACTTCTTAAACATTTTGGTTGGTTTTATTTATGCTTTAGAATGCAATTGTGTATTATACAAATTTATCTTATTCAATTGGGTATTGTACATATTTAACAGTTTTCAGTTTGTTTCAAATTTATTATCTTCCAATTCTAAGAGTAACAACTTCAATTCATATTTTCTCTTAAACACTTAGATTTATTTTGTTATTTCACAATTTAGAATTTTCTAATAATTCAAGCTTTTCTTAAGTTCAGTAATTGGAAAACCAATAATTAATCGAGAACTTGAGAACTCAAACATCGGGTTCATTTCAAATCATTTTTTGAAATAATATATATACTTATATCTTTTTTTCCTTTTTTCATATTAAACTATACTTTAGGAGCTTAAATCAAAAAAAAATTATTAAAACAAGGTGTAGCAAAGCCACTAAGTGGTCTCCCCCACTTTGAGACTCGAAAATGAACATCGATGATGCATGCACTCATCACCGAAATTATTTTCCAACGACAGAAGAGGGGAGTACAAAACTTGTTTCCTTTAAAATTCTTTTAGAAACATTTCTTTTAAATCACTTTGAAAATATTTATATTCGAAAATACTTCTAAATAATTCTAATATTATATTCCAAAATCTTTTGAAAAAAAATTTCAAACCCCGGAACTTAAGTTCTTAAATTTTCAGTTCTTATTTACTTTACTTGTAAATCCTATTTTACAATCAATATTTATAAAATTTCTCTACCTTACAAACAACATATCACATCCAATTATATCATTTATAAAAATTATTCTTTTATATACAAAATATAATACTAGGTAAAATTATTTCATTTACCTATATTTCAAAAACAATATTGTGTCGTTCTTCCCTATTAAGTGTTTAGAAATCCCTATCGATTCCATAGCGTCCTATGTACCAACCAGAATTTATAAATACTAAACAAAACCAATTAACACAATATAAAACGTTTTATAACACTAACAAGTACGCTCTATCATATATATACGCTCAAAACAACTCATTTTAGGGTATTACTACCCTATCCTTAATGAGTCAAACCCCACAAAGCTAAGGTTATCGCTAAACCAAAGCTCTGATACCAAATGTAATGACCCACCTTTTTGGATAGTTTAAATCAACAATAAACCACACATGTCGAATTCAAACAATTCAAAAGGGAGAATTATTATGGGAAAATAAGAAAAATAAGAGAAAGAAGAAAAAAAACACAGAATCTCACAACGGAATGACAAAATGTAATAATCAAATAAACAGTTCATGAAGCTGTTTTACAAACATATTTGATTACACTTTACAATACAATCAGAGTTATACATACAGCAGGAGTAAATAAACGATGCAACGGAGCAACATGATGCAGTGGGATGAATAATAATAAATAGCATACAAATCTCCATCTTCGTCCTCCAGAAATAAAGTCTTTAATACACTGAAAAGCTCAGACTGACCCGAGCATAATAAAAAGACAAAACACTCGAGTTAGAACAAAAAGATCATATGTAAGTTAAATCAACAGTAAATAAATATGAGTGTAATGGCTTCAGAGATGTTTACAGGATTTTACATCTCCTATCCAATGTCTAACATGCATGCAATAACTTAAGAGATGTTCGAGATTCCATCTCCTAAGGATCCATTAAACTATTTACTATGTAGTAATATACGCTATTATAATATGTCTATCGGTAATGTAAATAGCGTTACCCATATTCCCCTTAACACATTTTTATATAATTCTCGTAGTCTATACAGTACCGTAATTCCTCCATAAACTGGAGGGCTATCAGAGGGCACTCCATAGGTACGGTACAAACCAAACTCGTAAGCGATAAGGCATGTGACAAGGCATGGGAGGCAATGCCCAGGGTAGGATACTACCGTTTTATGGATCCGGACTAGTGGTAACGCATAGCAGCTACTACCACCCACCTCAGAACACACTCCTAAAATCAAATCGGAGGGTGGCCACCAAATCAATTGCAAAGTAATAATATGGTATCGAAGAAATGTTCCCGATAGGGGGTGCGACCCAACTTGGCCCAGCGTGGCTCTTGTTTTAATCACATCAAGCTGACTCGAGGGAGTTAGGGCTACGTAAATACCTCATACAAAATCATTCGCCAAACCATCCTACTTCATTCTAGAATCTCCATCACATATACAGTTGTTAAAGTGGTTTTCGGTATTGGCAGAGAGTATGACAATATCCAATCCCGGTCTCTTTAACAACCAAACGCTTATTTCACATCGGATGGTTCTTTTACATTCCAAAACCAATTAATAATTGATATCAAAATATCAAATCCACTTAAAATCATATTACTTTTGAAATCATATTCACTTTCGAAATCATTATCAATTTCGAAATTATATTCACAAAATAGGTTAAACCCTCATTGCAAAATCATCATATTTACTCAAAATATGTCATGTCACTAGAAAATATCATTTCAAATTCCAACGTAAGTTATAACATCATTTAACCATGTTCGCTTTTAACTCAAGGATTTAAATATAACCAATTCAAACTTTCACCGTTTGAATTTTTTTTAAATAGTTTAGATAGTCATAAATAGTTTTAAATAGTTTAAAATAGTTAAAATACTTTAAAATAGTTTAAAATAGATTAAAATAGTTTAAAATAGTTTAAACAGTTTAAAATAGATTAAAATAGTTTAAAATACTTTAAAATAGATTAAAGTAGATTAAAATAGTTTAAAATAGATTAAAATAGTTTAGAATACTTTAAAATAGTTTTGGATACTTTAAAATAGTTTAAAATAGATTAAAATAGTTTAAAATACTTTAAAATAGGTTAAAATAGATTAAATAGTTTAAAATAGTTTAAATGGTTTAAAATAGTTTAAAAAAATAGATTTAATATAGTTTAATTGTTTAATATAAAATGGTTTGATTATTGGAAATGGTTTATATAGTAAATAGTTTGAAAATCTAAATAAATCTTAATTTAAAATAATATATCTTTAAATAGTTTATATTAAAATAATAATTTGAACTTAATATCAAATTAAACTATTTCTTTCATTTCAACAAATCTACACCATATTCAGCTTACGAATCAACAAAACTCAAATTTTTACCTTTCAATTCAGTTTCTCAATAAAACCATTTAAATCTATATTGATTTCAAATCCATGTTTGAACTATAAATTTAAGCTACTCCAAATTAAATAGATTTCAAAGTTAAATATTCAAACGTTTATAATAACTCCCTACTCATAACTTAATACAGAGTTTGACTAGAACATTCTTTATTGCTGAAAAACCTTGTTCAATCGTTCTTATTTCAGAAAAACTTAAATATGATCTTTTTATTTAGAGCGGCCGGGCTTTCCCTTCGATCCGTTCCACCCCTAGCCTAGAAAGAGAAAACAGAGGCTAGGAATGTTCAGCGCACTGGTTGCTCCATTCCTAATCTTAGTTACACACCTTGTTTTATCTTTCTAGATCTCACAGGTGGGACATATGTTTTAGTCGTTTCCACATACTCAGTTTGTTGTTACATTCAATACTTTTAAGGCAAAATTTAAACTTTAAGTGTTATAAACAATTTCTCTTAACCATTTATTTAAACTCTTATTAAACTTCCAAATCATCTTTAAAATACTAAATTATTTATTTAAGGACATTTATAAAAGGTTTGGGAAAGAATAGTTAAGTTTAATTCTTCATTTCTAAAGTTTAGTAAAACTGCTATAGAAAAGTGCTTTTAAAAGCTTATTTGATTAAAACAACTTTTCTACCATTCGGAAATCCATATTTACAACTCAAATCTCTTTTTGAACATTTTAACATATTTATCAAATTTATTTTATATTTTTAAACATTTAAAAGTATTCATTTTAAAGAATTTTTTGGTCACTTAATTGCAAAAGCACGATTTTCCTGAAAACTTGATTTGGACATATTTTAAAATCTACAAGATGAAATCTTGGTTTTTCTTTCATATTTCAAAACGATAGTTATAAGGATCTGGAAAATTCTTATTTCGAAGATTTTTAACACCGTTTCTATCCTGCATATTCATTTAGCTTTTCCGACGCGAAATCGCGAATTACCGTTACGCGACGCCCTTATTTTGACTTGTTTTTCAATATTTACCAAAACTTCTTCAAATTGGATTTTATTATGTATAAAATATTTACGAACCATTTTAAATCAATACTTTACTAATTTATTCATTTAAAACTCATTTTCACTTTTATTTTCAAATATTTCATATTTCATTAATATTCAACATTTTACCTTTTAAACTTCTTAAATCATAAGCAATTTATTTTTTTCCACATTCTAAAACTTTATAATTCATTAACTTTTAAACCTTAAAACACTAACTTCCATTTTCAAAACAATTTCAAAACTTTATCTTTTACTTCTCATTTTCAAATCAAATTTCTATCTTTTTTAAAAGGAATTCTTTTTCTATAGTAAATATGAAAAGAGACTTAACTATGCCCAGTATACCACATATGATTTTTTCAAACAAGTGGTCTCAAATCAACTATAATTAACTATGACTAATAAAATAGTCATAACCTAACATTTTTACTACGATGTTGATAAAAGCAACATTAACAACCATACATTCATCCATACAACCAAATTCACTCAAGCATCCGTATTTCAACTATATGATGTCAATTTATCATAAGGGTATGAATATGAATATCATATCACAACAAAAATATGATTTTAAAGTAAATGAGCTCACTTTATTTGTTATGTTTAAATATATATAGACACACACACACACTAGTTATTACTTCTTAAGCAACCATCAAACATTTTTAGTTAACCAACAAAACATCATAACTACTTTTAATACTTAACCATTTTATAATTAATTTCAAATTATAAGAATTATGTATTTAAATCAAGTTCTCACCATAATTTGAACCATTCTTCCTACCAACATTCATATCCAACAACACTTCACTAACTCACCACCTAAACACTCCTCCACCTTTACCATTGCTCACAGCCATAGCCTGCCTACCCCAAACACATGGCCTAAGGCCACTTTTAAGATGAGAAGAGGAAGAAGTGGATTTAGAAGTTGTTTAAGAAGAGGTTAGAGAGTAACAAGTGGATTGGTGCTTAAGCACTTCACTATTTTTAACACTCCTACCTCTCTTAAAGAGAGAAGCCATTAAATTAGCTTAAAGAAAGAATAAGAAGAAGTGAGAAGTGTGAGAAAATGAGTGAATGGAAGGTGCTATTTATAGGAAAAATAAAGAGTGGTAAATTATCAACTTAACCACTTACCAAATTACCAAAATATCCTTATTTTAACTTTCTTTTTCAACCATTACCATCATCCATCATATCCTTACTTTATGTCTTAGTCACTTAAGGTTTAAGAAATGTAAAGTAAAGATGTTTGTTGGATTTGATTTGACATGTTTTGTCATTTTGTGCTTACTTTTTGTTAATGATTTCTAGAAGTTTCCTAATCATAGTTAGTAAAAGTAAACTTATTTAGTTATTAAAATGTGTAATATATATGTTAAAACATGCTAACAAAGGTGCAACAACATTGCGACAACTTATATTGAACAAATTGTTGATTTTTGACAAAATGTTTTACAGTCATATTTTGACGTTTTTGTTAAACTATTTATTTATGTAAACAAAACTTGAAAATAAGTTTCTTACCATTTTTGAATAATTAAAAAAAAATAGTTATAAAACCATATTAAATAATATTAAAATCTAATTGTAAAAATACGACGTTGATTTGTCAACGTGTGACAAAATTTGTCAATCGTTATAAAACTAATTTATATGTTTATAAAATCATTATAAATCAAATTTATATTATTATCATATTATTATATAACCATTAAAAAGAGTTATTTACCATATTTACAACAAAGATTCGAATGTATATTAAATTTTTTCGAAAACCGACTTTTGTCACTTTCGACAAAAATCCAAACTTCTTGATTTTGTAATCAAATTCTAAAAATAAGTTTATCATTCTTATTTATCACATAAAACATAATGATTAAGTTTGAAAATTCTATATTTGAATATTTAAAATAAATTAAAGATCTCATTTTTAAAGTGGTAAAATTACGGGTCGTTACACCATCTCCCTAAGTAAATTGAGTATATTATGAACAAAATGACATACATTATTATATGATGTGTTGTGTAATAAAATTATTTTACCTTAAATTCTACAAACATGACTTTCTTCACGTAATCGGGAATGTCACTAAATCTTAGCAAAATGTCTTGATCCGTGCAAGCACACTATCATGGATGGCATCGGATGCGGCACCACTGGTGAAACCATACCGATACACCCACACAAATACACACACACACACATGTATATGTATATGTATATGTATATGTATATGTATATGTATATGTATATGTATATGTATATGTATATGTATATGTATATATGTATGCATGCATATTTAATTAGTAAATTATTGTTTATACATGCACATTTAATTAGTAAATCATACCCTAATCCTCATTCGCTCGGGAAGACATCAAGTCGGTGGATATAAATATTTATGACTTTCCTCATGTAATCGGCAATGTCACTAAATCTTATTTGGAATGTCGCGATCTGTGCAAGCAAACCATCATGGATGGCATTGAATTCGACACCGCTACTGAAACCATACCGATACACACATATGTATGTATGTATATGTGTGTGTATGTATGTATGTGTATATGTATAAATGTATGCATATTTAATTAGTAAATTATTGTATGTACATGCATATTTAATTAGTAAATCATACCCTGATCCTCATTCTTTCAGGAAGACATCAAGTCGGTGGATATATGTGTGTGTGTGTGTGTGTGTACGTATGTATGCATGCACGCATATTTAATTAGTGAATTTCTGTATATACATGCATATTTAATTAGTAAATCATACCTTAATCCTCGTTCTCTCGGGATGACATCAAGTCGGTGGACGGAGGAAGAGTCTATCTCAAACGCATGAGTGGATGGACTTATAGAATCAATGGGAGCATTAGTGAATAAGTGGAAACATTATATGTGCATCAAGGTCATCATGTTGTGAAGGGTGGGAGCCACCCTGACCTGATGATGATGAGCCACCATGACCTAATGGTGAGGAGCCACCATGACCTAATGGTGAGGAGCCACCATGGCTGATGAGCCACCTTGAACTGATGATGAGCCACCACGATTGTGTACTTTACGACGTCAACCAGACATATTTTTTATAATAATACATATACAGATGTATACAATAAAAAATGATATATAACTTGTGTTTTATAATGACATGCAACTTTTCATATAGTTTACTATACAATATAATAAAAGATATGTAACTTGTGTTATACAATGTAATAAAGGATATGTATATAATACTCTACAGCATCAACCGATTTTTACACACATCTTCATATATTTTATTTTGCATTTATTGACCAATGGAATAAAACATATATCCCCGACTTTGAGATGATTTGCATCCAACATAATATTTTCGACCCGAGGAAAGCACTACACATATTTTTGTAATAGTATAACCAACAATTCTTGTTCGTCTCTTCCTGCAATTTCAAGAATATTCCCATTTTATTCTTGAAATTGCAGGATAGCGACAAAAATGGAATATTGGATGTAATATTACAAAAATATGTGTAATGCTTTCTATAGATAGGAAATATTTTGTTGGATGCAAATCATCTACAAGTTGGTGATATATCTCTTATAAAATTGTGGAATGTTTAATTGAAATAGATATGTGTAAAAATCGATTGATTACCAACCAACTATAATATAAAGATGAAGTTATGGATGCATATGATCCAACACTAATCAATGTGTACAAACACAAAATAAATAATTGTACATTTACTTGGCATGACAAATAGAGAAAATTGAAATAACATGCATATGTAAAAATAGTCTTTTAATTAATTATACATAAGCTACCAACTATTAGCATCATTATCAACACCGTTGTTTACAATATCATTATCATGTTCATGTTCATTAACTTCTACATCATTATCATCATCAACAACCTCGACATCTTCATCTAATTCAGCTCCGTTAAATGCTCCATTGTCAAGTGGCCTTATATCTTTGGAATCTTCTGTTATTAAGTATTTCATTATCCTCAGGATCATTTTGGTATGGTTGATTATGATCATATCCCCATTGAATGACCATCTAGATTTGGTTATTACGACATCCCACCATTAGTCTTTGTTGTTCATGGCAGGATAAGGAGCATAATAAACTTGTGTTGCTTGTGTCGATAACACGAATGGATCATTTTTTTTATATCACCTTTTATGGTTTACTTTAACAAGAGGATAATCTATATCTATACAACGTACTCCTACAACAAGAGTAGTATCAAACCAATCGCATTTGAATAAAAATGTTTTAAACTTCGGCATTGCAGAAAAACTAGTTCAATTATTACCCGTAACATACCATAATAATCATGTAAATCATTACCATGCTCATCATCTTTAACATATATCCCACTATTGTAAGTTATTTTACTGGCTCCAGACTCTGTTATGTGAAATTTAAAGTCGTTTACATACATGACTGGGCATTTTCTATATTTCATCATTGGACCAAATGTAAGAGTTATAGCAAATATCATTGATTTCATTACCAACAACCCATTGCATTAAACTAATACACATAAGTATACACAATAATTAATTAAATTTTTTCATACTAAGTCCATTCAACAATTATATATGCTTACATATTTTTGAAACCAGGCCTCATACCCTTTACTGGGTTGAACCCTTGGATTTTGATGCTCAAATTGACAGTTAAACAATTGATATATTATTAAGATAAACATGATTAGATATGTTACCCGGTATTGATAGTAAATAAACAAATTTAGTTTTACCTTATAAGATTGGATAATTATTCAAAATTGAGAAGCACCATTTTTCTAGCTATGAGAAACTCTTTAAATCTTTGAAAACTTTCATTTTTCCATTTACCAAAAGGAAGTCCACATTTTTGAAAAATGAAAATAGAAATGTCAGATGGCTCATCCATAGCATCAACATTACGAGTACCACCACTAGAATTCAGCTTAACATGGTCTTCGAAATAATAATTGAAAAATATGGATGCTTCTTCAATAATATATGCTTGACATATTGAACCTACAACGCGTGCTTTTTATTTCACTTTTTTAAGGTAACCCAGGTACCTTTATACGAATTATCAATTATACATTTATTGTAACGACCCAGAACTTTCGTCATTTGAAATTCAGATATTTAATTGATTTTAAATATTAACAAGTGAAATTTGTAAGTCGAATAAATTTAATTTCGAATATAGAGATTTAATTGGATAATTAAATCGATAATTTAATATTTGAAATTCCAGGAATACTTGGAAATTGGGTTTAATATAATTAAAAATGATTTATAAAGTTGTAGTAAATCATATTGAAGTTAGAACGATGTTATAGAACTTTTAAAATTGAATTAAAAGTTAAATTGTAGAAATTGAATATTTTAATATTTAATTGACGACTAAAAATAGTCATTTTTCGAACAGTCTCGGATTTCGACGAAACTAGTTTCATCGGATCCGTAATGTTAAATTATTGTGAGATTTCAAATTTCGTGTCAATCGGATTTACGGTTTGTCCGGGGCAAGCTGAAACGCATAGAAATCGTTTTAATCGATTTAATTTAAATTTGATCGTTTATTTCCGTAACTCGCACATATGATCGAATTGGCTCTCGATACCTATTCCATTGTGTCTGAAATGCAGGTTAAACCTTAGAAACCTCAGCCGGCACGCTTCGTTTGGAGTTTGGAAAATTTCAAGTGAATAGTGTTTTGAGAAATTTTCTATAAAAGGCCCCCATTATTCTCATTTTTCACAAAACCCTAGCTCATTAGGTTACAGCCGCCATTAACGTTTCGATGGCCATAAACGCTCAAAACTTACTCTCCAATTTTCTCTCAATCCATAAGCAATCACGAGAAACTTCTAATGTGAGAATTGTAGAGCTCGATGATTCCTTTTAATCCATACGGCTGTGATCGAATATAGGCGCATGGATCATCGGCAAATCGAGCTACAATGGCCGGCGTTCGCACACATTGTTCAGCGTAGGGGGGTGACCGAGTGGAGCCAGTCCTTGGTCATTGATGGAGCTCGCGACGAGCTTTCGAACGATGGTGCTCGATCGTCTTTACGTCGATCGATAGGGGTGCTAAAATTCAATGCAAATCGGCGGCCGATGGGTTATCTTCGAACGCGTATGACCTGGTGAGGGAGAAGAGACCACGCGCGGCCGTGATCTGTTGCTTTGAAATCAACGGCTTCGATCTCTTCTAGGTTAAAAGAAAATAAAATAAATTGTATATTAAATTATATACAAACGTGTGCAAACTTTAAAATGCTGTAACTCTTTCATTGTCGAAAACTGATGAAACAAATTGCGTTGGGTCCGTATTGACGAGCACTACGCAATGGAGCTGGTTTGCAGTTGTTTGGAGCTTGTGTGAATTTTGGGTAAAATTAAACGTGTGTTTAATTTTATTCGAAACGAAACACTACAGGTGTTATCGGAAACTCAAGGTGAGAACTTCTCACTCAATCGAATTTGTTTCGATATAAATTTTAAATAGTTAAATTTAAAATTGGTCGTTTGTGTGATTATGTGCTTGAATGATGGTTGTTATCTATTGTGCTGAAATAGACGCTATACGCCGCATATTAAGCGGAGGTTATTATATTAAAAACATATACCACGATATTCCACCTCGAAGTGGAATTGGAATTATATATGTATTTGGAGTTGATTTCCCGCATTATATAGCGGATGAGACCCTATTGCGTCGCATAATAGCGGATAGTATTTTATAAATCCTATATACCGCGATATTCCACCTCGAAGTGGAATTGGTATTGTGCTAACATCTGTGGATGCAGGGAAACAGGTTGGAGGGATCCAACTGGATTCCTCAAACATTTGAAATTATTTCATATGTTGTGTGTTGATCATTTATAATCTCTGTGTGATTATCTTTGTGATTGAAATTGTTGAAGGCTATAGGTTAGCCGAATATATTTTTGGTATCCTTGGATACCGAAAATAAATAAAAATTGGATTTTTAAAATTCAAGTTGAAAGTTTATTTTAAAATTTATTTTTTAAGAATTGGATAAATTAAAAAGGAGTTTTAAAAAGATAAAGTTATTTTTGAACCATATTGAATAAAATTTCAAATTACGGGGAAAAGGGCTTAATAAATGGATTTCGAAAATATTATTTATAAGTTGAAGAATTTATTTAAAAGTTGGATTTTTAAATAGATTTGAAGAGATAAAGAAATTTATTTAAAAAGGAAATGATTTTGTAAATTCATTGGAAATTTATAAGGAAATTTTATCGGTTTTGGTAATTAATTAAGAATAATTAATTTAGTATTAATTATTAATTAAGAGTTAATTAATGATCTATTAAAGGATAATTTATTAAATGTTTTGTTAATTAATTGATTATTAATTTACCATAACTAGAAAAAATTTATACGTAGAAATTTATCTGACTTTAAATTAATCAGATAATTAAATTAATCCTACTTATGGATGTTTGGATTATATTGGATGTTGAATTGTTTGATATCTCTGATATGTGATGCTTTGTGATATATCCTGTTCTGTGTTGTGATTTGTGATCTATTTATCTATGATATGAATATATGTGATCTGTGAATGAAAGATAAGCGTTATAGTTTATACCGCTTATCAATTATATTGTTATATTTGATCTGTGATGGTTGAATGTGGTTGCACTATTGTGTTAAACCCTTGGACTACACTATACACACACAAATGTGGATTTCACGTGGAAATCGGTTAAGTCACGGATTTTTAACAATTCTAAAGATTGAATTTTTGAGTCAAAATTAGTTTTGGAATTGGAATTGAAAGTTTTTGAAAATGAGATTCAAAAATAAGAGTTATTTTAAATAACTTAATAAAAATTGGAATTTAAATCATTTGATTTTGAATTCAATACTTGAAATTGAATTCAATAATTTGGGAACTATGGTCTAAAAGATTGTACAAATTATAAAAGGTGTTTATATGGGTTTTTAACCATTTAAAAATATGGTTTTGGAAATTTAAATTTAAATCTAAGATTTGTACTTGGATGGCTTTAACCTGTGTAATTGTAACCAGTTTTTCCCAAAACGAAAACTATCTATTTTCAAATAATAATAGCTTTCATAAAGTGAAAAGATTTCCAATTTGTATCGAAACATTTCAAGTTGAAATGAAATTGTGAATAGTTTGGAAAAACTATGAATTAACCTTTGTGACGATGATTAAATCTTGTTTTGAAATAAAGGAGTATTTCAAATGGTGTATCTTTTATATTATAAAAGACTTGAATTGTGAATAGTGTTGAAAGATATAAGTTAAATCTTGATTTAAAGATTTAATGGGTTAATCCAATTGAAATGGGAAATGATTTGGGAATCTGTGAATGAATCTTTGTGAAATTGGGTGAACTTTGTGAAGTAAATCTTTTTGTTTAAAGATTTAAAATGGTAATTTGTTTAAACCATTTAAAGGAAAGGATTTGGGTAATAAGTTGTGACTTAATTGAAATCCCTATATCCATATGTTTTAAATATTGTGCTCACTATTTGGTTTAGCCGGGAAAGGACCTTTGTGTCATATAACCCATTCCGAATAAGTGATATGACGATATGGATAACATTTGAAGACTGCTGGAGAAGACCGGGTATTTGTGAAAATGATAGGATGACCTATCGATTGTCTCTGCATCGTTAGCTATGGTATAGAGATTTCCTTTGTGATGGGAAGTTCGATCGGGATTGTGAATACCCGGATTGCAAGGGCTTCTTCGGAAGTGCCTTTGGTTATGTTCGAACCCGAAACAGACTTGTATGGTTACCTGTCTGACATTACACTTTGAGATATAAAGCAGATTTCTTTCAAATACATTTCTGTTGGTGGCAGAGAATTTATTCTCTTAGCTTAACACCCTTCTCTGAGACGTACGAGATCAGAGGTTATGTAGTTGAAGGTTATTAGTGATATACTCCCAATTTGGTAATGTGGCATGCTGAGTGTTGCTGTGTGATGATTATTTATTGATCATTTGTTGATCAAAGCGTGGCTTTGTGAAAAGCGTAGCTTTGTGGACGAGACCTCTTCGGACCTCACAACCCGGAAATGGTAGAAACAGGAATAATGCGGCAAGGTTATGAGGGTCGCTCCCTTTAGGGTATGTCATTTCCTTCTGGAAAAGGGTGGTATCAGGTATGGAGCCCTGGTATTTAACCTATGTGGTTACTCCAATCTCATTTACTGTGTGTTGTTGTTTTGTTGAGGCGCCTCGGATAAAGGTCCCAAAGGACCGGGGGTGGCATATTCGTGTAGTAGTTACCTAGTGTAAGAGGTAACCCGGCCTTGTGTTGGTAGAGAGCTAGTTAGTTCTCGGGACGTCCCACCAGAGGCGTACCCATGTAGCAGTAGGAAGTTCCTTAGCCTGACCATTTGTTGGAAAATCAAAAGAAACAATACGAACCTTGTACGGTTTTAGTTGTAGAACCTGCCATTTAACAAGGTAGCTATAGTATGCATAATATAATGGTACCTATGCTGGCTAAGATTAATATTATATTTTCGAAACGTTTTCTGCACTATGCACTAATAATAATATCAAATCAAATGATTTTGCGTAGTAAGCATGTTTGACTATCATAAGGAGAAATCTCCTCCAATTCTGCGTTTGCATTGTGTGTGTGGCGGGAGGCCTTATGGTAGTTTCATTTTCCAAAAAGCATTGCGGATGTCTTTTACTTCCTTTGTTGTTGTTTTAAAGATAATAACTGTTTTAAGTTCTCACACCAGTCCCATGACTGACCCGGAGTTTATTGTTCCCTTCCTAAACTCTGGGTGCCCATCATTTTCCACACGGGCAGTCTAGGGTTAGTTTTTCAGGTCATTCTGGATTCATGAGATGTTGTGGAGCTCAAGTGGCGAGCTGGATGCCGAGACGTATCACTTGTATATGATATTATTTATTCCGCTGTGTATTCTGTATGAGGACAAGTTTATATAACTGTCCATTGATGTATTGTGTTGAATATTGACTCTGATGTGATGTAATGTATAAACTGATATAGTTCTTGATTTAAATATTATTCATTTATCTATTATATGTTGTTCTACTGCGAATGTGAGATTCTGTTATTGTTTCCATTTCTTTTTCTTTCTTTTTCTTCTGTCTTCTTCGACCTCTTCTTTTTAAACCCCTCAGGGTTTGGTTTTCCGGCATTTGATTCTTCGGCAGTTGATACAGTGGACGTATTAATGTCGATTTTCGAAAGTCGAAGAATCGGGTCTTGACATTTATTATGTTGATTTCGAAAAATAATATATAATTCCTTCTTGTATTTTAAGTACTTCTCAAAAGGATACATCATCCATATTATACCGGTCCTCACATTAAAGCTTCAGTTGGTAGATGTATAGGTTGATGTTCCATGCATCTGAATACTCCACGAGAAAATATTTTCTCCATTTTACACAATAATATGGATATATCTGTTTACAGATTTTCCAAATTACTTTCGTTAAGCATAATTGAGCGCAACTCTTTATAGAACAAACTAAGCTCGATAATAGGCATCTGTACCTTTAGGTGCAATAGCTACTTAATTACTATCAGGAAAAGTGTCTCTAAAATTACATGAAAATCATGACTCTTTATACCCGACATTCGAAGATCCTTCATATCAACACATCTTTTAAGGTTAGAAGAAATTCTATTTAGAAACCTCAAATTTTGAACCCACTACAATAGTTTTTATTGACGATGTTTAATTTGATCGTTCGCTATCAATTTTAAGCTCAAGGTGATTATAGTATAATGCAATATCCTTTTTTGACTTTAAATCATCTTTTGTTATTTCTTTCACGTTCATTATCGTGTTAAAGAAGTCCCTAAACACATTTTTCTCATTATGCATTACGTTTATATTGGGTCGAAGTTTATGATTTTTCCAATATAGTAACTCCCAAATATACATTTTTATATCAATTGTGACATTCTCCTTTACCAAGAATTTTTGGCTCTTTTCCTATCTCGTGTATTTTGAGATAATCTTATACGAGCTTGTTTACCTCTTCGCTATTAGAAATGGAAGGTGGCTCCAAAGTAATAGTTGTATTTCATATGAAGTTTTTTTTATCAAATCTAAAAAAATTGTTTATGTGCAAAAAACTATGATCTCAATCTCACCAACAAGGTTGGCCACCATTTGTAAGTCAAAATGGTTATGTTCAATCCATGCAAACTAGACAAGTGAATTTGTCACTAGTGTTCCATCTAGAGAGCATCTCATACGTAGAAAATCGCTTATCATCCATAATAAAGTAGAAAACATTCTAAAGTTATTTTTTTGAAACGTCGTATCTCACAACACCCTCTATCCATAGCATTTTCAACTCATCAACCATAGGCTGCAAGTACACGTCTACCCTTATTTTCTGGATTTTTGGGTCCGGAACAATTACAGTTAGAAACATGTGTGGATTCTTCAAACACATCCAAGAAGGGAGATTGTAAGGTATTTGAATAACTGGCCACATTGAATAAGGCAAACCTAATGATGCAAATGCGGCAAATTATTCATACACAAACCACGTCTAACATTACGTGATTTTTTTAGCAAAATAAGGATATGTTCAATCTAAAGTTTTTTAGCTTCACCGTCTAAAGGATGACATAAAAGACCTTAACCTCATTGTCATTTGTTATGCCATCGCATGTGTTTCACATTAGCAACAGATGCATATAACCTTAGCAATCTTGGTGTAATTGAAAAATAAAGCATTTTGTTGAAAGGTACACCTTTACCACTATTTTTTGTTGACTTATATCTAGGTTGTTTATAGAATATTCACAATGTGGGATCTTTATCTTCCTTTGAATAAATCATGCGTCCACTTGGACACATGACCTTTTTATCATAAGACAATCCAAAGACAAAAATCTCCCCTTTAAGGGAGTACCAGTTCTCCACCAACACATTATGAGGTGGAAGCTTTTCTTTACACAAGCTAAGAATTGTATTCATTAGGTTTTCTGATGCATTCTATTTGGATTTTATAGCGATTAACCTAGATGTGGTTAACAAGTGTGTCATTGTAACAACCTGCACCTTAATGGGCCTGATTTTCGACTAAATTGATAACCGAAATCCATTAGGGTACAGAATATTGGTGTTCATAAACTATAATAAACATAAGTATATCAGAGAGCTATCTATATGAACTCACAGTGAATTAGTAAAATACAATAAAACATATATATACCGACTAAGGCTACTACCTTGGATATCTAATCGCCTTATCAGTACAGAGCATGAATGAGAAGACCCATCCACCTACTATTCCTGTCTTGTACTAGAATCATGCCCCACTAAATATACCTTATGGGTTGTAATGAGGGCGGGGTCAGAACAACTTTTCGTTGACTTTATCCATAACATTATTTTATGCCGATAGATTTCCATTTAAGTGTTATGTCTACTATTCGTAAGTCATTTAATTCCATATGCGCGTACGATATGTCCAATCTACTCGGAGATATAAATATCTATATATGTAACCTAGTCTGAGGTATAAGTACCCATATACGTAAACTACTCCAAGGTATAAGTATATACTTACGCAACCTACTCCTAGACTATAAAAGCGGCAGCACGCAGCTATATCATATTGGGTTCAACAACCCTTCTCCCATCTAATCATATAGTAACGATGCTAAGGAAGGAAGTACCTGGATAATTAATACCCTTAAATTAGGAAATGACCTCCAGCCACTTAGCACCTAACCCCAAGTGAACCATTTTTGGTACTCCTTAATCGACATTGTACAAAATCTCTTCTAAGCCACTTACTACTTATTAAATAAGGAGGCGGCAAACTCTAACATAGTCATTTAATACCTCGGTCCCGAAGTGAACCCCTCCCAAGAGATTTCCTTTAACGCTTATAAGCGATAATCTCGACCATCTAACACGCACTTATAAGATAGTCATGACCATTTAATACTTCTTAAATAGGGAGGATGCAGACTCTAACATAGCCATTTAATACCTCAACCTCGAAGCAGGGCCTCTGGAAATTATCCCAAACCAATACGAGAACGTTTATCCACATGGGTCCTATAGTGGGAGATGTCACACATTAGTAGTATATATACACAACTGTTGGTAACCCCTTGCGGAGGGTAGACTTCCATTGTGTAACTTTACTGACCTCGCATCACAACCCATACTAAACCAATTCATTTATAATTAACCTAAATATTGTGCTAGGCCAACTAATTCACACCCATCACAAACGTATTATTGAGGCCGTGTAATTTCAACTATAGAAATTATTATACCTCTTAAGTTCATTATTTATTCATATTCATTTATTTACTTTTTATGACCTACCCTTTTATTTTATAAGCTTATGATCTTTAGCTTTCTATTTCATTAATGTTATCAAGTGTCATTTACTACTTCTTTTACTTCCAACTAATGCCCTTTATAAATGGTCTTTTATATTCGAATTAAACAAGTGTTAATGACATATATTTGTATGTTTCAAAATTAATTTACCCTGCCTATTTAATTTCCTTCATAAATGTCATATTTGATCTCTGTAATTAAATTAATATTGGCTTGATTATTGTAACTTCCCATTAACTCCATAATTTATTACATTATTCATATCTTAGAGTTTTATTCTTAATTAATATGATAATGTACAATTAACTGCAGGTTACTATGTATATGTATTTATGTTATAACGGACGTTTGTGTATTTATTTCTTAAACTTATACTTTATATATATATATATATATTGATCTATTTATTTAGTAAATGGAATTATTAATATTCCTATTATAACTTTTTAGTTTCTACGTTTGAGGATTTTTACAAATATACTTACGTGTAAATCTCCCTGAAATATTTTTTCTACATTTTAATGCATTGGAATCGTATCTTTCCCAAGAAGGAAATGTTACCATTGCAACTTTCTATAAACTACTAAAAGTGAGATATTGTTGTGTTTACATTTACAAGAAATCATCTCTTTTATTTTTATTGGAATAGACAGTGCAAACTACGTGAAAACATCCCCACTTTGCACATCTCTTTCCTTTAGATATATGAATATTCCTTGATATTTTAAACGAAGCATTTTTCGTATATAACTGTGAATTTGGAAGATTTATGGAAACTCAAGTGGCAATCAATACAACTAGATTGTACATTCTATAATTCCAATAAATCAAACATAAGAATTTTAAATCCCAAATCAAATAAAAGCATCTCCAATTGATGATTATCAAGTATAACAATTTACGAGGCATGTAATAAAATCTGGAATTAACTATGCAATTCTATCGATATTCCTTAAATTTTAGGGACTATTCTTCCTAACTTTCAGATCTCGGGTGTATATATATATCATTTCATCGATATTAAACAATTTCTTAATACGTGGCAAGGATGTCAAGTTAGATTTATTTATTTAAACTTATAATTCAATGATTTTCACATAGGCATAAAAACAAAAATAGAATTTCAGAAAGTTAAATTTAGTATTATGTAAATTACATAATTTTCCACTCATCTTACGGCTTTCAAACCTCTAGATCCAAATCCATTCCTTTTACTCGATTTCTTTTTATTTTCGATTAAAAATATGTATATATATCCATTAGAATTACAGATATGATAGGAGATTTAAGTTAGGTGGAATATATATTTATAATTTCTAAGCTTACCTCTTTCGCAGTATTGATTCACTTATTCTCTTCTCTTTTATTTTTTATCATTCTCCAATATATATATATATATATAGAGTATTTTTGTTATAATTTATAGAAATAGTGGAGAAAGAGAAATGACAAAGCTCCCTTACTTAGTTTAGAAAATATGAGAAAAAAAGTTAGTGGTTAGGCCTATATTTATAGGCGCTCTAATAAATTATATCCGTTAGATTAAAATTTATTAAATATGGGCTATAAGGCTGAGGTTCAACTCAGCACCGGCCCTAACTAAACGGCCGACTGCTCATGTATAGCGGTCGACCGGTCCTATACAGGGGTCGAGTGGTG